>CM061135.1:59939951-60548985 GCA_030789695.1 Scilla litardierei | reverse complement strand
ATCCCCCGCAAAGGAGCCGCCGCCGCATCCGAATCCGTACCTGACGCCAACAAGGGGCTCAGCATACCTCCGGGGTCTAGGGGACCCAAGGGTAGAGATTAACCTCTCGACAGTTTGACTCCCCCGACTCACCCATACAATGTGGCAGGGGTCGAAGATCAAGCTTCCGTACTCCAGCGGGAGCCCACCCACTCCAATTACCGGGCAGTAATCCGCAACATCTTGGATTAGGTTATACACGGAGCTCCCCCTGGTTATAACCCAGTAAACTCTGCAGGTGGATTTGCAAGAGGGGAGGAGAACCCGAATCAATGCCCCGGGGCCAACTTCTCGCATACCGGAGTAGGAGGATCCGTGCTGGTCCAATCCGCTATACGAAAAACTCCCCTGAAGGAGAATATCCTCTCCGCTCCTTTTCTCCCCAAATTCAAGCTCTCGGCCCTACCAACATATGATGACAGAGGCGACCCATGGTCACTCATTAAAAGTATTTGAATGTCATGCTACTCCACGTGGCCGATGAGCCATACCCTTGCAGAGCTTTCAACGCCACCCTGACCAAGAGTGCGAAAAGATGGTACGAAGGGCTGCACCGCTGCTGCATCGGCTCATTCGACGAGCTAGCAGAAATATTCCGCAAGCAATTCGTCGCCGGACGACGACCCAAGAAGAGGTTGTCCCACCTCTTCTCGCTCAAACAGAACGAGAACGAGTCAATCCGAGATTTCGTCTCTAGGTTCAACGACGAAAGGCTCGATGTAGAAGAGACGTCGGACGTGACCATCATAGCAGCACTCACCCAGGCTGTCAGGAACAAGCACTTGAGGAGGGCCCTACACCAGTTCCCCCTAATACCGTCGCAGAGATGCTCAACATCACAAATCGGTTCACTTCCTCCGAGGAAGCAGAGGAGCCGGCCAGGGCCAATACGAAGAGCACCCCATCCCGCCGCGAAGACACGAGGCGAGAGAAATCTAACTTGGGAACCCCCACCGGGAATCCCGAGACAAGAGGCCTAGGGAGAAGAGCCCTCGAAGCAAGGAGCGTCCTACCTACGCTAAGTCCGTCGTCCCTAAGACAGAAGTCCTCGCCTATGCCCCGCGAGAAGAGCTGATACAAAAGGCTGCGAAGAAGGACAAATACGAGAAAAGGGACGACCTCAAATTCTGTAATCACAATGATTATGGGCACGACACAAACGACTACTGGACCCTCAAGAAGGAGATCGACGCCCTAGTCAAACGGGGACACCCCAAAGGCCCGGCCAGTGATCCATCCAGCAAGGAAGGATCCTCGAAGCAGAAGGGCAAGATGACGGGATCGCCCGTCACTAAGGTGGTTAACTAAAGAACCATCTGACAACCCCTGGCGAATAACACGGCAATGAATGGCGACAGTTCCGACGTCGATCGGAAAATACATGTACGCCTTTTCCGTTTTTTATTTTTCGCTAATAAAGCATGTTTTCTTTATCAAATAAAGCTTTGCATCTTTGAGCCTTCATAAAATTTGTAGAGATTACCCAACCAAAAAACTTCTCTCGAAAAAGGACCCGATCCTCAAGAGGGGTTGGAGAAACCGAAATTACGGTAATACGAACAGTCGTCAGCCGTAAATCGAAGGGGCCACCCCTTCGTCACTGAACGACTATCGAACGGTCGTCAGCCGTAAGTCGAATGGGCCACCCCTTCGCCACTGAACGACTATCGAACGGTCGTCAGCCGTAAGTCGAAGTGGCCACCCATTCGCCACTGAACGACTCCCGAACAGTCGTCAGCCGTAAGTCGAAGGGGCCACCCCTTCGCCACTGAACAACTCCAGAACGGTAGTCAGCCGTAAGTCGAAGGGGCCACCCCTTCGCCATTGAACGACTCCCGAACGAGCGTCAGCCGTAAATCGAAGGGACCACCCCTTCGCCACTGAACGACTCCCGAACGAGCGTCAGCCGTAAGTCGAAGGGGTCACCCCTTCGCCCGCCACTGAATGACTCTCGAACGAAAGGGCCACCCTTTTGCTACTAAACGATCCAGGTCCCTATATCGTCAGACCATGAATCAGGCGGATCTCACCCTTTCCACAAGACGTGGTGGTCAAATTCTAAATGTAATTCGACGGTCTACCCTCGAAGCAGCGCCTAACCCATCGAAATGGGCCATCAGGCATTAATACCACCACGAGGCGTGAGCAACAAACAAGGAGAGGCAACGGCATACGAGAATACACAAGCCAATTCTATTGTCACTCTTCATTATAAAAAGTTGTTACCATTTACGTCACCCCCTTACATTCAAACAATTTCAGGCGAGCCAGATCTTACGACGGCCGCTCAGGCCCTTGGTTTCCCTCCAACACGGTCATGAGCCCTGGCTCCCACGTAGCAACTACTCCTACTCCGTCGTCGGCCGTGGTGGTGGCCTCGTCCACGGGAGCTGCCTCATCCACGTCTCGGCTTGACTCATAATCGCCATGGCTCGACTCATCCTCGCCATGGTCTGGAAAAACCACCAGGATCTTGTCGATCTCCAAGGAGAGGTCAGGAAATCGGTTCTTCATCTCCAACCGCCATCGCTCGTAACCCCGCTCATATAGCACGTCAAATTCGAGAAACGTGTTCGTGAAATCCCGGATCGACCTCTCTGAAATGACGTCAGCTTCAACCTTCTCCTCCAGCAGAGCATTCTCTGATCGCTCTCTTAAGGCGATCTGTTCCGTTTCCCTCTTACGAGACTCGCTGAGCTCCCGTTCGAGTTTCTCGACGATCAATGACCTCATCTCGGAGAGGCGGCAGACTTTTTCCAACTTAGCCTGGGACTTCTCCACCCTTGATTTAACGGCCTCCAAAGTGACACCGTAATTGGCCACCTCTGAAGCTCGGCGGCGCAACGCCGCGGTCGCCACAAGAGCTTGCATACAACGATCAATGATCAGCTTGAACGCGGATGATAACATCGATAGAGGTCCAGATGATCGTTTACTTGGACGCTGACGTGGACGGCTATTGACGGAAGCCGCTCGTAGTCGACCCTTTCCACGACCGCCCTGTCCCGCAGAAGGGTCGCATTCTCAGCGATGCAGGAAGCGGCCCTACAATCGAGAAGAGCGGATTCCCCAAGCCTCAATGGGAATCTCGCCCTGACAAGCTCCTCCTTGGTACAGTCGAAGGGGGCCTGAGAAGATCGACCCTCCAACAGCATCGGTCGGTACTCCCCAGGGGATGACTTCAGGCAACCCCACGGAAGGAGACAGACCCCCAAGTCCAGGAGTCCTGGTGCACACAGAGATCCGGTTAAACCTGAGTCTCCGTCGAACCTTTCTCGTGGGGTTCATCACCCCTAGGTCGAGACGCCTGCTTCACGGTTGCGTTAGACCCAGACGGCTCCGAGTCACTTAGGAGAAGAACCCTCCGCCTTTTCTGGCCTCCCTCCCGTGCAACCACCTCAAACTCGGAGGACTCTTTCTTCTTCCTCTGCTGAGGGCGAGCCTCCTGGGCAATCCCCCCAGTGATCATGGGTCGAGCTCTGGACGGCTGAGTCGAAGACCTCAATACGGTCGGGGCCCGGGGCGACGACATCCTCGCCTCTGCCTCTCGGAAGGAAGCTTCGATCGCAACCTTTAGTGCTGGATCTACCTGATAATCCGCACCGATCATCCCTATTAGAGCAACAAACGAGTTAGTCCGAGCGACGAAGGTCGAACAATTGGCGAGCATAGACGAACCAACCTTTCGCCCACACGGTCCGACGCAACACTTCATCCGACCATAGCCACTCAACCGACCTCATCCCCTCCGACAGACTCTTCAGAGTGTCGGTAGCTTTCTTCTCCTCAACAGTCAACGGCTTATCCTTGGTAGGTCTCAAATCAGGGGCTCCCAAACTGGTGCAGAAGCTCACCTCCCCTGGAAGACCACAAATACGAACTCGTCCTTCCACTTGGGGTTGGAGGTGGGGAGATCTTCCAGCAACTTCCTCCCCCGACGAGCCATTATTGTATACCACTCTGGGGCCTTAAGGGGAGGGATCCAGAAGAAGTGGTTGAATAGGCACAGGGATGGCTCGATTCCCTTCGTCACACACAGAACTATGAAGGCCATCAGCATTCCCACACCATTCGGCATCAGTTGGCAGAGGGAAATGTTCAAGATACACAGGAAATACCGCAGGAAAGGATGCATGGAAAACCGAAGGCCCCGTTCGAAAGTTTTGACATAAACAATCACTTCCCGGTCGTCGGGACGATGAGCCCTCTCGTCCCTCTCGGGCAGTCGGATCTGATAGTCGAGGCGAACATACTTCCTCTGAAGCGCATCGATTTGGCAGCCTTAACCTTAGTCCTCAAATTCGCCAGCAAGCCCAGCTCCATAATCCCGCATGATCCTTCTGGATGGCGGTGACCACATTCTTTTCAGAGGTAGATGAGGACGCCATTGCTTTCAAGAGAAGGAGAATCCAAATCGAGAGAATGGAGAAGATATCCCCGCAATCCTCCACTAGAACCGTCATATATAGGAGAAGCGGCGACCACATGATGGAACACGCATCGAAGATCCAAGGCCCGGTGCGTCTTGGATTTCGAATCGACAAACCATCCGAATCGACGAGGCGAGCGCTTTGGCGCCCAGAACTCGAGTGTTATTTTCTCGACTGTCGCGTCCCATTAAATGCGATGTAACGTCGCTTGACCTCAGCAGATGGATCATTCAAGGTCGTACGACGGGGGACCATTGTTGAGTCATTGGGCCGGCACTCGAGGAAACTCGGTCGACAAATGGCCAAGGCCCATCAGGCCCACCAGAGAAGTCCGATGTCGACTAAGTCAAAGCGCAAATGGCCAACCGACCGTTGGGTCCGTCTCGCGCGAACGTGGGATTAAGGGCGGGTTCGAAAATCTCGGGAACGTGGGTAACGCTTACTTCCATTCATGGTGGAAGATCGTGGCCTTATTATAGGGGGCAGTTATCTCTCCAACGTCTCCAAGAGGATCCCGAACCTCTATAAATAGGGGGAATGGTCCCTCTTTCAAGGTACGAGATCTATATCTTCAAGGTACGAGATCTAAGACATAGAACTCTATCTTCTCACTTTACAACTTTATTCGAGCTTGCGTCATTAGTCTAGAGACGAACCTCCGTGGGTCGATCTCAGCTACGCCAAGCTCCCTCTCTTCCTTAAGTTCCCTACTAACTTAAGCATCGGAGGGGATTTGGGTCGGAACCCAGATCCGACCCCTCTAATGACTCCATGCGGTGCAGACCGACGATCGCTATCCAACATCGAAAGCCGACATTTGACCCTTTCACCTCGAATGATCGACACAACGGTCGCTCGTGATTCGATCGAAGGTCGTATTACCATCAGCTACAATCATCCGACCCTGGTTCTTCCAACCAAGGGTCTCACCTCAACTGCTGACAAGGCTCCAGCTCAGCGTTTCGAGTCTCTGTCAGCTTGACAACTGTACCGGTCAATTTTGGCCTTAACAGTTGCGTTGTAGGAAATTTTTCCTACATTGACAGCATAGAAATAGTAATATTTTATATATAGAATAATAAGTATTATATAACATATGAGAGATCTCTGTCATATACGATGATGTGACACATTCTCCATCGCAAAAAGCATAGGAGAAAAATATACACCACATGTGACCTTTTGTATTATATGAAGAAGAATATGACACATTATAAGTATAAAAGTGAGATATCTTATGTATCAAATTATACCTACTATTCTCGTATATATATCTATAGAACAAGGAAAATGAGCCAAAGATCAAAAACTCAACTACATAATTTTTTATGATGGTCTGCAGCATTCATTATGATCTCGTATATCAAAAACTAAATAAACCTAAAATCTAGTAAATCTTTGCTCTTTGCTCGACGATCTAAGGGTGAAAAGGTTCTATTTTTGTAAAATCATATAATTTTTAATGATTTGATGTATATACAAATAACACAGTGTTCACTATTTTTTTGTGTATTTGAGTTTTAGCATATGACGACCAAAAAATGATGTGCGTCATCGAAAAAAGAAATGGTGAATTTTTTATGCCAATTTTAAATGCCGATATAAACACCAGCTCATCTCCCTTATTCTCATATCTATATATGATGTTAATGTGTGTGGGTTGTTGGCACAAAATAATTCCTATTGTAGCAACAAAAACCCATTTTGTTAATTTTTTTTAATTCGATCGGCTCGTTATAAAAAGTTCTATTGTTATAAAACCGTTGAATTCGTAACGATCGAATCGAGTGGCAAACAAGGATGGATTAAGTTGATTTTTAATATGTGGACAATCTACGATGTATAGGACACATTCAGAAGATAAAAATAGTGTATATGCGCTGCCAGCGTAGAAAATTTCCATACATTGTCAGTAAATATACACTATTCTTTTATATTGAAGCGATAAAATGAGATGATGACATGTGATTCTTATTGTGAGATTGTGAAACCAATTAACCAAATCGATGATCAACTCCGTACAACATAATTTGCACATGTTCATCTTTTTGCCACAAGATCTCTATCTACAAAAAGTTGGTGTGTCTAAAGCCTTCAAAAAGATGCATTCAGTGTTTGCAAAATGGGTGGCTTTCATGTTGCCTAGAAGTGTACAAACATCGGAAGGAGTTGATCCATAGGTTTTAGGATTTAAAATAACCTAATTTTTAGGTATAAATTTATTGATATGTTAATCACGATGGATGTTGTTGATTTACCAATTGGGCTAACCGATTGGGATATCTCATGACAAGGATCTCATCTCACCCTCATTTTATTATTACCATGTTGGTAGTGTGTGTGTGCGCGCGCGCGCGCGCAGAGAGAGAGAGGCATTCATTCACGATTTTCTAACCCCATGGAATTTGATTGTACATGACAAAGAAATAATATCCATTTTAACAAAATCTAATTCAACAAACCTAATTGCAAATGAATTCAGCTCCTTACGTTGTCATCAGAACTGAAAGTGCCACATTTCCTTTTGATATGTAAGTTGCAACATTTGATGCCTGGCCGCCAGGGCAGCATGAGACCAAAATAAGGCCGGTTGCAAGAGGAGCGGACAGTTTTAAAGTCTGCAAACAAATAAATATTAGATTTAGAACAATAACCACATGCTCCATTGGGTGGAGCAGCTAACAGAATTGCCAACTTGCATACTGGAATCCAAGATGATCTACTCCGCATATCCTGATCCCACTCTGATTAATGTCTACGATAACTAATAAATACCACTTGCATCTAAATATTATAACATGTTTTGCATCATTTCCTTTCACATATATCATTAAATATATGCATCTATCATCTTTTAAAATAACCACTTCGGCCATGAATAGAATTCTGGTATGCTTTTTGTATATGCACATCACTTCTCATACCACTTTTGGTACAAATCTTTAATTTCGGATGTAAGAGTTTCACATAGACATCAAACATTTTCGGTAACAGCCACTAATTGCCACCCACTTAACAATGTTGCATGTACTGCTATCCTAATGCAGCACTAGAAGGGTAAAAGAACCTGTATAGCATAGATATTAGGGGTTTGCATGGTTTTAAAATCATTCCCACAAATACTGTCATTCCGCATTGAAGGAGGTCCCATGTTTTGCTTGACCATTTACATCAACCCAAACATAATGATCTTACAGATATGTCCCAAAGTAATAACATATATGAGAATAATGCTATTATATGGCATTGGAGGGAATTTTCTCCCATGGCATTCAAAAAGTCAACTCACAACCCCTTGATTGGATGTTGAGCATCCAATGGATCTACATGTCCTAAAATCTTTTTAGATGGATTCATTAAGATTTCTTTGACAACAAGAAGCACTTGTCACTTCCTATTTAAAATTACTCTTTCTATATGTGGCAACTGTCAAATAACTCTCGAAGGAAATCACTGCATGTAGTTGATCATTTATATTCTAAATAATTAGAAAGTAGAATTTAGGTTTTGCCCCATATGTACACATTCATCGCAAAAAAATGCACGACAATAAGTCAATGTATATGATAAATATTCCTTATTTGGATTTTAAAGAAGACCTTTTGCCACTTTCTTTAAATATCTATCATTGTGTTTCAATTAGTTAATCAGTTTACAAAATCTATCATTTAGTATAAATTCTTGAAGAAGATATTTTGTTTTTAAAAATGCTCAACATAGCTTAAAACTAGTATCACAATGTCCAATGAATTTCTGATTAGAAGCTAAGGATGTAAATGTTGCAGTTTTAAATGTAATAAGAAACAACTAAAGAGAATATAGATGCATGTTCCGCATCATAGGCTGTTGGACACTTACCATTGCAATAAAGAACCCTAGCAAAGGTTTGATTAGATACTGGGCAAGAAATCCTACACCCACCTGTATTTTGTCAAACAACAAATGCATATATCAACAAACATGTCCTTTATAAAACAACTGTTAACTTGTTCAATATGTATGACTTCTTACCGTCCATGGATTTCTCATACATCTCCTGAAATCCTCAAAGGTCAAAGTGAGACCCATTGAAAGCATAAGGAAACCCAAGCCAACAGTGAAAAGATCTGTTTCCAACCAAGTAACCTGAAGGACAACCCAGGCAGTCAAGTGGTCAAATTGCATAAAATTTTGGCTATACACCAAAACACTTAAGTGGATTGAGCAAAAATAAAATAAAATAAAAAATAAAAAATAAAAAAACATGGTTATAAAGTTCATAGAACCGTCTTGACAGTCTTATGGACTTACCGCTGATGGCTTGTATATACCAATTATTGTGCCTAAAATGACCTGCCATGCAAAGAAGCTGTTATCTTAAGGATATCATAAATGGAATTGGACTCCTAAAAGTTAACCATTTATATGCAGCACAATATAACCAAATAGATAGCGACCAACCCAAACAGGGAAGAGGGTAGTGAGCAATTCAACGATTCTCTCATATTGGCTCATCCCGGTATAAGTACTAGTAGGAACATCACCACATAAATTTGCTTCGGCTTTGCACAGAAATTGTTGGGACCTGCATTGACATAAAGATGTATTTTGGCTTTAAAATCTGCTTCCGTCCTGCACAACAGGACTATAATGCAAACAACACAGAATTGGCTTCCAACTTCCAGGTTACATTTTTAGTATTTGCAGTGCTCTTAGCTCCCTTTGACTGAAAAAGGGAAGCTTTAGATCTGTGCGCAAGATGACAATAGCACAAGCATCTCCTTGCGCACCAAACCAAAACTTAATAAGGCAAGTCACATCGTTAAAGTATATAGTGAGTAGCCACAAGAGAATTTCTAAGAGATCACATTAGGGCCCAGAAATGAATTTTGATGAAACACAGACTCCAACATGACCCTTGCTTAATAGTGAGGTTCCCTATTACCAATCCAAGAATCAATTCAAATGTCATTACCATTTCATCCAAAAATGTTCTCATCCAAACAAGCCGACAAACAAACACCAAATCAAAACCAAATAAATTTAAATCCATTAAGTATACCTTTTGACCGGTACAGTAGACAAAGCCTTGGGCAAAACAATGGCAGCACTCAGAGCTCTCCCTTCAACGATCGGCCGTAACCCATTTCCCATACCTAATTCTCGTCGACAAAAACAGCAGCATAATTAGCTCACTTTACCCAAATCAGAAACTTCTCCACAATTAATCAAAGTCCCATGAGAGATGGAAAGAGGACCGAGGTGGGTTAGGTGTCTTCTGGCAGGAGAGCAGGAGGCCCTAGCGTGGTGGCCATTGATCGCTGCAAAGGTGCAATCTTTGTGGAGTAATCGAGACATGGATGCCATTGAAGAGGCCATGATGAGCTGTAGTGAAAGGTCTCGGAGACTGAGCGAGGGGGGGCTGGGTTGTGCTCACCAAAGAATGGACTTTTCGGGTCGGTGATTACAAGAAGACAGCCCGATTTTTCAATTTTCTTGGGATTAAATTTTTCTGTTATTGATCGACGATTTATATGGGAGATAGAGATTTGCTGTAACTGCCGTTGGATTTTTCTCGCGTGCCTTGAAATGGGCGGCATACGTTGCGCTTGTATTGCAATTTTAAGGAGAATTGTTCCTACGGAATTATTAAAAAATTACTCGGTCAGTCGGTCAACGTAGAGGTGGCAAACGGGTCGGGTCGGGTTGGGTTCGGGTCGGGTCAGGTTTGACCCGACCTGAATAAGGGTAAACCCGAACCCGACCCGAATTAAATTCGGGTCAAGGATCGAATACCCGTACCCGACCCGGCCGTAACCCGGGTGACCCGTATCCGACCCGGTTTGTCTTACGGGTCGGTTTTAGTGTAAAAGAGTGATTATTTTACAAAAAAAGGTCGGGTTCGGGTCGGGTTTGGGGTGAAAAGAGTAAATATACGGGTTGAATTCGGGTCAACCGGGTCGAGGGGTCAAACCCGTACCCGACCCGGATTTTTATCCGGGTCGGTCGGGTTGACCCGAATTCGACCCGACCCGGATTGGCCCCTACCCATACCCGACCCAAGAGGCCGGGTTCGGGTCGGGTCGGGTCGGGTCGGGTCTATTTTGCCACCCCTAGGTCCACATGTCATACAAGTTTGGATATTGTTACGACCTAAAGATCGTAGGAACCCGACTCCCGCCCGGATCCGTTAACATACCCCATTAACTCACCTTTACACAAAAGGGCCGCCGCCCCGAAAATCCGGGGCATCATGGAGACAGGCGCGCCTTGCAGCGCTCCCCGAACCGGCCGGGGCGGACCCCCGCAGCCGGCCGAGGCAGACCACCGCAGCCGGCCGACTCTTAGTCCGACGCTAACGACAAACAACCTAAGGATAAGGACACCTGACACATACGTCACCCGACCATCCGACAAAGCACCCCCTGACGGAAGAGCCACCTGACAGATAACGCTTTCACTTTCGGCTCTGACATCCCGACAAAAGCACCCCTGGGTCATTGCGCCGCCTGACAAAGGCAGGTCAGACTCCTGTTCCCGGCGTCCTTGTCCGAAGCCTCCGCCGACACCCGAGCCAGCTCAGCACGCCTAGTCATCACCCGTCAGGTATAAATACCCCTTCTCCTCTTACGGAGAGGGGGTTGCTGCAGAATTCTCTCTCATTCAGCTATTCACACACGAGTGCAAAGGTCTTCCATATCTTTGTGCTCCCACCTATAGCTCGCCACGCGCGGTCGACACACCGTTAGTCCGACCGGCGTGACCAGCCCCCCATTTTAAGCCCTATCACTGACTTAGGCATCGGAGGGGCTAAGGGTTGAACCCCCAACCCAGCCCTTCTGACGAGTTGTTCGTGTTGCAGGAGAGCTCGCCTATCAACACCAGTCGGCGTCACCCCCCTGCCGTTCAACCTTGTCCAGCCGCATCCGGCGAGATTCAGCCCCGCGACCGTCACTGGCGTCGTGATCGACTTCTTCACCCCACTAATCGCTTGTCAAATAGCCTACCTAAACCCCCTTCTCCACATAACCACCGTGCCCTTGGTTCCCATTAATACAAATTCATTGTACGCGAGTTCCACCTCGTAACAATTGGCGCCGTCTGTGGGAACGAAGGGTCACACCCATGTTAGATTCCATACCGATCTCGCGGAACCCGGACCACGGCAAAGATCCCGTGGGACAGGAACCGCTCTCCCTACAAATCACCCCGGCGTCCGACCCCCTTCTGGGGATGGGCTCCGAGATCGAACACACTTCAGTCCCCGCCGTCCTGAAGAGCTTCGAGGCCGTTGCTCAGGCCAGGGGAGGCTGTCAGACGGCTGGAACGGAACCTCCGCCCGGCCCCTCAGAGCCCCTGAACGTGAGGCGAAACCTCCACCCTCAGTTCGAGGAGGAGGGGGAGCATAGGGGGCTCGCTGAGGAGATCGCGGCCCAGCAAAGGCTCCTGGAAGAGGAGGTAGAAGTCGCGCAGCGGTGGAGGCGCCTGGGGGAGGCGGCCGCCGCGCAGAAGCGTCTGGACGAGGCGGCCGAGACCACCCGGAAGGCTTACCAGGAAGAGGAGGCCGCCCGCCGCCAGCTTCGCTTCATCATCGCGGAGCGCGAGAGGCTGAGGATGGAGAACAGGAGCAACCGAGAACTCCTGGACGAGGCGACGACGGCCCGGCGGCCTGGGAACGGGCGGGACCAGTTGCTGAACAGGTCCCCGCCTGGAGGGGGCGGCCCCCATCACCAACACCACCCCTCCGATACCCTGCGCGAGGAAGCCGTTTGTCGGCAACTACGCTTCCTCACCACCGAGCGTGAAAGACTCCTTCGGGAGAATCAAGAACGGATGGAGGCCCGAGGAGAGCTGGCCAGGAGGCGTGGGCGCTGGGAGGACCGTAGCCCGCAACCCGTCGAATCCTCGGCCCAAGGAAGGAGCCCCGCCTGGAGACCGTCGGGCTACTCCCCGGGGACGGAGGACCGTCGGCGGCCGAGGCGCGACCGAAGCCCGACCCCCGAGTGGCGGAGGGGGGATGCGCCAGATCGCCCGACCTACCCGGAGGAGGCCACGCCACTCGCCAGGTGGATCACTTCCGCCCCCAGGCCCGTAAGGTTCAAACCCCCTCACTTGGCCACATACAATGGGAGGGGCGACCCCCTCACGCACGTGCAACAATACCGGGGGGCGATGGAAGCCCAGGACGTGGATGAGGCGTTCCTTTGCCGACATTTCTCCCAAAGCCTGAGGGACACCGCGCTGGACTGGTACTTTGCCTTGCCCGCGAGGTCCGTAGGGAGCTTTGGCGAACTATCCCATAAGTTCTGCCAAGAGTTCCGGGCCGGGCGAACAAAAAAGAAGCCCTTAGACTATCTCAGCACGATAGTCCAAAGGGAGGGGGAGGGAACGGGAAGATACCTCCGCCGCTTTCAGGAGGAGAGACGGGCGGTGGTGACATGCGGCGACGAGGTGCTTATGCTGGCCTTCAAGACGGGGTTGCGGACTCGGAGCCTCCACAAATCCCTGCTCCGGGATCCACCGACCGACTATGAAGCGTTGGTAGCAATGGCGGAGAGGCACGCGTTGGCGGAGGAGACTTTGGGTGCGAAGGTTGTATTCCCCCAAGCGAAACCACCCGCAGATGGGCCCCGGCCGCACCCTCGGCCGAGGCAGGAGGAAAGGGGGCGAGGCCGCGATCAGATGGCCCTACCGCGGCGGGAGCCACCCGAGCCCCGCCCGCTAGATCGCCTTGGCCCGGCTCGCGAGTTTGCTCCGGCACGGAGGCCCCCCGGAGTCATCCCAAGACCAGAAGACCCCCCGCCGGTGCATTACACGCGACTCAATGCCCCCATGATGGAGGTGCTGGCCGCGGCGACGAGGGCCGGGTTACTGCCGGAGCCGCCGCGGCGACGATCCCGGGTCCGTCCCCGGGAGATGAGGATGGACCCGGCGAGGCGGGACCCCCGGAGATACTGCCGATATCACCGGGACCACGGTCACGACACCGACCGTTGTTACTCCCTTAAGAGAGAAATCGAGCGGCTGATCCAAGCGGGTCACCTGTGGAACTTTGTCGCGGGGAGGCGGGTGGCGGCAGAAGAGAGAGCCCCCCCGGAGGAAGGGGGACGGGAACCCCCGGCGAACCGCGATAAGGAGGAGCCACGCCCCCCAAGGGCGGTCATGCGTATTGAGATGATAACTGGAGGCCCTTCCTCGGCGG
This sequence comes from Scilla litardierei, assembly GCA_030789695.1. NCBI lineage: Eukaryota > Viridiplantae > Streptophyta > Magnoliopsida > Asparagales > Asparagaceae > Scilla > Scilla litardierei. The sequence continues at coordinate 60,535,335 of CM061135.1, read as the reverse complement.
GGCGGGCGCCCGCCATCCTGGAGGCCGGGGCCCGACAGGTGATGACGGCAGCCGCCGGCCACCGACCGAAGCGAAGAAGGACACACCGACCCCCCATCACCTTTACCGAGGTAGACTGGCAGGAGACGCGGAGCCAGAACAACGACGCTCTCGTCATCGAGGCTCGGGTCGGGGCGGTTGACGTCGGCCGGCTCCTGATTGACACCGGAAGCTCCTGCGACATCCTGTTCCTGTCAACGGTCGAAAGGATGGGGTGGGGGCGCGCAGACCTAGAGCCCTGCGTGGGCCCTGTGGCCAGCTTCACCGGCCATGAGATCCCTACCAAAGGAACGATCACCTTGCCCATGACACCGGGGGAGGAGCCGAGGATCGTCACCAAGGAAACGCTTTTCGTCATCGTCGACATCACGTCGGTGTATAACGGAATCATTGGACGCCCATATATGACGGCCATCGAGGCGCTCCCCAGCCTGCAACATCAGACGATGAAGTTCCGGACCCCGCGGGGGGTGGGACCGGTGCGGGGAGGTCGAGGGATGCCCCAAAACCACAACCGTGGGCCGTCCCCGCCTGGGGGCCCCAGGCGGACACTGACGCCACTCGTCCCCGACGAAAGGGAGGACTTCTGCGACCAGCGGCCGACCCCGGCCGAGGAAGTAGAGGAGGTCCCAATAACCTCGGACGAGGGGAGAGCCGTCTCCATCGGGACGAAACTCCCCTCCGCCTTGAGGGCGGCCCTCGTCACCCTGCTCCGGGAGAACGCGGACATATTCGCATGGTCACCAGCCGACATGCCCGGGGTGGACCCGGCGGTAATCTCCCACAGGTTGAATGCGGACCCAGAGGCCCGTCCTGTTCGACAGAAGAAGAGGAGTGCGGGGGGCGAAAAGAAGAGGGCAGCCGAGGAAGAAGTAGAGCGGCTCCTCGAAGCCAAGTTTGTTCGGCCGGTGGACTACCCCGACTGGCTCGCCAACGTCGTTCTAGTGAAGAAGCCCAGCGGGAAGTGGCGCATGTGCGTTGACTTCACTGACCTCAACAAGGCTTGCCCGAAGGACAGCTTCCCTCTGCCCAGGATCGACCACTTGGTGGACCAGGCGTCCGGTTATGAGTTGTTGAGCTTTATGGACGCCTTCTCGGGGTACAACCAAATACCGATGGCGGAGGAGGATGAGGAGAAGACGTCCTTCGTCACCGATAAAGGCACCTTCTGTTACACCAAGATGCCCTTTGGGCTGAAGAACGCCGGGGCGACTTATCAACGGATGGTTGACCGGATTTTCGGCCCTCAGGTAGGGCGAAATTTGGAGGTCTACATCGACGACATGCTGGTGAAGAGTGGAAGGGCCCTCGACCACCTCAACGACTTGCAGGAGACCTTCCAGAGGGTCCGCCGATACAACCTGAGACTAAACCCAGCGAAATGCATCTTTGGCGTGCAATCGGGAAAATTCCTGGGCTTCATGATAACGAAGCGGGGGATCGAGGCGAACCCCGACAAGGTGACGGCCCTCACCGGTATGACGGAGCCCCGGACGATCCGGGACTTGCAGCGACTGAACGGCCGGATTGCTGCTCTGGGACGATTCCTGTCGAAGTCGGCGGAGAAGTCGCTCCCCTTCTTCAGGGTCTTACGCACGGCCTTTGGCGAAGCTAAAGACAAGAGGAAGGTGATCCCGTGGGACGACGACTGCACGCGGGCGTTCGCGGAGCTGAAAGCATACATACAAGGCACACCGCTCCTCGCACGACCGGAGGAAGGTGAACCCCTGGGGTTGTACCTGGCGACCACCGAGGAGGCTGTTAGCTCCGTCCTAATCAAGGAGGAAGGAGGGGTGCAACGCCCTGTTTACTATGCCAGTCGGATCCTCCGGGATGCGGAGACTCGTTACAGCCCCATCGAAAAAGCCGCCTACTGCCTAATCACCACCGCTCGAAAGCTCCGACCCTATTTCCAGGCCCACCCCATAACCGTCCACACCAGCATGCCCCTCGAAAAGAACCTGAAAAGACTGGAACGGTCAGGGAGGATGCTCAACTGGAGCGTCGAGCTCAGCGAGTTTGACATAACGTACAAAGCCCGGACGGCGATCAAGGGTCAGGCGCTGGCCGACTTCGTGGTGGAATGCACCACGGAAATCCCGCCGGGAGACCAGATATAGCAACCGTCGGCGCCCACGTCCCCCCAGAGGATCGAGACGGGCGAACCCTCAGCGCCCTCCCTGACGACAGCAGGCGAATTATGGACCATCCACGTCGACGGCTCCGCGACGGGCTCCGGAACAGGAGCGGGGATCGTCATCCAGACTCCAGACGGATGTTCGTTGGAATACGCCCTACGCTTCGACTTCCCGGCCACCAACAATGTCGCGGAGTATGAAGCCGCGGTTAACGGGTTAAAGCTCGCCAGGGCGGTCGGGGCGACGAACGTGTTGCTCCTGAGTGACTCCCGTCTCGTCATCCAACAGATCCTGGGGGGCTTCGAGGCCCGAGAGGAAACCATGAAGCGGTACTTGAATCGCATCCAGATCGAACTCCGCAAGTTCAAGAAAGCGGACGTGCAACACCTGCCTCGCTCCAACAACCTCCGGGCAGATGCCCTGTCTAAGCTGGCTTCCTCCTCAGCGGCCAAGATCGGGAAGGCAATCTACGTCGAAAGCCTATCGACACCCTCCATCAATGAAGGGGAACTGATGTGCACGGGCACGATGACGTCCTGGATGACCCCCATTGTGAAGTATTTAGAGACAGGTGAACTACCCGAGGAGCGGTCGCTGGCTAAGCAGGTGGAGAGACGGGCTCTGACGTTCGTGCTCCTCGACGGAGTGCTGTACCGCCGCCGCCGCGCCAATTTCGACGTCCTGCCCTACCTGAAATGCTTGGGACCGGAACAGGCCGAGCAGGTCATCCGCGAGGTGCCGAAGGCTTCTGCGGAAACCACCACGGCGGGCGCACCATCGCCCACAAGATAATGCGCCAAGGGTACTACTGGCCGACGATGATCCGGGATGCGGTACTATACGTCAAAAGGTGCGAGGCGTGCCAGAAATTCTGCCGACGGACGACTGCACCTCCGGCCAACCTGATGCCCATCTTGAGCCCGGTCCCCTTCGCCAAGTTGGGACTCGACATCCTGGGGCCCTTCCCAAAGGCCTCAGGGGGAAGGAAGTATCTAGTCGTCGCCGTGGACTATTTCACAAAATGGGTCGAAGCAGAGCCGCTGGCGCGGATCACGTGGACGGACATGAAGGGCTTCATCTGGCAATCCGTCATATGCCGCTTCGGGATTCCCCGTTCCATAGTCACGGATAACGGAAAGCAGTTCGACTGCGAGGGCTTCCGCGACTTCTGCTCGGGCTGGGGGATTAAACTCCAATTCGCATCAGTCGCCCACCCACAGTGCAACGGAATGGCGGAGGCCGCGAATAAATGTATCTTGAACCCGATGAAGAAGAAGGTGGACGCCGCCCTGGGAGCATGGGTCGATGAGCTACCAGGGATCCTATGGTCCTATCGCACCACCCACAAGGCCTCGACCGGAGAAAGTCCCTTCATGCTAGCGTACGGATCGGAGGCGGTTGTACCTGTGGAAATCGGCGAAGAGACGCTCCGGCTAAAACTCTTCGACGAAGAAATCAACGGAGAAGGGCTCGGCCTCAGCCTTGAGCTGATAGACGAGGTCCGGGACAAGGCCCTAGCCAGCCTCGTCAAACACAGCCAGAGGATGGCCCGATACTACGACTCCCGGGTGAAACCGCGGACTTTCAGGATCGGCGATTTGATCCTCCGCGACGCCACCTTCCGCCCCGAGACTGCGCAGCGGGGAAAGCTGGCCGCCAAATGGGAGGGGCCCTACACGGTCATTGACATTGTCGGGCCGGCCACCTACATCCTTGCCACCCCCGAAGGGAGCGAGCTGGCCCACCCTTGGAACGCGAAACATCTGCTGAAATTCTACCAATAGTTGTGAGTTCCTCTTTTTTCGCGCAATATACACATCTACACGTTTTTCCCAACCTGGTTGTTCCTACACAAATTTTGCAGTTCGCTAAAACTCCGAACCTCTGGGGCAGGGCCAACCCTAGCCACCCAAACCAGAGAAGGGCACGGGCCGGGCTACGCGCCCGCTCCCCCCCTCCAGACCTCTGGGGCAGGGCCAACCCTAGCCACCCAAACCAGAGAAGGGCACGGGCCGGGCTACGCGCCCGCTCCCCCCCTCCAGACCTCTGGGGCAGGGCCAACCCTAGCCGCCCAAACCAGAGAAGGGCACGGGCCGGGCTACGCGCCCGCTCCCCCCCTCCAGACCTCTGGGGCAGGGCCAACCCTAGCCACCCAAACCAGAGCAGGGCACGGGCCGGGCTACGCGCCCGCTCCCCCCCTCAAGACCTCTGGGGCAGGGCCAACCCTAGCCGCCCAAACCAGAGAAGGGCACGGGCCGGGCTACGCGCCCGCTCCCCCCCTCCAGACCTCTGGGGCAGGGCCAACCCTAGCCCCCCAAACCAGAGAAGGGCACGGGCCGGGCTACGTGCCCGCTCCCCCCCTCAAGACCTCTGGGGCAGGGCCAACCCTAGCCACCCAAACCAGAGAAGGGCACGGGCCGGGCTACGCGCCCGCTCCCCCCCTCCAGACCTCTGGGGCAGGGCCAACCCTACCACCCAAACCAGAGCAGGGCACGGGCCGGGCTACGCGCCCGCTCCCCCCCTCAAGACCTCTAGGGCAGGGCCAACCCTAGCCACCCAAACCAGAGGTGGGCACGGGCCGGGCTACGCGCCCGCTCCCCCCCTCCAGACCTCTGGGGCAGGGCCAACCCTAGCCACCCAAACCAGAGAAGGGCACGGGCCGGGCTACGCGCCCGCTCCCCCCCCTCAAGACCTCTGGGGCAGGGCCAACCCTAGCCACCCAAACCAGAGCAGGGCACGGGCCGGGCTACGCGCCCGCTCCCCCCCTCAAGACCTCTGGGGCAGGGCCAACCCTAGCCACCCAAACCAGAGGTGGGCACGGGCCGGGCTACGCGCCCGCTCCCCCCCTCCAGACCTCTGGGGCAGGGCCAACCCTAGCCACCCAAACCAGAGCAGGGCACGGGCCGGGCTACGCGCCCGCTCCCCCCCTCCAGACCTCTGGGGCAGGGCCAACCCTAGCCACCCAAACCAGAGAAGGGCACGGGCCGGGCTACGCGCCCGCTCCCCCCCTCCAGACCTCTGGGGCAGGGCCAACCCTAGCCACCCAAACCAGAGAAGGGCACGGGCCGGGCTACGCGCCCGCTCCCCCCCTCCAGACCTCTGGGGCGGGGCCAACCCTAGCCACCCAAACCAGAGAAGGGCACGGGCCGGGCTACGCGCCCGCTCCCCCCCTCCAGACCTCTGGGGCGGGGCCAACCCTAGCCACCCAAACCAGAGAAGGGCACGGGCCGGGCTACGCGCCCGCTCCCCCCCTCCAGACCTCTGGGGCAGGGCCAACCCTAGCCACCCAAACCAGAGAAGGGCACGGGCCGGGCTACGCGCCCGCTCCCCCCCTCCAGACCTCTGGGGCGGGGCCAACCCTAGCCACCCAAACCAGAGAAGGGCACGGGCCGGGCTACGCGCCCGCTCCCCCCCTCCAGACCTCTGGGGCAGGGCCAACCCTAGCCACCCAAACCAGAGAAGGGCACGGGCCGGGCTACGCGCCCGCTCCCCCCCTCCAGACCTCTGGGGCGGGGCCAACCCTAGCCACCCAAACCAGAGCAGGGCACGGGCCGGGCTACGCGCCCGCTCCCCCCTCCAGACCTCTGGGGCAGGGCCAACCCTAGCCACCCAAACCAGAGAAGGGCACGGGCCGGGCTACGCGCCGGCTCCCCCCCTCCAGACCTCTGGGGCAGGGCCAACCCTAGCCACCCAAACCAGAGAAGGGCACGGGCTGGGCTACGCGCCCGCTCCCCCCCTCCAGACCTCTGAGGCAGGGCCAACCCTAGCCACCCAAACCAGAGAAGGGCACGGGCCGGGCTACGCGCCCGCTCCCCCCCTCCAGACCTCTGGGGCAGGGCCAACCCTAGCCACCCAAACCAGAGAAGGGCACGGGCCGGGCTACGCGCCCGCTCCCCCCTCCAGACCTCTGGGGCAGGGCCAACCCTAGCCACCCAAACCAGAGAAGGGCACGGGCCGGGCTACGCGCCCGCTCCCCCCCTCCAGGCCTCTTGGGCAGGGCCAACCCTAGCCACCCAAACCAGAGAAGGGCACGGGCCGGGCTACGCGCCCGCTCCCCCCCTCCAGACCTCTGGGGCAGGGCCAACCCTAGCCACCCAAACCAGAGAAGGGCACGGGCCGGGCTACGCGCCCGATCCCCCCCTCCAGACCTCTGGGGCGGGGCCAACCCTAGCCACCCAAACCAGAGGTGGGCACGGGCCGGGCTACGCGCCCGCTCCCCCCCTCCAGACCTCTGGGGCAGGGCCAACCCTAGCCACCCAAACCAGAGAAGGGCACGGGCCGGGCTACGCGCCCGCTCCCCCCCTCCAGACCTCTGGGGTGGGGCCAACCCTAGCCACCCAAACCAGAGGTGGGCACGGGCCGGGCTACGCGCCCGCTCCCCCCTCCAGACCTCTGGGGCAGGGCCAACCCTAGCCACCCAAACCAGAGAAGGGCACGGGCCGGGCTACGCGCCCGCTCCCCCCCTCCAGACCTCTGGGGCAGGGCCAACCCTAGCCACCCAAACCAGAGAAGGGCACGGGCCGGGCTACGCGCCCGCTCCCCCCTCCAGACCTCTGGGGCAGGGCCAACCCTAGCCACCCAAACCAGAGAAGGGCACGGGCCGGGCTACGCGCCCGCTCCCCCCCTCCGGACCTCTAGGGCAGGGCCAACCCTAGCCACCCAAACCAGAGAAGGGCTACGCGCCCGCTCCCCCCCTCCAGACCTCTGGGGCGGGGCCAACCCTAGCCACCCAAACCAGAGAAGGGCACGGGCCGGGCTACGCGCCCGCTCCCCCCCTCCAGACCTCTGGGGCGGGGCCAACCCTAGCCACCCAAACCAGAGAAGGGCACGGGCCGGGCTACGCGCCCGCTCCCCCCCTCCAGACCTCTGGGGCAAGGCCAACCCTAGCCACCCAAACCAGAGAAGGGCACGGGCCGGGCTACGCGCCCGCTCCCCCCCTCCAGACCTCTGGGGCAGGGCCAACCCTAGCCACCCAAACCAGAGAAGGGCACGGGCCGGGCTACGCGCCCGCTCCCCCCCTCCAGACCTCTGGGGCAGGGCCAACCCTAGCCACCCAAACCAGAGAAGGGCACGGGCCGGGCTACGCGCCCGCTCCCCCCCTCCAGACCTCTGGGGCAGGGCCAACCCTAGCCACCCAAACCAGAGAAGGGCTACGCGCCCGCTCCCCCCCTCCAGACCTCTGGGGCAGGGCCAACCCGAGGGGGGCCACGTACCCCTGACTCGGAAAAGCAAAAGAAAACGGGGGCACGCGAACCGGGACAAAATGACATCAGTTCCCGAGTCGACGGCCCCGATGGGACTCGGCGAAACGAAAGGACGCTCGCGAAACACGCCACCATTAATGATGCGCTCCAAAAGAGGACACGCAAGAGCCACCTGGCCAAGGCGGTTTCCCACAGGCGCGAATTCAAGGAGCCCATTAATAATGCCAGCTCAGCGCAATAAATAAGGGAGAAACCGTCAACAAGATCTACCTATAAAGAGGCCATCCCCCCCCCCCCCCCGAAGAGAAAAAATCAACAGACATGAAAAACCGCCACTTGATCCCCCTACCCTCCGGGAAAAGGGCTGAGATACACCGCCCTAACAAAAGAGAGGTCACCGGCCATCAATGGTTCCCGCCGCCCAGAACGGCGGTGCCTAGATCCATAGCACCACTAACTGGATATTCCGCTTACAAACGGATCGCTATCCGGATATTCCGCTTACACACGGGAAATCCACCTTTCACGCCTCCGTCCCATAAACGGGGACGAGGCAGAGAAAGAATGGCATCCGTTCAAAGTAATCTGGGCAGGCGAGAGCCCCCAGCGCTGGCCGGCCAGTACCTCCTCGCCCTCGACCTCCATCCGAGGACCTCGGCAAGGCTGCATCACCGACAAGCCCAAACGGCGAATCCTGGCATGTCAGCTCACCGAGGCGCCATCGGGCTCGGGACCCCACCCTCAAACCGAAACAGCGGGGCGTGGGGCAGCGGGGAACAGCCCGATGCTCAAGAACCTCCCCAGGGGGCAAGGCGGGGCAAGCCGGCTTCCCTTCTCAGTGCCTATACCGGACCGAGGAAACCCCTGTCCGCGAAAAAAGACAAGGCAGTGGAGGGAAGGCGGTCCGGTCGGCAAGGTACCCCCCACCTATCCCGAGCCAAAGAGACCTCGCAACACTTCAGCCCAGACGGCGGCCCCTCGCCTCCGTGCCAAGATCGGCTCAAGACAACTTGCCCACACGGCCCGCGGAAGCCCCAGGACCCGGCGGTCATTAAGCCCGTGCGACCGGGCAAGGACAGCTCTAAAGCCCCTCCCCGACTCGGTTCTGACCCTACAACGGGCGACGAACTAAAAACTAATGTACAAGCTGTGGCCCAGCACTCATAAATTTAAACGAAAACATTGTTCTTTAAATATCATAGCATGTGTCTATCCCCCCACGCCAAGCACCGGGCGAGCAACGCGCCGCCCCGCCTAACTGACCTAGGACACCTACGAAATCTGGGACGCACAGTCCCGCTCCCCCTGCTCCCTGAAACCCACCAACAACTTTCCCCATGGCGAAAGGGGTGCACTGGGGCTCGCCTCGCGTAACCGATTCGGCCAGACACCAAATCAGGATAGACCAGTGCGTCCCATCCCGAACCCGTTCGAGGCCGCCCCAAATGCAACACGGGAAGACAACATCCCCCTCCCCCAGACAGGACACGGGGATGTTGGGGGCATAATGGGATAATGGGTAAATTGCGTAGCTCCCGCAAGAAGCCAAGACACGTGACCCGGATCGGACCGGTCGCAAGACAGAAACCCCGAAATATACGCCCTGTCCTGAAATGACAGCGGCCTTGTCCCGTCACAACAGCGCCCCGATGCGACTCAACATAACGAAAGGACGCTGGTTCAACACGCCATCAACAGCAACACGCCCCCCAAGGGGCCAGAGTGCCGGATACCGCCAGGAAAAAGTGATTCCCGAAGCGCGTGATTCCGCAGAGCCCATGAGCGACGCTAATCCACGGCGTTACCTAAGAGAAACCCGTCCGCAACACCTCGCTATAAATACCCCCCCCCTCCAGAGGTCAGGGTAAAGGAGGAAGAAAGGCGGGATTCCTCTCCCCTCACTCCGGGCATAAAGCGGCCCTAAACGCCCCACCGAGCTACGAAAAAAGCCGATATCCACCGACGAACTTCACTTCCCCCGACGATGGGCGCCACGGCCCCGCCACCTCCGTCCGGATATTCCCCTTACACGCGGAAGGCCCCGCCCGCCAGCTTGCCTCCTGCTTGTTACTGTATCAAAAGGCAGGTTCAGATGGCCGCCCGCGTGCCGCAACACCCCAATTAACTCCGTCCCCCTAGGCGCCGCCACCGCCACCTCGTCCTCAACCTCCCTGGGGTTCCCCCTCGGTGCGCAGGATTCCTAGCGAGGAACTCTCCAGCGCGGCGGCGGCAAGGCAGATCGCGAGGAAGCGAGGAAAGGAAAAGGAAGAAGCTCCACCCGACAAACGAGGGTCAGCCCCCCGAAGGGGGAACCACCACGGGACTTCATCCTTGATTAAACCAAATGGTGGTTCACGGCGCGTCGGCCCCTCCCCGGACAACGAAGCAGAAGGAACTAGGCGGTCAGTAAAAGGGAAGACCGCCCGGCAACAGGGATCTACCCACCCCGATATAGCGGGAGACGAGTATAAACCACCGCCCATCCCGACCATAGGCTGGGTCACACCTGCGCTATCACTGTAAATATCATCTAAATCTCCGGTAAAGGGTGATGAATAATATTCCTCCTTATGGACGCCTTCCCTGAGCCCAAGAGCACAACAGCTGGGAGGTCCACCGGGCACAGTTGTTGAATATTGGACTCCCCGGATTTGGTTTTGGATGATGAGCAAACATAAATACTTCATGAACTAACAATTTGTGAGTGCAGTATTGGAGATCGTCGCCAATTTCACGAGAATATTCAAAGCGACATCTCAACACTTCCAAAAGCTCGTATTCAAGCCTAAAGCTTCGTTGAAGCTCTTGCGACGCTTTGGAAGTAATGAAGATTCAATCGAAGCTCTCAAAGACCGTTTATTAAGGTTTTATTTATAGTCTTTTAGTTTCGATTGATAGAATGTTAAGCCTTGAGTATATCTTACGTTTCTATCTTCATTACGCTCATTTCGTAGCTCTAGGATTCTTGCACAAGTTCACTCTAACTTCCTCGAAGCGTCGCGCTTCGATTCGGACTTTGTTGTGCATGTTAGTTGGTACAAGAACAAGTACTGACCGACTAGATGGTGATCTAGTCGGTCGGCTACTGTTCTTGGACCGACTAGTTTCTGTCAGTTAATTCTTAGCTCTTTACTGTTTACAGTTAGTCGGTCTATGTTGACTCACCGACCGACTAGTTTGTGAACTAGTCGGTCAGTGATGCTTCTTTGACCGCCTAGTTGAGACTGACTGTTCACTCTAAAATTCTCCTAAGCTACTGTTTACCGTTAGTCGGTCTAAGAACGTTTGATGACCGACTAGTTGACAATCTAGTCGGTCAACTTTTGTTCTTGGACCGACTAAGTCAACTTGCCTTCAGACTATGTTGTTTTGCCTCTTAGTCGGTCTACGTTCATTGGATGACCGACTAGTTGTGAAACTAGTCGGTCAGACAGTGTTCTTGGACCGACTAGTTTTCTAGGTCTGAAATTCTATCTCTTCTCAGATCTGCTCTTAGTCGGTCCATGCTTTGTGTCTGACCGACTAGTTGATGAACTAGTCGGTCAGTGAGTGTTCTTTGACCGACTAGATCTCACAGATTTCTTTCCGTTGGAGATTGACCTAACTTGTTTTTATGGGACCCTATAAATACGAACCTAGGTCATTTCTATCTTCAATAGAGCTGCCATTAAGAGATTCATTGAGTTCTAAAGAGATAGCTATTCTCCCTCAAATCTAAAGCTCTCTTCCTCACAAGAAACCCATTCTCTCTCATTTCTAGATCTAGAGAGAAGCTTGTTCTTGGTGAGCTCTTCAAGCTATTGCTTGATTCAAGTTTCCAAATCTTCCCTAGGCACCCATTGCTGCTCATTTCCTTGGTGCTAGGGTTTGGTAACTTCATCTTCCTCAAATCCTTCATTCCACCTTTTGGGTAAGAAAAACTCAAGGTATAGGATTTTGTGGTAAGAGTATTTATTTCATATTAAACTCTTTTATATTGCTTATTGGCTCTCTCGGTTGTGAGAGAAGTTTGTGATCCCGGGTTGTGGGATTCACTTTGCCATTGCATGTATGATTTGATCTTGTGAAGGTTTTTCACAAGATATTCATAGTGGAAATCTTGAGTTAGGGTTTCTAACTCAAGTATCCGGAAGGGATCCGGGTGGTTGGGACGTAGGATCACCGGGAACAAGTCGGGGAGACTTGGGTGGATCCGAACCCATTAACTTCATTTGTTAGCATTGTTAATTTCATTGTTGTCATTCAATTTAAGCTTCCGCAAATTGACTTGGTAGTTGTGTGCAATTTAATTTGGAATAATACGCCTTATTATTTTAAAGTACTATTCACCCCCCCTCTAGTACTTGTGCAGTAGCTGGTAGGGCATTACAACAGTGTGGTGGAAGTCCCGCGAAAATCACAAACATGTCCGGTAAACACATCTCAGCAAAAACCACAACCTTCTCAAAAAGTCGGGCTCCCCCAAAATCCGACCCAGCCGCCACATAAAGCGGCGCGCCGTTATGAGGCAACGCCCCACTTGGTTCCCACGCGGGATGAGACCTCGCGATCCCGCAACAGCGGGCAATACCCCGCGGAAACAGCGTATCCCACCCTGAGCTTGGACCCAAGCCCGAGTCCGGTTAAAGGATAATGTTACGCCATCCGAGACGAACCGGGCTTCCGCCTCGCACTCGAATGCCGGGGGCAATTGTTACGACCTAAAGATCGTAGGAGCCCGACTCCCGCCCGGATCCGTTAACATACCCCATTAACTCACCTTTACACAAAAGGGCCGCCGCCCCGAAAATCCGGGGCATCATGGAGACAGGCGCGCCTTGCAGCGCTCCCCGAACCGGCCGGGGCGGACCCCCGCAGCCGGCCGAGGCAGACCACCGCAGCCGGCCGACTCTTAGTCCGACGCTAACGACAAACAACCTAAGGATAAGGACACCTGACACATACGTTACCCGACCATCCGACAAAGCACCCCCTGACGGAAGAGCCACCTGACAGATAACGCTTTCACTTTCGGCTCTGACATCCCGACAAAAGCACCCCTGGGCCGTTGTGCCGCCTGACAAAGGCAGGTCAGACTCCTGTTCCCGGCGTCCTTGTCCGAAGCCTCCACCGACACCCGAGCCAGCTCAGCACGCCTAGTCATCACCCGTCAGGTATAAATACCCCTTCTCCTCTTACGGAGAGGGGGTTGCTGCAGAATTCTCTCTCATTCAGCTATTCACACACGAGTGCAAAGGTCTTCCATATCTTTGTGCTCCCACCTATAGCTCGCCACGCGCGGTCGACACACCGTTAGTCCGACCGGCGTGACCAGCCCCCCATTTTAAGCCCTATCACTGACTTAGGCATCGGAGGGGCTAAGGGTTGAACCCCCAACCCAGCCCTTCTGACGAGTTGTTCGTATTGCAGGAGAGCTCGCCTATCAACACCAGTCGGCGTCACCCCCCTGCCGTTCAACCTTGTCCAGCCGCATCCGGCGAGATTCAGCCCCGCGACCGTCACTGGCGTCGTGATCGACTTCTTCACCCCACTAATCGCTTGTCAAATAGCCTACCTAAACCCCCTTCTCCACATAACCACCGTGCCCTTGGTTCCCATTAATACAAATTCATTGTACGCGAGTTCCACCTCGTAACAATTGGCGCCGTCTGTGGGAACGAAGGGTCACACCCATGTTAGATTCCATACCGATCTCGCGGAACCCGGACCACGGCAAAGATCCCGTGGGACAGGAACCACTCTCCCTACAAATCACCCCGGCGTCCGACCCCCTTCTGGGGATGGGCTCCGAGATCGAACACACTTCAGTCCCCGCCGTCCTGAAGAGCTTCGAGGCCGTTGCTCAGGCCAGGGGAGGCTGTCAGACGGCTGGAACGGAACCTCCGTCCGGCCCCTCAGAGCCCCTGAACGTGAGGCGAAACCTCCACCCTCAGTTCGAGGAGGAGGGGGAGCATAGGGGGCTCGCTGAGGAGATCGCGGCCCAGCAAAGGCTCCTGGAAGAGGAGGTAGAAGTCGCGCAGCGGTGGAGGCGCCTGGGGGAGGCGGCCGCCGCGCAGAGGCGTCTGGACGAGGCGGCCGAGACCACCCGGAAGGCTTACCAGGAAGAGGAGGCCGCCCGCCGCCAGCTTCGCTTCATCATCGCGGAGCGCGAGAGGCTGAGGATGGAGAACAGGAGCAACCGAGAACTCCTGGACGAGGCGACGACGGCCCGGCGGCCTGGGAACGGGCGGGACCCGTTGCTGAACAGGTCCCCGCCTGGAGGGGGCGGCCCCCATCACCAACACCACCCCTCCGATACCCTGCGCGAGGAAGCCGTTTGTCGGCAACTACGCTTCCTCACCACCGAGCGTGAAAGACTCCTTCGGGAGAATCAAGAACGGATGGAGGCCCGAGGAGAGCTGGCCAGGAGGCGTGGGCGCTGGGAGGACCGTAGCCCGCAACCCGTCGAATCCTCGGTCCAAGGAAGGAGCCCCGCCTGGAGACCGTCGGGCTACTCCCCGGGGACGGAGGACCGTCGGCGGCCGAGGCGCGACCGAAGCCCGACCCCCGAGTGGCGGAGGGGGGATGCGCCAGATCGCCCGACCTACCCGGAGGAGGCCACGCCACTCGCCCGGTGGATCACTTCCGCCCCCAGGCCCGTAAGGTTCAAACCCCCTCACTTGGCCACATACAATGGGAGGGGCGACCCCCTCACACACGTGCAACAATACCGGGGGGCGATGGAAGCCCAGGACGTGGATGAGGCGTTCCTTTGCCGACATTTCTCCCAAAGCCTGAGGGACACCGCGCTGGACTGGTACTTCGGCTTGCCCGCGAGGTCCGTAGGGAGCTTTGGCGAACTGTCCCATAAGTTCTGCCAAGAGTTCCGGGCCGGGCGAACAAAAAAGAAGCCCTTAGACTATCTCAGCACGATAGTCCAAGGGGAGGGAGAGACGACGGGTAGATACCTCCGCCGTTTTCAGGAGGAAAGGCGGGCGGTGGTGACGTGTGGCGATGAAGTGCTTATGCTGGCCTTCAAGACGGGGCTGCGGACTCGGAGCCTCCACAAATCACTGCTCCGGGATCCGCCGACCGACTATGAAGCGTTGGTAGCTATGGCGGAGAGACACGCGCTGGCCGAGGAGACTCTCGGCACCAAGGCCTTATTCCCCCCGGCGAAACCCCCCCAAGGCGAACCCCGGTCACACCCACGGCCGAGGCAGGAAGAGGGGCACCGTGGCCGCGACCAACTGGACCAACCAAGGAGGGAACCGCTCGGGCCCCGCCCGCAAGACCGACCTGGCCCGGCGCGCGATTTCGCTCTGGCCCAAGGGCTCCCTCGAGTCGCCCCGAGACAAGAAGGCCCCCTACGGGCACATTACACCCAACTCAACGCCTCCTTGATTGAGGTGATGGCCGCGGCTACACGGGCCGGACTGCTGCCGGAGCCGCCCCGAGAAATGAAGTCGGACCCCGACCGGAGAGATTTCAAGAAATACTGCCGATACCACCAGGACCACAGCCACGACACCGACAACTGCTTCACCCTCAAAAGGGAAATCGAGCGGCTGATCCAGGCGGGCCACTTGGGGGACTTCTTCGGAGCCCGGAGACCTGACCGGGAAGAGGGGAACCACCGAAGGGCACGGAGGGCAGACCCTCCGGCAAACGACGAGCGTGAAGAGCTTCACCCCCCGAAACCCGTCATGCGCATAAATACGATATGCGGCGGCCCATCTTTAGGTGGGGCATCGTCGTCAAGCAAGAAGGCGTATGCGAGACAAGTAATGACGGCGGGTCTCGGAGGGGACCGGAGAGGGAGAAGGATGGCCTACCCACCCATAACTTTCAGCGACGAGGATCTGGAGGGGATCGAGCTGCCACACGACGATGCCATCGTCATCGAAGCACAGATCGGGACGGCCATCGTCAGCCGCCTCATGATCGACACGGGGAGCTCTTGCGACATCCTGTTCATGTCCACGATCGAAAAGATGGGGTTAAGGCCGACGGACCTGAGACCCTGTACGGGACCCCTCGTCGGTTTCACCGGTCACTCGACCCCCATCATGGGAGTGATCACCCTACCGATAACCCTCGGAGAAGAGCCACAGGTCGTCACCCGAATGACGTTGTTCTTTGTGGTCGACATCATGTCGGCGTACAATGGGATCATTGAACGACCTTACATGTCGGCCATCGGAGCGCTCCCCAGCCTACTCCATCAGATGGTCAAGTTCCAGACCCCTCGAGGGGTGGGGATCGCACGGGGAAGCCAGAAGCTGTCTAGGAGCTGTTACGTAGGGTCGACCAAGCACAAAGGACCAGAGGTGAACCTGAAGATCGACTCCTCAAGGCGGAGTTATGACCCCCTCCAGCCAGAGTTAGCCCCAGCCAATGCCACGGCCGAGGGAAACAGGATTGACCACGCGCCCAACTAAACCACCCCCCGAGAAGGACGGGCTAATCACTCCAAAGGGCACGGTGCGCCGGCCGGGGCATAGCCGGTAACTGTAAGTCCTGAACGAAGTACCATGTTCCCTTCTTTTTATCTTCAAATTTCGCCTTTCCTACATAACAGTTTCAGTTCAACCCTCTAAAAGACTCCGGGGCAGGACCAGTCCTCGCCACCCAAACCGGAGAGGGGCACGGGCCGAGCTGCACACTCGCTCCCCCCCAAGAAGACCTCCGGGGCAAGTTCACTGAGCTTGGCCACCCAAACTGGAGCGCCATATGCGGGGTAGGCGACGGCCCAATACCCGTCCGACTATAGAGGTTGCGGGGAGGCGACGGCCCTATACCCCCCCTCTAAAAGACTCCGGGGCAGGACCAGTCCTCGCCACCCAAACCGGAGAGGGGCACGGGCCGAGCTGCACACTCGCTCCCCCCCAAGAAGACCTCCGGGGCAAGTTCACTGAGCTTGGCCACCCAAACCGGAGCGCCATATGCGGGGTAGGCGACGGCCCAATACCCGTCCGACTATAGAGGTTGCGGGGAGGCGACGGCCCTATACCCCCCCTCTAAAAGACTCCGGGGCAGGACCAGTCCTCGCCACCCAAACCGGAGAGGGGCACGGGCCGAGCTGCACACTCGCTCCCCCCCCCAAGAAGACCTCCGGGGCAAGTTCACTGAGCTTGGCCACCCAAACCGGAGCGCCATATGCGGGGTAGGCCACGGCCCAATACCCGTCCGACTATAGAGGTTGCGGGGAGGCGACGGCCCTATACCCCCCCTCTAAAAGACTCCGGGGCAGGACCAGTCCTCGCCACCCAAACCGGAGAGGGGCACGGGCCGAGCTGCACACTCGCTCCCCCCCAAGAAGACCTCCGGGGCAAGTTCACTGAGCTTGGCCACCCAAACCGGAGCGCCATATGCGGGGTAGGCGACGGCCCAATACCCGTCTGACTATAGAGGTTGCGGGGAGGCGACGGCCCTATACCCCCCCTCTAAAAGACTCCGGGGCAGGACCAGTCCTCGCCACCCAAACCAGAGAGGGGCACGGGCCGAGCTGCACACTCGCTCCCCCCCAAGAAGACCTCCGGGGCAAGTTCACTGAGCTTGGCCACCCAAACCGGAGCGCCATATGCGGGGTAGGCGACGGCCCAATACCCGTCCGACTATAGAGGTTGCGGGGAGGCGACGGCCCTATACCCCCCCTCTAAAAGACTCCGGGGCAGGACCAGTCCTCGCCACCCAAACCGGAGAGGGGCACGGGCCGAGCTGCACACTCGCTCCCCCCCCCCCAAGAAGACCTACGGGGCAAGTTCACTGAGCTTGGCCACCCAAACCGGAGCGCCATATGCGGGGTAGGCGACGGCCCAATACCCGTCCGACTATAGAGGTTGCGGGGAGGCGACGGCCCTATACCCCCCCTCTAAAAGACTCCGGGGCAGGACCAGTCCTCGCCACCCAAACCGGAGAGGGGCACGGGCCGAGCTGCACACTCGCTCCCCCCCAAGAAGACCTCCGGGGCAAGTTCACTGAGCTTGGCCACCCAAACCGGAGCGCCATATGCGGGGTAGGCGACGGCCCAATACCCGTCCGACTATAGAGGTTGCGGGGAGGCGACGGCCCTATACCCCCCCTCTAAAAGACTCCGGGGCAGGACCAGTCCTCGCCACCCAAACCGGAGAGGGGCACGGGCCGAGCTGCACACTCGCTCCCCCCCAAGAAGACCTCCGGGGCAAGTTCACTGAGCTTGGCCACCCAAACCGGAGCGCCATATGCGGGGTAGGCGACGGCCCAATACCCGTCCGACTATAGAGGTTGCGGGGAGGCGACGGCCCTATACCCCCCCTCTAAAAGACTCCGGGGCAGGACCAGTCCTCGCCACACAAACCGGAGAGGGGCACGGGCCGAGCTGCACACTCGCTCCCCCCCAAGAAGACCTCCGGGGCAAGTTCACTGAGCTTAGCCACCCGAACCAGAGCGCCATAGGCGGGGTAGGAAACGGACCGATGCCCTCCCTCCCCCGAAAGGGCCCGTCACCCTTCTCCTCAAACCTCGGGAACCTACTCACGGTCCTCGAATCAAGGCCACCCCTACGGAAAGCCATCCCCGAGGAGTAACGCTAGACCCCCATAAAGCCGACGCCCGAAACGACTTGTCCAACTCAAGCAGGACCCTCGGGACGAGCGCCAATGACAAATTCCAGGCATGCCTGAGGGGTCACATCACCTGTCACCCATCGGGGTCACATCACCCATCAAGGAAGAATAAATGAGCGCAGACGCTCACCATTATAAATCCCCCCTCTCCTCAGCTTCATGGGGAGGGGGAGAAAGGCAAAGGAAAGGATGTGGAGAAAAACTCGTCATTTTTACCACCCTCCCTCCCTTGAAATGCGCGGAAGACGCAAGCTTCGCCGACCGCAAAGATAGACGATCCACCAACCGGATATCCCGCTTACACAACGGCTACCCAGCCTGCTGCTCCCCTCCTTCTTTTGGACAACTTAAGGCAGGAGACCGGGCGCTCCGTGGGCACACCATGCCTCTCCACGAACGCCCGGGGTATGCAGGAGCGGCTGGCTGGCAACCCGATGGATGGGACGGACCTGCCAAATCACCTCACCGGACCCCCCGGCAGCCGCCAGCGCCACCCCTTCCACTCATCGGCCTCCCCTGAACCGTTAACACCGGGGGGACGCACGAAGGGGATACAACCCGCATCCCTTCGCGCCTACCACGCGGAGCCTCCAATCGAGAGGAGTAACAGGGCCCCGTGGGATAGAACAACCACCAAGGACTCCCTCTCCCCCCAATTCTGGGAACGAGGGCCAAAGCCACTGCCGGGCTCCGACGCGATCATCACCCCTACGCCAAGGGGGAACTCTCTGAATCCCGCCACCCCACCTTGTCAGGGGCGCGACGCCAGAGAGGCGGATCAACTGCGAAAAGAACGTCCACTTACCTAGATCGACACACGGTCACGCCTACAATGTTACGCCTACGGGCTGATACAATGTTACGCCTACGGGCCGATACAATGTTACGCCTACGGGCCGATTCAACGTTACGCCTATAGAAAGCCCCTGTTTTCTTAAATTTTCGATCGTAGCCGATGAAAAGGCCAAAGACAAATCCCGGTTTACCGCTGGTCATACCTCGGATATACCTAAACCCGAACAACCTACGCAAAGGGAGGCGACCCCGCTGTCAAATCTCTCGGGCGCCATACGCGAAATAAAGGGACTCGACACGATTCAGCCTACGCCAACATAGAAACGGCCGCACCAAGGCGTAAATCGAAGAAGTAAATTTATGCATACACAGGCGGAAAGCCCAAAAGAGGCGGGGGCGAGTCATGCGAATCCTTACTTTCTTTCATTTTTAACATACACAAGGGGGGGCCTACACAAAACTACTTGGCACCCCCACCAATCACGACGCCCTCTCCCTCCATAGAATCCCCCGCCGCCCCGCCGCCCTCTGGCTCGTCACCATCCTCGTCCTCTGGCTCGTCACCATCCTCGTCCTCTGGCTCGTCACCATCCTCGTCCTCTTGCTCCTCACCCTTCTCGTCTCCATCCCCCTCCCCGCCGCCGCTTGCGACGAGCCCGTCGAGATCGACCTCTATTGGCGGGACCAGGCCAGCCGCCTTCTCCTTCACCCGCGCAAGGCAGTCATCCCACCCCTCCACGCGGCCCTTCCTTATGCCCTCGACCATCGAATTTGTAAGGGCGGGTATGACGGTTGTCTCCTGATACGTCCGGAATTCCTCGACCCTACGGGCCAACTCCTCTTCGGCGGCCTTGGCACGCGCAGCAAAATCCTCCACACGAGCCTCCTCCCTCCGAAGGGCCCCCTCCAGCTCCTTCGCTCTCTCTCCAGCCTCGGTCACGACGGTCTTCAGGCGCTCTACTTCGGCCTCATATCGGCCGCCCCGCTCCTTCTCCTTCTCCAGGTCCTCGCCGGCTCTCTTACGAACGGCAGCGACCTCGGCGACCATCCTAGCCACGGCGCCTTCGGCCTGGTGTATGGCCGGCACGTGCCGCATCAGCCCGAGCATCAAGTTGAGGATCTGCGTAAAGAAACACCAAAAAATAGACCCATTTAGGGCGAAAGCTAAAACCCGCCGAAAGACGTCACCCGTCTTACATAACATACCTGGACGCCATGCATCACTGCGGTCCCGCACAGACCCTCAGGCTCCACCGCTTCCAGCGCCACCTTGTCGCGAGGCAGGAATATGTTTTCCGCCAGCCTCGCCGCCACGCTACCATCCTCAAACACGGACTCATTGTTCGCCACTTTGTACCGCGCTCGATGAAGCGCCCCGTCGGGACAGCCCTCGACATCGGCCCTCTTGGCCTTAAACTTGGCCAGGGCGGCCTCACAGTGGGGGTTGGTTGTCGGCCTCTCGAGACCAAACATGGGACAACCATAAGGCCAATGGTCCCATCCTCCTGATCCGGTCGGGCCGCTCGACGCCTCGACCCCATGCGACTGACCGCTGGGATCCGCCCCCTCACCCCCTGCAGGCGCCACGGGGCTAGGCGAAGTCGTTCGGGGCAGTTCCCCCCTCCCCCTGTCGACCCTTCTTCGTCGCCCTCCAGGTCGATGATGGGGTCCGCCACGCCATCCCCGGTCGACCTCTTCCTCCTCTTCGTTGACGCCGGCACCCTAGTCGAGCTCCCGGCCCCTCCTTCCGCTCGCGCCCTCTTAGGGCCACCTCTCGTCGTCGATCGCCCCGCCTGATCCGCGGCCCTCTGCATCATCTCCTCAAGGGATAGACTCATCGTGCCACCTGCCAAAGAGAGAGATTTCAGCGTAAGCACATCAGGCGCAGGAACACCCAAATCTTCTGTACCTTCGGGCCATATATAGGCTGTTATCGTCTCAGGCCGAGATAACGTCCGATAATTTCGGCCCTCTGCTGGTATAGCCATTAAAGTCTGGGCCACTAACTTCTCCTCGTCCCCCAATTCCACCACCTCTCTCGCCTCGGGATTCAACTCGGCCCAATCAGCCCTTATCAGCACTTCCTCCGGCACCTCCACAAACACATACTGCTGGCGCCACAATTTAATTTTGCCAGGCAACCCTTTGATGAGCGGATGCGTCCTCTTCGCGGATAAATAGTAGCACGATCCATACCTCTTGACCAAGAAGAAGTGGCGAAATAAGGACAGGGACGGATTAACCTGATTGCTTACACACAGCACTAGGAACCCCACAATGGCACTGATGGCATTGGGCATCAGACGATACAGCGGCAGTTCCAGGAAGTTCAACACTTCCAGCACGAACGGATGAGGGGGAAAGCGCAAACCCTGCTCAAATGAAGAGACGTACACTCCAACCTCCCGGTCCCCCGCAAAACACACCCTTTCCTGCGGCTCCGGTTCACGAACCGAGTATGGCGGCCTGACGTACTTCGCGAAGATCTCCCCAATGGATTTCCTCAGCACCGACTTCACTCCCGCAATCTCGACGGGCACCCCTCCGGTCTCCGCGGCTGAACTTCCCTCCCCAACTCCCCCAGAACCCTGACCCAGAATCGGAGACATCGTGGAAGACATTAGTCAAATGGGCGTCTTACCTAACGGGTGCTGTCGCCTCGGACTCTCGCTTTGCTCCGCCGACCGCTCCTACGAGAACAGCTCTGGAAAGGATTCTTAAACCTCTTACAAACCCTAGCTCCTCGACATTCAACCTTTTTTACCCCCCCACAGGCTATATATCTCTAAAGCGGTCCCGCAAAACATCAGCATCGTGACCGTCGAACCAACGACACGCGTCACCAATCTGGGTCCTGTCCATCACCAACCCACGTGTTCTGCCGCTTCGCGTCCCGTCAAAACCGTTAGTTGCGCCACGTGTCGTAACCACAGTGGTCGGGCCGCCTCGGTTCCCGCCCGCCGTCGATTCGCCAGGATGACGTCAAGTCAGACGACCGCCAACAAATCCCGCCCAAATCCCTACGAAATGATTACCCTCTTTTGAAATTACCCCACGATATCGCCGCTAGAGCCAAGATTTGGACCGGCCTCCGACAGTCCGGCCGAATCATGGAACCAACGCCAGATCCAAGATTGGATCCGGCCTCCGACAGTCCGGCCAAATCATGGAACCAACGCCAGATCCAAGATTAGATCCGGCCTCCGACAGTCCGGCCAAATCATGGAACCAACGCCAGATCCAAGATTAGATCCGGCCTCCGACAGTCCGGCCAAATCATGGAACCAACGCCAGATCCAAGATTTGGTCCGTCCTCCATCAGTCCGGCCAAAACACCCTCAGAGTTGGACCCAATATTTGGTCTAACACCCGTCAGTACGGCCAAAGCAGGAGCTTCCCTCGCATCATTGCCATTTCCGCTCTCCATCGGCCCGGCCGTCACGGGAACCCATCTCAATTCCAACACTTGGCACGGGCGCCCAAGCAAAAGACCGTGACTCATCTCAACTCCCCTCTACCGGAATCCCCGGCAGAGCGAAGTTGGGGGCAATCACATCCCCACAAATCGTATATTCTACGGGCTAACCTTACACGAATACAGTTTGGCACAAAACAATCAAAATTTATTTACTCAAACCGCTAACCCTTACATGGAACCTTTGACTCTCCACCCACTACAACAACACATCGCTCATAACCCCATCACGAGAAGTTACGGCCCTCCCCGAACCCACGCTTCTAGCGGCGCCGCTTCTCGACCGACCGCTCCCTCACATCCTTGACCACTTGCTGAATCGCCGCCTCCTTAGCCTCTTGCAGCATCGGCACAACATGCTCGTCATGATACCGGCGGATAGCGGCTTCGACCAGCTTGCCCTCAGCGTCCCGCTTATCCTCCAGTCGCCGCACCGCTAGACCCTTCTCCCTCTTCTCGGCCGCCAGAGCGACCTTTAGGTCCTCAATCTGCTGCCTCTGTAACCCGATCACAGACTCCTTGCTGGCAACTTCCGAGGTATATTTCGCCCGAATATCATCCCTCTCTCGCGTTATTTCTTGAAGCTGCTTCTCGACCGCCGCTTTGGACAAATCGAAGTACGCAGCCCGCCCCTTCTCCACGCCGCAGGCCGCCCTAACCCTCTCCAGCTCCGCCTCCGTGTCCCTCAGCTTCTCCTTGACCTCGCCAAGGTTCTCCTTTGCTTCACGCAGGGCCACCCGGGTGGCGACCGCGGCGGGACGGCCCCGCAGGGCTAGCACGTTCGTAAGCATCTGCTTAAACCTTGAATCAGTGAGACACGGGCACATAAAGCCGGCGTGCGAGTAAAGAAAACCAGCTTACCTGTACGACGTGCCATATAGCCGAGCCACACAGCCGCTCCGCCCCCACGCGAGTCAACGACTCACGATCGCGCGGCAACCCGCAATACTCGGCGAGCCGCGCCGCCACTCCCGCATCTTCGAATACCGACTCGTCGCGGCTGACTCGAAAGGGAAACTTGCGGAGATGGTCATCAGGGTACGCCTCGACCTCTTCTCGGGTCCTCTTAAAACGAATGAGAGCGCCCTCACAGGCTTGACTCGACGACGCCCCCATTTCCCGCAAAGGGATCCCGTATGGCCACTTCTGAACCACATGCGCCCGGCGGGGCGCAACCACCTCGGATACCCGCGGGGGGACGGAGGGTCGGGCCCCTCCCTCGGGCACGCCCTCGGGACGATCCTCGCTGGACCCACCGGCGGAGCGGTCTCGTCCGACTGACGTCCGTCCTGGGTGCAATCTCTCCCCCCGGGGGGCCCCGCCCCCACGGTCCGGGGATCCCGCCTCACTAGCCGCCCCCTTGCCTTTCCCGCGAGGATCAGTACCCCCCGAGGTCGGGGCACCGGCCGAACCAGACACCACCTCCGGCTCCCTCATCGGGTCTTCGCCTGAAAGGAAAAGAAAGACCATCAGGGCGAGCCTAGCCCAAAGTCAACAAAACGTCAAAGATACATAGGGCCCAAAAGTCCTGGGCGAGCCGACTGCTTTGCGTTAGACTCGCCCAATGACGACACGCCTCGGGCAGCTCCCTCAAAATCTGAGCTTTGGCAATATCCTCCCCGGTCAGCTCCACCCCTTCATTCACGAAGGGATTCCGCGCCCCCCAATTCGACGTCAGCGCCACGTCACTTGGCACCGTCACGAAGACGAACTCCCTTATCCAATCGCCGACATCATCAGGCACCTCGAGGATGAGTTCTCGCCCTCTCCTGGCGCAAACGCGATGATACACCCCCCACTTCCGAACAACGAAGAAATGCTGAAACAACGCCAAGGAGGGACTCAAGGAGCAAGCGAGACACAAAACGACAAACCACACTAACAGGCCCCAGGAACGGGGCGCTAAGGCGAATATCGGCAGCTCCAGGAAATTCAGCAAGTGAAACAAATACGGGTGGATCGGAAAGCGGAGCCCCAACTCAAAGGACCGGACATAGACACCGACCTCATCATTCCCCGGTGAGCTCACCGCTTCCCCCGACCCGGGAACCCGCACCTCATAGGGTTGTCGCACAAACCGCACGCGAATCTCCCGGATGTTGATCCTATCCAACCTGCGTCGGGAGGACTCAATGTCTCTCGGTGCAACGGATAACCATGACCATCTTTCCCTGATCCGCTGCACCCCCGGCTGCGACGCCCCCTCGCACGCCGACTCTTCCTCCCCCACCCGGCTACTCCCTCCAATCTCGAATCGAGAAGCCATTGATCGGAAAGGAAGGAAATTGATTTTTGTTACCTGTTGCTCCCTGGAACCTGGAAGACGATCGGAAGAAGACGGCCGGCGACGGAAGGGACAGGTTAGCCAGTAAGCTCCGAATAGAAAAATCGAGCGCCGGAGGAGAATCGGAGAAAGACAAAAAATTCCCGCCGACCGCCTCCCAGACCACTTTAGGCGGTACAGGGGGCCCCCGGGCCATCTCGGCCGTCAAACTTTCGCCACGCAGTGCCCATCGAGACATCCCCGACGCCTCGACTGGCGTGAGAGTCACCTCATCCACGTGTCGCAAACTCAATCGCAGAGACGCTTCATTTTCCTCTCCCCCCTTTTTTTCTTCAAATCGTAATGATGACCACTGAAGCGGGAGTTCCGAAGCCGCCGCCGTCACAACCCGGTGGGTCCAAGGCCCACATTGAGGGTCCGGAATGTTGGATATGATTCGCCCTCCGAGCCGAGTCGGGCTGTCGCCTCAGACTCGAAGGCCGGGGGCAATTGTTACGACCTAAAGATCATAATAGCCCGACTCCCGCCCGGATCCGCTAACATACCCCTTTAGCTCACCCTTTAACAATCAGGGCCGCCGCCCCGAGGACCCGGGCCATCATGGAGATAGGCACGCCTTACGGCGCCCCCCCCGAAACGGCCGAGGCGAGCAACTGTAGCCGGCCGAGGCGAGCAACTGTAGCCGGCCGAGGCGAACAACCGCGGCCGCCCGGCCCCTCGGGGTAGCGCGCTTGGGGACGCTTGGGTATCAAGGCCAGGCCTACGGACGGGCGTGGTCGGGCCGGACTACCCCCGACCGGAACGGCCCGTCCGATTCCCGCGAACCGCGGCGCCTAAAATGAGCCAGACCTTTAGTTCGACGCTAACGACAAACAACATAGGACAAAGGCACAACTGACACATACGTCACCCCCCTGCCGTTCAACCTTGTCCAGCCGCATTCGGCGAGATTCAGCCCCGCGATCGTCACTGGCGTCGCGATCGACTTCTTCACCCCACTAATCGCTTGTTAAATAGCCTACCTAAACCCCCTTCTCCACATAACCACCGTGCCCTTGGTTCCCATTAATACAAATTCATTGTACGCGAGTTCCACCTCGTAACAGATATCAAAGTTTGTTTTTGCTCGGCCGGAAAACTGAAAATGTCAATAAGCCAAAACATCCTTAAAACCCTCAGCTTCTTAGCTCGGCAGTAGTTCAAATCCTTTTTCGTTGTATCAAAAAAACATCCTACATCAGTTTATCCGCTTTCAATTTATCCGCTTTCTTCATCTTCAATGAAATTTGCTCAATGCACACACCACACAGGATGAGGAGCTCGTTAAAGGGGGGGTTCATTGGGACGGGGGATCATCGCCCTCCACGGAGGTCGTTGAATGGAGAGTTCGTTGTGGAATCGAAGAGTTGTGGCTGATTTGATTTGAGTTGCAAAAGAAGGGAGCCCGTGATTTGAGGAGGAAGGGACTTGCACTGAAGGTGGTTTTCGAGGATTTGCTCAGGTTTATTTGTTGGCAAGTTGATTAATTTAGTGGGATTTTGGGTGCAATTTGATTTAGGGGTTTTTGATGGTAAATGTAGGAAAAAAAACTTTAGGTGTGTCCTTTAGTTCGTATTTGTGGTGAAAAAATGTACTTCATGTTATGAATCATCATCTTGGGGACGAACCTCCAGCTCTTTATTTATAGTAGATGAGGAGCGTACAGAGATAAGATAAAATAGATACGGTCTTATTTATAAGATAAGTTGTGATCCTAACCAACTCAATAATATCCATTCACAACTCTCCCCCCTATCCAGTCATAGGTGTGGACTCTGCTCATGAATACTTCAGGATTCTGAGTGTAGTAGGAGTCTCACATGGGGTGGATACTTCAGGATCCTGAGTTGATGAGGTTTGCCTTGTTAAAACCTTTAGCTACGAAAAACCCCGTGGGAAAAACCATTGTTAAGGAAAAAGAGTACAAACACTCTCTAACTCCCCCTGATCTGTGCAAGCACTCATGCTTTCAAATCTCTTAGGCGTATCTCATCACTCCTATTAACAACATTCCCCCTTATCCAGCCATAGGTGTGCTTAGTTTCGTCGCCTCTGATGTGGTCTCCTCAAAGGGAGGTAAGCTAGTCTTCAGACTATGTGGTCAGCTCCACAATATCAACCTCTATCCCAGTCGTCACTGGGATTTGATGTATCACCAGGCGTCCTCAAATACACCATTCGTATATTTCTGGAATGGTGAGGATCTCGGAATGATAGGATGATATTGCCTTCATAATTTGCTTTGCAGATCTGCAGTAGATGGCCATCCCACAGTGGGTACCCAGTCTGTGATTTCTCAGTATATGGATCGGACCTGTAACCTGCATTTGCATAAACATTGAGGATGATACTTTACTATGTAAGCCCAAATCTTTCGACCCTTGGAGGAAGCGCAGAAGATGCTTAACTCCGGTCTAATGGCCCTTTTAGGTGCCTAACTATCCCTGGCTAATGAGTTTACTGCAACTGATATATCGGGACGCATGCAGTTAGCCAGGAGTGCCTAATTGCACTTAGATAAGGGAGTTCAGGACCAATTATATCCTCCCCCTCTTCTAGCGATCGGAAGGGGTCTTTTTGTACATCGATAGAGTGTACTACCATAGGTGTACTTTGGATGACAATGGTCCTTGTAATTTCTCCAACGCGCTTCTGGGCATATGTAATAGTATTCTATTAAGATAATAAATCTGTGAGCCATGACTTAATTTATTTTTGCCTAGGTCTTTCATTTCATGTTTAATAGTCAGGCTTGAACAGATATTTCGGTTTTCTCTTCAGGAGATCCAATGAGATTTAAGTTGTTTACAACTATGATCTCAAATCATGTCCTCTGCTTAGATGCAAAGGCAACCCTTAGTGGGAAGCATTGCTTTATCAAGTGATTCTCTTGGTTGTACATTATTTGTTATTCTTATTATTATTCTTCAATAAAATAGACATCCGAAGTCTATTCAGGCATTTAAGGAAATGTGGAATTTATCTTTAACAAGATATCCATAAAGGTATACCGTCACAACATACAATAGCAGCATATCCAAAATTTCCTTTGCCAAATCGTAAGGTATTCGCATTGGATAACTTAGGGAATCTGATGCATCATTTATGAGTCATGCTTATTTTAATTTGTTCATTCCCTAGTTTCAGCGAAAATGTCCTTAAGCTATAGGTTGTATCTTATAGCATACGATTTTATACTTATTTTTTTACTGTATGCGTGCAATACTTATTTTACCCATAGGTTTGACACCTTTTGGTGTCTGGACTTCAGGTCCGAATATTTCACGTTCATAAGTGAGTCCAGCTCATCTTTTATTGCCTCGTTCCATATTTGGCCAATCTCTACGTTTGCATTTTATCAATAGAGTATGAAACGATATTTTATAAATATCATCGCTTTTGCGATGTATATGGCAATATGATACATGAATACATTGTCGACAATTATATTCTTTCTATCCAACACCTCCCCAGTACGTACAACATTTACTTTCATTTCAGTTTTTCCTGGCAGTTCCTCTGCAGTGGATTCCGGGAGGATGAGGGTGTGGACATAAGCTCATTGTCCTGTGGTAGTATTGTCTCAAGGTCTCCAAGAGTTTTCTTTCTTTCTTTTGTTTTTTTTTCTTGGATTTCTATCCTTGGAGCCTAATGGTCTGCCTCTTTTCTGTTGAGTAACAACCACTTCTGCTGCTGGTGGATTGCATCCATTCTTGGGGATGTCAATCTTAGCTGGAGTATTTGCAGCAGGGATGTGTGATCTGGCAATCTTCTGGTTGTCAGTAAATGAGTCCGGTAACTGGTGAACAGTGTTCTGAATGTGGATGATCTTCATGATCTCATATTCAGATTGTTTCGTTACCGGATCATAATGGGTCAAATATTTTGTATCCCATGTTATAATTTTCTTTGCACCAGATTTCTCAGTGTCTGTGCCCATTTTGGGGAAACTTCTCTCATCAAAATCACAGTCTTCAAGATGTTCCTTAAATGCGTCCCCCGTTTGTGATGTGCCTTAAATGCGTCCCCCGTTTGGGGTCTATGTATCTTATAATTGAGGGTGAGTCAAAATCCTACATAGATACCTAGGCGACGTTGAGAACCCATTTTTGTCCTCTGTGGTGGTGCAATGGGGATTTAAACTGCGCAACCGAAGATTCTCAAGTGAGAAGTGTTCGGTGGCATTCCATATGCAAGTTGCATTGGAGAGAGACTCTAACCTCTAGAGGGTCTTATTTTCTTTAACGATGCAGCATGCAAAATTGCATATCCCCATGCATCCACCGGCAACTGGGATTTCATTAACAATGGATGTGCAATTTATTGGAGTCTTTTTATCAGTGACTCTGCCAACCCGTTCTGGGTATGAACATGCGGACTGGATGTTCAATTTCTATTCCCATTGCCTGGCAGTACTCTTGAAATGACCAGGATGTAAATTCCCCACCATTATCCAGATATATTTTCTTCATTTGGTTGTCTGGAAAATGCGCCCATAACTTTATTATTTATGTCAATAGATTTGAAAAAGCTAGGTTGCGGGTCGATAGTAGACACACATACGAATATTTTGAGGATGCATTTATCAGTACTATAATGTACCGAAATAGCCCACTAGGGGGTGTGGATTTGTCCACATCTATCTTCTTATATTCTTTTGAGGAAGCATGGAGATTCTTTGTCAACCTTTAGTAGAGATGGCCTTGTAATTTGTTTTCCTTTATAGCAAGGGATGCAAGGGAATTCTCCTTTCTGAAGAATCTTCTGGTTCTTCAAGTTATGCCCATGGGATCGAGATAAGATGCGGTGCATCATCACAGATCCAGGGTGGCCAAGTCTATCATGCCAAAGTAAAAACTTGGCTGATGTCGGGCACTTCAGGTGCTCCATCAAATTAACTTCCTCTCTCCGAATCTTTGTATGGTAGATGCCTGATGAAAGGCTCTCAAAACGTTCAAGTATGGATTTTACTCATTTTCTTGAGACGTTACATACAGTAATACTTTTTCATTTACATTTGCTGTTTCCAAATGGAATCCGTTTAAATGGATATCCTTGAAACTTAGAAAGTTTCTATTGGAATTCAGAGAGAATAGTGCACCCTTTATTTTTATTTCTATGTCATTTGGGAGCAACAACGTTGCGTTCCCAGGACCTTCAATGTGGCCCTTATATTGGGCTTTGTATTGAAAGATCGTATGTGTGTATTGTCTACTAATCAGTCATGAGAGCAGTTCATCTATTAAAAGATGAATTATATAGGCATATTTTCAGAAAAACATTTTCATTCAAAACAAATTCATTAATTCAAATTGCTCTCATGACTTAAATTGTTCTAAAACAAATACAAAGATAAATGGCTAATCTAGCAGGTCATCACTTTCAAAGTCGCCCGCTGTGAATTTGACTGGAGCATTTGTGATCACCAGGTTTGTTTCAGCTTTCTTTTCTTGTTTTCTTTATACGGTTCCTGGAGATCCTGCGGAGTTCAGCACACTCTAGACCAGTGGTCTTTCATGCCACAACTATGGCACTGGTCTTCTCATTCCATCTTGGGTGGGGGTGCATCATTTCTATTGGTGTCATTTCTGCCACAGGTGAACTTCTGCCTCCATTCATTTCTTTGCTGCTGGACTTGGCTTCTGGCCCTTTTGTTCTATCCCCCTTTCTGTGGTTTTTCTTTACTTTTGTTGTCTCTCTTCTTTTTAGAAGAAGATGCATTGTGAGCTTCTGGAAGGTAGGCAATGCCAGGGAGCGCATGTTGTGAGTGGCGAGGAGAAGCTCTTTGTTTTGTTCAGCCATGAGTAAACATGACAACAGCTCAGAATACTTGGTGAATTTGCGTTCACGGTATTGCTGCATTAGTATCGCATCTTTCTCATGGAAAGACATGTACGTCTTTTCCAGCATGCGATCTTCTGAGACTTTTTCACCATATAACTTCAGGCGTGAGGTGATGCTAAAAAGAGCTGAGTAGTACTTAGCTATGGACTTGAAGTCCTGCAGTCTCAGGTTCTCCCACTCATATCGTGCCATTGGTAGTATAACATCTTTCTGATGTTTATATCTATCCTCAAGGGCAGTCCACAGCTCAAGTGGATCTTCGACCGTAAGGTATTCAGCCTTTAGGGTGTTGTCCACATGACGACGAATATAGATAATGGCTTGCGCCTTTTCTGTATCGCTTACATTTCATCTTTAGTCACAACAGAAATGATGGACGTAGCCCGAAGGTGAAATTTCACATTGAGCTGCCAGCTCAGATAATTTCTTCCTGATGCATCCAGCACTTCGAAATCGACACTTGCGATTTTGGCCATTTTATTTAGCAGTGCACAAATTTGCATGAATTAATAATTTATACATTAAACATTTTCATGCGGATGCAATTTTTAAATGAAGAGCTAATTGTGTGGATCAGCCAGTCCCACATAAAAAATAAAGTCCAAAGTCTATATTACAGTCCCTATTACACAAATGAAAGCAAAAAAGAAATTACAACTTTGGAAACCCAGTGGGCCCCATTTATAAAATCTTCAGCTTCAAGTGTGGCATCCGTCTCCATGGAAAGTAGTCGTCGGTCTTGGACATTACATAATTTTCTAACTATAATTTCTCTCAAAAAGAAAAGAAAAGTGCAAAAAAGTAAAATGTGGGACTTAAACAGCCGATCCAAAACCACAATTAGCCATCCTTGCAAAAATTTGTGCTCATCAAATATTTTCATCAGACATTTTCATCAGACATTTTCATCACAGGTATCACAGGCATCATATTCATAGAAGGATAAACAATTTAAGTACTTAATAATTATTAGACCACTGGGCAACGTCATACACCGTTAGGTTAGGTGACTAATTGTAGAGCTGTCGCATGATCTTCCTAATTATTAAGTTAATATTGCACAACAGAATATCAGTTTATCCACAGAATAAGCCATTTAAAAGTGATGCAGATCATATAATTATGATCCTAAAAGGCATCATATAATGCAAAAAGTTGTGCCAGTTGGGATTATTCAAAAGAGTTTGAAAAGTGCCCAAATTGACATGTTCTTCATGAAAAGGAAGAAGTTTTCCTTTTTATTTACCCCCAATAAACCCCAAAAAATCCCCAAATGTCACATAAGATCCCATTTTAGTCCCATGATTTTTTTGTAATTTTTATGCCCACAAAAGCCTTTTTAATCTTTATTATAGCCCCTCCCCCTTTTATTTCTTTTCTATTTTTAATATGGGCCTGCGGGCGGGCCCGCGCCAAAAAATGTTTCATTAATTTTATTTATTTTATTTTTTTGTGTGGGCTAAAGCCCGCAGATGGAATGTGGGCGTCAGGCCCGCATTCTTTTTTTTGTTGGGCCCAAAAACGCAACATGCAGTGTGAAGGGGCGGCATTTAGGGTTTAACCGTCGCTGCCCCTTCCAATTGTAGTGGGTCTCACCGTCGATAGGCGATGCTCGGGGTGAAGCCCCTGTCGCGAGGTGGGGGGAGGTGGACTAGCAGCAGCCCCCGCCATGAGGCAGGGGGTGTCGCCGGATGGCGGCCCCTGCCGTGAGGCGGGGGGGGGGGGGGGGGGGGGGCTTTGGGATGACAGCCCCCTCCGAAGGACGGGGGGCGACAGGGTCGGCAACCCCCTCGCTGTGAGGCGGTGGACGATGGGGGACGGTAGTTTCGCCGTGAGCGGTTACCGTGAGAGGGGGGTTACGCACTTTCGGGGCGATAATAAAACAACGGCGGCCGGCGGCAAAGCCGACGGCGATGCCGTGTGGTTCAAAATTATTTTTATTTATTTATTTTTCAGATAAAACATGATCAAAACATGATATTTAGAGGATAAAAATCGTCGATTTAGGCAATTAGCTCTATTTACACTCCGATCTTGCGAGATCCATGGAGAAAACAATCATGCACATTATAAAAATTAGATTTTTAGCGAGAAATACCTCTAGATCCGTCCTCCGGATCTAGCGACGGTTGAACGAAGCCTACGTGTGAATGACGGCGCCTGTTTGAGGTAGATGACACAGTGTGCATGGATCTCCCACCTTTCCTTCGCTTTCGCAACGATCAGTATTTTTGTGTGGAAATTTTATTTAGAGGCTCGTGCTGATAATGTGTTATTAATCATCTTCTGGGGGAAGAACCCCCAGATCTTTATTTATAGTAGAGGAGGAGCGTACAGAGATAAGATACAATAGATACGGTCTTATCTATAAGATAAGTCGTGATCCTAACCAACTTAATAATATCCATTCACAACACTTCATCATTTTTTGCTGATTTGATTAATTCGATTTTTCAGGGATTTTTAAAAAATCTATTGATTATATGTAGTTGATATTATTTTGAAAATAAATTTGATGATTATTAACTAAAATTAATGTATAATATATGTTACGGGGTAGAATTCGCTCACAATGAATTTATATTGTTGTGGGGAATCAAGGGCACAATGATTACAAGTATTTGGGAGTGACGGCGAGGCTAATCACGATTTGAGGACAATTGGTAGGTGAGGATCTCGAGGTCGACCGTCAATCAGAGTAGGTCGCCCGTTGTTTGGTAAATGTCGCTCGTCCATTGGTAAAGGACGTCGCAGGTCGCTCGTCCGCTGGTAGCTGGGGCAAAATTCCTACAAGAAGAGCAACTTGTCAGATAGGCTGGGTGAGCTGTCAGCCCGCAGCCCCTCTGATGCTTAAGTCAGTTGATGGCTGATGAGAGAATGTCGAACACGAAGGGCAATCTTAGAGGCAGATCGGCACTTGCATGGCGAACTAGTGTGGAAGGCGCGAATATGTGGAGGATATTCGACCTTGAATGTAAATAGATGTGTTAGGAGTTTCTTACAGATTAATCAACCAACCAACCTCCTTCTCGCTTGGAGGAGAGGGTGTATTTATAGGTTGCTGGAGTCGGTTGCTTTTGCTGAGCTGATAGTGTTAGAGTGTCAGGGATTCGACCGTCGATGTCAGGGCTGAACGCATCAGGCACGCTTTTGTCAAGTCATCAAAGCCGTAAATGTCAGGTGCGCTTTTGTTAGGCTGTCTGGCAGTGAAACATCTAGGCATGCTTTCGACAGGCTGTCAGGTGGCGAAGCGGCCAGTTGCGCTTTTGTCAGACTTTGTCTGTAGTGAAACTGGCAGTGGTGTTAGTGGCGGGTCGCCTCCCTTATTGTGCGGACTGCTTCGGGGCGGAGAGGTAGGCGAACTGCATCTGGGGCAAGCTACTCTGGGGTGATCTGCTCTAGGGCAAGCTACTTGGGGCGAGCTAGCGTAGAACTTGTATGATTTGTCGGAGGACTCGTCTCTCCATTCGAATGGCGAGCTTGCCGCTCTGCTTGGACGAGCTTCTCCGAAACTCGGC
The DNA here is from genome assembly GCA_030789695.1 of Scilla litardierei. Lineage (NCBI taxonomy): Eukaryota > Viridiplantae > Streptophyta > Magnoliopsida > Asparagales > Asparagaceae > Scilla > Scilla litardierei. Next base: position 60,501,413 of record CM061135.1, on the reverse strand, counting down.
GAACTGGGTCTCATTGTGGAGATTCGACAGGCCATGACTTGGGCTTTGAACATGCGGGCCTAGATTGATTGGGCCGATCTTGAGGTCGTAACAATTTCCCCCATCATTCGAGTTCGAAATGGGAAGTCCGATCGGCTCGGATGACGCACTTCACTATATTGGATGATAGCTGTAGCATTAAATGAGAGTCGACCACTGAATCGCTGAAGTCATCATGATGATTCGGTAGCGGGAAGATATCGAGGTGCCCCTGCCACTTGGAGCACGACACGTGCCGCGTACGACTTTGGGGAGAAGCTGAGGTGATGCCTCTGCTTTATATCTTCCCACGTGGCCCACCATCAACGGTTGAGATCGACCGACACCCTTTATAAAACAGAGGGGGGGGAAACGGTGGAGGGTTCCTGCTTTCAAATCTCAAAGGGTTTCTCTTTTCTCTTCTCCTCTCTGCTCTCGAGAATTCTCGTCGTCGGTCATCACTTCGTCGAAGCTCCGTTGCTCTTCTTCTTCTCTAGGTAACATCTTGACCTATCAATGGCTTCTGTTTCTTCAACTTTCAATACGAATGCAGAGGGGTGCTCTAGAGAGCCTGGAGTGGGAGTGATGCGGCAGCGGAGGAGACGATGGTGTGGCCAGAGGAGTAGAAAGCACATCTTGCTGTTCCTTCATCGTCGACGGTGCGGGGGGAGCCTAGGAGGAGAGAGCGAGGGCTCGGATCGGGCTTCAACAGAGTCAGGGGCACGATTCTGGCAGAGATCAGGGCTATCCAGTGCAAAACGAGCACCATCAATCTCCCCGAGATCTGCTCCAAATACATTCGGCCACCTTGCACAGTTCGCCTCCCCGAACCCAATGAGAGGGTTTGCTCACCAAGGGATAACGAAGTCGGAGTCTACTGCTCGATCATCGAACTCGGCATGTGGTTTTTGCTCAAACCCCACCTCCTTCACTTGCTGAACTTCCTCGAGCTTCCTCTCTTCCAACTAACGCCGAACTCCATCAGCTCAATGGTTGACTTCGTTGTCCTCTGCACTATCAGTGGGATAAGTCCGAGCATATCTCTCTTCCAACATTACTTTGAGACAAAGAAGAAGGGGATGTATCACTGTGTTAGTGCGAGGAGGGGTCGGCATCTCATCCTTGAGCTGCCGAGCGAGGTGAGAGAATGGAGGGAGAGGTGATGGGTTTTGAGGGACCCTTAGGGCACATTTCTATGCCCGTCCTACGTCGGACGAACGATAGAGGTAAAAAGAAAAGAAAGCAGTGAAAAACGTTAAACCATTTAACGAACAAGCCTTAAGGATTTCAATACCCTAACCGGGATCACTACTATCTTGAGGTGGGTTTGACCATCCCAAGATAGATCTAAGCTACTGCAATTGTCACGCCCCGTGTCCCATTGTACTTAGGAGCGAGAACATGAGCGGGTCTGCATGTGCTTAAAGCAAAAGAAGAAGCACTTTTTCTTTCTTCTTTGACTTAAGCACAATAAGCGTTTTGTATAAATAGTAACCATGTTCTTGCAACTGCAAATCAGAAACACCACAGACATTTATAACAACTTTGTCCAGAGTTCAAAAATAAGTACACAAATGAGTTAGGCCTAGCATGACCACACAATTATTAGGCAATACACCTGCAATGATAAATAAAACTAAATAATATGAAGGCAGCAGCAATGATCTAGTCCGCAGTAGGAAGAATCTCGGTGTCTTTGTAACTCTGGTCCGCTCGATCGGTCTACTGGTTCTGATCATCATAGGCAGGGTCCTCGCTATACTCTATCTCTACACCTAATATATATTTCATAGTCCATTGAAATATATGTCAGCGAAAAACCTCGGCAAGATTTTATAGTAATTGAAATTACAACTTTAGCAGTATAAAAGAAATGTCAAACACAGATATAATAAACAAGTGTGTAAAGTAAAGTTGAGCATGCTGAATTAATTGGACAGATAATTTGCATTTTAAAGAAGATTACACATTTCCACATGGAATATTCTCAGTTATTTGTGCTCGTGTAAGTTCATGTCTGAGTATGTATAGTGTTCTCGATACACCCTATCATCGGGGGTTTACCGTGATGCTTCTTGCCATCCCTAACCAGGAAAATAGACAAAATGCTTGCTTCCATTAGTGTGATATGGAAATAGCCGTAAGATGTACAAGACACACTCACAGACTCTCCTACATGAACCAACCCCACCCGCGTGTCTGTCTAGTTGTCCGACTAGGTTAATCCCATTTGTATTCGATGGTGTTGCATATATATTTTCGAGGGTTGTGTCCTACCCTCTGTCATGTTGAGTTTGTTATGTTAACATGCAGATAACCAATTGTTCCAACAAATGATGACATTATTTATGCATCCATTTAATTCCGAAAACAACTAATATAATGATAACATGCAGCTCAGCATTCTAAGTTTGACAAGCGTATTAAAAGAGAACTTAGCATTAAGGTTGCACAAATCAAATTTATAATTCCATTACAATAAAAATACTTGCCTGGAGATGGTGTTGGGTGCACAGATGATTGAAGCGTATGGTACGTTTTATCTGCGAAGTTAGATTTTAGACATCAGTTAAAAGATTCTGAACTAATATTAATCGCGTCGTTAGGTTTTGCTATGTAATCAGTTATATGGTACAATGTTATATGATACAGGACATATTACTATCATGAATTATTATAATAAGCTAACATGTTACATGCTTAGTTTTAAAGTATTAAGAATGTTATGTATTAAGAGTATTTTATATACTAATATAAGTAACAAAAACATACATGTTAAATCTAATGTGCTGATAATAATAATACAACTAACCTTATAATACTAGTCTTAAATAATTACTAACACTCTGACAGTATATTAACTGACTACAGTGTCGTATAAGACCAAAGTACTACCTAATTGCCAAGCTAACATGCAGGCATTAAAATAAGTTACTTAAGGTAATACTATATTATAATATCACTGACATGTAGACATGTGAATATTTATTAAGAACTGATTTAGGACAATCAAATAGTAATTAACCTTACACTAACGTAATATTATTAAGAGCTTATACAGCTAGCCTACAGTAGCATGACCCAACACTCAAAATGTAAGCTTACGTGTTTTACAGGCGGGCTACTCACGGGGGTGCAGACGGCAGAGGAGGATCAGGCGCTGCAGCTGGCGTCCGGGTGGCGACGGCGACGGCGACGACGTCTGCGTGGATCGACGGCGAGCGACGGCGTCGATTCGAGTCGGAGTTGGGTTCCGGAGGGAGGAGGTTCTTGCGAGGGAGAAAGGCGGTGTTGGGTCGGTGGACGTCGACGATTTGCACCGGAGATGGGGCGTCCCGACGGTTACGGATGGCAGGTGCTGGCGGTTTAGGCGGATGAGAGGTTGGCGGTGGTTTGGACGGCATCGGGCAGAAGTGAGGATCGGAGGTGAGTTTGGGTTTCGGAGGTAGGTCGAAGTCGCCGGTGTGGAGCTTCGATGAGTGGATGGTGGCTGGTTGCGGGGTGTTCGAAGAGATGGGCTGTCGATGAGGTGGGCGCTTGGAGTTTGAGGTGGGTTTCGTGTGAAGGGGAGGCGTGGCGGAACGATGCCGGAGTTCGATGGGTGCAGGGAGCTGGGTTTGTTGGGTTGGAGAGCACGGTGGGAGACAAGAACAGGGGAGGGTTCGTCTGGGTTTAGGAGGGGCGAGGTTTCAAAGGAAACGGGGCCGGCTTGGGTTTTGATTTTTGTGAAAAAGGACAGGGCTTGTTTATTTTAAAGAAAATGATGTGGGTTTTGGGGTTTGCCTGGGTTTCTTTTTGAAGGAGAAAAGATGACGCGGGGTTATAGGGAGAGGGTGATGGGTTGTTATAAAAGATGGGGACGTGGGGGGTCTATTACGCAACAGACGATAGAAAAGGTTTCCCCTTTTTTGTTAAGGATGTAAAATAAATTCAGTTTTGATCAAGGGATTTGGTGCACGAGATTCGTAGGAGGGTCGGAGTGATACCCACATGCCAACGAGATGAGATGATATGGGGGTGCTAACGGGTTAGATTAGTATCAAAAATTCGTTAATTTATTATTTTTCGATTAAAGACAACATTTAGTTAAGATATCTATTTGATAGGATTTGATTAGATTTCTTAAACTATAAAGATTTATTAATATATGCAAGATGTGATTGTGTTTAGAAAATCTACATTGTTAAAATATTTGGATCACTACGATTTTTCCACTGCACATCAATGATGTCCAAAAATGACAAAATTAGTGGCGACACGATCATGGAGTTGAGTGGATCACTAATACAGTGTTTGATCACGCGTATAGGCTAAGAAAACTAACAATATAAAATCGTACATAAAATTCCCGAACAAATCAATTTATTAGCAATGTACGTATGAAATACGTCCTGTAAAAAGTGGTCGTTACATCCTTCCCACCTTATTAAAATTCCGTCCTCGGAATTCTATCAGCTAGGGTTCAGGGAACAAATGAGGATAGCGCTCATGCATTTCCTCTTTCCGTTCCCAGGTGGATTCTCTAGGTGATTTGTGATGCCACATCACTCTAATAAGATTGACAACTTTATTCCTGAGGGTCTTCTGTCGTCGATCTAAAATCTGAACCGGTTGCTGCTCGTAGGTCAGATCTGGTCGAACAGTAATCTCGGAGTAGTCAACCGCATGAGTAGGGTCACTGACGTAATGCGGTTGTAAGACATGGAAAACATTATGAACTCCCTCCAATGAAGGCGGTAGAGCTAATCGATAAGTAACTTCTCTAACTCGCTCTAGCACATCAAATGGTCCAATGAATCTCAGGCTAAGCTTCCCTCGCTTTCCAAATCGTATCACTCCTCTGTTTGGAGATATCTTTAGGAAGACATGATCTTCTGGTTGAAACTCCAAGTGACGACGCTTGGCATTAGCCCCATGCTTGTACTGGTCCTGTGTAATGCGTAGCTTGTCTTTGATACCATGCACTACATCCACGGTCTCAACTATCATCTTTGGACCCAATAACTCTCGATCACCAATGTCATCCCAACTCAATGGGGATCGACACTTCGTTCCATAGAGTGCTGCAAATGGAGCCATGCCAATACTGGCCTAGTAGATGTTGTTGTAGGCAAACTCTACTAGATGCAGATGATCTTCCCATGAGCCTTTGAAATACAACATGCAAGCTCGTAACATATCCTTCAATATCTAGATTGTACGCTCTGACTGTCCGTCAGTCTGCAGGTGATATGCAGTACTGAAACTGAGACTGGTACCCAGATTGGTTTGCAGGCTCTACCAGAACTAAGATGTAAATCCGGTGTCCTGGTCAGAGACGATGCTCACTGGAAAGCCATGCAGTCGAACAATCTCATGCACTGTTATCGATTACATCACAATGTAAACTAGAAGAAGTTGTAAAGGTAAGGATATGTTATTACCTCCATATACTTCTTCGCCAATATTTTCGTAGACTGTCCCACTCGGAATGGTATAAAGTGTGCCGATTTGGTTAATCGATCAACAATAACCCAAATCGCATCGTTTTGCTTAGCACTCCGAGACAGTGCGGTCACAAAATCCATAGTGATGTGCTGCCACTTCCTCTCTGAAATAGGCAGGGGTTGAAGCAATCCAGCAGTACGATGATGCTCAGCCTTCACCTGCTGACATATTAAGCACTTGGCAACACTGCGAGCTATGCTACTCTTTATCCCATGCCACCAAAAGTTCAGACGTAGATCCTTGTACATCTTGGTGCCACCAGGATGAATAGAGTAAGGGGAGCTGTGCGCTTCATTCAATAGCTCATCTCGGATATCACCGGAAGGCACACAAATCCTACTACCATATCTCAAAGAGCCATCCTCATGAATCAGGAAATCCGTTCGAAGTCCAGCTTCGACTTGCTCTCTGATCTTCTGTAACTTTGTATCTCCAGTCTGAGCAGCTTTGATCCACGACCGTAGACTGAACTTACATATTCATTAATGATGAAAAAGTCCCAGGCAGAATGACTTCAACTTCCATCTCACGAACAGCCGGCTGAAGTCTCCATTAAGCCGAAAGGGTCATAATCGCTGGTAATCTGCTCAATGCATTTGGTACGACATTCACTGTCCCGGGATGGTACTGAAAATCGATGTCGTAATCTGCCATAAGCTCTAACCATCTGCGTTGCCTCATATTGAGCTCCTTCTGAGAGAAGATATACTTCAGGCGCTTGTGGTCGGCGTAGATCTTAACTTGCTCGCTCAACAGAAAATGCCTCCAAATATTCAGAGTCTTTAGCTGTCGGGATGCATATGCGACCACATGTCCGTGCTGATGTAGGACACATCCGAGACCCTTACCAGATGCATCGCAGAAAACTTCAAATCCTCCGGTTCTTTTTGGTATAGCTAACACTAGTGTAGTCGTCAGCTTCTTCTTCAACTCTTCGAATGCTTGCTCACAAGCTTCAGACCAGATGAAGTTCACATCTTTTCTCGTCAGGCGAGTTATAGGCTCAACAATCTTCGAGAAGTCCTTGATAAATCGACGGTAGTAGCCAGCCAATCCGAGAAAGCTCCGGATATCTGAAGCTGACCGAGGAGTCGGCCAATTTCTAACCGAGGTGACTTTCTTCGAATCAATAGAAATACCGTCACCTGATGCTACATGTCCAAGGAAGGCGACTCGATCTAGCCAGAATTCACACTTGCTGTACTTGGCGTATAATCGATGTCATCGCAAGGTCTCTAATACGATCCACAGATGCTTGGCATGTTCTTCTTCATTCCTCGAATATACCATAATATCGTCGATGATGATAACCACAAACTTATCCAGGTACTCATAGAAAATCAGATTCATGAGATTCATGAATATAGCTGGTGCATTGGTCACACCGAATGGCATGGATACAAATTCGTAGTGCCCATACTTGGTGTTGAATGCCGTCTTCGGAATATATTCACTTCTGACCTTTACTTGATGATAAGCACTTCTAAGGTCCAGCTTCGAGAAGACTCGCGATCCACCGAGTTGATCAAAAATATCATCGATACGTGGCAGCGTATACTTTTTCTTGATGGTCACCTTGTTCAGCTCTTGATAATCAATACACATTCTTCTCCATCCTTCTTCTTGACCAATAGAACAGGCGCACCCTAGGGAGATACACTGGGATGTATCAATCCCTTCTGCAACAGATCATCAAGCTGTTTTCGAAGTTCCTCCAGTTCAGCAGGAGCCATGCGATACGGTGCCTTCGAAATCAGTTGAGTGTTCGGCAGAAGGTCGATAGTGAACTCCAAAGCTTGATCTGGCGGTAGTCCCGAAATATCATCAGGAAATACGTTTGCAAAACCTTGAACCACTCTAGGCTTCTCGGGTTTGACTATCATCGATGTCGTGATCATATCATTCGGCTTGGCCCGAAACTTGATCGGTCCAAGTGAATGGTCTCCGCTAGCGAATTCAAACACTGGATGGTCGAGGGTTTCGAACACTACCTTCTTCCTGTGACAATCGATGGTAGTGTAGAAATTTTCCAACCAATCCATGCCAAATATTGCATTGAAGTTTGGCATGTCGACTGTCACAAAATCTGCAAACAACTCGTGTCCACAGATCACTATAGGGCAAGATCGACAGCCTATAGGGCAAGATCGACAGCCAGAGGAAGTTTTCACTACTCCACTCCCGGTAGTGATGCTCCAACAATTGGGTAGAGGGTCTACACTAATAGCGTGCTACTCTACGAATCTTCTGGATATGAAGCAATGAGAAGCTTCAAAATCAAACAGAGACAGAACCGTGTGAGAGGCTACTAATACAACACCTAGAATATAGGGGAACACCTTAGCTAAAAATAAGCAATCAAACACACATATATGTGTACTATAAGCACATAAAAAGAAGAGTTTAGATAATACCAGATATCACTTGCTCATCAGTCTCGGCCTCAGCGGCCGTCATGGTAAATGCCTGGCGTCTCGGCTGGTTCTGCCTCACCTGTTCATACGCCTTCTGCTGTGGAGCCAGAGGTGGTCCACGCTGAGTAGGTCTAGGAGGTCCACACTGAATCGGTCCCGGTGGTCCAGATGGTCCAGTAGTCATCGGTTTGTTGGTGCGACGAGGGCAGTCTCTAGTAGTACGCGCTGACTCTCCACATACTAAACACTGGTTTAGTAGATCCCGGTAATCCTTCTTGAGATATGCAATGCGCTTGCAGTGAAAGCACACCATCTGGGGTCGGTTATTGATAGGAGTAGCAGGCCTCTTGAATTGAGCAGTCTGAGTAGGCCTGAGGTTGCCCCTGGGTGGCTCTGGTGGACGTCTGCTTCCTCCAATCTGAAACGCCTTCCTCTGATTCACAATAAGTTCGTGCTTCCTGGCAGCATCCAGTACGTCCTACTGTGTAGTCAGATTCACCGAAGACATCGAAGCCTGAAAGTCCAGGTCCAAACCCTGGCGAAACTGATATGCACGGTCCTCGGGATCCTCCACCAGATGTGGAGCGAATCGACTAAGCATCGAGAACTCTGCCTCGTATTCGTCAACAGTACGATTGCATTGCTTCAGGTTGACGAATCATTGCTACAGTTCCATCTTCGCTGATCAGGGAAAATACTGAGCGTCGAAATGCTCTCGGAACATGGTCCAGTTGATGAGCCTGACCAGACGAGCTTCTTCATTGTCCCACCAGTTCCGTGCATTGCCCACCAGTTGCTTCTTGGCCACTTCTACCCATTCAGCTTGATCAATACGGGAAAGACTCAGATCGTCTTCTGTACTCCGGGCCCATTCTTCGGCTTCTAGTGGCCCTTCTCGTCTGGAGAAGCTCTTCGGGTTCAGTTCCTGAAATTGCTTGGCTCCCGATGCAGTTCGCGAAGGTGGTGGTGCAGGTTGTACAGCTTGCGGTTGTTGACCTTGTTGAATGGGCTGTTGTTGGATCTCCAACATGCATCTCATGAGTCCCATAAGCTCGTGGATGTCGGGAGTTCCGTTCTCGTTGACTCCATTTTCGTTGCGGGTGTTGTGCCCTCCTGCCATGCTGCAAACAAATAAAGTAAACATTTTGTGTACTAATTTGTTTAAACATTCTAGTTAGTAATAATATTCGCACTGTTCCTGAAATATCTCACAGGTTGCAAGAAGATCTGCTTGGGACACCACTAAAACCTGTCATGCCTCGCTTCTCATTATACTTGGGAGCGAGAACATGAGCGGGTCCGCATATGCTTAAAGCAAAGAAGAAGTACTTTTTTCTTTCTTCTTTGACTTAAGCATAATAAGCATTTTGTGTAAATAGCAACCAGGTTCTTGCAACCGCAATAATCAGAAACACCACAGACATTTATTACAACTTTGCCCTGAGTTAAAAAATAAGTACACAAATGAGTTAGGCCTAGCATGGTCGTACAATTATTACAAGGGCAACACACCTGCAATGATAAATAAAACTAAATAAAATGAAGGCAGCAGCACTGATCTAGTCCTCAGCAGGAAGAATCTCGACGTCTTCGTAACTCTGGTCCGCTGGATCGGTCTCCTGGTTCTGATCCTCGTAGGCAGGGTCCTCGCTGTACTCTATCTCTGCACCTAACATATATTTCATAGTCGATTGAAATATATGTCAGCGAAAAGCCTCGACAAGATTTTATAGTAATTGAAATTACTACTTTAGCAGCATAAAAGAAATGTCAGATGCAGATATAATAAACAAGTGTGTAAAGTAAAGTTGAGCATGCTGAATTAATTGGACATGTAATTTGCATTTTAAAGAAGTTAACACATTTCCACATGGAATATTCTCAGTTATTTGTGCTCGTGTAAGTTCATGTCTGAGTATGTATAGTGTTCTCAATACACCCTATCATCGGGGGTTTACAGTGACGCTTCTTGCCATCCCTAACCTGGAAAATGGCCAAGATGCTTGCTTCCATTAGTGTAGTATGGAAGTAGCCGTAAGATGTACAAGACACACCCACAGACTCTACTACATGAACCAACCCCACCCACGTGTCTGTTTAGTCAACCGACTAGGTTAATCCCATTTGTATTCGATGGTGTTGCACATATATTTTCGAGGGTTGTGCCCTACCCTCTGTCCGGTTGAGTTTGTTACATTTACATGCAGATAACCAATTATTCCAACAAATGATGACATTATTTATGCGTCCATTTAATTCCGAAAACAGCTATTATAATGATAACATGCAGTTCAGCATTCTAAGTTAGACAAGCATATTAAAAGAGAACATAGCATTAGAGTTGCACAAATCAGATTTAAAATTCCATTACGATAAAAATACTTGCATGGGGATGGCACTGGGTGCACAGATGATTGAAGCGTATGGTACGTTTTATCTGCGAAGTTAGGTTTTAGACATCAGTTAAAATATTCTGAACTAATATTAATCCTGTCGTTAGGTTTTGCTATGTAATTAGTTATATGGTACAATGTTATATGAAATAGGACATATTACTATCATGAATTATTATAATAAGCTAACATTTTACATGCTTAGTTTTAAAGTATTAAGAGTATTTTATATACTAATATTAGTAACCAAAACTTACATGTTAACTCTAATGTGCTAATAATAATAATACAACTAACCTTATAATACTAATCTTAAATAATTGCTAACACTTTGAAAGTATATTAACTGACTACAGTGTCGTATAAGACCAAAGTACTACCTAATTACCAAGCTAACATGCAGGCATTAAAATAAGTTACTTAAGGTAATACTATATTATAATATTACTAACATGCAGACAATGTGAATATTTATTAAGAACTGATTTAGGACAACCAAATAGTAATTAACCTTACACTAACATAATATTATTAAGAGCTTCATATATACAGCTAGCCTACAGTGGCATGACCCAACATTTAAAATGTAAGCTTACGTGTTTTGCAGGTGGGCTCCTCACGGGGGGTGCAAACGACGGCGGAGGATCAGGCGTTGCAGCTGGCGTCCGGGCGGCGGCGGCGGCGACGACGACGACGATGTCTACGTGGATCAATGTCGAGCGACGACATCGTGTCGAGTCGGAGTTGGGTTCCGGAGGGAGGAGGCGCTTGCGAGGGAGAAAGGCGGCATTGGGTCGGTGGACGTCGATGATTTGCACCGGAGATGGGGCGTCCCGGCGGTTACGAATGGCGGGTGCTGGCGGTTCAGGTGGATGAGAGGTTGGTGGCGGCGGTTTGGACGACATCGGGCAACGGTGAGGATCAGAGGCGAGTTTAGGTTTCGGAGGAAAATCGAAGTCGCCGGTGTGGAGCCTCGATGAGTGGATGGTGGCTGGTTGCGGGGTGTTCGGAGAGATGGGCTGTCGATGAGGTGGGCACTCGAAGTTTGAGGTGGGTTTCGTGTGAAGGGGAGGCACGGCAGAATGATGCCAGAGTTCAACGGGTGAGGGAGCTGGGTTTGTTGGGTTGGAGAGAGCGGTGGGAGATGGGAACGGGGGAGGGTTCGCCTGGGTTCGGGAGGAGGGGACGAGGTTTCAAAGGAAACAGGGGCGGCTTGGGTTTTGATTTTTGTGAAAAAGGACAGGGCTTGTTTATTTTAAAGAAAATGATGTGGGTTTTGGGGTTTGCCTGGGTTTCTTTTTGAAGGAGAAAAGATGACGTGGGGTTATAGGGAGATGGTGATGGGTTGTTGTGAAAGATGGGGACATGGGGGGTCTGTTACGCAACAGACGAAAGAAAAGGTTTCCCCTTTTTTGTTAAGGATGTAAAATAAATTCAGTTTATATCAAGGGATTTGGTGCACAAGATTCGTAGGAGGGTCAGAGTGATACCCGCATGCCAACGAGATGATATGGGGGTGCTAACGGGTTAGATTAGTATCAAAAATTCGTTAATTTATTTTATTTTTGATTAAAGACAACATTTAGTTAAGATATCGATATGATATGATTTGATTAGATTTCTTAAAATTTAAAGATTTATTAATATATGCAAGATGTGATTGGGTTTAGGGAAATCAACATTGTTAAAATATTCGGATCACTACGATTTCGCCACTGCACATCAATGATGTCCAAAAATGACAAAATTAGTGGCAGCACGATCGTGGAGTCGAGTGGATACTAATACGGTGTCTGATCACACATACAGGCTAAGAAAACTAGCAATATGAAATCATACATTAAATCCCCAAACAAATCAATTTTTAGTAATGTTCGTACGAACTACGTCCTCTAAAAAGTGGTCGTTACAACAATATAATAAATGAAATGCTTAATTAAACTACATACCCGGAACTTTGCTTGCACCGGTAAAGGGTACCGAACCACGTCCTGAGCTGCTCCTTGTCCCGAGCTGAACCGCTTCCCGAACCGCACTGCGTCCCGAGGCAAGCAACCCGCTTGTCGCTGAGCCAACCACGTGCCGAAGAAAGTTTCAACTTGAGTGGATCCTTCGACAAGACTCCGGATCAAATCCGAGCCCCTTCGTGGCTTTGCTAGAGCCCTTCAGGAGCAAGGAAGAAATATAGGGAGAGGAAAATATTTATTTTAAGCTTAGATCCGAACGTGCTCCAAACTTTTGGGAGATGCTCAGATCTAGAGCTTGGGACGAGTTATGAGGAAGGGGGCATGCCCCTATTTATATAGGCAGCTGAACCCTCTCCTTTACTCCACTTTCGATGTGGGACTAATAAACTTGGAGTAAAAATTCAAGTTAGTTTGCCGTAAAGAAAGGCCAAACTTCAATGAATTTTAACTTCCTCACCGTTGAGATTCGCATTTGATACAACCTATCCAATCGAAGAGCGCTGAACGGTGAACGCGTAGGAAAAAATGGCGAGTCATTCCGAGTCCGTTTGACCCCTCAAACGTGTGTCCAAAGATCATCCCAAAAGCAATTTCTGCTGAAAATTCCAGTCGTCAGGAAAAAAACTCTTTAGGGTTCAAAACCCTATTCGTGGAACCCACAGAGTGGGCCCTGTTGGATCCTGTGGATGGCAAACAACACTAGAAGGGGGGTTGAATAGTGTTGTGCAAATAGTAAACTTTTTCGATTGTTAATAAACGTCCTTCTAATGTTGCCTAAGAAACCAAGTAGAGCGATCTACGCTTGGTTCTTAATCAACAAAATAATCTTAAAATACACAGAGTAATTTCACAGCAGGTAGTCGACTCCCTATGAGTAGTAGTCGACTCCCAGAATATTTATAAGCACAGATAAGATTGCAAGTAATACAAATATTATATTCACAGCGGATAGAAGTAAGTTGATCTTTGCAATAGAAGAATAACAATTAGCAAATAATAAAGTAAGAGCAAAGATAAACAAACACAGATAATCAATCACAGACACAAGGATTTTTATCCTGGTTCCCCACAACTTTTGGGTACGTCCAGTCCCCGACCAATCCGTACGAGATTTTCAACCAGGATTTCTAACTGGCAACACCTAGACTTGTCTAGTGTTCCAACAACAACACAACAAAATTGATATCCAATTCACCACAATAAATTGGTGGAGATTGGTTTTACACCCAGCTTCTATAGCCAAACAATGATAGACAAAATTGTGTGTAGTGGCTTGATAAAATGAGATTCTAGATCACACAAAGATACGAATGAATTCTTTGTGATCTAGATCTATTGTTTTTCAAAAATCCTTTACACAAAAATCAAGAGAAAAGTAATACGGATTTGAAAACCAGTTAGCCAATAAAACAAGAATATGATCTTTAAAAATAATAACAGAATTTTGCAAGATCACAAATAAAATAGAATTGGCTAGAGAAAGAATGAGAGCTTAGAACTTTTAGAGCGTTTGCACGAGAGATTTTGAATTCGATAATTGTTGTATTTTTCTCAATGAAAACGGTTCTCTATTTATATGACAAAACTGAGAATTCGAATTTCAAAAATACTTTGACTTTTGACCCAAAAATCATGGAGAAAATCGCTCAACGATATTTCAAAATTCAAGTCAAAAACGTCAAACTTTTACAGCTGGTAGTCGACTCCCTAGGAGTGGTAGTCGACTCCCGGTGTGTTTCAGGAAATCTTGATTCTCAGCTGGTAGTCGACTCCCTACCTTTGGTAGTCGACTCCCAGAGGAGTTTTTCCTGCGACACAGCTAGTCAGACAGGTAGCTGACTCCAGGGTGTGTGGAGTTTCACTACGGAATTTATAAGTTGACTAGAGAAAGCTCTCAAAAACATTTTTGAAGATGTTTTAAAAGATATTCAAAAACATTTTCAAATTGTGTGTGTGTGTGTGTGTTTGTCTATATGATTTGGCTTTAACAATACCCTAAAGAGACACAACACACTCACTATAGACTTAGGACACGTCTTCGAAAGCTTGATCGGTTTGATGAAGTAGAAGTGAGCTTCACTTGAGCTTCTTGTTCTATTTGAGCTTTGAACTTCATTATTTGATCTTAGCCACGTTCGTCCTAGTCTTTTGAGCGTAGATTGCGTTTCTTTGAGTATGAGTAAAGCTTCGTATATCCTTCACACTTAATTGTAGTGTAGTTAGTACACTAAGTTTCATTTGGTGTGCTCATCATCAAAATCACTTGGGGTGGAATTCAATTTTCATCACTCTCCCCCCTTTTGATGATGACACCCAAATGAAAAAATGAAGTAAGTTTGAAATTTGTAAATACATGAAAGTATACTTACTCCCCCTGCTTTGATGCGGTTCTCCCCCTGCATCGAAGCTGTTAGCAAAGCAATACAATACATATGATTTCATTTTTGCATTTCAGATTTTTCTCCCCCTTGTCATCAACAAAACATATCAATGACAAAGTATTAAATCATATGAATCATAGTATGATTAGGAGGGGAATTCAATTCTCTATTCCTGCAAGAGAGATGTTAGTTTATAAGAGCAACTAATATATTTCATGATGGATAAGTTCATAGTAGCAAACATCACACAATTAAAGAGTTATTACAAGCCATAAGTTTTAACGACATAGTTTTTGAGAACCATTGTTTAAAAAGCCATTGTTTTTAAGAACCATTGTTGTTAAAAGAAGCTAGGGATGACTGTCGTTCTTCTTCAGTTCCTTGATCTCATCAAGGATCCTAACAAGCGTGTCCTCCGTCATTTTGTTGCTTCTCACGACGAGCTCCTTAAGGTCGTCCACCTTTTGGTTAAGGTCTTCAAAACCTTTCTCTTGTGATATCTTCAATTTCCCAATCTTCTTTAGAAGCATTTCTTGAAGCTCAAGAATATACGCCGGTGTTTCTTCTTCTTCTTCTTCGCTTCCTCTTTCTTCTTCTCCTTGTTCTTCCTCCTCATAATCTGAACAACAATTTTCTTACCTCTTCTGGAGGATGATGATCCTCCTTCAGCTGCAAGCTTTTCTTTGGGAATGTTCTCATCAAGATCATGGTGTAGATTCATTCTTCCAAGTGCATGAACATCAAAAACTCGAGCCGGTTCTAGAATAGAGGTTTCATGATCCAAAGGCACATTATAGCTAATAAACAAGATAGTGAGATAGTGCCCATGTGCTAAGGTGGATGAGGGTTTATTAGAAGAAGCTGAAGCAAGAATAGAATTCATGATAACTTTGGCCCAATTGATGCGGATGTTACCTAGTATAGCATAGATACATTTGGCCTGCTTCTCAGATAGGATAGAATGACTTCCAGATTTCTGAGTAATATTATAGGATAATAGATTTGCCAGAATTCTTGCCGGATAGCGAAGATCGCTAGATGGAAGTTTAGTCTGAAAATGTCTTCCTGGCAAATACATTCTCTCTAGAATACTTTCTTCAGTCATATCTATCTTATCAAGCAGCATGCCAGAATATGGAATTCCTAGGGCTTCTCCTAGAGATTTGACAGTAATGGCAAGCTTAGTATCAAGGACTTTGGTTATAAAGCGGCTTTTAGCAAGGTCGTAATCCATATTAGCATAGAACAAGTGCACAAGCCTGGGATAGCAAAGATAAGTATTTTCGGAGGAAAATAGGTTGGCCAAGTTCTGAAAATCTAGTAAGCTATCAATGCCATAATTTATAACATCATCAAGCTTAACAAAACGTTCATGGAGGATGGGTTTCTTAGAGATTTTGATGAAGTGTTCATATGTGGTGTTCTTGAATAGATATGGTAAAATGGTTTCTTTCTCAGAGTCAATTTCAGATGAGGTTTTTCTCTTCTTGGTTAATATTCCTTTGAGAGGCATCTAGATAGAGTAAAAACAATATTTTTACAATGCTAGATAAGCAAGAGAAAAAAAAAGATCATGAAGTAAAAATTTTTTTACCTTGAGTAATTTGAGAAAGAGATGGAGTTGAAAGAGCTCCAAGCAACCAAGCACCAAGATGAAATTTCAAGAGAGAGAGAGAGATGAAAGGGGGTAGTCGGCTACCCTAGGGTTTCTCTTGGGTGGTTTTTAACATGGGATGAAAGATGGTGAAGAATGAGGGCCTTAGGATCAAGTGTTGGATGGTTAGGATAGAGTTTTAGCTTATTGGGTATAAGTTGCCTTTGAGGATATGAACCCATTAACTCTATAGAACCCAGTAGGAGTTAGTCAAAAACAAACCCAGAAATTCGCATACACGCTGGTAGTCGACTCCCTCATGTAGGTAGTCGACTCCCTACTGGGTTGAGTCGTTTTCTCATCCCGAGGGGTTTTTGATCCAAGTCGAGTGCGTTTTCTGAACACGAAATGTTTTAAAAAGTATAACACAAATATGTAAGATCATAGAAAAAAATATTTATTTAATTAAATTTAATCATATATATTTAGCAGAGAAAAAATTGAGTCGTGCAAGAAGGCTTTGATGTTGATCCTTTACAAGGCGTTGGATCTTGCTTTCTTCCTTTCATTTCTTTGGAGTACCTGAAAAGAATTAAACGTTTATGGTACTCTTTTTTTTAAGTCCGAGGAGTTAGTCTTTAGGAAGCCAAACCCAGTATGGTTTAGTTCCTTCATGAACAACATATTGATAATTTTTGTTTAAATGAATTTGCTGAACAAAGTTGGTAGCGTACCTTTTCCTTCGTTGATCAGATAATTTCTTTGGTATCCAGATGCTCAAAAAAATGTCGTTAGAATGATGTATCCTAGTATGCTTAACCCGTTTCTTGGTATGAGGTGAATCATAACCGAGTCCGGTTTTGCTAGATGAGGCTTTTTGATCTTTTATTATACTATCTAGCTTTCCTTTTCCTTTGTTGAAATTCTCAATAATTTTCATCGTAGCGTCGTATTTATCTTTGACAGATACGAGAAGATTATTCAGATTCTCAACCTTTTCATTTACCAACAAAATATCTTTTTGCAGAAAGTCATTCTTTTCTTTAAGGAGACTATTTTCTTTAATGATTTCTTCCTTTTCTTTAGTATCCTTTTTAATACTTCTAAGTGTTCTTCTATGTTCTTTTATGAGCTTTTCATGCATTTTGCATAGCTCCTTATATGCTCCCCTATAATCCATGTCTTCATCATCACTTGATGACGAATCATTGTCGCTAGATGAATCATGATGCGTGCTTACCTTGGAGGATGTGGATGCCATGAAGCACATGTGTGCTGTTTCTCTTCTTTCATCGTTATCTTCTTCTGAGGATTCACCGGATGAGGAATCGTCGCTCTGGTCGAAGGCTACGTAAGCTTCCTTCTTTGGTCGTCGGAATTTGTTTCTTCCATTGTTTCGCTTTTCATTATTGTCTTTGTTCTTCCCACGATCTCTGGAATCACGATTGTTTCTCTCTAATGGACAGTCTCTCTTGACATGCCCTGGTTTGTTGCAACCAAAACAAATAATACCGTTAGTGGGTCTAAAAGATCGTTTTCCATACTTACTTGTGATGAAATCTTTAAAGTTCTTTGAGATGAACGCGATATGGTCTTCTTTGTCCGTGTAATTGGAATCTTCCTCTTGGGCTTTGAACGTGAGATTCTTCTTCTTTGGTCTTTCTTCGATCTTCTTGTCTTCTTCAAGCTCAATCTCATATGCCATGAGATTTCCCATTAGTTCTTCAATGGTGAGGTCTTTCACATTATGAGGTTCTCGGATGGCAGTTGTCTTTCCTTTCCATTCGGGTCGGAGGGATCTTAGTATCTTCATTACCTGCTCATATTCGAAAAGTTTCTTTCCTAATCATGCGAGCTCATTTGTAATATTAGTAAAACGAGTATTCACATCGGTGATACTCTCTCCTTCTTCCATTTTAAAAGATTCGAATTTTGAATGCAAAACATTTATGCGGGATTCTTTTACCTTTTTGGTTCCTTCGTGACTTACCTGAAGGGTGTGCCATATTTGGTGTGCTGTCTCACATTGGGAGACTCGATTGAACTCATTTCCTGTAACGGCGCAAAATAGTGCATTCATTGCTTTTGCATTGAGATTAGCTCTCTTCTTGTCGTCGACAGACCATTTTCCAAACTCAACGTCGGTAGGTCCGATGTACGGGATTTTAGTAACAGTCCAAGCTTCAATGTCTAATGACTCTAGGTGAGTCTTCATTCGGATCTTCCAGCTAGCGTAGTTGGTTCCGTTGAACAGTGGTGGTCGCATGGTATTCAGTCCTTCAGAGTGAAAGGATGTTGACGCCATCACCTTTGTAGCCTTGCTCTAATACCAAGTGTTGGATCCTATGGATGGCAAACAACACTAGAAGGGGGGTTGAATAGTGTTGTGCAAATAGTAAACTTTTTTGATTGTTAATAAACGTCCTTCTAATGTTGCCTAAGAAACCAAGTAGAGCGATCTACGCTTGATTCTTAATCAACAAAATAATCTTAAAATACACAGAGTAATTTCACAGCAGGTAGTCGACTCCCTATGAGCAGTAGTCGACTCCCAGAGTATTTATAAGCACAGATAATATTGCAAGCAATACAAATATTATATTCACAGCGGATAGAAGTAAGTTGATCTTTGCAATAGAAGAATAGCAATTAGCAAATAATAAAGTAAGAGCAAAGATAAACAAACACAGATAAGCAATCACAGACACAAGGATTTTTATCCTGGTTCCCCACAACTTTTGGATACGTCCAGTCCCTGACCAATCCGGTAAGAGATTTTCCACTATCTGCCTTGGCAAATACAAGTACCTAACTCCACTCGTTAGGATTTCCAACGACCTAGTCTTGACCAGGATTTCCAACTGGCAACACCTAGACTTGTCTAGTGTTCCAACAACAACACAACAAAATTGATATCCAATTCACCACAATAAATTGGTGGAGATTGGTATTACACCCAGATTCTATAGCCAAACAATGATAGACAAAATTGAGTGTAGTGGCTTGATAGAATGAGATTCTAGATCACACAAAGATACGAATGAATTCTTTGTGATTTAGATCTATTGTTTTTCAAAAATCCTTTAAACAAAAATCAAGAGAAAAGTAATACGGATTTGAAAAACAGTTAGCCAATAAAACAGGAATATGATCTTTAAAAATAATAACAGAATTTTGCAAGATCACAAATAAAATAGAATTGGCTAGAGAAAGAATGAGAGCTTAGAAATTTTAGAGCGTTTGCACGAGAGATTTTGAATCGATAATTGTTGTATTTTTCTCAATGAAAACGGTCCTCTATTTATAGGACAAAACCGAGAATTCGAATTTCAAAAATACTTTGACTTTTGACCCAAAAATCATGGAGAAAATCGCTCAACGATATTTCAAAATTCAAGTCAAAAACGTCAAATTTTTACAGCTGGTAGTCGACTCCCTAGGAGTGGTAGTCGACTCCCAGTGTGTTTCAGGAAATCTTGATTCTCAGCTGGTAGTCGACTCCCTACCTTTGGTAGTTGACTCCCAGAGGAGTTTTTCCCGCGACACAGCTAGTCAGACAGGTAGCTGACTCCAGGGTGTGTGGAGTTTCACTACGGAATTTATAAGTTGACTAGAGAAAGCTCTCAAAAACATTTTTGAAGATGTTTTAAAAGATATTCAAAAACATTTTCAAATTTTGTGTGTGTGTGTGTGTGTGTGTGTGTGTGTGTGTCTATATGATTTGGCTTTAACAATACCCTATAGAGACACAACACACTCACTATAGACTTAGGACATGTCTTCGAAAGCTTGATCGGTTTGATGAAGTAGAAGTGAGCTTCACTTGAGCTTCTTGTTCTATTTGAGCTTTGAACTTCATTATTTGATCTTAGCCACGTTCGTCCTAGTCTTTTGAGCATAGATTGCGTTTCTTTGAGTATGAGTAAAGCTTCGTATATCCTGCACACTTAATTGTAGTGTAGTTAGTACACTAAGTTTCATTTGGTGTGCTCATCATCAAAATCACTTGGGGGTGGAATTCAATTTCCATCAGGCCCCACGCACCTGGCATGCGCTGCCCAACATGGGGCCTGCCTGGGCTTGTGCCCAGGCGCTGTCTGCCTGGGCCCACCTGGGCCCAAGCCCAGGCGCCTGGGATTGCCCAGTAGCCCTGTGCCCCCTTTCTTCTATTTTTTTAATTTTAAAAAAAAATTTGGCCCCTTACACATTTGGGCTTCTATTTAAAACACTTTTAAATAGGCTTATTGGGCTTATTTGGACTCCGATTTCGACGCGGTTTGAACCTGTGTTTTGACCGGGACCATCCTGTCATCTAGAATCCTTTTCTACACGTTTCTTTATATTAAATATGTGCGTAAACAATTTACGACATATTTAACTCCCTTTGCATCATATGCAAAAATTATCCACATCTATTATGAAAAATCATTTGCATCAAATACAAATGATCTGAGGGCTTACATCCCCCAACATCTCCTACTTGCACTCAGGATCATTATCCTGAATGTAGAAGATAATTGCAAACTCTTTGCAGTTTCTATCCCTTGCATCAAATGCATATTCTGCCTAATTTCTACCTATTACATGACGAAGTTCACACTCTGTGTGAGCCCCTACAGCCTGACCCTACTACAGGTGGGGCTCGAAGCCCTAGACGGCAGTAACCGCGAGCAGCATGTGCCGTCCCTGTTTCAGTATCATACTTATGTGGTTAATTCATTAACATGAGTATTGTCGAGACCACTCTGACTTTGTCCGTGATGAATACCGCAGTTTTAGTCTCTTCGTCAAAACTATGCTGTTTATTTCAAGCCTAGGGTACGGTCAAACTGTCAACCCCAATAGCTCGAAGCTGGTTAGTCTTCATCGATCTTTAGTCAAATAATGTTGGACATCTTCCAACATACTATTGCCAGAGTTTTCACTATAGATCGAACTAACACTATGACACTAACTCCCATTGACCGAGAGAGACGAATCCTATCTTGGTCATTACTCTCCTCGCACATTTCAAATGTCACCCAACCAAAGACCTTTCAACGGGGCTTACCCGAGGCTAGATCAGTGATCTAAGTAACACCGTTCACGCACAGGTTCGTACAATGACCTCAAGTCCAAAGATCAACTTGCCTATCATCACTAAGAGTTATCATTGACAGATAGGTCATTCATAACCATATGATAAATCTTGTTGGGTCGTTCAGTGAACTCATTCTCCAATGAGCACCTGTGTCTCATCTTCGACTTCGCTAAGTCAAACGATCATGAGATCATTGTCACCACTACATGGAGAAGACTAAGACACAATGGTCTATCCGATGTTTCGATATCCTTTTCTCGAAACATCTATGACCACAAATCTTTCTAGACTTATGCTACTAACGGTCAAGCACTTCTCCATGATCGAGATCCTCATCTCGATACATGTTTGACTTTGCATTAAGTCTCAAGACTTTACCTAAGTTTCTAATGATTACAATATTTCTATTAACTTAGATAAATACTTACCAAACAGCTTACTGTTATTTTGAAAAAGATGTCTGTATAGATACACATGGATGAATTTGCCTCGAGGGCATACCCATCTCTCAACAAGAGGTTTGTCTTTGTCTTGATGCCGATAGAGTCAATGTTGAGGTCGAACTGGGGGACGTTGAATCCTTTAGTGAATAAAGGGGTGACCCTGGCAGGGCAAGACATGGAGAACTCTAAGATCTTGGAGGAGATCCTCGAAGCGATTAGGAAGCACGCGAACTTGATTAAGGGCGACCAATTCGCTCAGCCTTTTTGGCCCGAAGGTATAACGATTTTGGCAAACTTCTCCCTATACGCTCATCCTAATCTTTCTTCTCTTTGCAGGTTCGGCCATGATCCTTTCACGGGAGGAGCTGATGAGGAGGGCTATGGAGCCAACGACCTCGGAACCGACGACCAAGAAGCCTTCGGCCCAGGAGAAAGGCAAAGGGGCAGGGTCGAGATCTTGGCTCGGGGCAGAAAAGGAGCTCCAGGGTTGTCATTGGGGCCGAGAGGGACGAGCACGATAAGAGGGCGAGGGAGACGCCTACGACGACCGTTCATACCCCTAGGGTCAGTGAGGTGGCGCAGGGTGGCTCCATCGACCTTGGCGCCATTGAGAAGGAGGTGACACCCCGGAGTTTGGCGACTCATGGCACCCCCGCGACACAGACCGACAGGGTTCTGATCGAGCGCTGGCCTTATTGATGTCCTCCTTGAGAGCAGGGGGAGCCGAGGTATCCGAGCTGTGAGCCAATGCTCATCTGCTTCAAGGCAATGAAGGCCAAGGTTCACGCCATCCCGAAGGAGGGACTCTTCGCGACGAGCTACCTGGTGGGCAACATGGAGTCTGTGTTTGATGAGGCCGA
This sequence comes from Scilla litardierei, assembly GCA_030789695.1. Classification (NCBI taxonomy): domain Eukaryota; kingdom Viridiplantae; phylum Streptophyta; class Magnoliopsida; order Asparagales; family Asparagaceae; genus Scilla; species Scilla litardierei. The sequence goes on along the minus strand of CM061135.1, from coordinate 60,478,776 downwards.
CGTTGCAGCTCGTCTGGCGGAGAATAGTCGATTGCCGAGGGATCGTGCGTCCCTCACTGAGGTTGGTCCAAAGCGCCTTTGTGATACGACGATCTGGCACAGTATGCAGGTCTTCCACTCTCTCTTCTCCACGATGTCGGTCTTCTTTCTTCTGTGTGTACTTATGTTTTCTGTTTCTCCTACAGGCGGTCGCAGCAATGGTCTCCTTGCAGCATCATACTGTTGTGATTGGGCTCAAGGAGAGCCATAGGAAGACTAATGCTGATCTTCAGGCAGCCACTGGTAAGCTGCGGGTGCTAGAGGCCCAATTCAAAGAGGTCGCCGAAAGGCTGCAAGATAGGGAGGACCGATTGGAGCAGCTCCAGGAGTGGTATGCGACCTAGAAGGTAGAGACTGGGAGGCTGGAGAAGATCGTAGCGGGTCTGGAATCGGGAAGAGGAGGATCGAAGGGTCGTCGCCATGAACGCCCATTCCGTAGAAATGGAGGCCAATGGGGTGGAGATCGTCGAGCTGAAGCGGGAGGTGTCGGTGCTGAGGAAGATAGATCTGGAGGCCGAGAAGGTAGAGGCCATCCGCAAATACCAGGAGGAGGAGTACCTCCCCATGATGAGGTCAATGAGGGCGTAAGGTGTGGAAAAGGGGCTGCAGGCGGGCTTCAAGAGGGTGGAGGCGAGGTTGGCGAAGCTGTACCCCACCTTGGAGGTCAACTTCTCCAAGTTGACTATGGCCTACGACGATGAAGAGGAGGTTGATGCTCAGGGGGGCGACGATGCTGCTTAGTCTTCGGGGGGTGGTCGTATATGTAGGGCCGGTCTTGGGGCCATGCATAGGACCTAGCGTAGAAAGTTCAATGTAAATGTATTAACTTTAACTTCAATAAAATGTTACCTTAGGCGGTTCGCCTTATTTATCTTTTGTACGTGTGTTGCTGCTTATTACCGCTTTTTGCCTTAGTGTGTGTATGCTCCCAACTTTCTGCTTGGAAGTGGCTAAGGCCCAGGAGAAATGGAATGTTGTGGAGTTGGTGCCTATCGAGGGCGAAGCTCGTAAGCTTGCCCCGAAGTTTGAGAATTCTATCGAGGGCGAAGCTCGTAAGCTTGCCCTGGAGTTGAGGGAGGGGAGGGTGCGAGCCATAGCTCTGTCCTTAACCCACCCGGTGCCTATTGAGGTCGAAGCTCGTAAGCTTGCTCTAAAGTTGAGGGAGGGGAGGGTGCGAGCTGTAGCTCAGTCCTTAACCCACCCGGTGCCTATCGAGGGCGAAGCTCGTAAGCTTACCCCAGAGTTGAGTGAGGGAAGGGTGCGAGTGGGAGCTCAGTCCTTAACCCACCCGACGCCTATCGAGGGCATAGCTCGTAAGCTTGCCCCGGAGTTAAGGGAGGGGAGGGTGCGAGCCGTAGCTCCATCCTTAACCCACCCGGTGCCTATCGAGGGCGAACCTCGTAAGATTGCCCCGGAGTTGAGGGAGGGGAGGGTGCGAGCTGTAGCTCGGTCCTTAACCCACCCGGCGCCTATCGAGGGCAAAGCTCGTAAGCTTGCCCCGGAGTTGAGGGAGGGGAGGGTGCGATCCGTAGCTCGGTCCTTAACCCACCCGACGCCTATCGAGGGCGAAGCTCGTAAGCTTGCCCCGGAGTTGAGGGAGTGGAGGGTGCGAGCTGTAGCTCGGTTCTTAACTTACTCGGCGCCTATCGAGGGCGAAGCTTGTAAGCTTGCCCCGGAGTTGAGGGAGGGAAGGGTGTGGCCTATCGAGGGCAAAGCTCGTAAGCTTTCCTCGGAGTTTAGGGATGGGAGGGTGCGAGCCGTAGCTCGGTCCTTAACCCACCCAGTGCCTATCGAGGGCGAAACTCGAAAGTTTGCCCCGGAGTTGAGGGAGGAGAGGGTTCGAGCCGTAGCTCCATCCTTAACCCACCCGATGCCTATTGAGGGCGACGCTCGTAAGCTTGCCCCGGAGTTTAGGGAGGGGAGGGTGCGAGCCGTAGCTCGGTCCTTAACCCACCCGGCATCTATCGAGGGCGAAGCTCGTAAGCTTGCCCCAGAGTGGAGGGAGGGGAGGGTGCGTGTAACGGTCACTTTTCGACCGCACGTATTTTGACGTGTATGGTTGTTTCGTGTCCATAATTTTCGTATTTGATTTTTACTACTGTTTTCTGTAGTTCGGACGCGCAACAAAACCCCGTTTCCCTATCCTCTCGGCGGCACGAGCGCCCCGGTATTTTCCTTATAATTTGTGGACGTCGAGGGACCAAATCTGCAAATAACTCATTACTATTTATTAAAAACATTTTTTTAAATAAACATTTAAAAAGGACACTAACCCAGGACACTAACGTTTAGAAATAAACATTTAAAAAGGATATGTTAAAAAGGACCAAGTCTGTACGTTTTTTTTTAAAAAACAAACTTAAAAGTATAGAAATTTGTTAAAAAGGACACTACCCCAAAGATTAACATATCTTAACCAGGGATCCATACTGTTAGCTCTTTTTATTATTATCGAATCGAATCTCAACAAGTCTCCCATTCTAAACGTTCCTATTTTTTTAATTAACTCATCAAATCCTAACAACATGATCCCCCAAATCCCCTATCTCTCTCTCCCCACGTGATCCCCATCTTATAACAACCTACCCTATATTTTAACCCTAGGGCTTCACTGTTTTATTTTTAAAACCCAAAACAAATCTCCAAGGATTCTCGTGCAGTCCCTTACCCTACTAAAACTTTCGAACCTGATTTCTCTTCCCTATCCGCCGCACAGCCTATCCGGCGGCCTCCTGCTCCGCACGCCACCCCGGAGGACCCCAAAACTCCGGCCTCCACCCAACAAACACCATTGTAGCCCATGCCCTTTGTCCCTAACCTCTGTATGGCAAACCCCCAGTCGCGCGCACCCTGTCGATCTCCAGTTCTCCGAACCTCCTCCGGCCACCTACCTCCGACCTCGCCGCGCTCCTCCGACTTCCCTCCGACCCCTTCCTCCCGAAGCCGCAGCCACCTCCTCTTTGAAACCGCCTCTCCGAATTTCCCCTAGCCCCAGGCCATCCACCCGTAGCCCAACGCCGCACGTCGCCCACAACCCACCTCTCGCCTCCTCCGATCCCGACCCACCGTGCCTCAAGGACCCTCCGTCGCCAAACCACCCATCTCCCCTGCCACCGGATCCAAGCTTCCCGACACCCAAGCCAGTCTTGCTAACACCCGCCATCATCTTGCCCACCTCTGGTTCTCCCATCCGGGCTCCGACCAAGCCTTCCAGCGGCCATCTTTCCGACGCGCGGCAGCCGCCCACACGAAGCAACCGACGCCCCGTCGCCCTCCATCTCTCCTTGAAGCCGGACCACGCCTCCCGCCTTCCGCCTGACTCGCACAGCCACCCTCCGACCTCTCCTCTGTCCACAGCAGAGCTCCGATGCCACCTCCCCGTCGCGCTACCCACAGCCGTTCGAAACCCGACACCGTGGCCCTCCTACAACCCAAACTCGGCAGCGAAGTAACACAGAGGTAAGTTGCACGTGAATGATATCATGTTGATTATACAAGATTGCAGATATGGATATAAGTATTATAATATAGTTAACATATGCATTAAATATTAAAGGTTGGTACCTTGGGGTTGTCAGTATATACATGTTTGCAACAGTTAGCTTGCATAATTGATGTATAGGCTTCTATATATAAGCTGTATGTTTTATCATATAAAAAGCATCTTATAAACTTAAATATAGTTATAATATATGGGTCACCTAAGTTAGATTATTATTAACACATGTATAAATCTATGTTTAGGCAAGTTAGTTCAATAATAATATTTTGTTCAGTTTTAGCTTAATATCGATAGCCGATTTCGCAGATAAATCCACGCTACCGCAGTCATGTAACTGGAGCCGCGACGTGATCCGTAGCTGTTCCCAGTTATGACGCCAGATTTACGCGTGACCATCACCGTAGGTTGGTGACCCTTACTCGTAGCAACCCAAACCGTACGACATTGAAACCGTAATTAAAATCGACAACTTAAATAATTAAATTTACTTTCTGCTCCTTTAAAACGATGTGGAACCGTAGATCGACGATCAGACTTTTTGATTGTGCACATAGAATAGAATCCTCGGATAGGCTGAACAGACATTTTTGACATGTGACTGTTAAGGTAGCCACGTTTAACCTAGAAATGAACCTTAATAGGATCAATGATGAGCGTGACCTGACACCGTCACTTGACTCGTTTCAGCCGACCCATTACTGACGCTCCGACTCGACGAGGCGCTCCCACGGACGTACCGCTCGCCACCGCAGGCAAGTGTGTTCACTTGTACAGTTTCGGCCATGTTTAGGCCACTGTCTTCCTTAAACTGTAAAAAGAAATAACAAGAGAATCAGACGTGAAATGATAGCGTCTGTGACACCTCACGACAGCCTGAACTTGACAACGAAGTCCGGGCACAACAACAACAACTGACACCATAGGTTTTATCTGTGTGTGCATGTGAGTGGACCCCCCTAGAATCAACAACAACTGCTACCATAGGTTTCATCTGTGTGTGCGTGAGTGTGGACCCCCTAGAAAGAACAACTCTCATCCATTCTCGTCATGTCATGTCATGTCATGTATTGCATAAGCCTGCGGGCGAATAGGGCACTCTCCAACCTAGAGAGAGTGATCCCTTGTCACGATTGGTAATGGATAAGCCTGCGGGCGAATAGGGCACTCTCCAAGCTAGGAGAGTGAACCCTTGTCACGATACATAAGCCTGTGGGCGAATAGGGCACTCACCGAGTAAGTGAGTGATCCCTTGTCATGTCTTGTCTTGTGCACTTGGGCTGGGGTAGGGTTGAGCATGCGCACGGGGAGGGGATCTGATCCCGCTCAAACCGTAAGGCGTGAACCCTTTGTAACACACACTTGTCTTGTCTTGTCTTGTCCCGTCTAGTCTAGTCTTGTAGCCAGTAGCACACATTATGGCTATTGCCTGTCACGTTTACTTTTCAGCGTTGTCTTTAATTTCTTGCACATTTACATATCTGCCATGCTGTTGCATCATCATCATGTAAACAACTTTCAAAATGTCAACCTTAAAATGTTATACACATTGCAGTGGAGTCTTCTCACGTTTACTTGCAGACTTCGCCTGACGTACAACCACTTTCTCTTGGTGTTTGTACGTCAGGTACCAAGACAAGGTTAGTAGATCCGGAGTCGGTACCAGAGGACTTGGAGCAGGAGTACATTGCTGATCAGGAGTACAACCCGAGTGAGGACCAGTCTTAGAGGTTCCTCAGTTGCTGACTTTGGAGTCTCCCGTTGTTCGTAGTTTGGGTGCGTAGCACCATTTTGCTTTTTGTCTTAGATTGGGTGCGTAGCACCATTAGTTTCCTTTTCTGCATTGTAGCCATGCTTAGGCTCCTCTGTTAGACTTTTGTACTCGCTGGATATGTTCTCTTATTATTAATGAATGCATTTTCCTTATTTGTACTCTTATTTCTTTGTTCGGAACTTTTATAAATGCAAGAACCTGTTACTTTATGGTATCCCTACAGACGCTTATTGGGTCTAGGCTTCACAGCCCCGGCCCAAGCGGACCTTAGTCATGCTTCGCCTCCGTAGTTTTGGGAAGCGGGGCATGACAGTGTGAGCCGTAGCTCGGTTCTTAACCCACCCGATGCCTATCGAGGACAAAGCTCGTAAGCTTTCCCTGGAGTTGAGGGAGGGGAGGGTGCAAGCCGTAGCTCGGTCCTTAACCCACCCGGTGCCTATCAGGGCGAAGCTCGTAAGATTGCCCCAGAGTGGAGGGTACGAGTCATAGCTCGGTCCTTAACCCACCCGACGCCTATCGAGGGCGAAGCTCGTAAGCTTGCCCCGGAGTTGAGGGAGGGGAGGGTGTGAGCCGTAGCTTGGTCCTTAACACACCCAGGGCCTATCGAGGGCGAAGCTCGTAAGCTTGCCCCAGAGTTTGAGAATATTTGAGGAGAGCTGAAATTTCCAAATTGAGATGACAATATTTGAGAGTATGCATAGAAAATGATAGTTATATTTACAAAACTATAGATAATATTTAAGTAAATGCTCATCATTCCTGTGGCGGGCTAACTTGCTGCCTCCCATCGTTGATCACCGAAGTCCTCCCGATCGTTGACGAGTCCAATCAGCTGGGCTTGCTCGGGCTCTTTATGTTTGGTGGAGCCGACATAGCAACTTCGGGATAGTCTTTGGCTCCCTCGCGCTTGTCCAACCCCCTGCGGAGTCTGGAAATTGATCATTTGATGCAGGAGTGAGGGAAGAGCTTCGATTGCAGTCATGTATGGCCACCCTATGATGCTGTTGTATGTCGATGCGATGTCGACGACAACAAATTGCGTCATTCGAGTGACGATTCTCGACTCTTCCCCCAAAGACATCGGTAGGGTAATGACTCCGACAATGGGAACAGAGTGGCCGGTGAAGCAGACAATCGGACCCGTGCATGGCCTCAGATCTGCTTGCCTCAGCCACATCTTCTCGATCGTTGACATAAAAATAATGGCGCACGAACTTCCAGTGTCGATCAAGAGACGGCGGGCTAAGGCCGTTCCAATCTGGGCTTCGATGACGATGGCATCATCATGTGGTAGATCGACCCCCTCCAAGTCATTGTCTGAGAATGAGATGGGGGGACGAGCTACTCTCCTCCGCTTGGCTTCGTCCCCCACGCCCGTCGTTATCACTTGTCGAGCGTACGCCTTCTGGCCGAGGCCGACACGCCACCCAAGGATGGCCCACCACATATCACATCTATGCGCATGATCGCTCTAGGCTGGCGAGGGGCATCTTGCTCGGCATTCTGGGGCTGGTTCGATCGCTGCGCTCCCAGGGGTGCTCTTTCATCGCGAGCCTATCTCCTCCCCTCAACGAAGCCTTGGAGATGGCCCTCCTGAATCAGCCGTTTGATATCCCTCTTTAGAGTAAAACACTCGTTGGTATCATGACTGTGATCACGTGATACCGACAGTATTTCTGTTGATTCCTCGCGGTTGGGATCGTCCTCCTCTCCTGAGGCGGGTCTCAGAGAAGTCTGGCTCTCGTTGCTGCGGCCAATACTTCGATCATGGGGGCGTTAAGCTGTGTGTACTGGGCCTACTGACGTCCTTCGGGCCTGCTGACCACCAGCGGGGGCCCTCTAGGTGTGGCGAACCCTCACGCTGGTCTGGGGCAATCTTGTGGTCGGTGGCCTCCTTGGTCGTGCCTCTGGTTGCCGCGTTGGTCGTGCCCTCTAGGGCGAGCATCCAGCCTTGACTGACCATCAGGCCGCCACTCGTTGCGGGATGTCCCAACTGGGGTGGCCACCTTCTTCGCTCCCAGAGCATCCTCGCTCAGCATGAACCTCTCCGCCTGGGTGAAGAGTGCATCCAGATCGGTGGGTGGATCTTGGAGGAGCAACTTGTGCAGGCTCCAATTGGTCGACCCTTTCTTGAAGGCCGCCATGGCAAGCTCATCTCCGCAGCACACCATGCCAAGCCTTTCCTCCTGGAAACGATGCAAAAACTTTCGGATCGTTTCCCCTTCTTCCTGGACTATCGAAAGTAGATAGTCCACAGGTTTCTTCCTTCTCCATCCCACCCTGAACTGCTAGCAGAACTTATGGGAGGTCGTCAAAGACTTCGATGGAGCGGGCCGGCAGGCCGTTGTACCATTCTAATGCCGACTTCTTCAGAGTCATTTGGAAGCCTCGGCATAGGAGTGGATCATCCGTGCCTTGAATCTCCATTGCCCCTCTATACCGCTGCACATGTTCGAGGGGATAGCCCACACCATCATACAGTTCAAGCTGAGGAAGATTGAATCGACAAGGTATCGGGGCCCCTGTCACTCGTTTGGCCAGAGGGTTAGCCACTTCTGGGTAGGTTGGTCATGCAGGCGACCTGAGAGGGTGTGCTGGCCATCTTCGGGGGTCGATATGGCTACCTCGACCACCTTTCCTATCACTGGAGTCACCGGATGAGCCACCTCGACACTCAACGGTGTCCCTTCCCTGCCTCAGGGAAGTCTTGCTTTGATCACGGCTTCGTCGTCGACGATCATCACGCCTAAAAGATTGGCGGGCCGACCTACAGATGCTTCCTCCGAGTGATGAGATATCCACTGGCGGCAGGCTACATGCATTCCATCGATTTAGGGTTGACACCTCTGGGATCCTACGGCTCTCCTCCTGGAGCCTTTCTCGCACGACGATGATGAATCACAGCTGTCGACGTGTGATTTCTTCATCCACCCATATTTGTTCCGCGACGACATCTGCCTTATCGTCAGGCTGCCTCGGTTGAATAGCAGCTCCTTCTTCGGGGCACCTCTGACAAGCGGCCTCCATCTCTGCATCGAGATGTCTCTGCTGGGCCGCTATCTCTTTTTTGAGCCCCCTCTGTCGGGCAGCTTCTTCTTCTTCCATCTGGGGATGAAGGCTGCACCTCACGTTCGGGGTGTCTTGGGGATAGTGGATGTCCCAGTCCCACCCGTGTCCTAATCATTCATAATCTTCGTAAAGGCTTCAAAGCCTTGGTGAATAGTACGGGCCGAGGCATGAATAGCCTCTACCGTCCCCTTAGGGGGTACATCTGCCAGGGAAGTCCCTCCGAGAGGACGTGGCTCGTCCTCTATGGGATGCTTGCCATGGTTAGGACTGGGATTGAAAGGTATGGGATTAGACATGGGTGTGACCCTTGTTGGATCCTGCCAAAACAGAGTTAGGATCGATAAATGAAGTTGAGACTTACGCTTGCGTATGCAGCACGGTAGTCTACGAACTTCGCCTTCGGATTCGCCACGACGGATCGAGTCTTCTCACGAACGGAGTAAGGCTACTAAATCCACAATCTAAATCTCTACTTTTAGATTAAGAACTTGGATAAAGGGAGAGAAAGTATTTCGGCAGAGCTTCGCTAGAATGAAGATGCATGCATGAATGCCATGCAAAAGTGTAAAGAAATGGCTTACCCTTGGGTCTTATTTATAGCCCCCAAGGTAGTTATTTTAGGGTAAGTTGTTCCTTTGGAACAACTTAATTAAGGTGTACCATGATACATGGCACATTATAAGCTTAAGTTGTACCATATGCATGGTACAACATAAGCTTAAGATATTCCCCTTTTATTAGCCATATGTCGCATGCACTTATGCATATATAATGCGACTTTCCCACTCATCTAGTGATCCTCTCCGCAAGGGAACATATTCCCTTTGCGCACGACTTCGTGTACGCGACGTTCGAGGTCCGTATTCCCTCGTACATCCCCTACAAGGGTGTACTAACGTCTTCCATATCCAACATCTCCCACTCACACTTGAGGGGATTGTAAGAGAACGTCTTTCTCTTAGTTCTTTCATCTATCATACCGAGAAATAGACCGTGCGACCGTCATGCGCGTAGAGTCTGTTGTTGTGCACTTGTTAGAGATACACAACGACCTCGAAGGTGCAAAGTTGAGTAGTTCAACGCATGCTTTACCCTAGATTATTTCTTCACATTTCTTATACTTTATATTCAACAATTGAATCCCATCTGGATTACAATTGGCTGGCCAGCTTTGAATCATTAAAGTCCAAATGCGAATATGAAATCAATCTTCCTCTTCTTGCGAACCTTCTGATCTTGACTAGACTCGCTTTTCTAACGTGCCCCGCCGAGCCGAATTATCATAGCCCATAAGTAACACGCTAAGATAGCGATCATCTCGTCAAATCTAAAGGAACCAATTGGAGTCCTTGAGGGTAAGAGTTAAGACCCGTATGGCCTTTGAGTCTCACATAATAGCAAACACTATTGCTACTAACTCAGTGGTCGAAATGCATACGTGGTATGAACACGTATTACAACATCACTCCTTTCCCAGGGAGAGTATGTCTTAATGATGTTGTACGGATGAAAGATCAGACACCACAGTGCCTATCTTTTGAGTCCCCTTACTACCCATGAAATATTCCCGGACTCTCATCCTGCATAAGACAGATAGGATTTAAAAAATCCTATGAGATCTCTTTTAAATATCCTTGTGATACAGATCTCAGATCTTTTGTAAGCATCCATATGATGCAGATCTTTCATTCGACTATCTTGTTAAAGTCATGACTCTAAATCATTCGTCTAATGATTTTGACTTTAAACTAGTCTCATCTCTATCTTATCCATATGATAAGATAAGGCGGTTGCTCATGTGAGAGAGCCAACCTTAATCTGTCCGACATACACACAATTCAGCTGAGATTTCAAAAATGTACAACATTTCTTAAGAAATTCATATGCAATGTTGGAAAAAGAACTTATTCTTTTATTAATTTTGATCATTTACAGACATGTGAATTTACATTGGTACAACTCAGCTCCTACGCAATCCTTGAGATGATAAGTGTTTGTAAAACACATCTCTGGGGATCGCCTTCGTAAGCGGATCCGCTATCATCTCATGCGTAGATATGTACCTTATGTCTACCTTCTTGGTCTTATCATAGTCTTTTGCAAATTCGTATCGGATATCAATGTGTTTGATCTTACAAGACACATTATCCTCTTAACCGCTTTCCAGTGTACTTGCCCTGTATTGGATTGGTAACAGCTTACCATTTCCAACGGCAAAACAGATGTCCGGTCTCGTACACACCATAGCGTACATAAGACTATCAACTGCACTGGAATATGGAACTTTTTCCATAATTTCCTTTTCATTTTGGTTCTTTGGACACGATTCCAGATATAAATTATCGCATATGCTTATATGAATATCAATGGACTTGCAGTCCTGCATATTAAATCGTTCTAGAACCTTCTTTATATAAGTCTCTTGTGAAAGAGAAAGAAGTTTCTTCGAACGGTTCCTTGAAATCTTAACACCAAGGATATATGTGGCTTTTCCTATGCCTTTCATCTCAAATACTGATGAAAGCCAAGCCTCATCACAAAGCCCTTGTCATTTCTGGCTATTAAAATGTCATCTACATATAGAGACATGATAATATACTTGCTTTTAATCCTCTTGATATATACTCAGTTATCTTCATCAAGCATGGTAAAACCATTTGATAACTTTATGAAATCGTATATACCATTGCCTCGAGGATTGTTTAAGATCATATATGGACTTATGAAGTTTTACAAACCTTATGTTCGTTTTCTTATTTTACAAACCCTGTTGGTTGTTCCATATAGATCTCCTCGTCCAATTCTCCATTGAGAAAGGCAGTCTTTACATCCATTTGATGTAATTCGAGGTATACGCAAGCTACCATTGCCAGAATCAGGCGAATCGAGGTAAAACACACAACAGGTGAGAAGGTCTCTTCGTAGTCTATCCCTTCCCGTTGCGTAAAACCTTTCGCGACAAGGCGAGCTTTATATCTATCTATAGAGCCATCAGCCTTATGCTTGATCTTGAGAACCCATTTGTTCCCAATTGCTCTATGTCCTCTGGGTAAGATAACTAAGTCCCAGACTTGGTTAACTTTCATGGATTTTAATTCCTCCTTCATCGCTTCCATCCATTTGTCTTTTGCAGGGCATGATACGGCCTGTTTGAAAGTAGCAAGCTCGTCATCATCTTGTAGTAAAGTCATAAAGGTTTGCGGAAATTCATCCTCAAATCTTAGAGGAGCCAACCTTGTACGACTACTACGTCGTATTTGAGATTCTTCAAGTCCTTGTTGAAGTTAGATCAATTCTAATATCACTCCCACTTGAAATGTCGTTAGAATTGCTCCCACTTGGATCATTATTCCCGTATGGAATAGGATAATCGTCATTCGTATAATCCATTGGTGAAGGTTGAAACGTATTTTCGTTTTCACCAAGAATTCTCCCACTCGAATGAGGTAATCCTTCTTGATCATAAATCTCAAATAGAGATAAGTCCTGACTTATCTCGCCCTGTCTTGGAAACTCATTTTCCAAGAAAGTGACATCCCTCGACACAAACTCAATTAGCCCACCATTGTCTTCCTGACTAACAAAAAACATAACCTTTGGAGTTTTCTGCGTATCGTATAAAGATACATTTCCTTCCCCTTGGCCCAAGTTTGCCATACTTATGGGAGGAAATATGTGCGTAGAATGCACAACCCCAAGGTTTCAAAATGTTTAAGTCAGGAGACCTTTGGTTCCACAACTCATAAGGAGTGGAGCTAACTGACTTCGAGGGTACGCGGTTCAAAATGAAAGCGGCCGTCAATAATGCATCACCCCAAAAGGTGATTGGCAAGTTAGCTTGCGCCATCATTGAACGGACCATTTTTCATTAAAGTCATATACCTCCTTTCTGCAACACCAATTTGTTGTGGAGTATAAGGCATAGTTACCTGATGTACTATGCCTTTTTCATCACAAAGTTCCTTTAAACTTGTTGATTGATATTTACCGCCCCTATCGGTTCGCACGACCTTAATCTTGCGATCTAATTGATTCTCCACTAAACTCATATAGTTTTTAAAGCAAGCCAAAGCTTCACTTTTGTGGGATATCAAATAGATATGTCCGAATCGGGTGAAATCATCAATAAAAGTGATGAAATAGGACTTTCCGCGTCTTGTCTTGACATTCATCGGACCACATATGTCCGAATGGATAAGCTGTAATGGAACCTCGGCCCTTGTGCCGGTTCCAAACGGCTTGCGACAAGATTTCCCCACAAGGCAATGTTCGCAGGTCGACATTTCAACCTTTGAAATATTTGATAGAAGGCCACGTTTGGCAAATCTATCCATATGCGTTGGTCCAATATGACCAAGCCTTGTGTGCCAACAAATTACATTAGACTCATTAGTCAAAGAATTCGTCACAAGGAAATTTTCATTACATGAGAAATCATACATTGTACTTATTACAATAAATCCTTTGAAATACAAACCCAGTACCAATAAAGGAATTATTACAAAATAGGTCCATATTACAATCATGAAGGAACCAACTATAACCAAGACCCATTAAATTGACCACAGTTTTAATATTCCTTTGAATATATGGAATGAAGAGAACATCATGAAGTAGGAGAGTGCGGCCGTTGTCCAAGACTAGCTTGCGAGTCCCAACGCCTTTCACTTCAACACGTGTGTTGTTTCCTACATTGATCCACTTCATTCCTTGGGGTATCCGGTGATACTCCACGAAGGACCGTCTGTCCTTTGCTATGTGGTCGGTGGCACCTGAATCAATTATCCCAAAATGGATTAGATTCCACAAGAAATAGTGAACTAGAAACACATATGTAACTAGTATTACAAGTTACCTCGTCACTTCCACTCGTACACGAACGAGCATAGTGTCCGAGCTTGTTGCACTTGAAGCACTTGATCCTTTTCAAGTCTTTCTTCTTGTGCCATTTCTTGTGCCCACCCTTATGTTTGGGTTCCTTGGTAGACTCAGGTTGCTTATTACGTTCATTAGAATACTTTGAACGATCTTTACGTTTCTTTCCCCCGTGTGAGGAACTAGCAACCATGTGCACTTCTGCACTTGGTTTGGCAGCCGCAAGCCGCTCTTCCTCTAATTCGAGGTGCTTGGAAACATCGTTGAAGGTCTTTATGCTCTCATTATGAGTGAGATGCATCTTCATCTGATCCCACCCATTTGGTAGGGAACGTATGACTGCTTGGATTTGTTGCTCATCTGTGAGCACATGACCTGCATCCTTTAACTCCGAGATAAGGTTCGCCATATGTCGCAGATGTTTCCCCATGGAATGATCTGGACGTTTCTTATATGAATCGAACCTTATAGTTAAGGAGCGAAGTTTGGACACCGATGTGCCACCGAACTTCTCCTCTAGCTTGGACCATATGTCCATGGCTAGGTCATGTTCCCGGAAGATGCGCATTATGTCATCAGCCATACTGCTTAATAACGTAATGCGCGCTATCTTGTTCTTCCGAGACCAAGCATCAAAAGCTTCCTTGTCTCGTCGGTGTTGGGCCGTAGTGCCCAACTCTGGTTCAATCATAACGTTCTTTAGAGTTTCGAGCACTTCTTGCTCCTCTAGAACGTATTGTATCTTGATGGACCAAAGTTTGTAATTATCGCCGTTGAGTTTTTCACCTTTGTTTAACTCAGCGACGATATTCTTTGAAGCGGAAGACATTTTACTTTTAAAATGCTGCAAAAGACACAAAACCGAAGGTTTGATCAAAACATTGCATAAAAATTCTTAAAATATAACTCCCACTTGAAATGATAATAGAATATCCCATTTGGATAGTTCTAAAAATTCAAATCCCACTTGGAATTATATTGTATTTGATAAGTTACTTTCGAAAAATATTGAAGATGTTGTTCTAGAATCGAAAAGGTCTCTATGATTCCAATCACCATCTAGAACAACCTTCAATATTCCCCCATCACTTATCAAACAATTGTACTCTTATAGTACTTCGCAGCGGAAAATCAATTTTGAAAAACATATCTTTCAAAATGGAATATGTGAGAGTTTGCGCAAAGAATTTTAACGCAACAATTGCCAAGCCACGAGACCTGTTCTACACACCCATGGGTTAGATAACCATGGCCGGATCGTGGTAGGACTTGGAATTCTAAATTGCGCTATCCCGATTAAGGACGGGACATAACCTATTTGAAAAACATCTTTTTCAAAAAATTTGAAAAATACATTGGCTAATCTCCGTAGAGTAGAGCACAATGTTATGTGTACATTGGCTAATCTCCGTAGAGTAGAGCACAATGACATGGCTAATCTCGCATGAAGTAGAGCACTATGGCTAATCTTCAAGGAGTAGAGCCCAATGAAAAACTTCATTAAAACATTAGCCCCGTATGGGCTAGTCGGCACTGTGGTTAGTCCCGTATGGGCTAATCGGCACATTCGAGTTTGGCCAAGGCCTTTTGTCACCCCGTATGGGTCAGTTGGCAAGTTTGCAATCGACCCAGACCTTCTGTCGGATTGGTCGACCAAAAACACCAAATTGGTCGACCAATTTTGGTCTGCAACTTCTTCCCCTGGCGGCCCTGGCCGGGGCTTGGCCAAGGGCCGGCCAGGGCCTCTGCCCTGGCTGGCCAGGGGCCCTGGCCCCTCGGCCAGGGCCTCTGCCCTGGCCGAGGCTGGCCAGGGCCGGCCATGCCCTGGCCGAGGCCAGGGCATTGGCCCTGGCCACTGCCAGGGCCGGCCAGGCCCTGGCAGTGGCCAGGGCACCGGCCCCTGGCCACTGCCAAGGCCGGCCAGGCCTTGGCCGGCCACTGCCGGCCTGGCCATGGCAGGCCATGGCTGGTCATGTCCAAGGCCATTTGGCATTGGCCGGCCATGGCCCCTTTGGCCATGGCCGGCCACCCCCTTTGAATGGGGTTGCCGCACACCCCGCCGGAGGGGTGGCCGTGGTGGTTATTGGCTGTAGCCAACCCCCTCCGCATGTGGAGGGGGGTGCATAGCCTTCATAGCCCATTTGGCGATGGCGCACACGTACTAATATTCCTCTTCTTTGATGGAGATAACTACCTTCATCTTCCTAGATGAAGCACCCGTTCGTCGATGAAGCACCCGTTCGTCGAGAAATTAGTTATTTCCTAATGGCCGTGTGCCAAAAATGAAAAATAACATACTACGTGAACGGTCGGTTCTTCCCGTCACGGAGAGTTCCTACCATATTCGTAATGATAGGAGACCCTAACGTGAAAAGAACAACCGCTGCGTTCTCTCCGTCACGAAGCGTTCCTACCATATCCGTAATGGTAGGATACCCATTCGTGAAAAAGACAACGACTCGTTCATAGTCTCGACGGGGCGACGGTTTGACCGGGGCGAACCCGTATGGCTCTGATACCAATGTTGGATCCTGCCAAAACAGAGTTAGGATCGATAAATGAAGTTGAGACTTACGCTTGCGTATGCAGCACGATAGTCTACGAACTTCGCCTTCGGATTTGCCACGATGGATCGAGTCTTCTCACGAACGGAGTAAGGCTACTAAATCCACAATCTAAATCTCTACTTTTAGATTAAGAACTTGGATAAAGGGAGAGGAAGTATTTCGGCAGAGCTTCGCTAGAATGAAGATGCATGCATGAATGCCATGCAAAAGTGTAAAGAAATGGCTTACCCTTGGGTCTTATTTATAGCCCCCAAGGTAGCTATTTTAGGGTAAGTTGTTCCTTTGGAACAACTTAATTAAGGTGTACCATGATACATGGCACATTATAAGCTTAAGTTGTACCATATGCATGGTACAACATAAGCTTAAGATATTCCCCCTTTATTAGCCATATGTCGCATGCACTTATGCATATATAATGCGACTTTCCCACTCATCTAGTGATCCTCTCCGCAAGGGAACATATTCCCGCGCACGACTTCGTGTACGCGACGTTCGAGGTCCGTATTCCCTCGTACATCCCCTACAAGGGTGTACTAACGTCTTCCATATCCAACAACCCTAACTTCCCACAGACGGTGCCAATTATTGCAGGGTAGAATCCGCTCACAATGAATTTATATTCATGTGGAGAATCAAGGGCACAATGATTACAAGTATTTGGGGGTGACGGCGTGGCTAATCATGATTTGAGGACGATTTTTAGGTGAGGATCTCGAGGTCACCTGTCAATCAGAGTAGGTCGCCTGTTGGTTGGTGAAGGCCGCTCGTCCATTGGTAAAGGACGCCGTAGGTTGCTCATCTGCTGGCAGCTGGGGTGAACTTCCTATAAGAAGAGCAACTCGTCGAAAGGTTGGGTCGGCTGTCAGCATGCAGCCCCCTCCGATACTTAAGTCAGTTGATGACTGATGAGCGAATGTCGGACACGAAGGGCGATCTTAGAGGCATATCGATGCTTGCGTGACGAACTAGTATGGAAGGCACGAATATGTGGAGGATATTCGACCTTGAATATAAATAGATGTGTTAGGAGTTTCTTACAGATTAATCAACCAACCAACCTCCTTCTCGCTTGGAGGAGAGGGGGTATTTATTAGCTGCTGGAGTTGGTTGCTTTTGATAAGATGGCGGTGTCAGGGTGTCAGGGATTCGACCGTTGATGTCAGGGACGAACACGTCAGGCGCATTTTTTTCAGGCCGTCAGAGCCGAAATGTCAGGTGCGCTTTTGTCAGGCTGTCTGGCGACAAAACAGCTAGGCATGCTTTTGGCAGGCTGTCAGGTGGCAAAGCGGCCAGGTGTGCTTTTGTCAGACATTGTCTGTAGTGAAACTGGCAGTGGTATTAGTGGCGGGTTGCCTCCCTCATTGGGCGGACTGCTTTGGGGCGAAGAGGTAGGCGAACTTCATCTAGGGCGAATTGCATCTGGGGCAAACTGCATCTGGGGCGAACTGCTCTGGGGCTAGCTAGCGTAGAACTTGTGTGATTTGCTAAAGGACTCTTCTCTCTGATTTTGATGGAGAGCTTGCCGCTCTGCTTTGGCAAGCTTCTCCGAACCTCGGCGAACTGGGTCTCATTATGGAGATTCGGCGGGCCATGACTTGGGCTTTGAACATGCTGGCCTAGAACGACTGGGCCAATCTTGAGGTCGTAACAATATATATCTGGGATGATTTGAAAATAAATTTGATGATTGTAGGTTGATATAAATGGAATTTTTTGATGTATAATATGTTAATTTCTATGTGATTAAATTTGATGATTGTAGGTCGATATAAATGAAAAATTGTTATGAATCATCATCTGGGAGGAGTCCCCAACTCTTTATTATAGCAGATGGAGGAGCGTACAAAGATAGGATACAATTGATACGGTCTTATCTATAAGATAAGACGTAATCATAGTTCAAATCTATCATCAACATCCGTTCACAACACTCCACCTTATCCAGCCATAGGTATGGACTCTGCTCGTGAATACTTCAGGATTCTAAGTGTAGTAGTAGTCTCACATGGGGTGGATACTTCAGGATCCTGAGTTGATGAGGTTTGCCTCGTTAAAACCTTTATCTATGGAAACCCTGTGGGAAAAACCATAGTTAAGGAAAAAGAGTACAAACACTCTCTAACTCCCCCTGATATGTGCAAGCTCTCAGGCTTTCAAATCTTTTAGGCGCATCATCCCAATTTTCTGTACAAACTTCTTAAAGGTAATAGTAGGAAGAGATTTCGTGAACAAGTCTGCCAAGTTGTCACATGATTGTACTTGTCTGACGTCGATCTCGCTATCTCTTTGTATCTCATGCGTCCAGAAGAATTTAGGGGAAATATGCTTCGTTCTGTAGCCTTTGATGTAGCCACCTCATAATTGAGCAATGCAAGCAGTGTTGTCCTCGAACATGGTAGTAGGATCAAGGTCCCCAGTCATCAATCTTGTCTTCACCAGGAATTGATTTACAACTGACCGTAGCCAGAAAAATTCTCTGCTTGCTTCATGGATGGCGATGATCTCTATGTGATTGGATGAGGTTGCCGTCATAGTTTGCTTGACGGATCTCCAGGAAATGGCTGTCCCACCATAGGTAAACACGTACACTGTCTTTGACTTTGCATTATGGGGATCAGACCTGTAACCTGCATCAGCATAACCAACAAGTGTGGAGGATAATCCATTTTTGTAAAAGAGTCCCAAATCTATTGACCCTTGGAGGTAGCGTAGAAGGTGCTTAACCCCGGTCCAGTGGCGTTGCGTAGGCGCTGCACTGTATCTGGCTAGTAAGTTTACTACGAACGCTCTATCTGGATGCGTGTAGTTGGCCAGATATAGAAGTGCTCCAATAGCACTTAGATAAGGGACTTCTGGACCAAGTGTATCCTCCCCTTCTTCCAGCGCCTGGAAGGGTCTTTATGTGCATCCAGAGATCGTACCACAATAGGTGTACTAAGCGGATGGCATTGGTCCATATGAAATATTTGCAACATTTTCTTCGTATATGTGGTTTGGTGTAATAGGATTCCATCTTTTAGATGTTCAATCTGTAAGACAAGGTAGAATTTCGTTTTGCCAATGTCTTTCATTTCGAATTCTTTTGTTAGGCATACAGATATCTCAGTGATCTCTTCGGGAGATCCAATGAGGTTCAAATCGTCTACGTAGACTGCTATTATGATGAATCCTTTTCCCTTTGCTCTTATAAAGATGTAAGGGCAGACATCATTATTGTTGAATCCTTGTTGTACAAGGAATTCACTCAGTCTGTTGTATCACATTCTTCTCGATTGTTTAAGACCATACAATGATCTTTGAAGCTTAACGGAGTAGATGTCCCGAGGTCTATCTTTTAATTCAGCAGGCATTGAAAAGCCATTAGGTAGTTTCATGTATATCTCCTTATCGAGATTACCGTATAGATATGCAGTCACAACATCCATTAGCTGCATATCTAGACCTTCCTTTGCTGTTTAGCTTATCAGAAATCGGATAGTGGTCACATCCATGACTGGGGGGTATGTTTCCTCATAGTCAATACCCGGTCTTTCGAAAAATCCTTGCGCTACAAGCCTTGCTTTGTAGCATGCAATCTCATTATTTTCATTTCTTTTTCTCACGAATACTCATTTGTATCCCACAAGTTTGACACCAGTAGGTGTCTGGACTATTTGCCCAAAGACTTTGCGTTTCTTAAGCGAGTCCAGCTTAGCTTCTATTGCCTGATTCCACTTTGGCTAATCATTTCTACGTTTGCATTCAGCAACGGAATCTGGATCATGATCATCGTCGCTTCCGGCGACGTGAATAGCAATATGAAATGCGAAGTCATCGTCGACGACTGTACTCTTTCTGTCCAACACCTCCCATATACGAACATAATTTAATGATATTTCAGTTTCTCCCGGCAGTTCCTCTGTAGTGGATTTCGGGAGGGGTGAGTGTATGAACATGAGCTCATTTCTCTGTGGGGGTATCGTCTCAAGGTCTCCAGGTATTTTTCTTTTTCTTGGATTTTTATCCTTGGAGCCTGGTGGTCTGCCTCTTTTCTGTTGAGGAGCAACAACTTCTGCTGCTGGTGGATTGCATCCATTCTCGAGGATGTCAATCCTAACTAGAGTATTTGCAGCAGGGATGTGTGATCTGACAATCTTTTGGTTGTCAGTGAATGAGTCTGGTAATTGGTTAACAGTGTTCTGTATGTGGAGGATCTTCAGGATCTTATCTTCACATTGTTTTGTTACCGGATCATAGTGGGTCAAACTTTTTGTATCCCACGTTATAATTTTCTTTGCACCAGATTTTTCGGTATCTGGGCCCATTTTGGGAAAACTTGTCTCATCAAAATCATAGTCTTCAAGACATGCCTTAAACGCATCTTCCATTTAGGGTTCTAGGTATCTTATAATAGAGGGTGAGTCAAACCCTACATAGATACATAGGAGACGTTGAGGACCCATTTTTGTCCTCTGTATTGGTGCAATGGGGATGTAAACTGTGCAACTGAAGATTCTCAAATGAGAAATGTTTGGTGGCATTCCATATGCAAGTTGTATTGGAGAGAGACTCTGACCTCCAGAGGGTCTTATTTTTATTAACGATGCAGCATGCAAAATTGCATGCCCCCATGCATCCACCGGCAACTGGGATTTCATTTGCAATGGACGTGCTATCCATTGGAGTCATTTTATCAGTGACTCTGCCAACCCGTTTTGGGTATGAACATGCGGCACTGAATGTTCAATTTCTATTCCCGTTGATATTTCCGTTTCCTGTCAGTACTCTTGAAATGACTAGAAAGTAAATTCTCCAGCATTATCCAGACGTATTTTCTTTATTTGGTTGTCTGGAAAATGCGCTCGCAACTTTATTATTTGTGCCAATAACTTTGGAAAAGCTAAGTTGCAGGTCGATAGTAGCAACACATACGAATATTTCGTGGATGCATCAATCAGTACAATAAAGTACAGAAATGGCCCACTAGGGGGTGGATAGGTCCATGTTGGATATGGAAGACGTTAGTACACCCTTGTAGGGGATGTACGAGGGAATACGGACCTCGAACGTCGCGTACACGAAGTCGTGCGCAAAGGGAATATGTTCCCTTGCGGAGAGGATCACTAGATGAGTGGGAAAGTCGCATTATATATGCATAAGTGCATGCGACATATGGCTAATAAAGGGGGAATATCTTAAGCTTATGTTGTACCATGCATATGGTACAACTTAAGCTTATAATGTGCCATGTATCATGGTACACCTTAATTAAGTTGTTCCAAAGGAACAACTTACCCTAAAATAACTACCTTGGGGGCTATAAATAAGACCCAAGGGTAAGCCATTTGCTTACACTTTTGCATGGCATTCATGCATGCATCTTCATTCTAGCGAAGCTCTGCCGAAATACTTCCTCTCCCTCTATCCAAGTTCTTAATCTAAAGTAGAGATTTAGATTGTGGATTTAGTAGCCTTACTCCGTTCGTGAGAAGACTCGATCCGTCGTGGCGAATCCGAAGGCAAAGTTCCGAGACTACCGTGCCGCATACGCAAGCGTAAGTCTCAACTTTATTTATCGATCCTAACTCTGTTTTGGCAGGATCCTACATTGGTATCAGAGCCATATGGGTTCGCCCCGGTCAAACCGTCGCCCCGTCGAAACTATGAACGAGTCGTTGTCTTTTTCACGAATGGGTATCCTACCATTACGGATATGGTAGGAACGCTTCGTGACGGAGAGAACGCAGCGGTTGTTCTTTTCACGTTAGAGTCTCCTATCATTACGGATATGGTAGGAAATCTCTGTGACGGGAAGAACAGACCATTCACGTAGTATGTTATTTTTCATTTTTGGCACACGGCCATTAGGAAATAACTAATTTCTCGACGAACGGGTGCTTCATCGACGAACGGGTGCTTCATCGAGGAAGATGATGGTAGTTATCTCCATCGAAGAAGAGGAATATTAGTGCATGTGCGCCATCGCCAAATGGGCTATGAAGGCTATGCACCCCCCTTCACGTGCGGACGGGGTTGGCTACGACCAATAACCACCACGGCCACCCCTCCGGCGGGGTGTGCGGCAACCCCATTCAAAGGGGGTGGCCGGCCATGGCCAAAGGGGCCATGGCCGGCCAATGCCAAATGGCCTTGGCCATGACCGGCCATGGCCAAGCCATGGCCGGCCATGGCCTGGCCGGCAGTGGCCGGCCAAGGCCTGGCCGGCCCTGGCAGAGGCCAGGGCCGGCCAATGCCCTGGCCTCGGCCAGGGCATGGCCGGCCCGGCCAGGGCATGGCCGGCCATGGCCTCGGCCAGGGCAGAGGCCCTGGCCGAGGGGCCAGGGCCCCTGGCCGGCCAGGGCAGAGGCCCTGGCCGGCCCCTTGGCCAAGCCCCGGCCAGGGCAGAAGCCCTGGCCGGGAAGAAATTGCAGACCAAAAATTGGTCGACCAATTTGGTGTTTTTGGTCGACCATTCCGACAGAAGGTCTGGGTCGATTGCAAACTTGCCAACTGACCCATACGGGGTGACAAAAGGCCTTGGCCAAACTCGAATGTGCCGATTAGCCCATACGGGACTAACCACAGTGCCGACTAGCCCATACGGGGCTAACGTTTTAATGAAGTTTTTCATTGGGCTCTACTCCTTGAAGATTAGCCATAGTGCTCTACTTCATGCGAGATTAGCCATGTCATTGTGCTCTACTCTACGGAGATTAGCCAATGTACACATAACATTGTGCTCTACTCTACGGAGATTAGCCAATGTATTTTCAAATTTTTTGAAAAAGATGTTTTTCAAATAGGTTATGTCCCGTCCTTAATCGGGATAGCGCAATTTAGAATTCCAAGTCCTACCACGATCCGGCCATGGTTATCTAACCCATGGGTGTGTAGAACAGGTCTCGTGGCTTGGCAATTGTTGCGTTAAAATTCTTTGCGCAAACTCTCACCTATTCCATTTTGAAAGATATGTTTTTCAAAATTGATTTTCCGCTGCGAAGTACTATAAGAGTACAATTATTTGATAAGTGATGGGGGAATATTGAAGGTTGTTCTAGATGGTGATTGGAATCATAGAGACCTTTTCGATTCTAGAACAACATCTTCAATATTTTTCGAAAGTAACTTATCAAATACAATATAATTCCAAGTGGGATTTGAATTTTTAGAACTATCCAAATGGGATATTCTATTATCATTTCAAGTGGGAGTTATATTTTAAGAATTTTTATGCAATGTTTTGATCAAACCTTCGGTTTTGTGTCTTTTGCAGCATTTTAAAAGTAAAATGTCTTCCGCTTCAAAGAATATCGTCGCTGAGTTAAACAAAGGTGAAAAACTCAACGGCGATAATTACAAACTTTGGTCCATCAAGATACAATACGTTCTAGAGGAGCAAGAAGTGCTCGAAACTCTAAAGAACGTTATGATTGAACCAGAGTTGGGCACTACGGCCCAACACCGACGAGACAAGGAAGCTTTTGATGCTTGGTCTCGGAAGAACAAGATAGCGCGCATTACGTTATTAAGCAGTATGGCTGATGACATAATACGCATCTTCCGGGAACATGACCTAGCCATGGACATATGGTCCAAGATAGAGGAGAAGTTCGGTGGCACATCGGTGTCCAAACTTCGCTCCTTAACTATAAGGTTCGATTCATATAAGAAACGTCCAGATCATTCCATGGGGAAACATCTGCGACATATGGCGAACCTTATCTCGGAGTTAAAGGATGCAGGTCATGTGCTCACAGATGAGCAACAAATCCAAGCAGTCATACGTTCCCTACCAAATGGGTGGGATCAGATGAAGATGCATCTCACTCATAATGAGAGCATAAAGAACTTCAACGATGTTTCCAAGCACCTCGAATTAGAGGAAGAGCGGCTTGCGGCTGCCAAACCAAGTGCAGAAGTGCACATGGTTGCTAGTTCCTCACACGGGGGAAAGAAACGTAAAGATCGTTCGAAGTCTTCTAATGAACGTAATAAGCAACCTGAGTCTACCAAGGAACCCAAACATAAGGGTGGGCACAAGAAATGGCACAAGAAGAAAGACTTGAAAAGGATCAAGTGCTTCAAGTGCAACAAGCTCGGACACTATGCTCGTTCGTGTACGAGTGGAAGTGACGAGGTAACTTGTAATACTAGTTACATATGTGTTTCTAGTTCACTATTTCTTGTGGAATCTAATCCATTTTGGGATAATTGATTCAGGTGCCACCGACCACATAGCAAAGGACAGACGGTCCTTCGTGGAGTATCACCGGATACCCCAAGGAATGAAGTGGATCAATGTAGGAAACAACACACGTGCTGAAGTGAAAGGCGTTGGGACTCGCAAGCTAGTCTTGGACAACAGCCGCACTCTCCTACTTCATGATGTTCTCTTCATTCCATATATTCAATGGAATATTAAAACTGTGGTCAATTTAATGGGTCTTGGTTATAGTTGGTTCCTTCATGATTGTAATATGGACCTATTTTGTAATAATTCCTTTATTGGTACTGGGTTTGTATTTCAAAGGATTTATTGTAATAAGTACAATGTATGATTTCTCATGTAATGAAAATTTCCTTGTGACGAATTCTTTGACTAATGAGTCTAATGTAATTTGTTGGCACACAAGGCTTGGTCATATTGGACCAACGCATATGGATAGATTTGCCAAACGTGGCCTTCTATCAAATGTTTCAAAGGTTGAAATGTCGACCTGCGAACATTGCCTTGTGGGGAAATCTTGTCGCAAGCCGTTTGGAACCGGCACAAGGGCCGAGGTTCCATTACAGCTTATCCATTCGGACATATGTGGTCCGATGAATGTCAAGACAAGACGCGGAAAGTCCTATTTCATCACTTTTATTGATGATTTCACCCGATTCGGACATATCTATTTGATATCCCACAAAAGTGAAGCTTTGGCTTGCTTTAAAAACTATATGAGTTTAGTGGAGAATCAATTAGATCGCAAGATTAAGGTCGTGCGAACCGATAGGGGCGGTAAATATCAATCAACAAGTTTAAAGGAACTTTGTGATGAAAAAGGCATAGTACATCAGGTAACTATGCCTTATACTCCACAACAAATTGGTGTTGCAGAAAGGAGGTATATGACTTTAATGAAAAATGGTCCGTTCAATGATGGCGCAAGCTAACTTGCCAATCACCTTTTGGGGTGATGCATTATTGACGGCCGCTTTCATTTTGAACCGCGTACCCTCGAAGTCAGTTAGCTCCACTCCTTATAAGTTGTGGAACCAAAGGTCTCCTGACTTAAACATTTTGAAACCTTGGGGTTGTGCATTCTACGCATATATTTCCTCCCATAAGTATGGCAAACTTGGGCCAAGGGGAAGGAAATGTATCTTTATACGATACGCAGAAAACTCCAAAGGTTATGTTTTTTGTTAGTCAGGAAGACAATGGTGGGCTAATTGAGTTTGTGTCGAGGGATGTCACTTTCTTGGAAAACGAGTTTCCAAGACAGGGCGAGATAAGTCAGGACTTATCTCTATTTGAGATTTATGATCAAGAAGGATTACCTCATTCGAGTGGGAGAATTCTTGGTGAAAACGAAAATACGTTTCAACCTTCACCAATGGATTATACGAATGACGATTATCCTATTCCATACGGGAATAATGATCCAAGTGGGAGCAATTCTAACGACATTTCAAGTGAGAGTGATATTAGAATTGATCTAACTTCGAGTCAACAAGGACTTGAAGAATCTCAAATACGACGTAGTAGTCGTACAAGGTTGGCTCCTCTAAGATTTGAGGATGAATTTCCGCAAACCTTTATGACTTTACTACAAGATGATGACGAGCCTGCTACTTTCAAACAGGCCGTATCATGCCCTGCAAAAGACAAATGGATGGAAGCGATGAAGGAGGAATTAAAATCCATGAAAGTTAACCAAGTCTGGGACTTAGTTAACTTACCCAGAGGACATAGAGCAATTGGGAACAAATGGGTTCTCAAGATCAAGCATAAGGCTGATGGCTCTATAGATAGATATAAAGCTCGCCTTGTCGCGAAAGGTTTTACGCAACGGGAAGGGATAGACTACGAAGAGACCTTTTCACCTGTTGTGCGTTTTACCTCGATTCGCCTGATTCTGGCAATGGTAGCTTGCTTATACCTCGAATTACATCAAATGGATGTAAAGACTGCCTTTCTCAATGGAGAATTGGACGAGGAGATCTATATGGAACAACCAACAGGGTTTGTAAAAGAAGGAAACGAACATAAGGTTTGTAAAACTTCATAAGTCCATATATGATCTTAAACAATCCTTGAGGCAATGGTATATACGATTTCATAAAGTTATCAAATGGTTTTACCATGCTTGATGAAGATAACTCAGTATATATCAAGAGGATTAAAAGCAAGTATATTATCATGTCTCTATATGTAGATGACATTTTAATAGCCAGAAATGACAAGGGCTTTGTGATGAGTATCAAGGCTTGGCTTTCATCAGTATTTGAGATGAAAGGCATAGGAAAAGCCGCATATATCCTTGGAGTTAAGATTTCAAGGAACCGTTCGAAGAAACTTCTTTCTCTTTCACAGGAGACTTATATAAAGAAGGTTCTAGAACGATTTAATATGCAGGACTGCAAGTCCATTGATATTCATATAAGCATATGCGATAATTTATATCTGGAATCGTGTCGAAAGAACCAAAAGGA
The DNA here is from genome assembly GCA_030789695.1 of Scilla litardierei. NCBI lineage: Eukaryota > Viridiplantae > Streptophyta > Magnoliopsida > Asparagales > Asparagaceae > Scilla > Scilla litardierei. The sequence continues at coordinate 60,452,270 of CM061135.1, read as the reverse complement.
AAAGGAAATTATGGAAAAAGTTCCATATTCCAGTGCAGTTGATAGTCTTATGTACGCTATGGTGTGTACGAGACCGGACATCTGTTTTGCCGTTGGAAATGGTAAGCTGTTACCAATACAATACAGGGCAAGTACACTGGAAAGCGGTTAAGAGGATAATGTGTCTTGTAAGATCAAACACATTGATATCCGATACGAATTTGCAAAAGACTATGATAAGACCAAGAAGGTAGACATAAGGTACATATCTACGCATGAGATGATAGCGGATCCGCTTACGAAGGCGATCCCCAGAGATGTGTTTTACAAACACTTATCATCTCAAGGATTGCGTAGGAGCTGAGTTGTACCAATGTAAATTCACATGTCTGTAAATGATCAAAATTAATAAAAGAATAAGTTCTTTTTCCAACATTGCATATGAATTTCTTAAGAAATGTTGTACATTTTTGAAATCTCAGCTGAATTGTGTGTATGTCGGACAGATTAAGGTTGGCTCTCTCACATGAGCAACCGCCTTATCTTATCAGATGGATAAGATAGAGATGAGACTAGTTTAAAGTCAAAATCATTAGACGAATGATTTAGAGTCATGAATTTAACAAGATAGTCGAATGAAAGATCTGCATCATATGGATGCTTACAAAAGATCTGAGATCTGTATCACAAGGATATAAAGATCTCATTGGATTTTTTAAATCCTATCTGTCTTATGCAGGATGAGAGTCCGGGAATATTTCATGGGTAGTAAGGGGACTCAAAATATAGGCACTGTGGTGTCTGATCTTTCATCCGTACAACATCATTAAGACATACTCTCCCTGGGAAAGGAGTGATGTTGTAATACGTGTTCATACCACGTATGCATTTCGACCACTGAGTTAGTAGCAATAGTGTTTGCTATTATGTGAGACTCAAAGGCCATACGGGTCTTAACTCTTACCCTCAAGGACTCCAATTGGTTCCTTTAGATTTGACGAGATGATCGCTATCTTAGCGTGTTACTTATGGGCTATGATAATTCGGCTCGGCGGGGCACGTTAGAAAAGCGAGTCTAGTCAAGATCAGAAGGTTCGCAAGAAGAGGAAGATTGATTTCATATTCGCATTTGGACTTTAATGATTCAAAGCTGGCCAGCCAATTGTAATCCAGATGGGATTCAATTGTTGAATATAAAGTATAAGAAAAGTGAAGAAATAATCTAGGGTAAAGCATGCGTTGAACTACTCAACTTTGCACCTTCGAGGTCGTTGTGTATCTCTAACAAGTGCACAACAACAGACTCTACGCGCATGACGGTCGCACGGTCTATTTCTCGGTATGATAGATGAAAGAACTAAGAGAAAGACGTTCTCTTACAATCCCCTCAAAGTGTGAGTGGGAGATGTTGGATATGGAAGACGTTAGTACACCCTTGTAGGGGATGTACGAGGGAATACGGACCTCGAACGTCGCGTACACGAAGTCGTGCGCAAAGGGAATATGTTCCCTTGCGGAGAGGATCACTAGATGAGTGGGAAAGTCGCATTATATATGCATAAGTGCATGCGACATATGGCTAATAAAGGGGGAATATCTTAAGCTTATGTTGTACCATGCATATGGTACAACTTAAGCTTATAATGTGCCATGTATCATGGTACACCTTAATTAAGTTGTTCCAAAGGAACAACTTACCCTAAAATAACTACCTTGGGGGCTATAAATAAGACCCAAGGGTAAGCCATTTGCTTACACTTTTGCATGGCATTCATGCATGCATCTTCATTCTAGCGAAGCTCTGCCGAAATACTTCCTCTCCCTCTATCCAAGTTCTTAATCTAAAGTAGAGATTTAGATTGTGGATTTAGTAGCCTTACTCCGTTCGTGAGAAGACTCTATCCGTCGTGGCGAATCCGAAGGCAAAGTTCCGAGACTACCGTGCCGCATACGCAAGCGTAAGTCTCAACTTTATTTATCGATCCTAACTCTGTTTTGACAGGATCCTACAGTCCACATATGTCTCCTTGTATTCTTTCGAGGAAGCTTGTAGGTTCAATATCCACTTTTAGTGGTGATGGCCTTGTTATTAATTTCCCCTTGAAGCAGGGGATGCAAGGGAATTCTGACTTCTGAAGTATCTTCTGGTTCTTCAGGTCGTACACATGTGATTGAGATAAGATGCGGTGCATCATTACTAATCCAGGGTGGCCAAGTCTATCATGCCAAAGTAAAAACTTGGCTGATGGCAGGCACTTCTGGTGCTCCGTCAAATTAGATTCCTCTCTTCGAATCTTTGTATGGTAGAGGCATGATGAAAGGCTCTCAAAACGTTCAAGTATGGATTTTACTCCTTTTTCTTAAGACGTTACATACAGTAATTCTTTTTCTTTTACATTTCTTGTTTCCAAATGGAATCCGTTTAAACGGATATCCTTAAAACTTAGTAAGTTTCGATTGGAATTTGGAGAGAATAGTGCATCCTTTATTTTTATATCTGTTCCATTTGGGAGCAACAAAGTTGCATTCCCAGACCCTTCAATAATATTCAATGGCCCTGAAATTGTATTTACATATATTTTATATAGTATAATGCTATGAAAATAGCATTTATACTGAAGGATCGTATGTATTGAAGCACTGTCTACTAAGCAGTCATGAGAGCGATCCATCTATAAAAGATGAATAAAATATTTGCATTTCAGGAACATAATCAAATTTTCATTCAAAGCAAATACATAATTCAAATTGCCCTCATAACATAAATTGTTCTCAAAACAAATTGCAAAGATAAAAATAGTGGCTAATCAAGCAGGTCATCTCTTTCGAAGTCGTCAGCTGTAAACTTTACTGGAGCATTTGTAGTCACCAGGTTTGTTTCAGCTTTCTTGTTCTTGTTCTCTTTATATAGATCCTAGAGACGCTGCGGAGTTCGGCACATTTTGGACCAGTGGCCTTTCATGCCACAGCTATGGCATTGGTCTTCCCATTCCCTCTTGGGTGGGGGTGCATCATTTCTCTTGTTGTCATCTCTGCGCTAGGTGAACTTCTGCCTCCCTTCATTTCTTCGATGTTGGACTTGGCCTCTGGCCCTTTTGGTCTATCATCCTTTCTGTGGTCTTTCTTTTCTTTTGGTCTCTCTCTTCTTTTTAGAAAAAGAAGATGCATTGTGATCTTCTGGGAGGGGGGCAGTGCCAGGAGGCGCATGTTATGAGTGGCGAGGAGAAGCTCTCTGTTTTGTTCAACCATGAATAAACATGACAGCAGCTCAGAATACTTGGTGAATTTGCGTCACGGTATTGCTGCATTAGTATCGCATCCTTCTCGTGGAAAGACGTGTACGTCTTTTCCAGCATGCGATCTTCTGAGACTTTTTCACCACACAACTTCAGGTGTGAGGTGATACTAAGAGAGCTGAGTTGTACTCAGCTATGGACTTAAAGTCCTGCAGTATCAGGTTCTCCCACTCATATTGTGCCCTTGATAGTATAACATCTTTCTGATGTTTATATCTATCCTCTAGGGCAGTCCACAGCTCAAGTGGATCTTCGACCGTAAGGTATTTAGCCTTTAGGGTCTTGTCCACTTGGCGACGAATATAGATAATGGCTTGTGCCTTTTCTATATCGTTTGCTTTACCGTTTTTTGTTACAGCAGAAATAAGGGACTTAGCCCGCAGGTGAAATTTGACATCGAGCTGCCAGCTCAGATAATTTCTCCCTGATGCATCCAGTACGTCGAAATCGACGCTTGCGATTTTTGCCATTTTATCTCTAGATCCGTCCTCCAAATCTAGCAATGGTTGACGAAGCCTACGCGTGGATGACGACGCCTGTTTGAGGTAGACGAAGCTGTGCGCGTGGATCTCCCGCCTTTCCTTCACTTTCGCAACGATCGGTATTTGTGTAGAAATTTTATTTAGAGGTTTGTGTTGATAACGTGTTAGGAATCATCATTTGGGGAGGAGTCCACTGCTCTTTATTTATAGCAGATGGAGGAGCGTACAAAGATAGGATACAATAGTTACGGTCTTATCTATAAGATAAGACGTAATCCTAATACAAATCTATCATTAACATCCGTTCACAACAAAAATATTGTTGTATAATATGTTAATTTCTATGTGATGAAATTTGTTGTAGAATATCCTGGAAGAAGAAAATAGTAATGAAATATGAAGAAAACAACCCAGTTGCTTCTGTGGACTGAAAGCCCTGATGAGGACTGCAATGACAATGAAAAATAGTAGGATAAGATTTTATAGGTGTTTCAATTAAAATAAGAGCAACAGATGTATTTTTTTGTTTGGTTTGATGAGAGGAAACTGTGTCTGCATGGAAAAAAATGCAAGAGAGTTGCTACAAAAAAATAACAAAGTTACAGAGAAAGACACGAGAACGAGAAAGGAATTATGCAGAGATCCATGATGAAACATGTTTCTCTTTTTCTAGTGACAATGAAATGAGCAGAAGAGAGATAGCATTAACAATTTTATGAGAAACAATGTATCAACAACATCTGGACAGTCAAGCTGTAGGATAATGCTTGAAATGTCACCAATAGCGTGGTTTTGTTTGGGTTGTAAATCCTCTTTGTTGATCATAGTAATTTGTTATGCATTGATGATGTAGTAATATGTAACAAGATGTTGTTATGTATTAGTTAAGAATAAATATATATTATGTTTCTTCAGCAGAATGTGTCTTCCGTTAGGGACAATGGCATATGATCCAAAGTGAAATATAACAATCATCTTGATACATGGATACAAATTCATATTCGCAAAATGAAAATTTGATACAGTCATATTTCCAACATTTTGATACATACATACATACATATATACATATATATATGAGATTCATGTAGATCAGGTGGCACCTGATGTAATAGATCAGGTGCAAGACACAAAAAGGAGGGCCTCGTGAAAAGTACAAGCCCATGTGTGGCTTGTACTTTCCAACTTTATGTGTCTTGGCACCTGATCTATTAGATCAGGTGCCACCTTTTCAACATTATATATATATATATATATATATACAGGAGCGGGATTTGGCTAAAAAACTGACTTCTATGATTGCTGCTGAAGAAGAAATGTTACGCCAGAAGAGCAGACAAAATTGGCTTTCTCTTGGGGATAAAAACTCAAAATTTTTCTACATGGCCATGAGAGCCAGGCAGAACCACAACAATCTTGGGCATCTCATTGATACTAATGGTAATCTTGCCTCTTCCTGGGAGAATATTAGAAATGACGCCCCTAAGTATTATGAGAAACTTTACAATCAAAATAGTTATTGGGATGTTTTCCCCAACTTGGTTCCAAAGAGAGTTGTGACGCATGATGCTGCTATGTGGCTAGAGCGGGGTATCTCTAATGAGGAGATCAAGGAGGCGGTGTTCCAAATTGGGGTGGATAAATCCCCAGGGCCGGATGGATTTAATGGTTGCTTCTTCCAACATGGGTGGAGTGTTGTAGGTAACGATTTCTCGGAGGCCATTCACTCATTTTTCAGATCCACTTCTATTATGCATCCTATTAATCACACAAATCTTACCCTTGTCCCTAAAAATTCTAATGCCGCGAGCCTCCACGACTACAGACCCATTGCTTGTTGTAATGTAGTCTACAAGGTCATTAGCAAAATTATTTGCAATAGACTCAGGCTTATTATCCATGATCTTATTTCCCCAAACCAGTCTGCTTTTCTAAAGGGTAGACTTCTATCTGATAGTGCTCTGCTAGCACATGAACAGATCAGGGATTTTAGCAACCCTATGGGAGCCAGGGCTTGTTTGAAGCTGGACCTGAGAAAGGCATTTGATAGTGTCAACCGTCAATTCATATATTTTATTCTTCACAAAATGGGGTTTGGCAGGCGATTCATACTATGGATTCAGGAATGTATTTCCACTCCTACTTTCTCGGTCACTATTAATGGTTCTCCGACTGGCTATTTTAGGGGGAATAGGGGCATTAGACAAGGTGACCCGCTCTCACCTTATCTTTTTGTTATTTGCATGGAGGCTTTTTCTCTGCTTCTTGAAAAATCTATCTCTTTGGGCGTCATCCATCCCATGAAGCGGACTGGGGCTATATCTCACCTACTCTTTGCAGATGATTTGCTGCTTTTTTGCAGGGCAAATAAGCACTCTTTTGAGGGCTTAATTCTCTTACTAGAGGATTTTAGTAATTTTACTGGTTTGGAAATTAATATGGATAAGAGTACGGTGCTTTTTAGTAAAGGAACTCGCAACCCATCAGATTTGGCTAACCTCCTTGGTATCAAATTGGGGAATGCCATTACTACTTATTTGGGTTTGCCTTTATCCCCTAAATATCCAAAACCCACAATGTACAGTAGGCTGGTTGATAAATGCAGGAAGCGATTGCAGGGCTGGAGTTCCTCTTTATTATCTATCTCAGGGCGGATTGAACTGGTTAGAACTGTGATATATGGCATGGTATTCTTTTGGATCCAAGTTTACCGTATTCCTAAATCCATCCTCCGTACTATTACCTCTATTTGTAAGAAATTCATCTGGGGGGCCTCAAACTTATGGGCTTGGAAGGAGATATGTACTCCCAAAGAGGAGGGTGGTGTGGGTCTAAGGTTGCTACCAGACTTAAACTATGCAGCAGGGGTCAAATTGACCTGGCGTATGTTATCTGAAGATGGGCTCTGGGCTACTTATATGAGACACCATTATAAAGATTCATCTTCTTTTTTTGCTGCTAAAGGCACTCCAACCCAATCGGGCACCTGGAAATTCATGCTTGCTTGCAGACGGTTTTCTAAACACTTGATTAGAAGACAAGTTCGAGATGGTACTTCCACCCTCTTCTGGCACGATAATTGGTTACCTTCTGGTCCTCTTAGTGATTCCTTAGTTGTCCCGGAAGATGGAAATTGCAAGCGTGTCTCCGATTATTGGGACGGGGAAGGGTGGATTCATGATGCTACCATTGATCCGGTCCGTTCACAACTTCATGGCGTCACGTTGGAATCTGGGGATGATAGCTGGGTCTGGACTCTGGGGACCACCTGCAGGTTTGATGCGGCTTGGAGGGGTATTAGATGTCCAAGGGAAAAATTCAAATACTATAAACTCCTTTGGTTTACAAATCATATTCCAAAGCATTCCCTAGCTGCACTTCGTGCGTTTCTGGGCAAGTTGCTTACCAAATGCCACTTGGCGGCCTGGGGACTTAATTCAGATATGGCTTGCGGCTTGTGTGATGCGAATTTGCCAGAAGACATCGACCACTTGTTTTTTGCTTGTGAGTACACTGGGTATCTCCTTAAAAGATGCTTGCTAAAGTTAGGTATTACATCTGCTATTGATCCTCAATTGTCTAGGGTGGGAGATTACTTTCTATCTCATTTTTCTGGAAAAGAACCGCTGAGCATCCTATCAAAAACAGTACTATCGGCACTAATATGGCATATCTGGAAGGAAAGGAATAGAAGAATTTTTGAAAATCAGAAACGGACTAAACTTGATCTATTTGAAGAGATTGCGCTGGATGTCAGGGCCGGCCTCATTAGCCTGGAACCGGATTCTCAGGGTGCTAAAGATGTCTTCGAGAATTGGGAATTCCGGGATGCGGGATGAATTCACCTGTTCTTCATTGTTCACTTATTTTTCTTTTCTCACCTTCTTTGTACATACATAGAATTTTGATTGACAGGCAGGCCAGTAGGGGGTGACGGCGCTTGTGCCCCCTCCCCTCTCTGTCCCTTCCTGTTAATTGTATTTTATGTAACCTTATTTTGTCCTTAATAAAGATCGTACACTAATTTTGCAAAATATATATATATATATATATATATATATATATATATATATATATATATATATATATATATATATATATAAGTGCTCCTGTGCTCTGGCGATTCCTACGTGATTTTAGGGCGATCTTGGTCACGTCTTCTGATTGGTGCTCTGGCGACTTGCGGGAGCTCTCTCCCGTTCCCCCTACCTCCCCTTTCCCCCTCCACACCCTCTCATGGCCTCATCAAGCTCGGGGGTCCCTTCCTCCTCCTCCCCCCCTCTTCCGGCGATGATGATTATACTTCGCTGACGGCGAACGACGAGGCTGGTAGTTCCTCTGCTGGTGGCGGTGTTGTGTCGAACCAATGGATCCCTGTGGTGGGATGTCGGCGGCGTGAGTCCAGTGCACACGGTGAGGTTGGTTCGATTTTGGGCCCCTTTTCTAGGGCGAGTACTCGTCGTCCGGCGACGGCTCCGACGGGTGGATCTTTGCCCATTTTGAGACATATTGTTCCTTCCCATTGGGCGGGGGAGGGGGGGCATCCATCCTCAGCTTCATCCTTATCATTGCCATCCCCTTACACAGATGGTGCTCCTCCTACTCGGAATCTCCCTCTTATAGTGACATCTGTGCTCCGCGTGGGCCAGCTGTGCCTGCTCTTGTACTTGACTACTCCCCTCCGATCACCATCGATGGTGGCCTATTCGTCAACATCCTTACTCCTGATATGGATGTGGCTTTGGAGCGTTGGTCCCATACTCTTGTGGGATATGTAGTGGGTTCCCGTCCCTACTACGGCCATCTCTGGGCCCGGTCTCTCGTGTGTGGAAGATGAAGGGAGTTGTGCACATCCGTACCCGCGAGAACGGTTTCGTTTTCTTCAAATTTGAAATTGGTGCTAATTGCGAGAGACGCTTCATGGCGGCCCATTGCTAGTTGATGGCATCCTCCTTGTCCTCCGTCGATGGACCCTCACATTGGCCTGGTGCGTAACCACCCGACGGTGCCCCTCTGGATTAGATTTCCCCCTTGCCTATACAATTCTGGTCCAACGTGATCCTTGGGAAGCTCGCGAGTGCCATCGGTCGCCCTTTATACACCGATGCCGCCACGGCCAACGCATCGAGGCTTCCTTCGCTCGCTGCTTCGTTGAGGTAGACTCTAAGTCGGATTTTCCTTCATCCATCTCAGCCCGCCTTCTTGATGGGTGATCACTCCATATTTTACACCTTTTTTTCTGCATGTTTGCATGCCATTTTGATCGCTCGTATCACGTTTTTCACGATTATTCGACAATATTGCGATGTTTTTCACGATTTCTTGTTTTTGTCGTATTTCAGGAGATTTGGAGCGATTTGGAGTGATTCTGAGATGCACCCACTCCGGAGTGTCACCCGTGACTCTTTCGAGGGGAATTCTGTGATTGGAGAGGAGTGGAAGAAGAAAGAACGTCGTAGGAGCGACGAGGAAGCAAAAATACGAAGATTGGGCATTTTCAGCATGCCACTCTCACTCGGCCGAACATCGACAGCCCGCTCGGCCGACCGGATCAGACACACAGTAGATTGAATATCAGCGTGCACTCGGCTGAGCATCACCAGACCACTCGACCGAGCACGGAGACACCACTTGCCCGAGTGGCATCTCGACGACGGCAAGTAAAAATCCCGAAGTTACTGTAATCCGTCAGTCAGCTCCCGAGTTCCGACTCGGCCGAATGAAGAAATCACATCGGTCGAGTGAAGAAAGTCACTCGGCCGAGTGACTCCCGAGGAGACGACCCCCAAAAGTTCGAAGTTACTGGAATCCGTCAGGGTCTGTCACTCGGCCAAGCGACATTTGTCACTCGGCCGAGTGAGCCGCGCTGCCTGTAGCGTAAATTGCGATTTTCAAGCTGCGCAGGGGCAATTTTGTCACAGTTTTTTGGGCGATTTTGGGGGGTATTTTACCCCAGTTTTTAACCTAGTTTAGGAGCTTGCTTTCTCATACTTTTTGCTGCTTTTTTAGAATACTTTTAGGAGATTAGATTTGGTTCTTTGGAGAGAGATAAAAAGTGCTATTTTGTTGGATGCTATTGAAACTTCATTGGTTTGTCTCTCTCTCTCTCTCTATTAAAAATCTCATTTTTATTGATATATTGACTATTGCAATGAATTCTATTGATTTTATTATTGAATTTCTAATGATTTGCATTATGAATTGTGAGTAGTCTTATCGTCTTAGGGCGTAGGGATGAACCTTACGAACCCTATTTCTAATTTATGATGAATTGGTGAAATTATTGCTAGAATTGATTAGGGTTAGTTTGGGATCGATTTAATACGAATAGCTAGGGATTCATACCGATTGGGATTTGCAAGAGATTGGGTCCCAACTCGATAGGAAGCCCTAGAAATTCGAATTGGGTTACAATTGGATTTATCTAGGATTGGTTTGCAAGATATTGGACCAATACTAGGATTTTCGATTGTAATTCTATACCAATACCCGTTTGCAAGAGATTGGACGGGTAGGAACTATCCCAACCTAGGTCGTAGCTCGAGTTTGCACGAGAGTGGGCTCGAGATACGACTGGACGATGATGTTGTTCTTCACGCTAGCTTGCCTAGGTTAGGGTTTGCAAGAGATTGGACTCTACCCTAGGTTTGCTATACACCGGCAATAGCGCGAGAGCGTGAGCTTGGTTCTACATTTAGTTGCAACTAGTTCACCTGAATTTCTAGTCTAGCAATTGTGAAACATACGAATCACAATGACGAGATATGGTTTGTAGCGGGAATTCCCTATCCCTAGGTGTTTTTATTAATTTGATATTTTCCTTACACAATTGAACGACTGTGACCGCTTTATTGCGAATATTTCTCGACTGTTCTTATAGCTAGGTGAATTGAAGAAGACATCGTCATTTTCCCTCCTCGTGTTCGATACCCGCTCGTCGCTACACCGTGCGCTTGCGGTAAGACTAGCGAGTCCCGCCCCGGGTGTGTATCTGGGGCGTCGACCAAGTTTTTGGCGCCGTTGCCGGGGAGGCGATAGTGTTTGATTCTACATACCTAGTTATTTTTTCTTTTTTGTTTTATTATTTCTATTTTTATTTTACCCTTCCTTTGTGCTAACTATTTCTTTGAAACTCTGTTTTCCCTTGCATGTACACGAGATCCACAGCGGACCCCGAAGAAGTACTATACGATCCGGAGATCGAACGTACATTGAGGAGGATCAGAGCGGAGAGGAGACTCGATACTGAAGGGAATTTTATGACCCATCCTAAGACACCCGAAGAATTGGCGGTGCGAATGGCGAAGATCATTTCCATTAGAGATAGGCTTCGGCCTAAGATTTCCTCCACGACCTCATCCATAGCTATGCCGGAGTTGGCGGCCGACAAAAATTTCGAGTTGAAGACTGGATTGGTAGTTCTGATGCAGCAAGACCCTTTTAATGGGAATTCCCATGAAAATCCTCATTACCACATCCAGCTCTTTTTATCAAAATGTGCCACCTTCCAAATACCGGGCGTCTCCATAAATGCTATCAGACTGCGCCTCTTCCCCTTCACACTCAAGGATAAGGCCTTATATTGGTTGAGAACGCAGGCTGAAGGAATCTTCACCACTTGGGATGAATTGGCGAGTGCCTTCGTCGACAAATTTTACTCGCCCTCCAAGACGGTGAAGATAAGAAGTGCTCTCATGTCCTTCAAGCAAGGACCGCAGGAGACTCTCTATGAGGCGTGTGAGCGCTTCAAGGACTTGCAGCATCAATGCCCCCATCACAGCATAGAGGATTGGGAGCTTGTCCACAGTTTCTACAATGGACTCCAACCGGGCACAAAACAGATTATTGATGCTACCGCCAACGGAGCCATTTTGTCAAAGACTCCCGATGAAGCTACGGCCTTGCTAGAGGAGATGGCCTCCAACAACCAACAGTGGGGCGATGAGCGAGGACATTCTTCGTCCTCCTTGAAGCCCACGAGTATTTATGAGGCCAAGGCCGTGGCGGAGCTTGCTAGCAAATTTGACTCTCTCCACAAGGTAGTGGAGAGATTGGAGAAATACATTACCGAGCCGCATGGAGCTCCTTCTACATCCGTACCGACAAACCATATGAGTGATTGGCAAGACCAATCCCAAGCCATATATGTAGGAGGAGAGCATGGAGAAGGAGCTTTGGAGCAAATTCAGTATGTTACGGGGAATTCTGGATATTGGGCCAACACTACAAAAAAAGCATTTCTAGTGTCCAACAATTTCGACACTAAAAGGGTAAAAAACCGACACTATAGGGTTCTAGTGTCGGTTTTTTTCTAGTGACGGACCGTCACCTAAAGGGGCGTCTCTAGAAGTAAAACCGGGTTTTAGTGTCGACATTGGGTCCGACACAACAACATAGGTTTTTGTGACAGATTAAGTCGACACTAGAGTAACATTCTAGTGACGGATAATGTAGACACTAGAGTACTGTTCTAGTGTCGAAATAAGTCGACACTATAGTACTGTTGTAGTGACGAAACAAGTCGACACTAGAGTTAGGTTCTAGTGACAGAACAAGTCGACACTAAAGTTAGGTTCTAGTGACGAAACAAGTCGACACTAGAGTAAGGTTCAGTGACGTAACAAGTCGACACTAGAACAAGTATTCTTGTGTGGGAATAAATCGACACTAGAGCATATGCCATCTAGTGTCCACAAAAACCGACACAAAAAGATAGATTCGAGATAACTGATTATTGACACTAGTTCCCGTTTTTCGACACAAAAAACATGTTTACGCAAAAGCTAATTTCCGAAGCTAGGCAATTTCAAATTCATATTTTTTTTCAAATCCATGTTCATAAATAAAAATGATACAATAAAATGGAGAAATGAAAGTAGAGAGTATTCATTACTTGCATTATACAAACATTCTCTTAATCAAAATAGTTCCAACATTATTTTTCAAAAAAAATACAAGCATTCACCAAAAAGGTATCTTCTTGCCCTTGTATTCAACAAAAAATATCTTCAACCTTTAATGTATCATCTCTCCTTGACCTTATATCACTAAAAAGTACCTTCAAGTTCTCTGGAGCATCCTCTTGTTAAGCATATGTACCAAAAAGTATATTCAAATCCTCTATAACTCTAACCCTACAAACAAACAAAGTATATGAAAATAAGTTAAAGAACACACATGTTATTATAAAAGTTCTAGTAACATGTCAAAAACAGTAAATATGGAATATACATATTAAATATATACCTAGCGGTGGAGTTCTAGTACCATGTCACGAAGTAGATCACTTACTAAATCCCGTTTTCGATTCTCCTCTATAATTTTTTTTGTTCTTCCTCTCTTCGCCTATATTCCTCCTCTCTTCTCTATTGTTCATCCTCTCTTCGCCTATATTCATCATCTTTTTTCTTCTGTTCCTCCACTCTTCGACAATATTCCTCATCTCTTTGCATCTGTTCTTCCTCTCTTGGAAGTTCTCGTTGACGATATTCCTCTAATTGCATTTGCATGGACATGATTTGAGAGGATGTAGTTCCACTGGATTATGTAGAAGTAGAACCAAAACGAGTCTTTGCTGTCACACCAGGTCCATAAGAACGTTGATGACCACTATGTTGTGGAGGCATCACCTGATTGTATGTAGCATCAGCTATAGACGTGGGTAGGATTCATCCATTCTTTTCTGTTGCCTCCGCACGCAGTTCATCCTGCATTTTGTTCCCACATGTTGACCATCTTCATCAAACTCGATCCGTGGTTTTGGTTCACCTTCTTTTCGGTTAAAGACACGAGCAAGACGAGTAGGACCACGACATTTCTTCTTACTTAAAGTTTCTCCACCTACAAAAGAATGAGAACCTTTAATTACCGCACACCCATAATCAATTCAACTCTAAACTCAAGAGAAGTATTGAACATAGTTCGTATCGTTTAATGTATCACTTACTAGATGTAGCACCTCCATCGGTACTAGTTCCCCCACTATCTGAAGGTGAATAATCTGAAACCTCATGTAAAATGAAAAGCAGTGTAATAACAGTAAGCAACCATCGAGCAACCAAGGAGGCGTATTAAGACTATTTTGGTTTATGCATGAAGAAGTAGCACATGAAGTTTAGGTGTTTGACAAGAATGGAATTTCTCCACATTTAATCAATAGGAAGAGGCAAGAGAGGAGACAACAAAAGAAAAAAGAGAAAGAAATAGATCTGTCACCCACCTGCCAGTATCCCTTCTAAGTCACAGGGACATATGTGTGTTCACTCTTGTGATGGCTTGGGTCAATCCCTCCAAAAACAATTTCACCTCCCTCACCGTCCCCTGCTTTCTGGTTCAACCAGAAGGAGAAAACATGCTCTTTGACAAGACCCTGCTTAACCATATTGTACCTATGAAAAGAGCAAGTCAATTAGAAATTCACAAGAGTAAATGACTGCTGAGCTCATCAATTCTAAATAACTTAGAAGACATTGAAATTAATTTTTCCCCTAATTTTGATCTTTAAAATTGTCCTTTCTTCAGTGTTATGTATGTATTTACCTATCTAAGCCAGCTAGGGATTTGCACATTCTTACTAATTATTGTTAGCGAGATTTCAATTGCAATTTCAGAGATGTATGATTACATTTGCTAAAACTTTATGGGAAAAAATAGTCTTTATACTAACCAATAATACTAGCTGAAATTAGCGAGAAATATCATGAAGTCGTAAAGTTCAAGTGTTGTGTATTTCAAGTGTTGTGGTGGATACATAAAAACTAACACAGGTCCAATTCCAACCACAAGGACTTGCGCTGTGACGAGTGCTGGGTAGTTGTGCGCAACACTTGACGTATGTGGTTTATTAATATGTTCTACCACAGATTCTCAATCCAATCCACATATTTCTGTTGGATTACTTAACGCTCGGCATACTTTACTAGTATATCATCATTGTTAGTGCATCCATTATCTACTAATTTTCTTGGATATGAGAATACCAATTTTAGGTTTTAAACCTATCTATTAGTAACTTCAACATAGCGCATCCTCTATTTCTCAATGCCAGCATGTCAAACACACAATCCTACAGAGCAGTGCTTTGCTTTATTGTGTACTTTGATGAACGGCCACACCACATTTTTAATGAATTCTGGAACATATTTTTTAAGTATAGATGTCTAGGGACCCAAATGAAATCCATAAATCTTTGCAAGGAACAGAAAATATATCATGTTATTTATTATGTCTATGGTCAGGAAAAAACGTAAAAGTCACACATTACACTTCCGATAGACTGCGTCAAGTATAGTTCTACTGATCTTTATTGCAACTAATCTCGTCTTGGATGAGTGTTCAATGTGTAAAGGCAACAATTTCCTTTGCAGTGAATTTAACCATTGTCCTATCCTTACCTCGCTGCTCATTCATTCTTTATATTTAATCTACACTAGTGCCCTACTTATATACTGCAATTGTCTTTAGAAATAGTCTACTAAATTGAAAATAATTATCTGAGATTTGAACATGCTACTCTAGGCAAACGTAAAGAGATCGATGATGCACAAGACAGTCCAACGAGAAGACTTTCTTTTCCCTTTTCCCCTTTTTTTCAAAACAGTGATTATTATATGTTGCGGCATGCATGCATTGGTGCACCATCTTTCACTTTAAGCTGATAATTATTATCAATATTGATATGCCCAGTCAGTACGCTTTATGGTGGATAACTTACATTATTAAGAAACAAGTTCAACTATATAATATATTAACAAGCAATCATCATTTCAACAAAGATATAAAACAACAAGTTCACAATTACTATCAAAATTCTTAATTTCTACATACTGACAGTGAGTAATATGAAATACAAAAATATAGATTTTTCACACCATAAGCATATATGCTGTAGTCAAACTTCATATGTATGAGGCTAGAATTATGAAGTAGCAGAAAATGCTAGTATATATGTAACAGACATAATTCTTCTCTCACCTGGCTGAATTTTACTGCTGGAGATGTGCATTGTTGACTTGCACTAGTTAAGCAAGCAAGAGCTACATTGATACATGTTTCTGCCTAAAAATGTCATTTTTTAAGTTGAAAATGTTAGGTAATTTCAGCATTCAAAACATCAACAGCTAAATTGATCTAACGAAGATTTCATCATAAGAAGCCAACAGGCGGATATGACTATTAAGTGTGTATCAGTAAGCTGCAAACCTGTGAAGCTCTATAAGCTAACCGCTTTGCATAGTCGTTTGTCGTGTGTTGTTTTGCTGTACCATTGCCAGCATCGTGATGATGGGCGATTCCCATTGCATCTTCTAAGCTAGATGTGAATGAAGCGGGGAAAGACTTCCCAACCAGAAATTCAAGTTGTCGTGCTGCCTATGTAGAGTATAATATGTTTATGTGAGCGTATTTTTGTCATATCAACAAAACTTAAATTCCTAAAAGTCTTCTTGGCTAGGCATTCTACCAGATAATACCCGCTCAGTATTCGAACATATCGCTTAAAGGTGGGACGGCTAGTGTAGTACCCGGTCCAATAAGCATATGAAGAATCAGCATATCTGAAATAAGAACAAGAAAAAAAATCATATCAATTGGAAAGATAATAACTGTCGTTGGTAAATCACATTATCTTTCGGTGAACAACAATATTTTTACTCACGGAAAATAATCATCTTCCTTCAGAGGCCAGGATCCATTTGCAGCATTTTTGGCATCAATGTAAATGGATGGAGTTGAGTACAAAGCATGAACACGACTATCCTGTAATAACGGTACAACACCACATCAGCATAGTAGAGTGTATGAAACCAAACCAAAACCACATATTTAATGAATTCTGGAACATATTTTTAAGTATAGATGTCTAGGGACCCAAATGAAATCCATAAATCTTAGCAAGGAACAGAAAATAAAGAGAAGTTTTGGTTTGGACAAAAAATAAATCCAGCATGATATATTTATTCATAAATCCATAAACACACAATCCTCTCTTCTTCCTCTTCTTGCTCGATCGGCTCGGAACATGAATGAGACCTCTGGATTCTGAAGAAATCAATGATTTTGGTTTGGATCAGCGAGAACTCTGCAAAAAGGGGGGAATTAATTAGATAAGAAAGAAAGAAATTGAGATGAAGAGAGTAAAAATGGGGTTTTCTTTTTTGCTAACGTTTGGGGGATTGTTGTTGAGGGGGGAACAAGAGGGGCAGAACCACGATCCATCGGGGACCCGGGCGAGAATCGGGCGGAGGCAGAAGAGGTGGTGGCCGCGGTCGCAGCCGTCGCAGAGCATGAGCTCTTTGGGGTGGTCGCCAGAGCCGCACTCGTGGCACCAGATGTCGTCGGGCTTCGGGGTTTCTTGGCTTGGGTTCTTCTCCTCAATGGGATCTTGGGAGCCATGATGGATTCAGACAGAGAAATAAAACCCTAACTGTATATGAAACGAATTAATCAAGATTAGGTTTGCATCGATCAATTTGATTGAGGGACTTTTCATATACATGGAAATCCCAAAATAAAACCCTAACTGCAGTACAAAAAAACACCACCCACTCAAAATAATACTAAAAATGGGAGAAAACCAAACCAAATTGTACAGATCAATGTCGATGGCAAAGGGGGAAAACAGAATGAGAAGACCTAGCTCGAGCTGACCTTCGGATTTGCGAGAAAGCCACAGCACAAAGAGTCCTCGGTGATGGGGGGACGACAGAAATTCTTAGCTGCAAATTTTGGGGGGACGCCGAAAATTATTGGATGTAAAAAATTTCAGACGAGCGCCCAAAAATTTTGTCTGTTTATTACGACTTTACCATTAAAAATTCAAATAAATGCTAATAACGATTAATACCATAGCGCTAACAAAAAGCGATATGTAAGGTATTACTTAGATATCGCTTTAACAAAAAGCGCTATCTAAGTGATTTTTACCGTAATTTTGATTTATTTTTATTTTCTACAAGTGTAGAAGTGCTATACAAGAGCTCACTTAGATAGCGCTTTTTAAAAGCGTTATCTAAGTGGCGTTACCCAAGCCCAAATCTGTAGTAGTGGCTACTAAAATAACCGTTATAAATAGCCTCTTCTTTTGTAGTGGTTGAGCCCAGAAAGTATACGTTTTAGTGTCGACCAACAAGGCCGACCCTAGAAAGTATACTTTCTAGTGTCGACCACCAAGGTCGACCCTAGAAAGTATATATTTTAGTGTTGACATCTGCGGCCGACACAAGAAAATCACCTACTAGTGTCGACAATTTATCATCTTGTGTCGACAACTTAAGATCGACACAAGATGTGAGCTCTAGTGTCGGCATATATGTAGGAATCAAAAAAATGACTTTTCTAATGTCGACTTTCTTCTACCGACACTAAAAGTATACTTTTAGTGTCAGCAAATTTAAGTCGACACTAAGTTTGGTCACAAGAAACTCACTTTTTTGTAGTGCAACCCGGCCGCTAGAAACCATCCGGGGTTTTTCTATGCTAATAATGATGGTGCCTTGAACCCCCCGCCACAACAACCTCCTCAAGCTCAGGCTCCACCACCATAACCGAATTATCAACCAAGGGGCCACCGCAACAAAACTTCCCACCTAGGCAACAAGTGGGACCTTATAGGCCACCCGGGTATAATCAAGGTTGGAGAAATCCCAACCCTCCGCAAGCTTAACCACGTTCGGATTTTGAAGCTAAGGTGGATGAGTTTATGGTGGAGCAGAGAAAGATTAACGCCACGTTGAAGGCAGGACAAGATTCTCTCACCACCGTCGTCGCTCAAATTGGGGAGCAACTTGCGTTGCTCAATAGAAACAACCAACAATTGCCAGCTCAACCCGAGCCAAATCCACGGGGCAACACCGGCCATATCAACGCGGTTGTTACGGTTACGACAAGGGGTGGGAAGGATACCACTCCCTCCATGACTCAAGTCAAGGAACCCGTGGTGGAGATTCTAGAAGAGAGCGAGCCGGTAATTGAGGTGAAAAAAGAGGAGGAGCCGCAAGAAGGAGCAAAATCTAGAGTGGAGGAACCTATTGATGAGCGCTGATTCATGACATCGGTGCCTTTCCCTCAACGGCTAGCTAGAGCCAAGATAGAGAAGAGGCTAGCCAAGTTCCTCGAATACTTGAGAGGGGTGAGCCTCAATATCCCTTTCCTTGATGCCATAGTGGAAATCCCATCCTACGCGAAGTTCTTAAAGGACTTGATTACGGGAAGAAAAAGGAAAGAGAAGATCATGCTCGCGGAACAAGGAACTTGGTTCACTAGGAAGGAAAAGGAGCCCGCCAAATTTAAAGATCCCGGGAGTTTTCGGATTCCTTGCACACTAGGAGGCGTCCCCTTACAAAAAGCATTGGTTGATTTGGGCGCTAGTCTGAGCCTCATGCCTCTCACCATGTTCCGGAAGTTGAATACCGGCACGGATTTAAAGCCAATCGACATGAGGATTCAACTTGCGACGGTCGGATTACAAGGCCGATTGGGATCGCGGAGAACATCCCACTCCAAGTTCCGGGAGGAATATGCTTGCCTTGTGATTTTGTGATCATGGACATCAAGGAGGAGGGTGACACATCGCTCATACTTGGACGCCCATTCCTCGCCACCGCCGGTGTAATCGTCGATGTACGGGAAGGGACTCTTACCTTGAATGTCGGCAACATTGAAGTCGAGCTCCATATACCAAAGGCTATGAAGCACATGCCATATCATGAAGAGCTAGATTATTTGGACCTCCTTGACGAGGTTATAGAAGAGGCTATCCCCTACTCCATCGGTGCACTCCATGATGACGGCTTTGAAGAAAGCCAAAATTTGAGCGAAGAAGAGACATTGGAGGACTCTCCCAATAGCTCTACGGTGAATGATGATGGCGACGCTGATGTCACGAGAATACGGGAGCTTTGCAAGCTCTCGACATTAAAGATCGGTGTCACCGGCGAAGTCAAAGACCGGAACAAGCTCAAGCTTGGGGGAGCCATTCCCCAAGATTGCCCATGATGAAGGGGCGCTGAGGAAGGCCACACAACACCACGATCCAAATCCGAGCGGTCTTCCCGGCAAATTCGACGGGTGCATCTCATATGCACCCAACATCCCGCGCTAGATTGAAAATCCAAAGTGGTCGAGCTCAAGACCTTAAACGAACGCTTGTCAGGAGGCAACCCGATGGTTTTTGCATTCTTTTTATTTTGGTTTTTATTTTTGTTTTAGACTTTACTAGTGTTTTGAGTCAATTGCCCATAAAAGTCGTGACAACGGGTCTTAATTCTTATGACAGGAGAGGAGAAAAGGAGATCTCTCATATAGAGGATGACCGAGGCAAAGAAGGGCGCTCCAGGAATGCGCTCGAGGCTTAGGAAGAGGAAGAAACCAACTGGACGAAGAAAAAACAGAGAGCAGAGCGAAAACGGAGCCCCGAAGCATAAAACAGCATGCCACCCGGCCGAGCATCATATGCCACTCGGCCGAGCAAAGGACCCCCTCTCGGCCGAGTGGGGCACCAACCAGGGAAGTCTGCGGAACCAACTCTCTGTCTTTTTTGTGCATTTCAGTATTAACTGTCACTCGGTCGAGTACTTTTAGTCATTCGACCGAGTGAAACGGATACCCTCCTAGGGCGAAAATTACCGAGTGGCAGTGCCACTCGGCCGAACGGAATTTCTCCCTTCGACCGAGTGAAGCAAAGACCACTCGGCCGAGTCGTAAGTGGCGGGGAGAAATTTTAAAAACTATTTCGTTTAGCCACTCGGCCTTGTGACTTTGTCACTCGGCCGAGTCGTAAGTTCACTTATATATACGGCAGCGGGCTCGGCGCCATTTTCAACGCGAAAAAAATCTCAATTCTCACCCGAGCCCGCACCGTTTCATCTCCCCTTGCCCGCGACCGCTGCCCACTCGCCCGATCCGACCTCGCCGCCGGCCAACCCGAGCCCACTTCACAGGCGACGACCCCCCCGCCGTCGCCGACCTTCGGCGACCGCTTCCGCCGCCGGCCGACGCCGTTCAACCCCCGTTTTGCCCCTAAGCTCCATTTTCTCCTATTTTACTCGATCAGTACGCCCGTTGAGCCCCTAACTCAAATCCACTTCCTTTTCTATCTATTATACCCCATCTCCCCCATGTATTTCGAATATTATCCGCTGATATCATTGTTTGATTTGCAGGCTATCTTGGGGGAGCTTTGGGGAGCTCTTGGATGCGCTTTTAGCTCTATGGAGGTGGCGTTCTTCGCACTCATTGGCTAATTTGCTCTCGCGGCGTGTTCGGGTACATTCATTCCATTATTTAGCACGCCGCATATTATTTTTGTTGGGTGAGCACTCGCATCACACTTGCCGCCCCGTACTAGGCCATGCACACGGGGATCCGCCCCCAAGCGGAGGCAGACCGATGACCCCGGTCCCTCTCACGCTAGGGAGGACTCCCCTCCACCTAGCCTGCCACCGCCACCACCACCCACACAGCCTATCCCAGCCGATCCTGTCCCTCCACCCGCTCCCGCCGTCGGGCCGCTGGGGATCACGTTCAGAAACGACGCACAGCGCATCCGATTTGAGCGTATCGCCCAGCGCTCGATAGTGCCCTCTAGGTTCGCACAATTAGCAGACCTTGATCGCCTAGGGGTACTAGAGGGGCTACTCACGTTGTATGACAATGTGGGATGGCGTGATTTTCTTGCTGTGTCGACGGATACCTATATCCGTCTGACACTAGAGGTCCTGAGCTCGATTGACCGGACCGCTGGGGGATGCACATTCCGCCTGATGGATCGAGAGTGCGAGGTCACTCTCGACATGCTTCGTGCGTTCTTCCAGTGGCCCGCTTTCCCTGTCACCGACCGTGCCTATGCGCCCATGCACATCCCACCACCGTCGTTCGACACTTCCACGTTCTGGACACGGATCACGGGTTCACCACTTGGCTTTGACCCTAGTAGGGCCAAGGCCTCAGCCATCCTGCACCCCTGCCTCCGCATTGCCCAGCGCCTCATGGCGACCACCTTCCTAGCGAGGTACGAGCCTGGGACGATGTCTACGCCTGAGCTCTACATGCTCTACGTGATGACTCGCCCTAGAGCTCTGGATAGGGGTAGCGACGACCTGGTCCCCGCCGTCGAGATTGATATTGCTAGCTGGTTTTTAGACCGCATCATCATTTTGGTGGGCGCTCACTCACCTATTTGCTGCGGCGGTCTGATTACTCTGCTAGCCCTTATGACCGGCGTGGACTTACCTCACGACCTTCGACGAGCCCCGGGCCCCACTTCACTCTCGATAGATGTTATGGCCCGGATGAAGATGCTTCGTCCCCATGGCCAGTGGCACTGGGTGTGATTGCACAGTCCCTTTAGTACCGATTACATGATCCTCCCGAGCCCCGCTCGGACACATATTGGACCGGCCCACGAGGATTGGATCCCAGCGATGAATCTCCTCATCCCAGCTGCCTACGTACTTGAGGTTGAGGGTGCTGAGCAGGCACCCCCTGCACCCCCTGCACCCGTCGACCCCGTGATCCCTCAGCCCGAGCCTGCACTATCTGCACCTCCCGACACTTCTGTCCACACTTCTGTCAGTGTCGGGAGTACCGTTGCTGAGTCGTCCACCACGTCCACCACCCCCACCACTGCTGTGCCTATCTCGGTTGAGCCTATTTCCTCACTTCTTCCTGATCGTCCACCCACTATCCTTGAGAGCGACGAGTCTTCCTTCTCCACCGTTGTGGAGACCCTGTCTAGTCTGTTGACCGCTGGGGTGTCACCTTTTGGTCCATACACTTCCTCCCCAGTGGTCGACCCTTCTGTCTCCACCGCAGCCGTCCTTTCCGAGAGTGTCGTGACGTCTGTCCCCACACCTGTGTCACTGACCTATCTTGCTTCCTCGTCGCCGATTTTATCTTCCACCACCGCTGCTGCTGCTCTGTCCCAGCCTGCGTCCCAGCCTCACACTGAGGCTGGGCATCCACTACCGAGCACAACACCCCTTCCACGCTACCCTGCTGGCCCCATCCTATACGCTTCCCGCCAGAGACAGCCCCGTCCTTCACAGCCTAGACATGTGCGTCCCTCTGCACCACCTCCCCCCACGCTCTACTTCAGAGCATTCGTGCTCTTGAGGGGGCGGTGAGTGGACTCAGAGGCGACTTTAGGGCTCTCTCTGCCACGGTCAGTACCGTGCAGTCCCGCGTCGCCATGCTTCCTGATATTCAGGCTTGTCTGAATCAGATACTGGCACGACTGTCTCCACTACACCCATCCACCCAGCAGACACCTCGACCACCACCTCCACCTCCGCCACAGGACGGAGATGGTGCAGCACCACCAGCTTAGGCACACTCTTGATGCCATTGATCCTTTTTGTCGTTATACTTCCCATTCTCTGCTGGTCCTGTCGATATATATTTTTTTTGCCCCCCTCCTCCCCTCACTATTTTGGTCCCCGTTCAGATCACATCATTTTATATCCTTTTTGGGAGAGAGGGAGATTATTTTTGGTGACACATTACCTGCATCACTCTGATCTTTGCATGCATCATTCACATCCGCATCATATTATCTGTTTATTTTTCCTTTTTTATCATGCATGCATCCTCACCCACCCCACCCATTACCCGTCTCTCGGTGTGCCACACTTTGCACATTGAGGACACTGTGCACTTTAGCTTGGGGGAGTGAGTTCTCACACTTTTTGCTTTTATCACCTTTATTTTTAGTTTTTTTTCACGTTTTACCGCTCTTGGACCCATTTTTCATCACTTTTTCATTTTTTAACCATGCATCACGTTTTTCTTATTTTCTTTGTGTGCTGCATTGTAAATAGTTCTGTTATCCTTTATCTTTATTTCTTTCATCTTTTGCTAGAGATGATTTTTTCGTGATGACGATGACGTGGTGTTAGCTTTTCTCTATATGCATGCTAATTTTGTCATGTCATAGCTTTTGTTTCTGATATCATATGCTATGTTCTGCTTTGCATTTAGAAATAGTAACCCACTTCTTTTTCCATATGAAAATGGATGAAATTATACTATTAGCTGATGTCTGATAATTCATATGTATGCTATCGTAGAAAACACACCAAGATTCACGCATTGATTGCTTATATCTGGAGTACTGCTTTCTTTTCTCATTTCACTTCTTATTGCATGATTTGTACGCTTCACTTCAGGTTGATGGAATGTTTGCTAGCATTGATATATCTGGACTAGTTTGCTTTTTGAGATTAAACTGAGTAGATTAAATTACCCTGCTGAAGTTGTCATGCATGTCCTATAGAGTGAACCGAGAGGTACATTTATTTCTTTCTCCACATATCTTGAACATTATTTCTCTATTTTAAATTCATTGGTGAATCTCCCCTTAGCAATTCTATTATTGGCATCCCCCGTTATTATATCTCATGCTCCAAATTCCCCAAAACCAAAAAGAAAAAAAATACTTGTATATCCTTCTCTTTTGATTTGGGATCATTTGTGTATATATGTTATTCGTAAAAAGAGAGAGAGAGAGAGAAAAAAGAATAAGAAAAAGATTTGAGAAAAAGAAAAGAAAAGAGAAACGAAGTTCGAAAACGATCCCATCTCATACCCTTTCTCTCTTTCTTCCCTCTTTTGCTTTTATTTTTATTTCTTTTACTTTTGGAGCTTCAAAAGAAACGGGGAATGTAAATATTGTTTTGTTTATGTCACCACGCTTATGGATAAGCTTGGGAGAGAGGATCCAATGATGTGTGAGAGAGCGACTACTTGACGGTGCATGACAACCTAGGCTAAGTAATGTTTTATACTCGGTGAGATTGCAAAAGTTTCACGAAATCCAGAAATCTACGCTTAGCATTTATTTCATGAAAACCACACTTTTCTATTCTTACTACTCTATTGTGCGATGTCTCTTATACTCCTTATAGAAAGCATTCAATTGAAAAGTGTGTGATCTACGATTTTGTATACTGCTTTAGATGCTTCAGACGATGTTAATTCTAGAACTATTCCATTTTTCATGCTATATTGATATTCCTGGGTTTTCTATTTCAAATGCACCATTATACTATGATATCGAGATAAAAGTCTTTGACATGTGTTTTATATTCGATGTGTGCTATATGAGTAAGCAAAACCCACGGCCTGAGAAAAATGATCTAGCAGCTTCCTTCTTCGTTTTCTATTTTGGTTTTCATTTTTCATTTTCCACTTTTCCATCGTTTCTATTATCTTTATCCACCGGGTTCGCTTTTTACTCATCTTCCTCGAGGACGAGTAAGAGGTACGCTTGGGGGATTTTGATCACTCCATATTTTACACCTTTTTTTCTGCATGTTTGCATGCCATTTTGATCGCTCGTATCGCGTTTTTCACGATTATTCGACAATATTGCGATGTTTTTCACGATTTCTTGTTTTTGTCGTATTTCAGGAGATTTGGAGCGATTTGGAGTGATTCTGAGATGCACCCACTCCGGAGTGTCACCCGTGACTCTTTCGAGGGGAATTCTGTGATTGGAGAGGAGTGGAAGAAGAAAGAACGTCGTAGGAGCGACGAGGAAGTAAAAATACGAAGATTGGGCATTTTCAGCATGCCAGTCGGTCGAGTGAAGGAGTCACTCGGCCGACCATCGACAGCCCGCTCGGCCGACCGGATCGGACACGCAGCAGATTGAATATCAGTGTGCACTCGGCCGAGCATCACCAGACCACTCGGCCGAGCACGGAGACACCACTAGCCCGAGTGGCATCTCGACGACGGCAAGCAAAAATCCCGAAGTTACTGTAATCCGTCAGTCAGCTCCCGAGTTCCAACTCGGCTGAATGAAGAAATCACATTGGCCGAGTGAAGAAAGTCACTCGGCCGAGTGACTCCCGAGGAGACGACCCCCAAAAGTCCGAAGTTACTGGAATCCGTCAGGGTCTGTCACTCGGCCGAGCGACATTTGTCACTCGACCGAGTGAACCGCGCTGCCTGTAGCGTAAATTGTGATTTTCAAGCTGCGCAGGGGCAATTTTGTCACAGTTTTTTGGGCGATTTTGGGGGGTATTTAACCCCAGTTTTTAACCTAGTTTAGGAGCTTGCTTTCTCATACTTTTTGCAGCTTTTTTAGAATACTTTTAGGAGATTAGATTTGGTTCTTTGGAGAGAGATAAAAAGTGCTATTTTGTTGGATGCTATTGAAACTTCATTGGTTTGTCTGTCTCTCTATTAAAAATCTCATTTTTATTGATATATTGACTATTGCAATGAATTATATTGATTTTATTATTGAATTTCTAATGATTTGCATTATGAATTGTGAGTAGTCTTATCGTCTTAGGGCGTAGGGATGAACCCTACGAACCCTATTTCTAATTTGTGATGAATTGGTGAAATTATTGCTAGAATTGATTAGGGTTAGTTTGGGATCGATTTAATACGAATAGCTAGGGATTCATACCGATTGGGATTTGCAAGAGATTGGATCCCAACTCGATAGGAAGCCCTAGAAATTCGAATTGGGTTACAATTGGATTTCTCTAGGATTGGTTTGTAAGAGATTGGACCAATACTAGGATTTTCGATTGTAATTCTATACCAATACCTGTTTGCGAGAGATTGGACGGGTAGGAACTATCCCAACCTAGGTCGTAGCTCGAGTTTGCACGAGAGTAGGCTCGAGATACGACTGGATGATGATGTTGTTCTTCACGCTAGCTTGCCTAGGTTAGGGTTTGCAAGAGATTGGACTGTAATGCCCTACAAGCTACTGCACAAGTACTAGAGGGGGGGGGGGGGGGTGAATAGTACTTTAAAAATAACAAGGAGTATAATTCCTAATTATAGTGCAAACAACTACCAAATCAATTTGCGGAAGCTTAAATTGAATGACAACAACAAAATTAACAATGCTAACAAAAGATGTTACTGGGTTCGGATCCACCCAAGTCTCCCCGACTTGTTCCCGGTGATCCTACGTCCCAACCACCCGGATCCCCTCCGGATACTTAGGTTAGAAACCCTAACCCAAGATTTCCACTATGAATATCTTGTGAAAAACCTTCACAAGATCAAATCATACATGCAATGGCAATAGTGAATCCCACAACCCGGGATCACAACCTTCTCTCACAACCGAGAGAATCAATAAGCAATATAAACAAGTTTATAATGAAATAAACAATCTTACCACAAAATCCTATACCTTGAGTTTTTCTTACCAAATAGGTGAAAGGAAGGATTTGAGGAAGATGAAGTCACCAAGACCTAGCACCAAGGAAATGACCAGCAATAGGTGCCTAGGAGTGATTTGGAGACTTGAATCAAGCAAGAGCTTGAAGAGCTCACCAAGAACAAGCTTCTCTTAATATGGATTCTAGATCTAGAAAGTGAGAGAATGGGTTTCTTGTGAGGAAGAGAGCTTTGGAAATGAGTGAGAATGGCTATCTCTTTTAATCTCAATGAATCTATTAATGGCAGCTCTAACCTAGAGAGAAATGACCTAGGTTCGTATTTATAGGGTCCCATAAAAACAAGTTAGGTCAATTCCCAACGGATAGAAATCTGAGGCAATTAGTCGGTCAAAGAACAACCACTAACCGACTAGTTCATCAACTAGTCGGTCAGTCAAACAACATGGACCGACTAAGTGAGGAACTGAGAAGAGATAGAAATTCAGACCTAGAAATCTAGTCGGTCCAAGAAGACATTCTGACCGACTAGTTTCACAACTAGTCGGTCAGTCAGTGAACGTAGACCGACTAAGAGGCAAAGTGAAATAGTCTGAATACAAATTGACTTAGTCGGTCCAAGAACAAAAGTTGACCGACTAGATTGTCAACTAGTCGGTCACCAAACGTTCTTAGACCGACTAACGATAAACAGTAGCTTAGGAGAAATTTAGCATGTACAGTAAATCACAACTAGTCGGTCAAAGAAGCATCACTGACCGACTAGTTCACAAACTAGTCGGTCGGTGAGTCAACGTAGACCGACTAACTGTAAACAGTAAGGTGCAAGAAATTAAGGAAGCAAACTAGTCGGTCCAAGAAGCTCTTCTGACCGACTAGATCACCATCTAGTCGGTCAGTACTTCTTCTTGTACCAACTAATATGCACAAACAAGTCCGAATCGAAGCGCGACGCGTCGAGGAAGTTAGAATGAACTTGTACTAAGATCCTAGAGCTACGATATGAGCGTTATGAAGATAGAATCGTAAGATATACTCAAGGCTTAACATTCTATAGATCGAAGCTAAAAGACTATAAATAAAACCTTAAAGAATGGTCTTCGAGAGCTTCGATTAATTCTTCATGACTTCCAAAACGGTCCAAGAGCTTCAACGAAGCTTTAGGCAATGAATACGTGCTTTGAGAAGTCTTGAGATGTCGCTTTGATTGTTCTCGTGAATTTGGCGACGATCTCCAATACTGCGCTCACAATTTGTTAGTTCATGAATTATTTATGTTTGCTCATCATCCAAAACCAAATCCGGGGAGTCCAATATTCAACATTCTCCCCCTTTTTGGTGATGACAAACCAACATAAATAATAATCAAAAATAATGATTCAAATGAAAAATACTTACTCCCCCTGCATTGATGACACGTTAATTCCAAAATGAATATATATGAAGTGCATCAATCAGACGAGTAAGATAAATAAAGAGAATCGATTTTTGAAATATCGGATTTTGAAAATCCTTATATATATCTTAACTCCCCCTGAATCTAACACATCAAATTAGATTCTTGGAAATTGAGTTAAATTTTCATTTGACCTATTTATTATCATTATCTCTCCCCCTTTGGCATTATCCCAAAAATGGGGGGCATACAACGACAACAACTAGGGAAATTAAAATCCAACATCGGGAGTCGTAGATGTTGACGATGGACCCAATTGACACCAAGGGGAAAACGATGAAATCAAATCAAGGTGTGCCCAAATGTCCATCATCTAAAAGCGAAAATTAAAATCATCAAAAATACCAAATATTAATTCATTTATTGAGTAAAGGAACATACTCTCCAATATTCAATATTCTTGGTTAAATTTGTGCATGGAAAACAATTCTATATAATCATAGAAATATAATCTATTTAACCAAGCTTCCAAGCGTCGAGCGACGAATTCACATTTCATATGCGTTGAACGAATAGTAAATGTGCACGACGAATTAAAACATAGAGAACATCGATGTATATATATATAAACATCATGAGTACATCCAAAAAGATATCACATCGAGTACATCAAGTATAACATACCATGGATATCAACAACAAAAAGGAAAATACATCATACATCATCTAACCATCAGCATCATCCAAAGTACATCAAAATACAACACCGACATCCATAAAAAAATCAAAATACATCAAAATAACCCTCAAACTCCATCCTAACCCAAAATACTCTCAATAAGATGCATCATCCAATGAGTAGTGGAGAGTCCTCGGTACAGACGATCACGAGGGAGTGGCTGGATCAGCAGTCTCCATGGGTCCAGTCGATGGAGTGGACTCAGGCTCTGCTGGGAGGAGAGGCGTGTCAACAGACGGGATCGTCGGGGCAGGTGTGGAAACGACGACGGGCTCAATGGCTGGGGTCTCAACAGGAGTATCAGCAGGCAAGACAGGAGCAGGGTCGTCAACAGGAGCAGCATCAGCCTCAGAAGTCTGAACTACTGGTGCAAAAGTCTCTGGAGCACCGGAAGAGGTGCCATCTCCAGGAGCAGATGTGGTAGCAGCAGCAGCAGCAGTGGCCTCATCGCCACGAGCCAAGCAAGTGACAAGATCGTCAATATCCTCATCGTCCATCTCCTCGGCCTCAGAAACGGAAGGAGGAAGCTCAATGCCCATCATATGAGCCATACGGCAAACTACCTCCTTGGTACGAGCCAAACGCGACTCGTGCCGACGAAGTAAGCGTACGACATCATCTAATGTGGCAGAGGGAGTGGGGGCAGCAGCAGCTGAGGGAGTGGCCTGGGAAGCAGATGTGGTCGACCTCTGCACGTGACGAAGCACCGCAAGAGATTTCTTAACAGCCGTCGCGTTCAGAGGAGGACCCAAGGGACGCTCATCATCAGGAGGCAGGGGAACACCGAATCGACGGAAAACCAAAGTCAACAGACATGGATATGGGATATGCGCAGATTTAGTGGTCTTGCGTATACACTCGAAAGAGTCCATCTTATCGAGTATAATGCGAGCCCAATTAATCTCGCTACCCATGAAAAGAGTGTATATCAATTTCAAAAACGGCTGAGATGGAAGAGAATTAGATCCATACTTGGGAAGAAGGCAGGACTTCAAGATCAGATTAAGCACCCAAGCATTTGACTTGAAAGATTTGGAAGGGACTCCTATGAATGCTGGGGGGATAACCTGGAAGATTTTGCCTAGGGTCCGCTGATCTAAGGAGGAGATATCATCGACAGAGATGTCAGATGGGAGGAGGCCACACGACGAGCAACCAATAAACTCCCCCAAGATTTCTACCGTGAGGACTATCGGAGTCCCCAAAACAGAAGTCTCAATGGAGTGGGTCTCGCCGTACTGACCTCGGACACGGTTGGAATAGAATAATTTGACCAGGCGAGGATATGGTCTAGGGTTCGCCTTAGCGTCAAATCGAAGGTAGTCCAATAGGCCACTATAGGAGAGAAGATCAGCAAGGCCAAGAAAATCAAAAAACTGAACGTAATGCTTTAACAGCAGTGGGCAGTGCTCTATACGGTTGTACGCTGCGAGACACTGAGGGTCGTCGCGGCACAACGATATATCGACACCGCCGACTGGCATAGGAGCTTTACCCTTAGCCTTACGGGACTTAGGAGGAGGTGGAGGAGGGGGTGGAGTGGGTTCCTTCTCGGGATGTTCAGGAGTGTATTCCTCATCGGAGTTATCCTCGGAATCACTATCCGAACGCTCACCGGGAGGGGTGGGAGCACGGAACTTTTTAGGTTTAGGTTTTGGCTTGGACGATTGGCCGGTAGGTTTAGGCTTGGACGTCCTCTTCCTCTTCAACGGAGTTGAAGACGAAGAGGGGGGTCGAGTGGTCTTGGCCCTACGTTTTGGAGGGGTCGAAGCGGTCCCGGTCTCTACGGTCATGGGGGAAGCCCCAGAAGAGGTAATCGGGATTCTCGTTCGTGCCATGATCGCGGCACAACGAGTACAACCAAATGACGGGATAAGATCAAAGACAATAAGCTTAAACCCTAAAACTGAAGGCAATCAACCACAAAGCCCTAAAACAAGAACTTCGAAACCCTAGAACCCTAGAGGAGAAATGGCCAAGATCGAATCCTAGAATAGGAAAACGACCTAGGAGGAGGAGGGAGATAACCTAGGGGGGCGATCGGTGGCGGCGGATGGACGGAAAGCTGGTCGGAGATCGAGGGAAGACGAAGAGGTTCGATCGGGGTTTAGGGCGTTTTTGAGCTGGAGAGACGTAGAATACCGACTAAAACAAAAAATAGTCGGATAGGAGTGATGTAAGTCGATCGAGAATGCGAAAAGACGCGTTTGCCCTAACGCACTTAGTCGGTCACAGTTCAAGCACTGACAGACTAGATTACGATCTAGTCGGTCGGTCAATGAGCTTGAACCGATTAAGACGAAACAGAGGCAAACAGAAATTTCTAGGGCTAGAGTTAGTCGGTCACAGTATAATCACTGACCGACTAGTTTTCAATCTAGTCGATCGGTAAGAGTACTATGACCGACTAAAAGAAGTAAATGACAATAGAAAGAATAAAGCTTGAACTAGTCGGTCTGAGTTCACTAGCTGACCGACTAGATGAGCATCTAGTCGGTTGGCTGATGAACTGAAACCGACTAGAAGAGTCCAAAAATTGATAAATGAGTTCTCTTCATAAACCACTTGGATGAAACATCTTAACCCTCTCATTAGTCATCTAAAATACACCATAAAACATCGAAATCTCATATACGATATTCAAATAAGAATTCGAGCAAAAATTCAAACAAATCACATAAAATCCCCAAAAATTCAATAAATCTAGCATGAACGAAATATCGCGAAATATAATAGCATGCAAGATAATTGAATGAAATATGAATCCTATATCTCGGATTCACCCATAATCCCCAATTCTCGACGCAACCGCACAAAGGAGTCCTCCTTTAGGGGTTTCGTGAAAATATCGGCGATTGGCTTTTGGGTTTCAACGTACACTAATATGATGTCCTTTTTAGCAACATGATAATCTAAAAAGTGGTGTCGGACATCTATGTGTTTAGATCGGGAATGGTGCACCGGATTCTTTGAAAGACAAATAGCACTTTGGTTATCCACCATGATAGGGCTAGTATCACAATGAATACCAAAATCCTTCAGTGTGTGTCTCATCCAAAGAACCTGGGCACAAGCGGCACCGGTGGCAATGTATTCCGCCTCGGTGGTTGAAAGTGATACCGAATTTTGCTTCTTGGAAAACCAAGAGACAAGGGAATTTCCTAGAAAATGGCAAGTGCCACTAGTACTCTTCCTGTCGGATTTGCATCCCGCATAATCAGCGTCACTATATGAGACTAACTCATATGTGCTAGATTTCGGATAAAGTAATCCAAAATCTAAAGTGTAACTTAGATAGCGAAAAATACATTTAACCGCTACTAAGTGAGAATCCTTAGGTTGAGACTGATAACGAGCACAAATACAAACGGCAAACATAATATCGGGCCTACTTGCGGTAAGATAAAGTAAACTACCTATCATACCTCGATATAGACGAATGTCTACATCTTTTCCGCCCGTATCTTTATCAAGATGCGTTGTAGTGCTCATAGGAGTCTTTTTCCCGGAGGCATTCTCCATTCCAAATCGCTTTAGCAACTCCACCGTGTATTTCGTTTGGTGGATGAAGATTGCATCGTTCAATTGGCGAATTTGGAGACCTAAGAAATATTTGAGTTCGCCCATGTGGCTCATCTCAAATTGTTCCTTCAAAACATTAGAAAACTCTTCGCAAAGAGTGAAGTTAGTAGCACCGAAAATGAAATCATCAACATAAATTTGAACTAATAAAATATCATTATTCGTATGCTTAACAAAAAGTGTAGAATCGGCTTCGCCCATTTTAAAATTCAAATCCAAAAGAAAATTCTTTAGGCGATCATACCAAGCTCGAGGAGCTTGTCTCAAACCATAAAGAGCTTTCTTTAGTTTAAAAACATGATTTGGAAATTTTTCACTTATGAAGCCCGGAGGTTGAGAAACGTAAACTTCCTCAACGACATCTCCGTTTAAAAATGCACTTTTAACATCCATTTGAAATAATTTAAAGTTTTTATGGCATGCAAAAGACAATAATAGTCTAATTGATTCTAATCTAGCTACCGGAGCGAAGGATTCTTCGAAATCGATACATTCCTCTTGTCGATAGCCTTGAGCTACTAACCGAGCTTTGTTCCAAACGACGACTTGGTTTTCGTCGGTTTTGTTCTTGAAGATCCACTTTGTCCCTATGACGGTGTGGTTCTTCGATGGCAAAGGAACAAGCTCCTATACCTCATTCCTCTCGAATTGAATGAGTTCCTCCTCCATGGCAAGGATCCAAGCACTATCTTCGCACGCTTCAACTATATTCTTTGGCTCTATCGATGAGGCAAAGGCACAATTGGCGAAGTGGTGGACTTGAGATCTCGTCTTGACACTATCATGAATATTGCCAATGACTTGCTCATGAGGATGATCGCGAACGGTATGAAGCCACTTGGGAATACCTTGATCACTAGGCACATTCTCAACAACTTCATTAGTCGGGTTAGTATCAATAGAATCAATTGAATCAATAGACTTAGAATTTTCAAGCGAATCACATAAAACATCTATAGAGTCATCATCATTTGAAATTCTAGGAGTAGTAAAATTCTCATTAAAAGAGACATGAAGTGATTCCTCGATCATAGAGGATCTTTTGTTGTATATTCGGTAGGCTTTGCTACATGAGGAATACCCAACAAATATCCCCTCATCCGATCTCGGATCAAACTTGTCCAAATTATCATATGTGTTTTTAATAAAACATTTTGCGCCGAAAACACGAAAATGTTTAACTTGAGGCAATCTACCAAACAACAATTTATAGCAAGTTTGTTTGGTGCCGGGCCTCAAAAGTATTCTATTAAACACATAGCAAGCGGTGTGTACCGCTTCCGCCTAAAATTGATAACCAAGTTGACTATCTTCGAGCATAGTACGAGCACACTCCACAAGCGTTCTATTCTTCCTCTCTACAACACCATTTTGAGGAGGTGCGCGAGGGAAAGAAAACGTGTGAGTAATTCCAAGATCATCACAAAAATTTGAGAAAGACTCATTCTCAAATTCACCCCCATGATCACTACGAATAGTGACAATGGTGGTTCCGATGAGATTTTGTACTTTCTTCACAAATATTATGAAGTTTTCAAAAGCTTCATTTTTATTACATAAGAAAAATACCCATGTAAATCTAGAATAATCATCGACGATTACAAGACCATATCTTGCATTTCCTAAGGAAGCAACTCTAGTTGGCCCAAATAAATCTAGATGCAATAGCTCTAGTGGCTGTTTAGTAGAAATGCTTTTCTTAGGTTTAAATGAAGATTTAGGAAGATTGCCACGTTGACAAGAATCACCAAAACTTTTCTTTTCAAAAACGATCTTCGGAAAACCTTTAATGGAATTTAATTTTGAAAGCTTATAAAGTGTTCCAAAGTTCACATGTCCAAATCGTCGATGCCATAAGTGTTGTTCACTTGTGTTGGCAACGAGACATTGTTCATATGACTTAGGAAGATCCAAAATATAAATATCTTTATGGCGAGTGCCGGAAAATAATAATTTATTATTATCATTTGAAATATGACATAATCCTTTCGCAAATCTAACCTTGTAACATTTGTCACAAAGTTGGCTTATTGAAATAAGATTATGATTTAAACCATTAACTAGATAAACATCACTAATTAAAGGTTTAGACGGGTTACCCACTTTACCAACACCGACGATGGTTCCGCTCTCATTCCCTCCAAATACGACGCGGTTTCCATTTGCAATGGGAACTACTCCGGAGAGCAATTGAGCGTCACCCGTCATGTGTTTTGAACACCCGCTATCGAGTATCCAATTCCCTTTGGAGCTAAATTTAAATTTGTTGCTCCTTTTATTTTTCTTTTCCTTGAGTACCTAAAGATAGAGAATTTCATATCACGGTACCCAAGGTCATTGGGTCCTCAAAGGTTAGACCTTTGGAAGCCAAGTCCAATTGGACTTAGACTTCCCCACATAATTTCTACTATGCACAACATCCGAAAAATAAGCATTCATATACACTTGTTTTTCATCCATGCTTGTGTCCTTTGGGCTCCAAATAGTGAAAATCTTGGGAGCCCTTATCCTATTGGGTGCATGCATGCGACGTTGATTTCTACGTGATGCATGTTGTGGATAGGCATAAGGAACATGATGGAATGGTGCACGACGAGAATTATTCATATGATGAGGTGGGTGAACATATGCATGTGTGGGAACACGTGCGTGAGGGTGTCTCACATGGTGTGCACGTGCCCGTGAACGTGTAGCATAGAAATCATCATATGTGTGAGACGGTGGAGTAGGACGTGTGTTCCTACGTGTCATGGTATTGGTGTACATATAAGCATGCCCCTTCTTTGGAGGTCCACCCAAAGTGTGTTTCTTTCCGAAAGAGGGTGTGGACGATGTGGAAGCACCATTGGTAGATGAACTACCAATAGAGTGTTTGCTACCATTCGTAGAGTCACCAGAAGTTGGCCTAACAAAAGTAGTGGCCGCTTTGGATGGAAATCCCATCGTATACCCCAAACCAATGTGGTGATTGGCCGGAAGTAAGTCACTTAGGATTTTATCCAAATGGTCCTTACCCTTATTGAATTTATTAATTCGGCCTAATGTGTTCTCCTATTTCTCTTTGAGAGAACGCATAGAAGTATCCAAGTTTGATATTTGCGATGTGAGCACATAAACACGAGATTTAAGATTCTCATTCTCAATACTCAAAGTCGAGTTTTGAGAAGTCAAATCCGCTATCCTATGTTCTTCCGGATCTTCAATGCTAACATGTTCAAGTTTAGATTTGAGATTGACAATCTCATTTCTTAACTCTTCAACAACGGTGTCGTTGTTGGTGATGATAGTCTTAGGCGAGGTTTGAATGCTAGCTAGGTCATCTTTTACTTTAGTATATCTATTTACTAATTTAGTGTATTTAGACCATAAATGAGAGTTAGCATCCCTAAGATCATCCATAGTTACCTCATCGCCTTTGTCGTCGCTATCATCGAAGGAGGAAGATCCTTGATCATGCTCCTCTCTTGCCATGAAGCACATATGCGCTTGCTCCACTTTCTCATCGTCCGACTCTCCGCTTGAGGAATCCTTGGAGTCGGTGAATGTTGCTCGGACAAGTCCCTTTTTGTACCCCTTTTTGTACTTCTTCGACTTGTCGAACTTCGGCGCCTTCCACTTCTCCTTTTGCTTGTTTTGAGGACAATCCGCTTTGATGTGTCCTGGCTTATTGCATTTAAAGCACAAAGGTGGAGAGGCGTTAGTAGAAGTAAATTTAGATTTTTGTTTGAAGTTACCCTTTCGGAAGAAGCGATTGAACTTCTTTGCCATGAGTGCAATGGATTCCATGTCCATTTCTTCTTCCGAGTCCTCATCATCGGTAGAGGTGGATGAAGCCGCCTTGAATGCAATTGCCTTTTTCTTAGGCACGTCTTGGTTCAAATAGGACTTCATCTTTTCTTGTAACTTCACCTTGCTATCTTTGCGTACCTCGTATGCCATCAAAGTACCCATCAATTGAACTACGGTATACTTATTCATGTCATTACCTTCCTCGATGGCGAAGGTACGTTTCTCCCAAGAAGAAGGAAGTCCTTCGATAAGCTTCGAGCACTTCTCCTTTTGGGTGTATGATTTGCCGAGGGCCTCTAACTCGTTTATTATGTCAACGAAGCGAGCGTAATATTCCTTCATCTTCTCGCCCTGTTGCATATGAAACATTTCGTAATCTTTGTTTACAACTACGAGTTTAGAGTCTCTTACCCTACTCCTCCCTTCATGTAGAATGAGGAGGGAGTTCCAAATTTGATATGCACTCTTACATGTGCATATCTTATTGAAGTCCTCGGGCTCCAATGCGCATTGCAAGGCGTTCATTGCCTTGGCATTGCTTACCTCCGCGGCGATCTCCGCGGTAGTCCATTTATCACAGTCTTCTTCTTCGGGCTCGATGTATTCCTTCATTGTGGTCCTCCATAGAGATGCACTCCTGAGGAAGGTTTCCATCCGGCATTTCCAATACCCGTAGTTGGTACCGTTGAATAACGGAGGCCTCGTAGAGGAATGTCCTTCCATCACCGAAGATGCTCCTTCACGGTTCCTGAAGGTGTCATAGTTGGAAGGTGGACGCACGGTCTTGTTGTCGTTGGCAGACATAGCTAAGTATCTGGCTCTGATACCAAATGTAATGCCCTACAAGCTACTGCACAAGTACTAGAGGGGGGGGGGGTGAATAGTACTTTAAAAATAACAAGGAGTATAATTCCTAATTATAGTGCAAACAACTACCAAATCAATTTGCGGAAGCTTAAATTGAATGACAACAACAAAATTAACAATGCTAACAAAAGATGTTACTGGGTTCGGATCCACCCAAGTCTCCCCGACTTGTTCCCGGTGATCCTACGTCCCAACCACCCGGATCCCCTCCGGATACTTAGTTTAGAAACCCTAACCCAAGATTTCCACTATGAATATCTTGTGAAAAACCTTCACAAGATCAAATCATACATGCAATGGCAATAGTGAATCCCACAACCCGGGATCACAACCTTCTCTCACAACCGAGAGAATCAATAAGCAATATAAACAAGTATATAATGAAATAAACAATCTTACCACAAAATCCTATACCTTGAGTTTTTCTTACCCAATAGGTGAAAGGAAGGATTTGAGGAAGATGAAGTCACCAAGACCTAGCACCAAGGAAATGACCAGCAATAGGTGCCTAGGAGTGATTTGGAGACTTGAATCAAGCAAGAGCTTGAAGAGCTCACCAAGAACAAGCTTCTCTCAATATGGATTCTAGATCTAGAAGTGAGAGAATGGGTTTCTTGTGAGGAAGAGAGATTTGGAAATGAGTGAGAATGGCTATCTCTTTTAATCTCAATGAATCTATTAATGGCAGCTCTAACCTAGAGAGAAATGACCTAGGTTCGTATTTATAGGGTCCCATAAAAACAAGTTAGGTCAATTCCCAACGGATAGAAATCTGAGGCAATTAGTCGGTCAAAGAACAACCACTGACCGACTAGTTCATCAACTAGTCGGTCAGTCAAACAACATGGACCGACTAAGTGAGGAACTGAGAAGAGATAGAAATTCAGACCTAGAAATCTAGTCGGTCCAAGAAGACATTCTGACCGACTAGTTTCACAACTAGTCGGTCAGTCAGTGAACGTAGACCGACTAAGAGGCAAAGTGAAATAGTCTGAATACAAATTGACTTAGTCGGTCCAAGAACAAAAGTTGACCGACTAGATTGTCAACTAGTCGGTCACCAAGCGTTCTTAGACCGACTAACGATAAATAGTAGCTTAGGAGAAATTTAGCATGTACAGTAAATCACAACTAGTCGGTCAAAGAAGCATCACTGACCGACTAGTTCACAAACTAGTCGGTCGGTGAGTCAACGTAGACCGACTAACTGTAAACAGTAAGGTGCAAGAAATTAAGGAAGCAAACTAGTCGGTCCAAGAAGCTCTTCTGACCGACTAGATCACCATCTAGTCGGTCAGTACTTCTTCTTGTACCAACTAATATGCACAAACAAGTCCGAATCGAAGCGCGACGCTTCGAGGAAGTTAGAATGAACTTGTACTAAGATCCTAGAGCTACGATATGAGCGTTATGAAGATAGAATCGTAAGATATACTCAAGGCTTAACTATCTATAGATCGAAGCTAAAAGACTATAAATAAAACCTTAAAGAATGGTCTTCGAGAGCTTCGATTAATTCTTCATGACTTCCAAAACGGTCCAAGAGCTTCAACGAAGCTTTAGGCAATGAATACGTGCTTTGAGAAGTCTTGAGATGTCGCTTTGATTGTTCTCGTGAATTTGGGGACGATCTCCAATACTGCGCTCATAATTTGTTAGTTCATGAATTATTTATGTTTGCTCATCATCCAAAACCAAATCCGGGGAGTCCAATATTCAACATTCTCCCCCTTTTTGGTGATGA
Source organism: Scilla litardierei (assembly GCA_030789695.1). Lineage (NCBI taxonomy): Eukaryota > Viridiplantae > Streptophyta > Magnoliopsida > Asparagales > Asparagaceae > Scilla > Scilla litardierei. The sequence goes on along the minus strand of CM061135.1, from coordinate 60,413,249 downwards.
CAAACCAACATAAATAATAATCAAAAATAATGATTCAAATGAAAAATACTTACTCCCCCTGCATTGATGACACGTTAATTCCAAAATGAATATATATGAAGTGCATCAATCAGACGAGTAAGATAAATAAAAAGAATCGATTTTTGAAATATCGGATTTTGAAAATCCTTATATATATCTTAACTCCCCCTGAATCTAACACATCAAATTAGATTCTTGGAAATTGAGTTAAATTTTCATTTGACCTATTTATTATCATTATCTCTCCCCCTTTGGCATTATCCCAAAATGGGGGGCATACAACGACAACAACTAGGGAAATTAAAATCCAACATCGGGAGTCGTAGATGTTGACGATGGACCCAATTGACACCAAGGGAAAAACGATGAAATCAAATCAAGGTGTGCCCAAATGTCCATCATCTAAAAGCGAAAATTAAAATCATCAAAAATACCAAATATTAATTCATTTATTGAGTAAAGGAACATACTCTCCAATATTCAATATTCTTGGTTAAATTTGTGCATGGAAAACAATTCTATATAATCATAGAAATATAATCTATTTAACCAAGCTTCCAAGCGACGAGCGACGAATTCACATTTCATATGCGTTGAACGAATAGTAAATGTGCACGACGAATTAAAACATAGAGAACATTGATGTATATATATATAAAAACATCATGAGTACATCCAAAAAGATATCACATCGAGTACATCAAGTATAACATACCATGGATATCAACAACAAAAAGGAAAATACATCATACATCATCTAACCATCAGCATCATCCAAAGTACATCAAAATACAACACCGACATCCAGAAAAAAATCAAAATACATCAAAATAACCCTCAAACTCCATCCTAACCCAAAATACTCTCAATAAGATGCATCATCCAATGAGTAGTGGAGAGTCCTCGGTACAGACGATCACGAGGGAGTGGCTGGATCAGCAGTCTCCATGGGTCCAGTCGATGGAGTGGACTCAGGCTCTGTAGGGAGGAGAGGCGTGTCAACAGACGGGATCGTCGGGGCAGGTGTGGAAACGACGACGGGCTCAACGGCTGGGGTCTCAACAGGAGTATCAGTAGGCAAGACAAGAGCAGGGTCGTCAACAGGAGCAGCAGCAGCCTCAGAAGTCTGAACTACTGGTGCAGAAGTCTCTGGAGCACCGGAAGAGGTGCCATCTCCAGGAGCAGATGTGGTAGCAGCAGCAGCAGCAGTGGCCTCATCGCCACGAGCCAAGCAAGTGACAAGATCGTCAATATCCTCATCGTCCATCTCCTCGGCCTCAGAAACGGAAGGAGGAAGCTCAATGCCCATCATATGAGCCATACAGCAAACTACCTCCTCGGTACGAGCCAAACGCGACTCGTGCCGACGAAGTAAGCGTACGACATCATCTAATGTGGCAGAGGGAGTGGGGGCAGCAGCAGCTGAGGGAGTGGCCTGGGAAGCAGATGTGGTCGACCTCTGCACATGACGAAGCGCTGCAAGAGATTTCTTAACGGCCGTCGCGTTCAGAGGAGGACCCAAGGGACGCTCATCATCAGGAGGCAGGGGAACACCGAATCGACGGAAAACCAAAGTCAACAGACATGGATATGGGATATGCGCAGATTTAGTGGTCTTGCGTATACACTCGAAAGAGTCCATCTTATCGAGTATAATGCGAGCCCAATTAATCTCGCTACCCATGAAAAGAGCGTATATCAATTTCAAAAACGGCTGAGATGGAAGATAATTAGATCCATACTTGGGAAGAAGGCAGGACTTCAAGATCAGATTAAGCACCCAAGCATTTGACTTGAAAGATTTGGAAGGGACTCCTATGAATGCTGGGGGGATAACCTGGAAGATTTTGCCTAGGGTCCGCTGATCTAAGGAGGAGATATCGTCGACAGAGATGTCAGATGGGAGGAGGCCACACGACGAGCAACCAATCAACTCTCCCAAGATTTCTACCGTGAGGACTATCGGAGTCCCCAAAACAGAAGTCTCAATGGAGTGGGTCTCGCCGTACTGACCCCGGACACGGTTGGCATAGAATAATTTGACCAGGCGAGGATATGGTCTAGGGTTCGCCTTAGCATCAAATCGAAGGTAGTCCAATAGGCCACTATAGGAGAGAAGATCAGCAAGGCCAAGAAAATCAGAAAACTGAACGTAATGCTCTAACAGCAGTGGGCAGTGCTCTATACGGTTGTACGCTGCGAGACACTGAGGGTCGTCGCGGCACAACGATATATCGACACCGCCGACTGGCATAGGAGCTTTACCCTTAGCCTTACGGGACTTAGGAGGAGGTGGAGGAGGGGGTGGAGTGGGTGCCTTCTCGGGATGTTCAGGAGTGTATTCCTCATCGGAGTTATCCTCGGAATCACTATCCGAACGCTCACCGGGAGGGGTGGGAGCACGGAACTTTTTAGGTTTAGGTTTTTGGCTTGGACGATTGGCCGGTAGGTTTAGGCTTGGACGTCCTCTTCCTCTTCAACGGAGTTGAAGACGAAGAGGGGGGTCGAGTGGTCTTGGCCCTACGTTTTGGAGGGGTCGAAGCGGTCCCGGTCTCTACGGTCATGGGGAAAGCCCCAGAAGAGGTAATCGGGATTCTCGTTCGTGCCATGATCGCGACACAACGAGTACAACCAAATGACGGGATAAGATCAAAGACAATAAGCTTAAACCCTAAAACTGAAGGCAATCAACCACAAAGCCCTAAAACAAGAACTTCGAAACCCTAGAACCCTAGAGGAGAAACGGCCAAGATCGAATCCTAGAATAGGAAAACGACCTAGGAGGAGGAGGGAGATACCTAGGGGGGCGATCGGTGGCGGCGGATGGACGGAAAGCTGGTCGGAGATCGAGGGAAGACGAAGAGGTTCGATCGGGGTTTAGGGGGTTTTCGAGCTAGAGAGACTTAGAATACCGACTAAAACAAAAAATAATCGGATAGGAGTGATGTAAGTCGGTCGAGAATGCGAAAAGACGCGTTTGCCCTAACGTACTTAGTCGGTCACAGTTCAAGCACTGACCGACTAGATTACGATCTAGTCGGTCGGTCAATGAGCTTGAACCGACTAAGACGAAACAGAGGCAAACAGAAATTTCTAGGGCTAGAGTTAGTCGGTCACAGTATAATCACTGACCGACTAGTTTTCAATCTAGTCGGTCGGTAAGAGTACTATGACCGACTAAAAGAAGTAAATGACAATAGAAAGAATAAAGCTTGAACTAGTCGGTCTGAGTTCACTAGCTGACCGACTAGATGAGCATCTAGTCGGTTGGCTGATGAACTGAAACCGACTAGAAGAGTCCAAAAATTGATAAATGAGTTCTCTTCATAAACCACTTGGATGAAACATCTTAACCCTCTCATTAGTCATCTAAACTACACCATAAAACATCGAAATCTCATATACGATATTCAAATAAGAATTCGAGCAAAAATTCAAACAAATCACATAAAATCCCCAAAAATTCAATAAATCTAGCATGAACGAAATATCGCGAAATATAATAGCATGCAAGATAATTGAATGAAATATGAATCCTATATCTCGGATCCACCCATAATCCCCAATTCTCGACGCAACCGCACAAAGGAGTCCTCCTTTAGGGGTTTCGTGAAAATATCGGCGATTTGCTTTTGGGTTTCAACGTACACTAATATGATGTCCTTTTTAGCAACATGATAATCTAAAAAGTGGTGTCGGACATCTATGTGTTTAGATCGGGAATGGTGCACCGGATTCTTTGAAAGACAAATAGCACTTTGGTTATCCACCATGATAGGGCTAGTATCACAATGAATACCAAAATCCTTCAGTGTGTGTCTCATCCAAAGAACCTGGGCACAAGCGGCACCGGCGGCAATGTATTCCGCCTCGGTGGTTGAAAGTGATACCGAATTTTGCTTCTTGGAAAACCAAGAGACAAGGGAATTTCCTAGAAAATGGCAAGTGCCACTAGTACTCTTCCTGTCGGATTTGCATCCCGCATAATCAGCGTCACTATATGAGACTAACTCATATGTGCTAGATTTCGGATAAAGTAATCCAAAATCTAAAGTGTAACTTAGATAGCGAAAAATACGTTTAACCGCTACTAAGTGAGAATCCTTAGGTTGAGACTGATAACGAGCACAAATACAAATGGCAAACATAATATCGGGCCTACTTGCGGTAAGATAAAGTAAACTACCTATCATACCTCGATATAGACGAATGTCTACATCTTTTCCGCCCGTATCTTTATCAAGATGCGTTGTAGTGCTCATAGGAGTCTTTTTCCCGGAGGCATTCTCCATTCCAAATCGCTTTAGCAACTCCACCGTGTATTTCGTTTGGTGGATGAAGATTGCATCGTTCAATTGGCGAATTTGGAGACCTAAGAAATATTTGAGTTCGCCCATGTGGCTCATCTCAAATTGTTCCTTCAAAACATTAGAAAACTCTTCGCAAAGAGTGAAGTTAGTAGCACCGAAAATGATATCATCAACATAAATTTGAACTAATAAAATATCATTATTCGTATGCTTAACAAAAAGTGTAGAATCAGCTTCGCCCATTTTAAAATTCAAATCCAAAAGAAAATTCTTTAGGCGATCATACCAAGCTCGAGGAGCTTGTCTCAAACCATAAAGAGCTTTCTTTAGTTTAAAAACATTATTTGGAAATTTTTCACTTATGAAGCCAGGAGGTTGAGAAACGTAAACTTCCTCAACGACATCTCCGTTTAAAAATGCACTTTTAATATCCATTTGAAATAATTTAAAGTTTTTATGGCATGCAAAAGACAATAATAGTCTAATTGATTCTAATCTAGCTACCGGAGCGAAGGATTCTTCGAAATCGATACATTCCTCTTGTCGATAGCCTTGAGCTACTAACCGAGCTTTGTTCCGAACGACGACTTGGTTTTCGTCGGTTTTGTTCTTGAAGATCCACTTTGTCCCTATGACGGTGTGGTTCTTCGATGGCAAAGGAACAAGCTCCCATACCTCATTCCTCTCGAATTGGATGAGTTCCTCCTCCATGGCAAGGATCCAAGCACTATCTTCGCACGCTTCAACTATATTCTTTGGCTCTATCGATGAGGCAAAGGCACAATTGGCGAAGTGGTGGACTTGAGATCTCGTCTTGACACTATCATGAATATTGCCAATGACTTGCTCATGAGGATGATCGCGAACGGTATGAAGCCGCTTGGGAATACCTTGATCAGTAGGCACATTCTCAACAACTTCATTAGTCGGGTTAGTATCAATAGAATCAATTGAATCAATAGACTTAGAATTTTCAAGCGAATCACATAAAACATCTATAGAGTCATCATCATTTGAAATTCTAGGAGTAGTAAAATTCTTATTAAAAGAGACATGAAGTGATTCCTCGATCGTAGAGGATATTTTGTTGTATATTCGGTAGGCTTTGCTACGTGAGGAATACCCAACAAATATCCCCTCATCCGATCTCGGATCAAACTTGTCCAAATTATCATATGTGTTTTTAATAAAACATTTTGCGCCGAAAACACGAAAATGTTTAACTTGAGGCAATCTACCAAACAACAATTCATAGCAAGTTTGTTTGGTGCCGGGCCTCAAAAGTATTCTATTAAACACATAGCAAGCGGTGTGTACCGCTTCCGCCCAAAATTGATAACCAAGTTGACTATCTTCGAGCATAGTACGAGCACACTCCACAATCGTTCTATTCTTCCTCTCAACAACACCATTTTGAGGAGGTGCGCGAGGGAAAGAAAACGTGTGAGTAATTCCAAGATAATCACAAAAATTTGAGAAAGACTCATTCTCAAATTCACCTCCATGATCACTACGAATAGTGACAATGGTGGTTCCGATGAGATTTTGTACTTTCTTCACAAATATTGTGAAGTTTTCAAAAGCTTCATTTTTATTACATAAGAAAAATACCAATGTAAATCTAGAATAATCATCGACGATGACAAGACCATATCTTGCATTTCCTAAGGAAGCAACTCTAGTTGGCCCAAATAAATCTAGATGCAATAGCTCTAGTGGCCGTTTAGTAGAAATGCTTTTCTTAGGTTTAAATGAAGATTTAGGAAGTTTGCCACGTTGACAAGAATCACCAAAACTTTTCTTTTCAAAAACGAGCTTCAGAAAACCTTTAATGGAATTTAATTTTGAAAGCTTATAAAGTGTTCCAAAGTTCACATGTCCAAATCGTCGATGCCATAAGTGTTGTTCACTTGTGTTGGCAACGAGACATTGTTCATATGGCTTAGGAAGATCCAAAATATAAATATCTTTATGGCGAGTGCCGGAAAATAATAATTTATTATTATCATTTGAAATATGACATAATCCTTTCGCAAATCTAACCTTGTAACATTTGTCACAAAGTTGGCTTATTGAAATAAGATTATGATTTAAACCATTAACTAGATAAACATCACTAATTAAAGGTTTAGACGGGTTACCCACTTTACCAACACCGACGATGGTTCCGCTCTCATTCCCTCCAAATACGACGCGGTTTCCATTTGCAATGGGAACTACTCCGGAGAGCAATTGAGCGTCACCCGTCATGTGTTTTGAACACCCGCTATCGAGTATCCAATTCCCTTTGGAGCTAAATTTAAATTTGTTGCTCCTTTTAGTTTTCTTTTCCTTGAGTACCTAAAGATAGAGAATTTCATATCACGGTACCCAAGGTCATTGGGTCCTCAAAGGTTAGACCTTTGGAAGCCAAGTCCAATTGGACTTAGACTTCCCCACATAATTTCTACTATGCACAACATCCGAAAAATAAGCATTCATATACACTTGTTTTTCATCCATGCTTGTGTCCTTTGGGCTCCAAATAGTGAAAATCTTGGGAGCCCTTATCCTATTGGGTGCATGCATGCGACGTTGATTTCTACGTGATGCATGTTGTGGATAGGCATAAGGAACATGATGGAATGGTGCACGACGAGAATTATTCATATGATGAGGTGGGTGAACATATGCATGTGTGGGAACACGTGCGTGAGGGTGTCTCACATGGTGTGCACGTGCCCGTGAACGTGTAGCATAGAAATCATCATATGTGTGAGACGGTGGAGTAGGACGTGTGTTCCTACGTGTCATGGTATTGGTGTACATATAAGCATGCCCCTTCTTTGGAGGTCCACCCAAAGTGTGTTTCTTTCCGAAAGAGGGTGTGGACGATGTGGAAGCACCATTGGTAGATGAACTACCAATAGAGTGTTTGCTACCATTCGTAGAGTCACCGGAAGTTGGCCTAACAAAAGTAGTGGCCGCTTTGGATGGAAATCCCATCGTATACCCCAAACCAATGTGGTGATTGGCCGGAAGTAAGTCACTTAGGATTTTATCCAAATGGTCCTTACCCTTATTGAATTTATTAATTCGGCCTAATGTGTTCTCCTATTTCTCTTTGAGAGAACGCATAGACGTATCCAAGTTTGATACTTGCGATGTGAGCACATAAACACGAGATTTAAGATTCTCATTCTCAATACTCAAAGTCGAGTTTTGAGAAGTCAAATCCGCTATCCTATGTTCTTCCGGATCTTCAATGCTAACATGTTCAAGTTTAGATTTGAGATTGACAATCTCATTTCTTAACTCTTCAACAACGGTGTCGTTGTTGGTGATGATAGTCTTAGGCGAGGTTTGAATGCTAGCTAGGTCATCTTTTACTTTAGTATATCTATTTACTAATTTAGTGTATTTAGACCATAAATGAGAGTTAGCATCCCTAAGATCATCCATAGTTACCTCATCGCCTTTGTCGTCGCTATCATCGAAGGAGGAAGATCCTTGATCATGCTCCTCTCTTGCCATGAAGCACATATGCGCTTGCTCCACTTTCTCATCGTCCGACTCTCCGCTTGAGGAATCCTCGGAGTCGGTGAATGTTGCTCGGACAAGTCCCTTTTTGTACCCCTTTTTGTACTTCTTCGACTTGTCGAACTTCGGCGCCTTCCACTTCTCCTTTTGCTTGTTTTGAGGACAATCCGCTTTGATGTGTCCTGGCTTATTGCATTTAAAGCACAAAGGTGGAGAGGCGTTAGTAGAAGTAAATTTAGATTTTTGTTTGAAGTTACCCTTTCGGAAGAAGCGATTGAACTTCTTTGCCATGAGTGCAATGGATTCCATGTCCATTTCTTCTTCCGAGTCCTCATCATCGGTAGAGGTGGATGAAGCCACCTTGAATGCAATTGCCTTTTTCTTAGGCACGTCTTGGTTCAAATAGGACTTCATATTTTCTTGTAACTTCACCTTGCTATCTTTGCGTACCTCGTATGCCATCAAAGTACCCATCAATTGAACTACGGTATACTTATTCATGTCATTACCTTCCTCGATGGTGAAGGTACGTTTCTCCCAAGAAGAAGGAAGTCCTTCGATAAGCTTCGAGCACTTCTCCTTTTGGGTGTAGGATTTGCCGAGGGCCTCTAACTCGTTTATTATGTCAACGAAGCGAGTGTAATATTCCTTCATCTTCTCGCCCTGTTGCATATGAAACATTTCGTAATCTTTGTTTACAACTACGAGTTTAGAGTCTCTTACCCTACTCCTCCCTTCATGTAGAATGAGGAGGGAGTTCCAAATTTGATATGCACTCTTACATGTGCATATCTTATTGAAGTCCTCGGGCTCCAATGCGCATTGCAAGGCGTTCATTGCCTTGGCATTGCTTACCTCCGCGGCGATCTCCGCGGTAGTCCATTTATCACAGTCTTCTTCTTCGGGCTCGATGTATTCCTTCATTGTGGTCCTCCATAGAGATGCACTCCTGAGGAAGGTTTCCATCCGGCATTTCCAATACCCGTAGTTGGTACCGTTGAATAACGGAGGCCTCGTAGAGGAATGTCCTTCCATCACCGAAGATGCTCCTTCACGGTTCCTGAAGGTGTCATAGTTGGAAGGTGGACGCACGGTCTTGTTGTCGTTGGCAGACATAGCTAAGTATCTGGCTCTGATACCAAATGTAATGCCCTACAAGCTACTGCACAAGTACTAGAGGGGGGTGGGTGAATAATACTTTAAAAATAACAAGGAGTATAATTCCTAATTATAGTGCAAACAACTACCAAATCAATTTGCGGAAGCTTAAATTGAATGACAACAACAAAATTAACAATGCTAACAAAAGATGTTACTGGGTTCGGATCCACCCAAGTCTCCCCGACTTGTTCCCGGTGATCCTACGTCCCAACCACCCGGATCCCCTCCGGATACTTAGGTTAGAAACCCTAACCCAAGATTTCCACTATGAATATCTTGTGAAAAACCTTCACAAGATCAAATCATACATGCAATGGCAATAGTGAATCCCACAACCCGGGATCACAACCTTCTCTCACAACCGAGAGAATCAATAAGCAATATAAACAAGTTTATAATGAAATAAACAATCTTACCACAAAATCCTATACCTTGAGTTTTTCTTACCCAATAGGTGAAAGGAAGGATTTGAGGAAGATGAAGTCACCAAGACCTAGCACCAAGGAAATGACCAGCAATAGGTGCCTAGGAGTGATTTGGAGACTTGAATCAAGCAAGAGCTTGAAGAGCTCACCAAGAACAAGCTTCTCTCAATATGGATTCTAGATCTAGAAAGTGAGAGAATGGGTTTCTTGTGAGGAAGAGAGCTTTGGAAATGAGTGAGAATGGCTATCTCTTTTAATCTCAATGAATCTATTAATGGTAGCTCTAACCTAGAGAGAAATGACCTAGGTTCGTATTTATAGGGTCCCATAAAAACAAGTTAGGTCAATTCCCAACGGATAGAAATCTGAGGCAATTAGTCGGTCAAAGAACAACCACTGACCGACTAGTTCATCAACTAGTCGGTCAGTCAAACAACATGGACCGACTAAGTGAGGAACTGAGAAGAGATAGAAATTCAGACCTAGAAATCTAGTCGGTCCAAGAAGGCATTCTGACCGACTAGTTTCACAACTAGTCGGTCAGTAAGTGAACGTAGACCGACTAAGAGGCAAAGTGAAATAGTCTGAATACAAATTGACTTAGTCGGTCCAAGAACAAAAGTTGACCGACTAGATTGTCAACTAGTCGGTCACCAAACGTTCTTAGACCGACTAACGATAAACAGTAGCTTAGGAGAAATTTAGCATGTACAGTAAATCACAACTAGTCGGTCAAAGAAGCATCACTGACCGACTAGTTCACAAACTAGTCGGTCGGTGAGTCAACGTAGACCGACTAACTGTAAACAGTAAGGTGCAAGAAATTAAGGAAGCAAACTAGTCGGTCCAAGAAGCTCTTCTGACCGACTAGATCACCATCTAGTCGGTCAGTACTTCTTCTTGTACCAACTAATATGCACAAACAAGTCCGAATCGAAGCGCGACGCTTCGAGGAAGTTAGAATGAACTTGTACTAAGATCCTAGAGCTACGATATGAGCGTTATGAAGATAGAATCGTAAGATATACTCAAGGCTTAACATTCTATAGATCGAAGCTAAAAGACTATAAATAAAACCTTAAAGAATGGTCTTCGAGAGCTTCGATTAATTCTTCATGACTTCCAAAACGGTCCAAGAGCTTCAACGAAGCTTTAGGCAATGAATACATGCTTTGAGAAGTCTTGAGATGTCTCTTTGATTGTTCTCATGAATTTGGCGACAATCTCCAATACTGCGCTCACAATTTGTTAGTTCATGAATTATTTATGTTTGCTCATCATCCAAAACCAAATCCGGGGAGTCCAATATTCAACATGGACTCTACCCTAGGTTTGCTATAAACAGGCAATAGCGCGAGAGCGTGAGCTTGGTTCTACATTTAGTTGCAACTAGTTCACCTGAATTTCTAGTCTAGCAATTGTGAAACCTACGAATCACAATGACGAGATACGGTTTGTTGCGGGGATTCCCTATCCCTAGGCGTTTTTATTAATTTGATATTTTCCTTACACAATTGAACAACTGTGACCGCTTTATTGCGAATATTTCTCGACTGTTCTTATAGCCAGGTGAATTGAAGAAGACACCATCATTTGCCCTCCTCGTGTTCGATACCCGCTCGCCGCTACACCGTGCGCTTGCGGTAAGACTAGCGTGTCCCACCCTGGGTGTGTATCCGGGGCGTCGACCAATGGGTCTGTCGTTCCTGTTCCTGTCGAGTACACGGGCATCCCACCATTGTGCTCTCATTGTCATTGCTTTGGTCATACGTTGGAGCAATGTGGTTCGCGTACGCACCTGCCACCCTCATCACCACCCATCGCCACCATTTATGGTCGCCAGCTGCCAGTAGCCTTCGATGCCCCAAAGTTCTGAGCCTCGTCCTCTTCCCCTCCCAGACTCTTCCCCCCTCCAACATCTTAGTCGAAGGGTCCCCTTCCTGTGCCCCTCCCATCTCCGGTGCTGCCGTCATAGGTGCTGTTGATGGCGTCGTTATTGAAGACGCCTCATAGACTTTGATGATGATGACGAGCCCGTTCTATTGGTCGATGAGCATGGGACTGTGTGGCGTGGTTCTTTGGTTATTTCGACGGTTGTTCATCCTTATCTGGCTGCCACCCTACTTACGACCTCCTCAGGGAGGGGGAGCTACATGTTTGGGGGTGCCGCTAAGCATGGCCTGCCGTCTTCTGAGGGTATTCTCCTTGGTGCTGCTAGCCAGATGTTGCAGAGTGGTATGGTGTTGGGGGGCCTGGGCCTTCTATTGCTACTGATGTCGATGCCGACGTGTGTGTTTCCTCTTCTCTAGCTAAATCTTATTATGGCCCCCATAGTCCCTCTGATATGGGTGGAGTCATCCTCCTTGGGAAGGATTCGAAAGATATGTCTGAGGTTGATGAGGAGATTGTCATGGAGGATTTGGATGACTGGCCTTCTTTGCGGCCTGTCGGGGTGGCTACGTACCCCTCTCTACTGCGGTCTGCTCTGTTGGGCCCGTCCTTGGACGTTAGGCCTACCACCACTAGCCCTGATCCTTCCTAGGGCCCTAGGGACGTGCTTCCCCCCATTCTGCCGGTGGTAACTAGGAACCACGGCAAGGCCTCCATAATGTCTTGCTCTCCGGCCTTTGACACTAGGCTTGGGTCCCATGATGTTCGCCCTCTCTGTCTGATGGTTATAGATAACCCGAAATGGATGTCAATGTTGGCTGAAGTGGATGTTAAGTCGAAGTCAAAGAAGAAGTCTGAGCCTGTGGCGAAGTCAAAGAAGAAGTCTGAGCCTGTGGCTCATCAGGTGAATACGTGCTCGAGGGGCAGATCCGTGGCTGGGGTGCACTTTCACCGGCCTTAGCAGCCTGAAACTTTGAGCATGCCAAGCAGGTTGTGCTGCTCTTGCCCTTGGCTTGCTTACTTTATCCCTTCCTTGTTGTGTAGTGTGGTACTGGCTGATGTGTTGTTCTTGTGGTGGTGGCCGGGGTTGGCACCATGCTGTTGTTGTGAGTGTGTTGGCAAGTTTTGTGTGTGTGAGTGTTGGCAGTGTATTATTGTAGTGTTTGGGGGTTGGGATACCTCGCTATCTGTGCTGGTGCTTGGTGATTGCTTCCTGGCCTCTCCTAAGTCTGTGCTCTTGGTTGTTTATCCCATCATTCCCATGGTTCTCTTATGAATATTATTCACTTACTTCTCTTTATATATATATATATATATATATATATATATATATATATATATATATATATATATATATATATATATATAATACAATTACATTAATTTTGATACATTCATATTTTTAAAATGTTGACATAAATATAAAATGAATCCAAAATACATTTCCAGAACAAATGACCCAACTTGATACACAAAAATAGGATACATTGACAAATCTGATTCCTATAATTAGGGAACTTGATTCCAAGAACTATGAAATCCCAATCCTAGAACTTGCTTAAATAAAATTATTCGCAACTTCTATGTAGCTCCACAAGCAAATATAGCTCAACGTGGCTTCTATCCCAGCGCTTGACAAATCCTACAATTCAGACATATGTATATCCACAAGGATGATTTTCAAATTATATCTTCATTTCATGAATATCATACAATGAAATTTTTTGAATGATAAATTATATCTTGATAATGAGACTCAATGATATATATGATACATTTTCATATGAGATATTGTTGAAAAACGTGATACAAAACACCAAAAGTATCTCGGAATGAATCTAGAACTTATGGGGATTTTTGGAGATTTCTTCGAGCCCAAATCAAAAAGTTTATCAAGCCAAGCCCTTATTTATATATTTCGGAATTTACAAAGTCCAGTCATGTTTACTGTTACAGCATCCCAGCAGATCAGGCCCACAGGTGTTGTAATACCTTGTGTTTTTGAGTACGATTATATTATACATACTTTGGAAGTATTTGTACGTATATAAATTATGCGTATTTTTCTTAATTTTTATGATAGCAAATTATTTTTAAATAATTTTAAAACATTTATTGAATTATTGTGGTTGAAGTATTTGAATGAAATACTAGTATTTAAGAGTGTATGCAGTATTAGATGAGGTATTCCTATTAATTAGAAATTAGGATCCTTTAAAAATTTCTAATGAGAACACCTCCTACTTGAGGTGTCATTACCTCACTAATTCCCAACTAACCCTTGCCACCTCATGGACATATGGCAAAGGATTAGAGGTAAGATATGGTGATGAGGCTTAGAGTTAATTTTTAAAGGGAAAAAGAAAAAGAAAAAGGGGAAGAAAAAATGAAAGGAAAACAAAAAAAAGAAATCTCTTCATCCTCCCTCTCCCACTTGCTAGGGCCAACCCCTTCCCTCCTCATCTTGCTCCCCTCTTCCACCACCATGGAGGGCCATATCCTCCAATTGCCCCACCACTAGGCCAAATCATCTCCACCTCAATTTCAATGATCAAATCCCCCAAATCGACTTCCACCATTAGAGCTTAAAGATTGGGAGAGGAAGCTTGAGAAATTGATGGGGTCTTCATGGAGAAGAAGGGCCAACGACTCCAAGAGAAGGACTAGATGAGGTAGGAGGTCTATCTACTCTAGTTAGAGTTAGAATCTTAAGAATTTCTTGCAAAGATGTTGGCTGTTTTGGAAGTCAGTTTCTGCTGCAACTTCATCTATACAGAATTTTTATTTTAAAATGTAAAAATCATGCAAAAATACAATTCGGAAAGCTAAACTAGTTAGCTCCAACGTTCATTTGTTAATCTTGACCAGATTCTATTTACATTTCGACTAAACCATCAATCGATGCAGTAATATCAGATTCTGTCAGAATCTGCACCTTATTACCTAAAGGGTAGAAATTCCATTGTAGAAATCCAATAAGTGTAACTTTGGTCAATTTGGAAAGATGGCTTCAATAGCTACATTTTTCGTTTTTAAACCTCATTGAAATTATGACGGTAAGATATCACAAATGACCAATGTTTAGAGCTTACTAATGATGTCTGAAAAACAGTTTCTATACCCTGTGTGCTTTATACTGTAATAATTAGCCTACTAGCTCTAAAATCCTGATATATGATATATGAAAGTATAAGTTGTTTATCTACAACTTTCATTTACAAACTTTTAACAAATTCACAATAGAAATTGTGGTTAACAGCCTCTGTTTGTGTCTGTTTATGTTTTTCCTGCAATCTGGACTGTGTCATTGGTGTTTAGGCCATGCTCTCCATGTTATATTTATGCTTTCCTAAGACATAAGAAAAGAATCTCATGATGTTTAATTGATGTTTCATTAAGTCCCTTGTTAGTGTTGATATACTCATGTTTTGCCAACATGCCAATACTCATGTTATTTATGCCATGCCATGATATAATCTAGTTAAATTCCTTTAAGAGGCTTTGGTATGCATGGGATACATTGTTTGATATAAAGCAAAGGCAAATGTGGAAATGAAAGTGGCTTATGGAACTTGCTATGTCATATGAAAAGAAATGAGAAAGAGAAATGAGATAAATGAAATGTGATATATGGAAACTAGGACACAGATGACGCCACACACTTAGAGCAAAGTGCCATGGTAGGAGGCGGGGGAAATCTTTGGGGACACCTCTTGAATCCATAAGTGGTACCACAGTTGGAGTTGTGCACTTGTAGGCACACTGGCATAGACGGGATCCCTTAGGTGTTGCATATGCATTCATAAGTATTCATGTGCATCATATGCATATGCATGAATTGTCTGCTTTTAATTTACGCGCATTAATTCTTCAGTTATTAGTATACATGTATGTGATGTTGCTTCTTTTTATATTAATTCAGTTGTCTTTCTTGCCTGTGATCTTTACTTCTCTTTATGCATGACAGATTGGTAGTTCTTCTTTTCAGTTCCTGTATGAGTACCTTATTACATTATTTGCATGTTTACAGTTAGGTGACCAGACCTTAGTTAGGTAGAACAATTCTGAGACTGACCCTACCTAGCGTAGTTAGATTGTCCTACTGGGTCACGCATTGACGTGCCACATTTACTTTTTCCAGGATTAGGAGCAGAGCAGGCAGAGCAGAACTTGGATCATGAGTTTAATCTGAGATGGAGCCCACAGAGGGCAATCTTGTATAGTTGGTTCTCAGGGGTTCTTTAGTAAGTGAGTTGTACCAGTCATGGACCTTTTGTCTTTAATGGGTTTTCTCGGATTCTTTTCTGTTCCCCACTTTTGTATCTGGTGTTGAGATGTTGTATATAAAATGTACTTTTGTATTATAACAAAAGATTGTTAGATATTTTACATTTTTTCTTCCATTTTATGTGTTGGAGCATTTCTTGTACTTCTCAGTACATGCGCAGTGTCATGCATATTCTTCTTGTACTCTCTCTTTGTTTCTGTTTCTTGTTACACTCACTACCTTGGAAGTACTTGGAATGGATTCGTACTTCCAAGGTATCCTGGGGAGCAGGTCGTTACATTTGGCAGCCCATGCAAGTCTCCACACTGTGGCGTGCATAAGGTAGTGCGGGTAATGCTTCCTAGAGAATAGCCGTGTCTTATGGTGGGTAGTGACCTTAGAGTCTAGACCAAGACATTATCAATATAAAGCCATAGCTGTAGTAGATTAAGAATAAACCTGGTTCTAGGTGGATAGATTGTCACCTTTGGCAACACCCTACGGGGTATACTGCTGTATCTATAGGTGTAGGTGGTATGTATTTGTGGATTAGTATACTTGGTTCTATACGTGTGACACACACACACACACACACACACACACACACACACACACGATGTATGAAAGCGTGTGTTGCTTTAATATGTAATCATAGGTAAGGGTGTTAGTAGATACTCATAGATAAAGTATATTGGTATGTGTGCATAGATGAGATATGCTAGTGTGTGTCTCTCTATTTGTATAGATGTGTGTGAATATGTATATTCATTGTGTTTGGGTATTTGAAGAGATAATACAAGTCGTAAATATAGTTATATTTGGCATGAATACTTGTATTAGAATTAATAGTTGCATGTAACTTTAATTATATTTAGATATATATGTGTGTATATGTGGATATGTGAGGTAAAATATAGCTATATATACATGTGTGTGTATTGTTGTATGTACATGTCTTAGTATTATAATTGTGTGTGTGCATCTGTCTATGCTATGTATGTAGTAGGTGTATATATGGCTATTGTATGAGTGTGATATAGTTAACTATAGGAAGTGATATGAATGTAGACGTGTGTAAGCATTGATGTCTTGCTTTATGTATGAGATGTAACTATAGTATGTGTAACTGTATGGTATTGAATTAGATTTGTAATGCATTACATACATGGTATGAATTGTGTAGATATTTATTGTGTGTACTTAACTCAGTATAATAATATGTGTATTTGTCACGACCCGCTTCCCTAAAATGGAGGCGAGACGTGAGAAGGTCCGCACGGGAGTGGAGCTGTGAAGCCCCAAACCCGATAAGCGTCAATAATACATAAGCAGGTCCCTGTAACCACAACAGAATAATAATAATAACACAAGGAGAGACTGAAATAAAATCTCACATCTCATACATTGTCCAACAAGAAAATAAGTTCAACATCCAGAAAAGCCACCAGGCTAAAAGAGAAGAGTCTAAAGGCCCAGAACAAGGCCAACCAAAAGCAAGAGCATAACAAAGTATAGGTGCTACGCACCGATAACAAAACAACTGTCTAACAAAAGTAAAACACACGAAGACACTAGGACTGGTCCCCAGTGTCCACGTACTCCCCGTCCAACACAAGCTCGGGCTCGGCGTCTGCAAACACCTCGTCCTCAACAAGGTACTCGGGCTCAGGATCTAACATGTGTCACCCAAAAGAGTAAAGGGGCACATGTCAGCAAGTCTAAAAGACTTGAGCAAGGAAATTGAAAGTAAGGCTCTAGCAACCTAGCAGTTTAGTATGCATGACATGGCAGTTATAACATGAGTGCACAATTAAAACATGGCAAGACAATTTTGTACAAGGGAACAATTATCGGGACAAGACAAGAGTAGCCAAGCTACTATCAATCTCAATCATTTCACATTATTGTAGGTGTTTACGCCCTTCAGCTGAATGGTACATCATTCACACCGATCGGCACTAAACCCAAATCACGTTTCACGTTGTTTTGTAGATGTTTACGCCCTTCAGCTGAATGGTACATCATACACACCGATCGGCATTAAACACTACCCCACCCCAGAGTTTACGCCTTACAACTGCAGTTGTTGATCAAACAGACCCCCAGTTGCCTGGCCGCTTAACCCTTACCCCATCCCACACGTAAACAAGCCAGGGTCCCTGCACATGAGCCCAGCAAGTGAGCCAGGGTTGCCCCGCACGGGAGCTTGTTTCTTAGTTCACAATTCAATATATCGAGCGTTGGGGTTAGCAACTCATTATGCTCGCTTCTGGTCACGAGCCAGGAACACAAGTATTGTAGCGATGCTACAAAATCCCGGGATCATCAAAAGAATGCAATGACATGACATGTAATTTGCGTACCGTTAATGGAAAGTAAACATGACATGGTAATTTGTGCAACATGCTAAATGTCGGAACTAGCTTCGTTGTCAAGCTAGTTCCCCAATTTGCGACTAGGCGAGTATCATTTCGTCGCCTAGCCTCTTTTACGCCTACAACAAGCAAATGGCCTAAAACATGGCCTAAACCCTAAGTGGCAAGTTTCACTTGCCTAGCACCGGGGATGACGACCACTTCGTCACACGGATACCAATCTACGGGGAAATCGTTGTTTTGGGGGAACAATCATCAAACAACATGAAATTTTATTAGGGTTTCATAAAAATATAAATAGGTTATGAAAACAACGGTAGATCGATTTCTTACCGAGAGGAAGCGGAAGAAACACTCCGGGGAACCCTAGGATCAGATCTGGAAAAGATTGGAGAAGTTTGGGGAAACTAGGGTTTTGGGGGATTTGGGGATTTTGATGGATTTGATGAGATTTTGGGGAAGATGAGAGGTAGATAGAGTGGATGGATGGTTTGGATGATGGATTTAGGGCTTGGAATGAAGAAATGAAGCTTGGAGGAAGATGGGGGCTCAAGGGGGAAGATTTTAGGGTTTTGGGTCGTGTTGAGGAAGAAGAAAACGTTTGGGTTGGGTTTAAATAGGTTGGGCTGGCAGCTGCCCAGAAATTAGGGTTTTAACACTGGTTAGTCGGTCAAAGAGCAACCACTGACCGACTAGTTTGGCAACTAGTCGGTCGGTCGACCAACGCAGACCGACTAAGTGCAAACAGTAACTCCTGAACGAAAATAGGATTCTAGAGTTAGTCGGTCCATGAACAAATACTGACCGACTAGTTTAGCATCTAGTCGGTCGATGAACGTTCTTAGACCGACTAAGAGTAAACAGTAACTCAACTAAAATTAAGATGATGCGTTAGTCGGTTAAAGAAGCATTGCCGACCGACTAGTTTGCAACCTAGTCGGTCAACCAACGTTCTTAGACCGACTAACGATAAACAGTAACTCCTGAGAAATTTAGAAAGCCAACTAGTCGGTCCAAGAAGGATTGCCGACCGACTGGATCGTCATCTAGTCGGTCGGTGCCCCTTCTTATACCGGCTAATGAGCACAAAAAGTTCCGATACGGAGCGCGGGGCCCCGGGATCGATTCCTAAGACTCCTAGGCTTGATCTAATAGTTAGATACGACCGTTATGAAGCCCGTCACGAATGACATACTTTGAAATCGACAACCCTAAGGAAGAAACGAGAAAATACGACGAATCGATCGAAAACGAAAGCTACGGAGACGAAAACCACACAAGAGGAGAAAATCCACCAAAACATATATTATATTATATTAAATCCAGATACATGAAAAGCAGTCGTTACATCCTCCCCAACTTAAGAAAAATTCCGTCCTCGGAATTTCCAAACACCCACGAGTCCGGAAACAAAAGTGGGAAACGCTCTCGCATCTCATCCTCATTCTCCCAAGTAGACTCTCCGGGTGAGCCGTGTCGCCACATCACCCTCACAAGATTGACAATCTTGTTCCGAAGCGATTTCTGACGCCTGTCCAGAATCTGCACTGGATGCTAGTCATACGTCATATCAGGGCGAACGGTAATCTCTGAAAAATCCACCGCATGAGACGGATCGCTAATGTATCGACGAAGCTGCGACACATGGAAAACATTGTGAACTCCTTCCAAAGATGGCGGCAAGGCCAAGCGATAAGCTACCTCGCCAACCCTCTCCAAAATGTCAAACGGTCCAATGTATCGCGGGCTCAACTTCCCACGCTTCCCGAAACGAATCACACCGTGATTCGGGGAAATCTTCAAGAACACATGGTCACCCGGCTGAAACTCCAAAGGACGACGTTTAGCATCCGCCCAATGCTTAAAACGGTCCTGAGCAATCCTCAACCTCTCCCGAATATTCCTGACGATATCCACGGCCTCCACGATCATCTCAGGTCCCAACAACTCCCGATCACCAACGTCATCCCAACTCAATGGCGATCGACATTTCCTCCCATAAAGAGCGGCGAAAGGCGCCATGCCAATACTCGCCTGGAAGCTATTGTTGTAAGAGAACTCCACCAAGTGTAGATGGTCCTCCCACGAACCCTTGAAATCCAACATGCACGCCCTCAGCATGTCTTCCAAAATCTGAATCGTCCTCTCGGACTGGCCATCCGTCTGCGGATGGTACGCCGTGCTGAAACTCAGACGCGTACCCAAGCTCTTCTGCAAACTCTGCCAGAACTGAGATGTGAACCTCGTGTCTCTGTCAGACACGATACTCACGGGGACTCCATGAAGTCGCACAACCTCCTGCACGATTCACGGTACATCACTATCCAAACTAGGAAAAGGAAATAAAACGGAGAGTAAAAGAATTTTACCTCCATATATCTCCTCGCTAGCGCCTCAGTGGACCGTCCCACTCGGAACGGAATAAAGTGCGTAGATTTGGTCAATCGATCTACGATCACCCAAATCGCGTCATTCTGCTTCGGACTCCGAGGTAGTCCAGTCACGAAATCCATAGTGATGTGTTACCATTTCCACTCCGGAATCGGAAGCGGTTGTAGCAACCCGGCCGTACGCTGATGCTCCGCCTTCACTTGATGGCAAACCAAGCACTTGGCTACACTCCGAGCCACGCTCCTCTTCATACCATGCCACCAATAATTCAGACGAAGATCCTGGTACATCTTGGTGCCACCAGGATGCACAGAATACGGCGAACTGTGTGCCTCCACCATCAACTCCTCTCTAATATCCCCAGCCGGCACACACAACCTGGCTCCGAACCTCAGCGAGCCATCCTCATGAATCAAAAAGTCAGTCCGCAGACCAGCTTCCACCTGCTCTCGAATCCTTACCAGCTTCGGATCCTCAGCCTGGCCAGCCTTAATCCGATCCACGATCGTCGACTGTACCTGCATGTACATCAACGACGAAGCCTCCCTAGGAAGAACAATCTCCACACCAGACTCGCAAAAATCCTGCTGCAATCTCCACTGCGAGGTCAAAATCATCACCGCCGGAAGCCTACTCAAAGCATCCGGAATCACATTCACCTTGCCAGGGTGAAACTGCAAATCAATATCATAATCCGCCATAAGCTCCAACCATCGATGCTGTCGCATGTTGAGCTCCTTCTGAGTGAAAATGTACTTCAAGCTTTTGTGATCGGTGAAAATCTTCACTTTCTCACTCAGCAGGAAGTGCCTCCAAATTTTAAGAGCAAACACAACGACAGCCAACTCCAAATCATGCGTCGGATAATTCTTCTCATGAACCTTGAGCTGACGAGACGCATACGCCACAACATGCCCGTGCTGATGCAACACACAACCGAGACCCTTGCCAGAAGCATCGCAAAAGATCTCAAATCCACCGCTGCGATCAGGCACAACTAGAATAGGGGCAGTCGTCAACCTCTCCTTCAGAATACCAAAAGCACTCTCACAATCACCCGACCAAGCAAAAGCAACATCCTTCCGCGTCAACCTGGTCATCGGCTCAGCAATACGAGAAAAGTCCTTAATGAAACGCCGATAATAACCAGCAAGTCCAAGGAAACTCCGAATCTCAGACGCCAACGACGGAACAGGCCACTCCCCGATGGACCGAATCTTCTCGGGATCCACTGAAATACCATCTCCAGTCACCACATGCCCGAGAAAAGCAACTCTATCCAGCCAAAACTCGCACTTCGAAAACTTAGCATACAAACGATGCTTCCTCAAAATCTCCAACACCGTCCTTAAGTGTGAGGCATGCTCTTTCTCTGACTTCGAATAGATCAGAATGTCGTCAATAAAGATAACGACAAACTTATCCAAAAAGTCGTAGAAAATCAGGTTCATCAGATTCATGAAAACTACGGGCGCGTTAGTTACGCCGAAAGGCATAACCACGAACTCATAGTGTCCATACTTCGTCCTGAACGCTGTCTTCGGAACATCTCCCTTCTTCACCTTCAACTGATGGTAACCACTCCTCAAATCCAATTTAGAAAACACCCTCGAACCTCCAAGCTGATCAAAAATATCATCGATGCGAGGCAACGGGTATTTATTCTTAATGGTCACCGCATTCAACTCCTGATAATCCATGCACATGCGACGCGAACCATCCTTCTTCTTCACCAGCAGCACCGGTGCTCCCCACGGAGACACACTAGGATTGATATAACCCTTCTGCAAAAGCTCATCCAACTGCTTCTGCAACTCTTCCAATTCTGCAGGTGCCATACGATACGGCGCCTTCAAAATCGGCTGCGCACCTGGAACAAGATCGATAGAAAATTCCAAAGCCCGATCAGGCGGCAAACCAGACATCTCCTCGGGGAAGACGTCGCCAAAATCACGCACCACAGCTGGCCACTCCAGCTCCATCTGCATAGCCACAGCCTCCACCGGCCTGGCCCGAAATCTGACAGGACCAAGCGAACTGCTACCACGATTGAACTCAAATACTGGATGTCCAGGAATCTCGAACACCACCTTCTTCCTCCTGCAGTCAATCGTAGCATAGAAGCTCGCAAGCCAGTCCATCCCAAGAACTGCATCGTAGTTGATGATGTCGTGGACAATTAAATCAGTAAAAAGCTCATGTCCACAGACCACCAACGAGCAAGAATTGCAACCACGATGCACCGAGACCACACCATTCCCTGTAACGATATTCCAACTCTTGGGAAGATGGGACGTCGACAAGGAATGCCTCTCCACGAAGCTCCGAGAAATAATGCACATCGACGCACCAGAGTCAAAGAGGACTCGTGCAGGAAATGTGCACACCAAAACCACACCTAACAAACAATTAGCAATCAAACCCTATTCTAGCAAGCAACCATGTTCAAGCAAACAACACAATCTAACAATCAAAACCAGCTAGGAAAGTAACAGCTAGATTGAGGATTACCTGCGATAACCTCATCCACAGCCTCGCTCTCCGCAGCGGTCATCAGAAAAGCCTGCCTCCTCGGCGGAACAGCCTACTTAAAAGCCTGCCTCTGCAGAACAAGAGCTGCTCCATGACCAGCAGGAACAGACGCTCGCTGCTGCAACAGCTGAGCTGCAACAGGAGCCCTCCGCAGCGGACCCGCATGCCGACAATCCTTCGCGACATGGGAAGCATCACCACAAACCAGACACTGGCCCAAAAACTTCCGACACTGATCCTTGATGTGGCCAGGCTTGCCGCAGAAATGGCAAGTCTTCAGAATAGGCCATCCTGGCCTCTTAAACTGAGCGGACTGATTAGGCCTGAATCCAGGTCTAACCACAGCTCTCGCCTGTTCCACAGGTCTCTTCCCAGCACCAACAATAGACCCCCTCCTCTGGTTCACGAGTAGCTCCTGCCTCTTAGCTGCTACTAGAACCTTCTGATAAGACTCCCGGTCAGAGGAGGTCACAAAACTCTGGAGCTCCGAAGCAAGCCCCTGCAGGAACCTCTGAGCCTTCTCCTCAGCATCCTGCACCATCTTTGGTGCAAACCGACTCAGCCTCATGAACTCTTGGTGATATAGGTCCACCGACGAGCTCCCCTGCTTCAAATCGATAAAACGCTGCAGCATCTCTTCCCTGGCAGCTTTCGGGAAGAACTCACCCTCAAATCTGGCCTTGAAGGTAGCCCAAGCTATCGGCTCCACCAACAACTTCTCTTCCGCATCCCACCAATTCCGAGCATTATCCTTGAGTTGCCTCTTCGCCAAATCAACCCATCCAGCCGGGGTGATCTTGGCCATCTTCAGATTGTCCTCGATGTTTCGAATCCACTCATCGGCAGCCAGAGGACCCTCAGACCCATCAAAATACGCGGGACCCAGCTCCCGAAATTGCTTCGCTCCTGGCTCAGAGCGAGGGGCATCCGGAAGAGCCCGGGCAGCTCGAGCAAGTGGAGCATTCTGGACCTGCAGAAGCACGCCCTGCTGCACTTGCATCATCTGGATCATCATCCGCATCATCTCACCGCTGGTGGGTTCCCGCTCAGGCTCCTCATCATGAGGGATCGCGCCACTACCCCCACCACGGGTGAAACGTCTTCCTGCCATCTAGTGACACAGAAAACGAATCAGATTAGACTCATAGCTTATGACATCGGACGTCGAACTTAATTTATTGGACATTCTAATATTATTATCGCTATTCAAAAATCGCAGTTACAGAGAGACCTGCATGGGCCACCAACAAAACCTGTCACGACCCGCTTCCCTAAAATGGAGGCGAGACGTGAGAAGGTCCGCACGGGAGTGGAGCTGTGAAGCCCCAAACCCGATAAGCGTCAATAATACATAAGCAGGTCCCTGTAACCACAACAGAATAATAATAATAACACAAGGAGAGACTGAAATAAAATCTCACATCTCATACATTGTCCAACAAGAAAATAAGTTCAACATCCAGAAAAGCCACCAGGCTAAAAGAGAAGAGTCTAAAGGCCCAGAACAAGGCCAACCAAAAGCAAGAGCATAACAAAGTATAGGTGCTACGCACCGATAACAAAACAACTGTCTAACAAAAGTAAAACACACGAAGACACTAGGACTGGTCCCCAGTGTCCACGTACTCCCCGTCCAACACAAGCTCGGGCTCGGCGTCTGCAAACACCTCTTCCTCAACAAGGTACTCGGGCTCAGGATCTAACATGTGTCACCCAAAAGAGTAAAGGGGCACATGTCAGCAAGTCTAAAAGACTTGAGCAAGGAAACTGAAAGTAAGGCTCTAGCAACCTAGCAGTTTAGTATGCATGGCATGGCAGTTATAACACGAGTGCATAATTAAAACATGGCAAGACAATTTTGTACAAGGGAACAATTATCGGGACAAGACAAGAGTAGCCAAGCTACTATCAATCTCAATCATTTCACATTATTGTAGGTGTTTACGCCCTTCAGCTGAATGGTACATCATTCATACCGATCGGCACTAAACCCAAATCACGTTTCACGTTGTTTTGTAGATGTTTACGCCCTTCAGCTGAATGGTACATCATTCACACCGATCGGCACTAAACACTACCCCACCCCAGAGTTTACGCCTTACAACTGCAGTTGTTGATCAAACAGACCCCCAGTTGCCTGGCCGCTTAACCCTTACCCCATCCCACACGTAAACAAGCCAGGGTCCCTGCACATGAGCCCAGCAAGTGAGCCAGGGTTGCCCCGCATGGGAGCTTGTTTCTTAGTTCACAATTCAATATATCGAGCGTTGGGGTTAGCAACTCATTATGTTCGCTTCTGGTCACGAGCCAGGAACACAAGTATTGTAGCGATGCTACACAATCTCGGGATCATCAAAAGAATGCAATGACATGACATGTAATTTGCGTACCGTTAATGGAAGGTAAACATGACATGGTAATTTGTGCAACATGCTAAATGTCGGAACTAGCTTCGTTGTCAAGCTAGTTCCCCAATTTGCGACTAGGCGAGTATCATTTCGTCGCCTAGCCTCTTTTACGCCTACAACAAGCAAATGGCCTAAAACATGGCCTAAACCCTAAGTGGCAAGTTTCACTTGCCTAGCACCGGGGATGACGACCACTTCGTCACACGGATGCCAATCTACGGGGAAATCGCTGTTTTGGGGGAACAATCATCAAACAACATGAAATTTTATTAGGGTTTCATAAAAATATAAATAGGTTATGAAAACAACGGTAGATCGATTTCTTACCGAGAGGAAGCGGAAGAAACACTCCGGGGAACCCTAGGATCAGATCTGGAAAAGATTGGAGAAGTTTGGGGAAACTAGGGTTTTGGGGGATTTGGGGATTTTGATGGATTTGATGAGATTTTGGGGAAGATGAGAGGTAGATAGAGTGGATGGATGGTTTGGATGATGGATTTAGGGCTTGGAATGAAGAAATGAAGCTTGGAGGAAGATGGGGGCTCAAGGGGGAAGATTTTAGGGTTTTGGGTCGTGTTGAGGAAGTAGAAAACGTTTGGTTTGGGTTTAAATAGGTTGGGCTGGCGGCTGCCCAGAAATTAGGGTTTCAACACTGGTTAGTCGGTCAAAGAGCAACCATTGACCGACTAGTTTGGCAACTAGTCGGTCGGTCGACCAACGCAGACCGACTAAGTGCAAACAGTAACTCCTGAACGAAAATAGGATTCTAGAGTTAGTCGGTCCATGAACAAATACTGACCGACTAGTTTAGCATCTAGTCGGTCGATGAACGTTCTTAGACCAACTAAGAGTAAACAGTAACTCAACTAAAATTAAGATGATGCGTTAGTCGGTTAAAGAAGTATTGCCGACCGACTAGTTTGCAACCTAGTCGGTCAACCAACGTTCTTAGACCGACTAACGATAAACAGTAACTCCTGAGAAATTTAGAAAGCCAACTAGTCGGTCCAAGAAGGATTGCCGACCGACTGGATCGTCATCTAGTCGGTCGGTGCCCCTTCTTATACCGGCTAATGAGCACAAAAAGTTCCGATACGGAGCGCGGGGCCCCGGGATCGATTCCTAAGACTCCTAGGCTTGATCTAATAGTTAGATACGACCGTTATGAAGCCCGTCACGAATGACATACTTCGAAATCGACAACCCTAAGGAAGAAACGAGAAAATACGACGAATCGATCGAAAACGAAAGCTACGGAGACGAAAACCACACAAGAGGAGAAAATCCACCAAAACATATATTATATTATATTAAATCCAGATACATGAAAATCAGTCGTTACAGTATTTATATATATAATTGGTATTAGGGTGTGTAATAGCAATAGCCCTTAGAGATGGATGTGTATTCATATGATGTGATATACTTCTAATATGAATGTGTGAATGATTAGTAGAAAGATATAGATGGATGATATTAGTGTATGTATAGTATTATATCGTTAAATACATAAATGTGGTATTAGTTATTGTATGAATATGATGTGATGCCCTCTTTGTGGTATATATGAACTTGTTTGTGATGACATTCAATGTGTTGCCTTATTTGTATGATTAGTGGTGCTTATTCGATGTGTGGGTATATTGCATGAATGTGACATGTATATATATTTGTATAACTGTGAAGTACGTGTATGAAAATGTCGTATACAGATACTAGAGTGTATATGTATCTCCTTGAAGTGTAATGTGTGTGTAATGTATGAACATGTGATACATATAGATATGAGTGTTTATATATTAAACCTTCAGTTAGCCCTAACCTTAGAAAGTCCGAGGACGGACTTTGTTTTTAAGGTGGGTAGAATGTAATACACTGTGTTTTTGAGTACGGCTATAATATACGTATTTTGAAAGTATTTGTACGTATATAAGTTATGGGTATTTTTCTTAATTTTAATGATCGCAAATTATTTTTAAATAATTTTAAAAAATTTATTGAATTATTGTGGTTGAAGTATTTGAATGAAATACTAGTATTTAAGAGTGTATGTATTATTAGATGAGGTATTCCTATTTATTAGAAATTAGAATCCCTAAAAATATCTAATGAGAAACACTTCCTACTTGAGGTATCATTACCTAACTAATTCCCAACTAACCCTTGCCACCTCATGAACATGTGTCAAAGGAATAGAGATAATAGATGGTGATGAGGCTTAGAGTTTATTTTTAAAGGGAAAAAGAAAAAGAAAAAGGGGAAGGAAAAATGAATGGAAAAGAAAAAAAGAAATCTCTTCATCCTCCCTCTCCCCCTTGCTAGGGCCAAACCGTTTCTCCTTCCTCTTGCTCACCTCTTCCACCACCATGGATGGCCATCTCCTCCCCTTGCCCCACCACTAGGCCAAATCATCTCCACCTCAATCTTAATGATTAAATCCCCCAAATCGACATCTACTATTAGAGCTTAACGATTGGGAGAGGAAGCTTGAGAAATTGAAGGGGTCTTCAAGGAGAAGAAGGGCCAAAGACTCCAAGAGAAGGACCAGATGAGATAGGAGGTCTGTCTACTCTAGTTAGAGTTAGAATCTTAAGAATTTCTTGCTAAGATGTTGGCTGTTTTCGAAGTCAGTTTCTGCTGCAACTTCATCTATACAGAATTTTTATTTTAGAATGTAAAAAATCATGCAAAAATACAATTTGGAAAGCTAAACCAGTTAGCTCCCACTTTTGTTTGTTTACCTTGGCCAGATTCTATTTACATTTCGACCGAACCATTAATCTATGCAGTAGTATCAGATTCTGTCAGAATCTGTACCTTATTACCAAAAGGGTAGAACTTCCATTGTAGAAATCCAATAAGTGTAATTTTGGTCAATTTGTAAAGATGGCTTCCATAGCTACATTTTCATTTTTTAACCTCACTAAAATTATGACGGTAAGATATTATAGATGACCAATGTTTAGAGCTTACTGATAATGTCTGAAAAACTGTTTCTGTACCCAGTTGTGTTTAAGTTGTAACAATTAGCCTACATGCTCTAAAATCATGATATTTGATATATGAAAGTAAAAGATGTTTATATACAACTTTTATTTACAATCTTTTAACAAATTCACAATAGAACTTGAGGTTAACAGCCTCTGTTTGTGACTGTTTATATTTTTCCTGCAATCTGGACTATGTCATTGGTGTTTAGGCCATGCTCTCAATGGTATATTTATGATTTCCTAAGACATAAGAAAAGAATCTCATGATGTTTAATTGATGTTTCATTATGTCCCTTGTTAATGTTGATATACCCATGTTTTGGCAACATGCCAATACTCATGTTATATATGCCATGCCATGATATAATCTAGTTAAATTCCTTTAAGAGGCTTTGTTATGCATGTGATACGTTGTTGTGATATAAAGCAAAGGAAAATGTGGAAATGAAAGTGGCTTATGTCACTTGCTATGGCATGTGAAAAGAAATGAGAAAGAGAAATGTGATAAATGAAATGTGATACATGGAAACTAGGATAAGGATGGCGCCACACACTTGGAGCAACGTGCCACGGTAGGAGTGGGGGGAAATCTCTGGGGGCCACCTTTTGAATCCATAAGTGGTGCCACAGTTGGAGTTGTGCACTTGTAGGCACGCTAGCATAGATGTGATTCCTTAGGTGTTGCATATGTATTCATAAGCATTCACGTGCATCATATACATATGCATGAATTGTCTGCTTTTAATTTATGCACATTAATTCTGCAGTTATTATTATACTTGTTTGTGATGTTGCTTCTTTTTATATTAATTCGGTTGTTTTTCTTGCATGTGATGTTTACTTTTCTTTATGCATGACAGATTGGTAGTTTTTGTAATACCCCTACGCGTGAAATACGATATGTGTATGCCTTTATATCTGTAGTTTGCATACATGTGTGTGTAGAGATATTAAGATATATAAATATATGTATGGAGTATTTGGAGATGAATGCAAAGGCCAAAATGTGGGGACTTTTGTTATTAAAAAACACCCCTCTGCTCTCTTAATCTTTTCTTTTCATTTTTGCCTTGGGCCGAAATTCTCATGGGCCATTCTTTCTTTTTCTCCTTCTTTCTTTTACTTTATTTTTCATGGGCCTTTCTTTCTTATTCCCCTCTTCTTTTATTCTCTTCCTTATTTTCCTAATGGGCCTTCCCTCATGGGCCAAAAGAAAAGAGAACAAAAAGAAAACAAACAAAAAAGAAAAAGAAAAGTAAAAGGAAAAAAGAAAAAGAGAGAGAAAACTCCAAAGTCTTCTAAACACTTCTAATTCTTTCTAAGCTTTTCTTCATTCTTTTCTTATTTTCTTCTTTTATTTTCAATTCCTCACTCCTTTAGTTCTTGGCCGAACCACTTAGGGAACAAAAAAAAAGAAAGGAAGAAAAAAGAAGGAAGCAGAGAAGCTAAAGAAAAGGGAAAAAGCATCACTAAGGTAGGAACCTAACTTGAGATGAACTCCTTAGGATTATCTTTCACTATTAGTACCAGCAACTAACTTATATGCAACCCTCTACATGTTAATTTAATTAAATTCTTACTAAGTTAGGGCTGTTTTAAAACCAGAATTTGCTGTGACTTTACTTATGCATATCTCTTATTTTAGGATACTAAAAATAGTGAAAAAATATAATTCGGAAGTCTTATCAAGTCTCCTACAACTTTCGTTTAATAACTATGGCATAATTCAGTACATATCTTGACTGCATCACTGAAATACACTGATGTATTAGATTCTGCTAGAATCTATAACTGTCACCAAAAATGGTAGAACTCCCACTGTCGTGATACAACAGCTATGATTTTGATCAATTTGAAAAGCTTACTTCAATATCTACAACTTTCGTGTTTTGCCTTTACTGAAATTCTGGCTGTAAGTTAATGTAAAGACAACTTTTTAGAGCTTAACAACTCTGTTTAAAAACTGATTCTGTATCTTGTGTGGTTCAGCCCATATTTATTAGCTCACTAGTCCTAAAATTATGAAATTTGATATTTGAGTAGAGAACTTTAATGTCTACAACTTTCATTTAATTTGATATTTGAGTAGAGAACTTCAATATCTACAACTTTCATTTAATGAGTTTTAGCAAATTCAAAATGGAATGGGATGGTAATTGCCACTGATATGATTGTTTGCTTACTTTTCTGCTGGCTGAATGTATTTATCGCTATGTAGTTGGCATTTTCAATGAAAATTGTAACTGAAATGTTCCAGGATAACTTATTCCACTCTAAAGTGGTTAAGTATCCTAGGAAGGGGTGTGCGAGACCTGAATAGTACGTTGGTATCAAGATTGGACGTGCGAGGATTTAATGTGATATGTGATGCCCACAAGGTAATGTAGTGTGCGATGATGTGTGTTGAGTTTGTCTCACTCGCACTCCTGTGAGAGGGGGTGGGCAGAGTTCAAGAGGCCCTGTTACAGTCATTCAGTGCTCGTGTATCACTAGCGGGGTAGTTTGAGAGCCACCCACCTGAGGTGAGTTCCAGTCCCTGATACACTACGTAGTGTTCAGGTTTCCAAATTAATAAAAACATAAAAATATTGCCTTGTCTCATTTCTCTTATTTTACTACATTCGCACTATTGTTTAGTAGTTCCATTAGAACATTAATAATTTGTGTAGTGAAAACAATAAAATAAAAATAAAAATAAAAAGGATTGTTCCTTTCAAGTTGGGTTTCCTACTGGACACGCTTGATGTGCCCTCCCCTTTTTCCCTCAGGTTGGCATCAGGTGGAAGAGAGTTGGAGGTCCTTGGAGATTTGTGATCATTGGAGTTGGAAGTGTGGCGTAGTTTAGAGAGTTGCGTTGTACTTTGGGGTCATGGAGTTTGGTATTGTGCATGGGAGGTGTAGCTTGAGTTGAGGTCTGTTGTGTACATTGAAATAGAGGTTGTGTTGGACTTTGTATTAATAATAAGGATCAATTGTACCTTTGACTTTTGTGCTCTTTCTGTTATGATGTAGTGTTGCACTTTTCTCTAAATGGAGCATTACAGGTACTATCCCAGCATGTACGCAGTGGCATGCCATGTCTTCTTCCTCTCTCTTTTCTTCTCTTTCTTCATCGCCTTTGCCTTTCTAGGTATACCTGGAACGGATTCGTACTTCCTAGGTATCCTGGGGAGCGGGTCGTGACAATATTCGATGGCCCTTGCAGGTCACCGCACTGCGATGTGTGTAAGGTTAGTGCATGTAATTCTCCAGTGGAGGTAGACTAGTCCTAAGGTGGGTAGATGACCCTTAGTCTCCAGTGGAATCCATCTTCAGCCTAGGCCCCCGATGTATGTGTATGGTTGTGTAGAGGGGTATGAAATATATGAATACATTTGAATATATGGTTATGTAAGTATGAGTATATATGTATATACAGAAATATATGAATACATTTGAATATATGGTTATGTAAGTTTGAGTATATATGTATATACATACCTTTGTATAGACATATCTGAATGTAGGTATGGTTGTGTGATAGGTCTATTTATCAGGAATACTTATATGGATATGTATGGCTAATGGGGTGAATATAGTTGGATATATATATATGTTGTGTGCATGTGTCCTTGTATGTAGATTATATTGCATAGTGTATGTGTTCGTATATTGCATGTATAGGTATTTGAATGTACCTATTGGCGTCAGTATATTATTGTGGGATGTGTACTATAAGTTTAGGTGTCTATGCTTAGGTGTAGACATGTGTGCTCCTATTGGGTATTGTGTTATGTGTATGTATCGCAATTATGTGAACTTGTATGAGCTTACACCTCCATGTATGTATGTAGTGTATTCATTCCTATATCCATGTAGGTGTAGGTGATATGGGTATGTATATGTGATTATGCCTAGTGGTGGTATGTATATATTTTGTATCTTTTACTAGGTGTCTTGAGGTATTTTCTAGGGGTGCATGGATATGTTTGAAATATCGTGATAAAATCTATAGAGATATTGGTGGATAGTATGGCTGTGTGAGGGAGTGTATACGATTTAGGTGAGTGTATGTATGGATATTTGGATGAGTATATGTATGTATATGTATAACTATTTGTGTGTTTATTCGCATGCATCCTTGTATGTCATGTTGTGTAGATATATATGTATTTGTCTACTTAGTATGAGGACTTGTCAGGATAGTTACATGTGTGAGGATATTTATATGTATCTTGAATGCATCTGTGTATGGTTATCCTTGTGTTTTTGGAGGTAGTGTATATGTGATTATCTACGTGGGTATGTGTATGCATGTGTATATGTATAGAGATAGAGTTGTGCACATGATACCTCCTTGTATGTTTTATATACCTGGATGTATATCTTGGGATATAGTTGTTTGGACTATAGCTGTATATTGGTCCTATAGTTGGGTGTGCATATACGTGTGTTTGGAGGTAGTATATTTAAATGTATGGTGTATGGATGTATACAGGGATGTGAATATGTGTTTATGAATGTGTATATATTTGTCTGCATATGTACACTTGTATGTATATTGGTGTGTATATTTCTATTTGTCTGATAATATGTACATATATGTGTTACTATTTGGATTACTATGGTATTTGGTTGTTGTATGTACAGTGTATGTAGATATTATCACTTTTTCGCATGGATGCATATATTATGCACTTTATAAGGACACTTTATATACACATATACAACCTAACCTGTATCAGAGTAGGTATACAGGTATTATATGCATATCGATATGTATACTCGTAGGCATGTGTCTATAGCTATATCTATATGTAAGATAGCTTTATAGATACTAGTATGACTACGTGCATGTATATCTGTATTGCAGAGTATATGTGGTAGTATATGGATGACTATGAGGTATATGGATAGTAGAACTAGTTGTATGGGTCGGTGTGTGCATAGTGTGTGGATTGATGTGTGAATCTAAGTCTACCACTTGGGTGTACACTTACGTATTATGTGCTGAAGTGTTATAATGTGTATGGATCTATATACATTATATGGGTACATGTGCCTCATGTCTAATAGTATGGATATGGCATTGTATTGTATGCTTCTACGTGGTGATATATGTGTGTACATTTGGATGTATGCTGGGATGCATACTTGGTTGTATATTTGTATTTATACTTGGATGTAAATATGTATATATAGATATGTTAGCTCTTATGACTTATGATGTGGAGTGCATGCATGATGTATAGTGTGTCTTCTAGGTATAATGTAGTGTGTCTAGGTGCATGTGTAGATAGATATATAGTTGTGTAAATAGTTGTGCGTATATTATGTATGCATAAAGATATGTAATATATGTATATATATATATATATATATATATATATATATATATATATATATATATATATATATATATATATACTAGTCATTACCCGTGCCCAAAGGGCACGGTTTATTTAATGGCTGAGTTTTCCCCCACAAATTTCAAGTTCCCCAAACTTTCAAGTTTTCCCATAAAATTTCAAGTTTTCCCCCAAATTTAAGTTTTCCCCTAAAATTTAAGTCACCCCAAAATTGTCATTGCCACCTAGGATAAACTTGCCACGTAGGACAAAGCTTTGTCCTAGTATGATAAGATTCAAAATCTTCAAAGGACTGGAAAAAATGGTCGGAAGGGTGGAGAATAAAAAGTGTGGGTGTGTGTGTGGAGGGTCCAGGGGCAAAAATGCAAAAACCGGGGTTGTATGTGCAAAATTCCCCACCTCATCTCTTATCCCTCAAAATCTCATCTCTTATATTTTCTCTTATCCAATTTCCCTCTTTTATATAATAGATATCCAAATTATCTTAACCAATTTCTCATGTCCAAATTCTCTTATCAAATTTCTCTTGATAACATCCCACTTTTATATAATAGATATCCAAGTTATCTTATCCAATTTCTCATGTCCAAATTCTCTTATCCAATTTCTCTTGATAACATCCCTCTTTTATATAATAAGTATCCAAATTATCTTATCCAATTTCTCATGTCCAAATTCTCTTATCCAATTTCTCTTGATAACATCCCTCTTTTATGTAATAGATATCCAAATTATCTTATCCAATTCATAATTTCCAAATTCCCTTATCCAATTTCTCTTGATAACATCCCTCTTTTATATAATAGATATCCAAATTATCTTATCCATTTTCACATGTCCAATTTCTCTTATCCAATTTCTATTGATAACATCTCTCTTTTATATAATAGATATCCAAATTATCTTATCCAATTTCTCATTTCCAAATTCTCTTATCCAAATTCTCTTGATAACATCTCTCTTTTATATAATAGATATCCAAATATTTTCTCATGTCCAACTTCTCTTATCCAATTTCTCTTGATAACATCCCTCTTTTATATAATAGATATCCAAATTATCTTATACAATTTCTCATGTCCAAATTCTCTTATCCAATTTCTCTTGATAACATCCCTCTTTTATATAATAGATATCCAAATTATCTTGTCCAATTTCTCATTTCCAAATTCTATTATCCAATTTCTCTTGATAACATCCTTCTTTTATATAATAAATATCCAAATTATCTTATCCAATTTCTCTTGATAACATCCCTCTTTTATATAATAGATATCCAAATTATCTTGTCCAATTTCTCATTTCCAAATTCTATTATCCAATTTCTTTTGATAACATCCTTCTTTTATATAATAAATATCCAAATTATCTTATCCAATTTCTCTTTCCAAATTCTCATATCCAATTTCTCTTGATAACATCCCTCTTTCATATAATAGATATCCAAATTATCTTATCTAATTTCTAATGTCCAAATTTTCTTATCCAATTTCTCTTGATAACATCCATCTTTTATATAATAGATATCCAAATTATCTTATCCAATTTCTCATTTTCAAATTCTCTTATCCAATTTCCCTTGATAACATCCTCTTTTATATAATAGATATCCAAATTCTCTTATGCAATTTCTCATGTCCAAATTCTCTTATCCAATTTCTCTTGATAACATCCCTCTTTTATATAATATATATATATATATATTCTATATTTGAGGAAGATTTTGAATTTTGTCCCAGTAGGACAAGAGACTAGGATAAATGGGCTTTTGACTAGGATAATGGCTTGATGACTAGGATTGGAATAAGTTTTGCGGGGAAATTTGTGGGGAAGATTTGAAAATTGAAATTTGGACGTGGGCCCCCCTCTCAAATCGCAGTGCCCTTTGGGCACGGGAAAGTTCTAGTATATATATATAAGTAGAGAATAATGGGTATCATACGCCATATGAGAGGGTCTCTCATATTCCCTCTCACATAAAGGGGGTAAGTACAAGCCTACATGGGCTTGTACTTGTTGTACTTGCCCCTTTTATGTGAGAGGGAATATGAGAGACCCTCTCATATGGCGTATGATACCCATTATTCTCATATAAGTATGGTGAATATGTATGTTAGTTTGGAAATATAGATATATGAATCTTGGGAGGGTGTGAAATATATATTGGCTGAAGTCAGTGCATGTGTATCTCTACGACGTGTGTATATAGATATATAGTATGTGTGATTAGTATTGGACATGTTGTGTGTATGTACATAGATATTGGTATATATATTGATGTATCGGGTGTATATATATATTTCCACGTATTGCTACGTATGACATTGATACATGTGTGGCTATAGGTATATGTGTACTATATTATGTACTTTGTCTATTAAGTATTAATATGCATATTGTATGCACATGGGTAGATATCTAGCTCACTATTTGTATGTCTATGGATGACTGATAAGGGTTGTGTATGTATTAATGCATAGGTGTATGTGCACATATGTGTGTATGTGGTAGTTATGGATATCTTAGAAAGATATGTGTCTATTTGTGCAATGTGTGTGTGTGTGTGTGTGTGTGTGTGTGTGTGTCCTATTGGGTATTCTATTGTGCGTGTGTATCCTATTGTGTATATTATGTATTCTATTGTTGTGTAGTGAATATGTAGTGAGTATGTATTTTGTCCATGGAGAGGTAGTGATCGTATCTCGATGGATCGATGTTAATAAAACCACATCAAACGGATCGTGTGTAGTCACTTACGAGTCGAACACGAGGAGGCGGTCAATGAGTATCGGTTTATTGATCTTCGAGTGAAAACTACTCAATCGTGTCTGTGATTGGTTGGTGAAAATAGGAAAAGTGTGGATCAAGGGATAAAAGCTCTAGGGCATGGGGAATCCCTGCCATTGTGCTACGGTTAGGGTTAGACTAGTAATCAACTGGTTGCCGGGTTCATTGGGACTCGGGAGAGGTCGTGTGACCAATGGGCATTCACATATCCCCGACTGTCGTGATGCATGATAGGTTATTCCCTTAAGTCATGTCCTCCCCCCGCTGTCACGATGCAATGATATGCCAACCCAACCTACAACGATGTCAGTGGTCTCTGATGCATCGGTGTACGTTGGGTGCATTACGCTCAACGAATATCCCCAATCTTCCTCCCGCCCACAGTGGCATTCGGGGATTAGACCTATATTAGGAGAGCTCTAATCGATGCCCGACTCTCGTCAGCCACACCGATAGTATGGGACGTCATGAGGATCAGGTCCCCAGATTGGTCCCGACTTTTGACCGGCGGCCAATCCGATCGTCCTGAAAGGAGGTGATCGAATCTACGATGACAATAATCATCCCAATATACCCCTAATCTCAATTAGCCCAGCAATTAAATCAATTAGTTCAACCTATAGCCCTAATCTAATGTGGTTCATCCCATTGCCCTAGAAGAAAACTACTCACTACCCATTGCAATAAAAGGGGTTTCTAGCAACTGGTAAGCATCTAAAGCCATAGATTTAGATTAGAACAGCAATAGATGATGAAATACAGCGATGATAACAAAAATAGAGAGTTTCTATTTAGAAAAACTAATTTATTACACTAATAAGCAATAAGAATAACAAAGATAACAAAATAGATGAGTTTCGAATCCTTACAAACTTTCCCAAACCCTAGAAATTAACAGAAAAATGCTGAAAATAAGATTTCCCTCACAGGAGGATGAAAGGGCGCTTATATACTGCGCCCAAAAGACCAAAATAGCCCCCATTTTGCCCTAGTCGCCTCAGGAAACCGATCTGACGCGACCGCGTCAGAAACAAC
The DNA here is from genome assembly GCA_030789695.1 of Scilla litardierei. Taxonomy (NCBI): domain Eukaryota; kingdom Viridiplantae; phylum Streptophyta; class Magnoliopsida; order Asparagales; family Asparagaceae; genus Scilla; species Scilla litardierei. The sequence goes on along the minus strand of CM061135.1, from coordinate 60,375,790 downwards.
GCGGCCTCGTCATTCCTTTGCGTAATATGGGGAAATGGGGATTCGGCGACGCGGTCGCATCGTTAGAGACGCGACTGTGTCGAAAATGGCTACGCGGCTGTGTTGTCTTTTGCAGTGGCCACGTCGATCTGCTCTTGTCTTCGTAAAATCGCGGCCACGTCAACTTCGTCTGCGCGGGCCGCGTGGGATTCAGATCTTCAATCTTTATATCCTCCAATGCGACCGTTTGGTGGTAATCGACGCGGCCGCATAGATGTTGTCCCCAATAGAGTTTGACACCGCCGTTTGATATATGGTGATGCGGCCACATGTGTCTCAGTTGTTTATAAAACTCTATTCCTTTACACCAATTGACTCCCCGGTTCGCTCTTTTCGCCTCTATGCGATAAGATCTCACCATATGGTCCCTAATCAGCACATTTTTCCTGCAAAGCACGTGAGGAACCATAAAAGAAAAAGAGGAGACAAAAACTGGGAAAATTGGGAGGAATGGAGAATGAAACGATGTAAAACGTGCATGAAAAAGGGGGAAAACTATAAACACTCATCAGGCAGCATGGGTGTATGTGTGTGATACTTGGAAGTAATGCATTGTTGGGTGTTATGATACATGTTTATGTGGTGCTAAGTGGAGATAGTGGTATTCCTATGAGTATAACTAGTTAGTTATATATATATATATATATATATATATATAAACAGGATGCGTTTATTGCGGAGGGGAGATGAAGGCGATCCTGGCGCTGGTTCCTCTAGGGTTTCCGACGGCCCCTTGGCAATGGATGGGAAGGTGATCTCCACTGCTCTCGGCGATGGGAAGGGGTTCAACAACCTGGTGGTCGGTAACAGCTTGGGTTCCGGCGGCGAGATCCTACAGGAGGATGGATGGCGGCTTGTTCAGCGGAGGCATGCTAGATCCAAAGAGGGGTTCTATAGGGGCTCGAATCAGGGTCCTTTTCACGGCAATCGCCAAATCAGGAGGAAATTTGTAGAGGTAAAACCAACTAATCACAGCACTAGATCTTTGGGGGGGGGGTATGCAGGCAAGGCATTTGATAAAAAGCCTGTGAGAGCACATGTAACTATTAACATCAACCCGTCGGCGACAAAGAAATCTTGGTCTGTTGTATGCTCTAATCGGCGGAAGTATGGGGATGCGATGGGTATGTCTTTCGTTCTGCCTAAAGTTTGTGAAGATGGTTCAATCGTTGCCAGGGTGCCTTCAGAGTTATTGGAGAAGGGTGCTAAATTCTAGGAATTCACGCTGGTTGGATACGTAACTGGTGAAATTCCTTTCTATGGGCAAATCCAGTCATGGCATGAGAGACTATGGAAACCTATGAAAAGAGTTCAAATATACAGTAAGGACAACAGTTTTTTCTACTTTCGCTTCGAGTCTAAGGACGATTGTGAAAGGATCCTCCATGGCGGGCCTTGGCTCTTTGACGGGCGTTTGGTTGTCCTTAAACGATGGAGCCCGAATCTTCGCCATGATCGGGATATATTAACTTCCATTCCAGTTTGGGTACAACTCCATGGTATCCCTATTAATATGTTAAACTTGGCCATCCTCAATATCCTTTGTTCAGTGATTGGTGTTCCACTTTGTTTAGATCGGGCAACTTCTAAGTTGGAAAGAATCACTTTTGCCAGGTGTTTGGTGGAGGTGGAATCGAAGAAGCCATTGCCTTAATTGGTTAACATAGAGCTAGAGGATGGTTCAAAATTAACCATTGAGGTCAAATATGAAGCGGAGCCTCCTCGATGCAATCCTTGTGTCTGTTTCGTGCACACGGATATACAATGTCCTATTCAAGGGAAGCACATTGGGCAGTCATCTGTTCCTATTGTCAACACCATTGCAGCTCAGGTGCACAATCTGGTTCCAGTCTCTAACTCTGGGGTATCTACTGGCAATGAGTTAGGCAACCAAGCTAGCACTTTATGGATGAATAAACTAAAGAAGGTGGTGTTCTCCCTGAAGACTTTGCATCTACTGAAAGTCTCAAAGAACAAGAGCCCAACAATGTCCTCTGTTCCAGGGGAGACTCCAAAATCACCTGATCCAAATTCTCTTGCAAGCTCAAGTGCTAGGATGATCCAAATTGCGTCAGGTGACTCTCCGGTCCCTGTAACAACTGCAACCCAGAAAACCGCCGCTTATGCTAGGCCTACTCTCCTTGAAGAGCTAACTGATAGAGATTATGATTCCATACCTGATGTCACAGTCTTCGACAACCCTGAATGGGTGGCTGAGCAAACTGAGCAGCTTCGTGAATTAGTCCCGTCAGATCGGCTGAAACCCGGCCATGTGCACACTCCCCAGGAGACAACGACTACCCGTAAAAGTAGTAGGTTGAAAGAAGCTGGTCTAGGGAGGCAGTCACTCAACCACATCAATTCTCAATGAGTATTCTATTCTGGAACACAAGAGGGTTGAATAACCCTTTGCGGCGTAGGGACCTGCGAGACAAAATGAAGAAGACAAAGCCAACTATTGTTGTTCTTCTTGAAACCAAAATGCAATCTTCGGCTGTTAAGAATAAGTCCTTTCTTCCCAAGAATTGGATTTGTATAACAAACTTTGACTTGCACAAGGGTGGCCGTATTTTAATGGGATTCGACCAATCCGTTTGGCAGCCAACTGCAATTAGTTCTTCCCCTCAACATATTACTGTGCGGTGCATCAATGTGGGGGGCTTTGAGTTTGTTTTAACAGGGGTATATGGGTCTAACCTCAGAACTGAACGGCAAGATTTGTGGAAAGAACTGAATTATTACTCTACAATTGCCACAAATGTAGCTTGGTTGGTAGGAGGAGACTTCAACTGTGTTCTACATGCTAAAGAAAAGTACGGGGGGCGTAGACTGGATGCTACCTTCGTTAACGAATTCAACACTTGTACCCGATATTGTAATCTCCAGGAACTCAAGAGTACTGGCTCGCGGTTTAGCTGGTGCAACAGGCGATTGGGACATGCTCGAATTGCGGCTCAATTGGATCGAATTCTTAGTAATGACCTATGGATCGACAAGCTGCCCAACTCCTACTGTGAATATCTTCATCCCCACACCAGCGATCATTCACCTATGATTGTCCATCTACACACTAAGGTATGCCCTGACCCGAAGCCTTTCAAATATTTTAACCATAGGGTCAAACTGCCTGGCTACTATGATATGTGGAAGATATTTGGCATGCGCCTGTTTACGGATCCGAAATGTTCATCCTGACTCATAAATTGAAGAAATTAAAGTTTGAACTTTGACATTGGTCCAAGAGGGTCCATGTTAGTAATAACATTACCCTGTGCCGTGATTCATTAGAGGAGATCGCTGCTCACCCTTCCATTCATTTCGATTAGATTCTTCAGGCTAAGGAGCATTCCCTCTCTAAGGAACTTGCAAATCTACTAGCTGCAAAAGAGGAGATGTATCGTCAAAAGAGCAGGCACGATTGGTTGGAACTGGGTGATAAGAATACGAAATTTTTTTATAACTCCATGAGAAGCCGACAATGCCAGAACAACTTAAGTCACCTAGTGAATGTTAATGGAGGCCAAACCATATCCTATGATGAGCTGAAAACTGATGCTGCTAATTACTATGAAGGCCTGTACAATCAATCTCATTATTGGCACATGTTTCCTAAGCTTGTCCCTAAAAAGAAAATTACTCCTGAGGCAGCTATATGGCTTGAATGAATGGCTTCTGTTGATGAAATAAAGAGAGCAGTATTTCAGATTGGGCCTAATAAAGCCCCAGGGCCAGATGGGTTAAATGGTTTTTTCTTTCAACACCACTGGGGTCTTATTGGATCTGATGTTGTGGCTGCAATCCAATCTTTTTTCAGATGGGGATCCTTGCTCCGTCAAGTTAATCATACGTTTCTGACTTTGGTTCCCAAAGGTTCTAATGCTCCCACTTTAGGGGACTACATGCCGATTGCATGCTGTAATATTACTTATAAGATTATAAGTAAAATCATCTGCAACAGACTGAAATTGATCATTCATGACCTTGTATACCCCAACCAAGCCGCTTTCCTCCAAGGTAGACTCCTCTCTGATTGCTCCCTTTTATCTCATGAGCAGATTAGAGACTTCAGTAATCCCATGGGTTCCAGAGCTTGCATCAAGCTGGATCTACGGAAGGCATTCGACAGTGTAAACAGAGAATTTGTGTACTACATTCTACATCGGATGGGATTTGGGCATACCTTTATTAGATGGATCCAGGAATGTATTTCTACTCCTTCTTTCTCGGTGATGGTAAATGGCTCCCCAGTTGGATTCTTCAATGGTAACAGAAGATTGAGACAAGGTGACCCTCTATCGCCATTTCTATTTGTAACAGTTATGGAATCATTTTCCCTGCTTTTGGCTAATGCCTTTACACGTGGTTCCATACAACCTATGAGACGTACAGGAGCTATTTCACATCTATTATTTGCAGACAATCTACTGGTGTTCTGTCGTGCTAATTTAGGCTCTTTTAATGGTCTCAGAAGTCTGCTGGATGAGTTCAAAAATTTAACGGGGCTGGAAACTTACTGGGGCAAAAGTGTAGCGATATTCAGTAAAGGAGTCAATGGGGCACAATCTCTTGCTGATTATATTGGAGTGAATCGGGCCTCTACCATCACCACATACTTGGGACTTCCTTTGTCATCCACATATCCGAAAACCTGTATGTATAGCAGACTTATTGATAAATGCAAAAAGAGGATGAGCGGGTGGGCTACTTCTTCGCTATCTATCGCAGGAAGTATTGAGCTTGTAAGAACTGTAGTATATGGGATGATTGCCTTCTGGTTGCAAGTCTACAGATTGCCATCTAATGTCACGCATGTTCTTTCCTCATTATGTAGGAATTTTATTTGGGGACCTTCAAAGACTTGGGCTTGGCATGACTCTTGCAAGCCCAAGTGCGAAGGGGGGGTTGGTCTAAGACTTTTAACAGATCTCAACAAGGCTGCAGGTATCAATCTAACATGGAGATTACTGAAATCTACTAGCCTATGGTCAGATTACATGAGGGCCAAATATAAGGAAGTTGATTTCTTCTATGGAGCCAAGGGTTCTGTCTTACAATCTGGGACCTGGAAGTTTCTTTTAAATTGCAGAAATCTATCTCAAAAGCTTATTATGAGGAAGGTAAGGGATGGTAGGGACACACTTTTTTGGCACGATAACTGGTTACCGTGTGGGCCTCTCAGTAACCTTTATCCCATTCCAGATGGAGCTAGGAGAATGCGGGTACGAGATTATTGGAATGGATATAGTTGGAAAGATGATCCGAATATTCAACACTTATTACCAATGCTACTGCCATTTAATTTGGGGATTGGATCTGATACTTGGGAATGGAAGCCAAGCCAACATTTCAACTTTAAGGAAGCTTGGGATTATATCCGTATTAAAGGGCCGCCCTTCCCCTTTTATAAGCTAATTTGGTATAAATTTTATGTTCCTAAGATGTCCTTGACTCTTCTCCGGGCTTTTAAAGGCAAACTTCTAACTCGTGACACTTTTGCTAGATGGGGATTGAATAGACCCACAGATTGTTGCCTCTGTGAGGAAGGTAAGCTAGAAACTATTGACCACATCCTTTTCCATTGTACTTACTCTTCCAATGTCTTTCAGCGAGCAATGCTCAAACTTGGTGTTGTCGGCCCCAATGAGCTTTCCCTAGAAGCTACAGGTGATTACATAGTATCCTCTTTTGGGCATAAGGGAGTGCTTAGCTTGCTGGCAAAATCCTGTCTTGGGCAACTGTATGGCACTTATGGCGTGAACGAAACATGTGGGCATTTGAAAAAGTCTATAGGCCTAAGACTCTGCTGTTTGATGCAATTGCTGCTGATATCCGCCTGATGATGCGAAACCACGCTGAAGATGCGACTAATTGTGGGGAAGCCGAAGTGCTAACTGGGGAATTCTCGATCATGGTTGATGTCTTGTGGCCTCATTAGTTGTTTGGTTGCTATCCTCATTAGATAATGTTGATTGTGCCGCAATTCCCTATAATGTTTATTGTACCCAGGCGTTACTGAGTCTGTGTGGTCATGCATTATGAGGCTGTGTTATTGAGCTGTGTGGTTGTATTTGTATCTTGCTCGGTATTACATTTTGTCTAGCTGATAGTGGAGAGTGACGACGCTTGTGTCCGCTCCTCTCCCTATTGGGCAGGACCTAATGTCTACCTAGTTGTACAGTTGTGTATATTTTAATATAAGAGCTTATCTTTCTATATATATATATATATATATATATATATATATATATATATATATATATATATATATATATATATATATATAGGGCTGTGTGGGATATGTCTTATGTGGCATGACTAATTGAGTATGCATCTTGGTGTATGTATATTGATGTCGGTAGTTGTGTCTGGTGTCATATGAGCATATGTGCCATATGTCTAGATTGGTTTTAGGCTATCTTTGGATACATATATGGATGTGTGTATATATGTGTATGATAGCTCGTGTGGATATAGGTGTATGACATGTATGTACATCTATGTATATGTCCATGAACGCGTATGTATAGGTGTGTAAGTCTTATGTAGTATGGACGTAGTGTATGAAGATGTATACTTTATGTGAGTATGCCTTGTATGTATAGCCGTTTATATGTATATATATGGCTACATGTATAGTGTGTGTAACTATATAAATATAGCATTATATGACTCTATCCATATTGATACTTATGTATGAGTAATGTGATATTATAGCGGACATGTACTATGCGTGTCTATTTGCATGATATTTATGTGCGCGTAGCCATATATATTGTGTATGTGTATCCTATATATGTATGTGGCTATATGTCTGTGAATATGATGTGGATGTGCTAGAGAGATTTATGGTATCCATGCCTTTGTATGTGGCTATCGTGTAGGTGAGTACATATCTATTGTACTGGAATATGAGTATAGTTATGACATGTGTGGTATTGACTTGCGATGGCTCCTAATGTGATGGGTGTCGACATCTATAGAGAGAGGTTGTGTTCGTCTAAATATTGTGTTAGGTTTAGTGATATATAAGTATGTGTGTAGAGGTGTGTAAGAGGGCTGTGTACGTGACTTCTGTGATAGGGATTCGGTGCTTGTCTAGTTGTAAGCACCAATAAGAGGGAGAGGTGGTAATATATTTGGACACATAAGGATGGATAAGTGCTGATGGATTTAGAGTCTAGACTTAACCCTCCTTAGATGTGAAACCCTTAGTCTAGAAAGTCCGACGACAGACTTATTTTTAAGGTGGGTAGGATGTAATACCCCTACGCGTGAAATACGATATGTGTATGCCTTTATATCTGTAGTTTGCATACGTGGGTGTGTAGAGATATTAAGATATATAAATATATGTATGAAGTATTTGGCAATAATGCAAAGGCCAAAATGTGGGGACTTTTGCTTAAAACCCCCTCTTCTCTCTCAACCTTTTCCTTTTCTTTTATTTTCCTTTTCATTTTTCCCTTGGGCCGAAATGCTCATAAGCCTTTCTTTCTTTTTCTCCTTCTTTCTTTTATTTTCTTTTTCAGGGACCTTTCTTTCTTTTTCTTCCCTCTTCTTTTATTCTCTTCCTTATTTTCCTAATGGGCCTTCCCTTATGGGGCCAAAAGAAAAGAGAACAAAAAGAAAGCAAACAAAAAAGAAAAAGAAAAGAGAAAGGAAAAAGAAAAGGAGAGAGAAAACTCCAAAGTCTTCTAAACACTTCGAATTCTTTCTAAGCTTTTCTTCATTCTTTTTCACCTTTTTTCTTTTCTTTTCAATTCCTCACTCCTTCAGTTCTTGGCTGAACCACTTAGGGAACAAAAAACAAAGGAAGAAGCAGGAAGAAGAAGAAGAAAAGGAAGAAGGAAGAGGAGAAGCAAAAGAAAAGGGAAAAAGCATCACCTAAGGTAGGAATCCAACTCGAGATGAACTTCTTAGGATTAATTTTCAGTATTAGTTCTAGCAACTAACTAAAATGCAACCCTCTACATGTTAATTCAATTAAATTCTTGCTAAGTTAGGGCTGTTTTTAAAATCAGAATTTGCTGTGACTTTACTTATGCATATCTCTTATTTTAGGATGCTAAAAATAGCGAAAAAATATAATTCGGAAATCTTATCAAGTCCCCTACAACTTTCTTTTATTAACCATGTCATAATTCTATATAGACCTTGATTGCATCACTGAAATACACGTATCAGATTCTGCTAGAATCTGCACACTATCACCAAAAATGGTAAAACTCCCATTGTAGTGATCCAACAACTATGATTTTAGTCAATTTAGAACCCTTACTTCCATATCTACAACTTTTGTGTTTTTCCTTTCTGAAATTCAGGCTGTAAGTTAATGGAAATGACAACTTTTTAGAGCTCAACAATTTTTTTAAACTAGATTCTGTATCTTGTGGGGTTTAGCCCATATCAATTAGCTTACCAGCCCTAAAATTATGAAATTTGATATTTGAGTAGAGAACTTCAATATCTACAACTTTCATTTAATGAGGTTTAGCAAATTCAAAATGGAATGGGATGGTAATTGCCACTGATATGATTGTTTGTGCACTTTTCTGCTGGCTGAATGTATTTGTCACTATTTAGTCGGCATTTTCAATGAAAATTGTAATTGAAATGTTCCGAGATTACTTGTTCCACTCTAATATGGGTAAGTATCCTAGGAAGGGGTGAGGGAGACCTGAATAGTACGTAGGTATCAGGACTGGACGTGCGAGGATTTGATGTGATATGTGATGCCCACAGGGCAATGTACTGTGAGATGATGTGTGTTGATTTTGTCTCACTCGCACTCCAGTGAGAGGGTGTGGGCAGAGTTCGAGAGGCCCAGTTACAGTCATTCAATGATCGTGTACCACTGGCGGGGTAGTTTGAGATCCATCCACATGATGTGAGGTCTATTCCCTGATACACTGCGTAGTGTTCTGGTTTCCAAATTAATAAAAACATGAAAATGTTGTCTTGTTGCATTTCTCTTATTTTACTACATTCGCACTGTTGTTTAGTAGTTCTGTTAGAACATTAATAATTTGTGTAGTGAAAACAATAAAAGAAAAAGAAAAAGAAATGTTACTTTCAAGTTGGGTTTCCTACTAGACATGCTTGATGTGCCCTGCCCGTTTTCCCTCAGGTTTGTATCATGTGGCAGAGAGTTGGAGGTCCTTGGAGATTTGTGAGCATTGGAGCTGGAAGTGTGGGGTAGTTTAGGGAGTTGAGTTGTACTTTGGGGTCGTGGAGTTTGGTATTGTACTTGGGAGGTGTAGCTTGATTTGAGGTCTGTTGTGTACATTGAAATAGAGGTTGTGCTGGACTTTGTATTAATAATAAGGATCAGTAATACCTTTGACTTTTCTGCTCTTTCTGTTATGATGTCGTGTTGTACCTTTCTCTGAATGGAGCATTATAGGTACTATCCCAGCATGCATAGTGGCCTGCCTCTGTCTTCTTCCTTTCTCTTTCCTTCTCTTTCTTCATCACCTCCACCTCTTTAGGTATACCTGGGACGGATTCGTACTTCCTGGGTATCCTGTGAGCGTGACGTGACAGTTCTTCTTTTTCAGTTCCTGTCTGAGTACTTTATTACCTTATGCATTAATTATTAGCATGTTTACAGTTAGGTAGAATAGTTTTGAGACTGACCCTACCTAGTATAGTTAGATTATCTAGTTAGGTTATCCTACTGGGTCACGCGTTGACGTGTCCCATTTTCTTTTTCCTGGATTAGGAGCAGAGCATGCGAAGCAGGAATTGGCTCAGGAGTTTACTCTGAGATGGAGCCCATAGAGGGCAATCTTGTACAATTGGTTCTTAGGGGTAGTTTAGGGAGTGAGTTGTACATGGCATGGACCTTTTGTCTTTATCTTTTTTTGTTCTCCACTTTTGTATCTGGTGTTGAGATGTTGTATATAAAATGTAATTTTGTATTATAATAAAAGAATGTTGGTCTTTTTACATTTTAGTCTTCCATTTTATGTGTTAGACCATTTCATGTACTTTCCAGTGCGTGTGCAGTGTCCTGTATATTCTTCTTGAACTCTCTCTTTCTTTTTCTTTCTTGTAACACTCCATGCCTTGTAAATACTTGGGACGGATTCGTATTTCCCAGGTATCCTAGGGAGCGGGGCATTACAGGTGCGGCCCGCTTTAGCATAGGTGATTCGGGGTAGAAATTGTATATTCATCCCCATATTTCTATGCTTTTTGTGCATATTTTATCCTTGTTTTAGCTTCATTACACGCATATTATTGATATCGTCATATTTTGGAGCTAATCACTTATTTTTTTTGCATAAAATTATGTTTTATGGCTTATTAGTGGCTTGGTTTATTTTTGCAGGATTTTTAGAAATTTTCCTGGATTTTCTATGGTTCAAACGATACGTGGTGTGGGAGTTTAACAATCCACATGGTCATGTGGTACATTCCAGATGACCGTGTAGAGATCTAGCCGAGGAGCAACAGAGCAACAACATCAGCTTAGCTCCAGAAAATAAAGGCAACGATATGACCTTGTCAGAATCGACACCGCCGTGTCGTTCATCCAGACAGAAGGGCAGTTTTTGGATTTTCCTAACATGGTCGTTCACACGACGTGTCAGCCAGCGGCAGCAGCGAAGGTCACATCTCTATGGAGGTGACATAATCGCGTCACTTTGTGAGACAACCATAACGCCCCCACTATCTTATTCTTCAAGTTTCGGGTCTAGGCTTTTTCTTCTCAACAAGCTTGGTGTTTTCGACCCGCAACGGCTGTGCTTTATCTAGGGTTTCCTTCCCCCTTTCATTCATTCTATTTTACCTCTTCTTCAACCTAGGGTTTGGGAGAAGCTTGACGAAGCTTGGAGCTTGGAGGAGCACTTGAGGAGAATGACTCCATCTTTGAGTGACACTTGGAGAAATCTTTCTTATCTCTTATGTAATCTTGGTTTAGCTATTTGTATTGTAATGTATTGGATGCTTATTTTTAGAGATATAAATTGGTGGATTCTGTGGATGGCAAACAACACTAAAGGGGGATTGAATAGAGTTGTTAACAATTATAAGTCCTTTTAGATTAAACAACAATCATTCTATGTGTTGCCTACGTGTCAAATTGAGTTTCCTCAAATTTGAACTTAATCAACAATTATATGCTTGTAATAGATAAGAGTTAAGAACATTGGAAATGAAAGCGTACAAGCAACAATAATAAAAGAGTAAGAGAGTCAAAGTCACAACACAAACACACGGTAATTTACCTGGGTTTGGATACGCATTTCCCACTTGTCCACTGTATCCTACTCCAGCAACAAATCCACTAGTTCTCAACAAGAGAAAACCTTGCCTCAAACGAAGAGGATTTCATACAACCACATAGCTATCCTCACTAGGAATTTCAGCACCTAGTTACAACAAAACTAGGATTTCTACTATTCCCTTATAACATGGGAATTTACAATCTAAAGTCTTCTTTAAAGACTTAGAACAAATATGAAATGAAGTACAACAGTTTTCCTATAGCCAATAGTATTTGTGAGTGAAAATGTGGCTAAGAAAAATTCTTTTTGATCAAATATATGATATGGAATACAAACATGATTTGATCAAAAACTGTCTTGAAATTCGATTCTCTAAAATGTAGCACTTGGGCTTTAGAGATCGAAACTTCAAGTATTTTAATCTTTGAAAAACATGATCGATACAAAGATTAAAATAAGAGAACTTGTATTTTGAATCTCAAATAAAAAGCAATCAGAGCTTGGAGATCAAAATATCAAGTATAAAGAAAATGCTAAGGAGATTACTGAAAAATAGATCTTAGAAAAGATTAGAACTCAGATTAAAAACAGTAGCCTTAGAACTTTAAATCTCAAAGAATGGAGAGAGAGATTTTGAGAAATGTAGATAGTTTTTCAAATAAGAATAATTGTGTTTAAAACATCTAAAAACCTCTTCTATTTATAGGCAAATAGAAGCTTGAATTCTGCTCAAAATCAACATAAAATCAGCTCTTAAAGTCAACTCTAACGGCTAGTTAATGCTAGCAAAAAATCAAGGCAGATTTCCAAATCTCGCCTGTGTTGACCCAGATAGCCGGCTATCTTCTCCAGATACCCGGATATTATTTAAGATAGTCGGCTATTATTTTGACAGAGAGTTTTTACCAAATCTCTGTCAAAATAGTCGGCTATTTTGAGCTACTTCATAATATTTACTTCAAAATATTTCCAAAATACTTTCCAAAAATTACATTTATGAAATATACTTAGTATTGTAATTTGAAAATATTTTTAGAGGATTTTAGAATGTGAGAGAGGGAGACATACTTTTGGATTTACAAATCTAAGTAGTTACTCACACACTTTATCTTTAGCTCTTCATTTTGCTCAATGATCTTGAGCTAACTCCTCTTGTTCTTAGATCTTCATTTGCTTCATAATCCAAGATCATTATATGCTTCAATTTGTAGTGTTCTTGATCGTAACTTTAAGTCCTCGATTTGCATCACAATGGCTCCAATTAGTAATAAGATTATTAGTCCTTATATCAATTGTGCATATCATCAAAACCACTGGGGTGGGTCTCAATATCCCAACACTCTTCCCCTTTTCGATGATGACAACAAATGATATAAAATAAAATACTATGAAACAAATAAAATCACTTACACTCCCCCTTGCAGAAATGCATGAGCATGATCATTCTGGAGAAGTTACTCCCCATGCATTAAGACTGGTTAGCAATAAGATATGATATGCATGATTTCATATTCCATTCAAATGTAACATTTTGTATTGGCATTGTAACATTTTATATAGGCATTGTGAGCATACTATTTCTCCCCCTTTGTCACATCAAAAAAATGGGTATGAATATACCAAGTATTTTAAGATAAATAAAGTATAATTCATATCAAGTGACAAATGGAGTTGCATAAAAAATATCATACTCATAAGAATAAACTAAATTTATAAGTATAGTGCAACATGATCAAATAGATATTGTAGCAATCAAATATCAACATCATTGCACATCATCAAGTTCATAACATAGCATAATATAATACTTCTCACATTATAGCAAAATTGTGAGAAAACGATTGTAGCAATTATACAAAGCATAGAACATTGTTTTAAAACATAAATAACATAAACAAGCAAGCTTCCCAAAGATATGAAGCTATTTTCCTCGAATCTCCTTCGCAAGCTTCTCAAGTTCCTCTTTCATGTCTGCAATCATGACGTCGGTGATGTCGTGCAATTGCTTTGTTGTCTCCTTGAACTTGTCAATTCTTTGGAACACATCATCCCTCAAGTTGGCATAATGTTTATTTTCTTGGTTATCCATTTTGTCAAGTCGAGAAAGTATGACTTGTTGGAATGCAAGCAAGTATGGTGGGATGTCTTCCGAAGCTTCTTCTTCTTCTTCCATGTGTTGCCTCTCATCGGTTTCTTCTTCTTCTTCTTCTTCTTCTTCGCCTTCTTCTCATTCCTCTTCGCCGTCTCCTCCTTCTCCTTCATCACTCCCACCCTCTTCTACAAGGCCCGGGTCTATACTAAGGCCCATCCTATTGAGTGCTCCAGCATTAAAAGGGTCATTTGTTCAATGAAGTGGGTCTCACTCTCAATATTGATTCCGGCAGAGACGAAGATGGAAGTAAGATAGTAACCATGATGGAGAGGTGAAGTGGGGTTTACAGAAACAAAACAATGAACAATATTATTGAAGATGATTTGGGACCAATTAAGTCGAATTTTAGCTAACATGGCATAAACACATTTAGCTTGATTATATGATAGAACGGCTCTATTACCCTCCCTTCTGATTGATGTTATAAGAAAGGATGTTAGCGAGGATTCTCGCTTTGGGAGTGAGGTAGCTATTGGGTAGGCTAGCTTTGTAGCTCTTTCCTCTCAATAACATGAGTATTAGGATGTCTCCATCCGTCATCTTAATCTCACGGAGTAGAGTCCCCGTGCTAGGAATGCCGAGTCTTAGGCAAAATTCTCAACGTTGACTTTGAAAATAGTATCAACCAACTTGGTTGTAATAGTTGAGTGGGAGGTGTTCAAAATCAAGTTTATGTAGAACAAGTTTATGAGTCCAGGAAAACATTTGCACTTGTTCTGGTGTGAGAATAGGTCGGTTAAGCCTAGATGTTGAAAGGTGTGGTGAAGGCCATAATTCTCAAGATCACTTATCTTAACAAACCTTTCATGAAGAATGGTTTTATGAGAGTTGATCTCAAAGGTAGACATGAGATCGGGTTTGATAAGGTATGGAAGGATGAGTTCCTTCTCGATGAGATGTGAAGATGAAGATTCTTCCATCCTCTTTTTCTTGATGGATGTTCCCCTAACCATGGTTCTAGAAATTGAAAATCAAGAAATCGAAATAAGGGTGAGATGGAGATACACCTAGTAGCTGGATCTCCTTGAGAATACCTTCTCCAACAACTTTGATATCTGAAATCAACTTGAGATTTTCAGTTTTGGAGATGAAAAGGGGTAATAGTCGGCTATTATGGAGATGAATGAGAAAGGGGTTAATTTTAGGGTTTTACTCAAGTTTGGTGAATCTTAGCCTTAAGATCAAATCAAGGGTTGAGATCAATTCTCCTTAATGAAGCAATAAGGTAATAACCCAATAAAGTATCCCAAAGTCTGAAATGTACACATTAATAGTGGGCTGTATAAAATTACATAACTCACCCAGATAGTCGGCTCTCTAGCAAGATAGTCGGCTATCTGGCAGACTTCTTAAAAACTGGTTTAAGTTCAGTTTTAAATCTTGCAAAATATGTTCATACATTCATACAATCATTTAATGTCTACTTATACTACTGAAAATTAATTAACAGAGATATCAAAAATAATTAAACTTAATTTTCTTACTATTTTCTCTATTTGTCTCTTCTTTGTATGCAAGCAAGATTTTGTTGCTTTTCCCCGTATACGTTGATACCTGAAAATAAATACTTTAGGTACCCTTTTCTGTTGGGTCTGGAGATTAGAAGATATTAAAAATAATCATTTTAATGGAAGCAAAACTCAATGTGGTTTGTACTCCCATCACACATATATGTATAATTCTTATTAAAATGAACATCATGTAGAAATTCATTTACATACCTTTCCGTTCATTTGTTCATGCCGCTTTTAGGGATCTACATTTTGATGTACCTGTAATTTTTGTGAGAATTCCTAACATGATTCTCTATATGCTTAGGGTTGGATGTTTTGTATCCTAAGCCGGTCTTACTTCCCGAAGCCTTTTGTGAACCGATAATATCATCAAGTTTTTCCTTTCCTTTATTGAATTTTTCAACCACTTTTGATAGATCATCAAATTTATTTTGGGTGGTAGTCACGATATCATCTAGGTCATTTATCCTAGCTTTTATTACATTTACATCTTCCAATATGGATTTGTTCTTGCTAATCAAATTTTCATTTTCCTTCAAAAGCTCATCATTTTTCTTAATGCAAGACTTAAATTTCTTGCTTACTTTATGATGTTCTCTAATAAGGCTTTCATGGACATTGCATAATTCTTCATATGCTCCCTTATAGTCAAATTCATAATCACTCTCATCATCATTATTATCACTATTGCTAAGGATGTCGGTCTTTTGAGATTACGAAGATGGTTTAGATTTTACCTTCGAGGATGTTGTAGCCATAAAACACATATGTGCTCATTCTCCCCTCGGTTCTTCATCGTCAGATTAGTTTGACGATTCATCGGAGCTTGACATGTTACTTTGGTCGTAAGCTGCGAAAGCCTTTTTCTTTGGCTTTGTGACCTTCTTGTCCTTTGCCTCCGTCTTCTATCATTTTCTTTATCTTTGCCTTTGCTTTGGTCATGTTTTTTCTCCATAGGACAATCACTTCGAACATGGCCTAGTTTGTTGCAACCAAAACACAAAATTTCATTAGTCGAACGAGATCTTTGTTTAGCAAACTTACATTGGAGGAAATGTTTGAATCTCTTCGTTATGAAAGCGATTTTGCTTTTGCCTTCTTCGGATTCTTCGATGTCTGAGCTTTCTTTGTTAGCTTGGAACACCAAGTTCTTTTTCTTGGGCTTTTCTTCAATTCTCATGTCCTCCTCAAGTTCAATCTCTTAAGCCATGAGATTGCCCATTTGTTCCTTTATGGTGATCGTCTTCATGTTGTTCGCTTCTCGAAAAGTGGTGGTCTTTCCTTTCCATTCTGATTGAAGAGATCGAATGATCTTCATCACCTGGTCATACTCGGAATTCTTTTTCCTAAACCTGCAAGCTCATTTATAATGTTTGTGAATCGAGTATTGACTTCGCTAATACTCTATCCTTCTTCCATTTTGAAACTTTCAAATTTGGAATGTAGCATGTTTATCCGGGACTTCTTTACCTTTTCCGTCCCTTCATGACTTATGTAACGGCCGCTTTCCGACCGTTCGTATTTTCTACGTGCACGTACTTTTTCGTGCACGTATTTTATTTGGCTCTTTCTTGGTTTCGGTATATACGATGTGGTATGCCGTTGTGACCATATGGAAGTGTAGAATTTTATAGTAATTTTTGGGAATGTCATTTCACGGCTCGCTTTCTCGCAAAGCAGCTATGAATGGAAGGGCGTTTTGGTCTTTTGGCACTAATACTCAGTTCCTGATTTTACGATAATTTTTGGTAGGTGTAGCATGCGATCGGACCTTGTAGCCCCGTACTTCTTGTCTCCACGATCGTCCCGGTATTTTCGGATTATTTTTCTGATGCCCGTAGTGGAAGATATCCTCTAATCAATTTGCAACCGTTGATAAGCCTCTAATCAATTTGAATTTCAAATCTAATCAAATCCCTAATTATTCTCCCACGTATCATAGCAATTAGTTGCAGCCACTATTCACACCTTCCCTGTCCCCTATCTCCACTCTCCCTATCTCTATCTCTCTCTCTCTCCCATTTAACCAAAAACCCAAACCCAAATAGCAAAACCCTTCATCTTCTTAAAGGGAAAATGGCCAGCCGCAAGGATACCCATGCAAAACCCATTTTGTGCGAATTCCCTCTTCTCCTCTGACCACCCAGCACCGCCCCGACTTCCCTTGGCCGTCGGCCACCTCTCCCCTCCAGCCCCCTTTCTCTATCCTCCGTTTTCTCTCTCTAAAGTGCTCTCCAACCCAAAAACCACAGATCTGGACCACCGGATTTACTGTTCACGGCCAGCCGTCGGTCGCCGCTGTCGACGATGACCACCCTACCGCCGTTGGACTCCTATCGAACCCCCTACCAACTGCAATTTCCCTTATGCTCATAGCCCACCTGTAGCTCCGGGAATCCTCGTCGGAACACGCCATATCAGCTGTTTTTGACAGATCTGGAAGCTGAACTTCAACGCCGGCTCACGACCACCTCCGACCACCCCCAGTGTCAACTCCACAGCCTTTGGCTTCCTCTTGAAGTCCTTTCCCTTTTGCAATTTCCCTTTGTCGCTGTTCATCGCTGGAATTCCGCTGAGACGTGCAACAACGAACGTTGCGCGAATCTGTCCTCTCCAGCTTCTCACGGCCACCCACCAACGTACGCTCGTGCCATCGGCCACCCACTGGGCCGGGCATCTTCCACTGGTCCTACTTCATCTACCGACAGCCCCCTTGGACTCTCGAAGTTCACGTGCGTTGCCGCACACATGTACTTTTAGCCGACGTCGCCGTTATCGTGAAGATCCATTGCGCTACTCGCAACGGGAGGAGGATCGCTGTTAGCTCGCTAATTTCGTGCCATCAACCTGCTGTCCAGAGCTACCTCGCTGCGCTACCCACGATCGAGGAGTTCCAGATTGTTGAGTATTGATTCCCCTGATTTGGTTTTGATGATGAACAAACATAGATATTGGGTACTAACTCTCTTTGAGCACAGTTATGAAGATCGTCGTCAAATTACTTTGTAGATCTCCTGAGACATCCCAAGACTTCCTTAGAATGCGTGATTGATGTGCTTAAATCTTCGTTGAAGCTCTAGGAGTATTTATGAAGTCGAGGGATTCAGATTCTTCGTGTTGAAGCTTTGAAGACGGTTTGTCGAGTTATTTATTTGGTCTTCTTGCTTCATTTCGTAGAATGTTAAGCCTTGAGCAGTACTTGCCTAGTTATCCTTATTTCTATCCTAGCTTATCTCTAGGATTGCCTTAGAAGTCACTAGAAAGTCCTTCCTTAGCTTATCGCATCGATTCATGACTTTCTGTGCATCTTAGTTGGTTCATGAAGAAGGACCAACTGACTAGATGACGATCTAATCGGTTGGGAATCCTTCTTGAACCGACTAATCATCCTTATGAATTTTGGCATTCTTACTGTTGACCAATTAGTCGTTCAAGAAGGCTCACCGACCGACTAGTTGTCAACCTAGTCGGTAGATGTTTCTTCTTAGACCGACTAGTTTTTCCTCCATATTTCACTATATTCTCTGTCAACCCTCTAGTCGGTCCAAGAAGGTTCACCGACCGACTAGTTTGACTAGTTGTCAAACTAATCGGTCAGTGATCCTTCTTAGACCGATTAATCTGCTTTAATTTTTCAGCCGTTGGAGAATTTATTTCCACGATTTTTCTTGATCTGTTTTGATTCTTTCCATATCTATTTGACTCGTTTCTAACATGGAAATATTTCTAATATGAGAGGAAATTGAGATCTAATTGGTATTCATTCGTTCATCAATTTTCAAGTGTTTTTTGCTCAAAGATATATATATCTCTCTCTCACGTTTGTGACCTAGTTTCTCAAGGGAGATTTTCAGATCTTGTGCGCTGTGTGATCATTCCTCCATTGTGATGAATCACGATCAAGATCTTCAACCTAGCTATTTTCACGTTGCTCATCGTTGCTAGGGTTTTCGTGCTCACTATTACTCATCTTCCTACCTTGCCCTAATTCGTAAGTATCTCAAGGCATAGGATTTTGTGGTAATCAATTTCTATTTCATTAAATCTATTGTTGGTGATTTTCTCTCGGTTTGTGAGAGATATTCGTGATCCCGGTTTGTGGGAGTCACAATACGAATTGTTGTAGTGTTTGATCTTGTAGTAGTTTCTACAAGAAGTTTGTTTAGTGGAACCTTGAGTTAGTGGATTCTAACTCAAGTAGCCGGAAGGGATCCGGGTGTCTGGGACGTAGGATCACCGGGAACAAGTCGGGGAGACTTGGATGGATCTGAACCCATTACTTCGCTTGTTTGCGTTGCTATTCTGTTTGTTGTTATTAGTTATTCCGCATAGTTGTTTGTGTTTGCACAATAATTAGGAATTAGACTCTTGATTATTTTAAAGTACTATTCACCCCCCTCTAGTACTTGTGCAGTAGTTACCAGGGAATTACATTTGGTATCGGAGCCAAGTTCATAGCTATGACAAACAACGACAACAAGGCCATACGACCACCACCCGACTACAGCTCCTTCAAGAATCGTGAAGGAGCATCTTCAGTGATGGAAGGACACTCCTCAACTAGGCCTCCTCACTTTAACGGTACCAACTATGGGTACTGGAAATGCCGGATGGAAACTTTCCTCCGGAGCGCATCACTTTGGAGAGCCACATTAACGGAGTATGTGGAGCCCACTGAAGAAGACTTCACAAAGTGGACTGCCGCGGAAGTCACCGCGGAGGTGAACAATGCCAAGGCAATGAATGCCTTACAATGTGCACTGGAGCCTGAAGATTTCAACAAGATATACACATGTAAGAGTGCACATCAGATTTGGAACCAACTCCTCATTCTACACGAAGGAACGAGCAGGGTAAAACATTCTAAACTCACTGTTGCTAACAAAGAATTCGAGTTATTTCACATGGAATAGGGTGAAAGAATTAAGGAGTATTATGCTCGCTTCGTGGATATAACCAACGAGTTGGAAGCCCTTGGGAAGACCTATACCCAAGAAGAGAAAGTCGCGAAGATCATTGACGGACTTCCTTCAAGTTCGGAAAAGCGAACCTACGCTATCGAGGAAGGTAACGATATGTCCAAATACACGGTTGTTCAACTAATGGGTACTTTAATTTCCTATGAGGTACGAAAGGACAGCAAGGTCAAGATGCAGGACAAGATGAAGGCGTTCTTGAAGCAAGAAGAGCCGAAGAAGAAGGCGATTGCTTTCAAGTCCGCCCCAACCATGCCTACCGATAATGAAGATTCGGACTCTGAGTTGGACATGGAATCTTTGGCCCTCATGGCAAAGAAGTTCAACCGGTTCTTCTGAAAAGGTAATTTTAAGAACAAATCTAAAGTTAGTTCTACTAATGCCTCTGCTCCTCTGTGTTTCAAATGCAATAAGCCAGGACACATCAAGTTAGATTGTCCTCTTAACAAACAAAAGGAGAAGTGGAAGGCACCCAAGTTCGACAAGTCACGAAAGTACAATAAGGAGTACAAGAAAGGGCTTGTCGGCACATTCACCGATTCGGAAGAGGACTCCTCAAGTGGAGAGTCAGATGATGAACAAGTGGAGAAAGCACACATGTGCTTCATGGAAAGAGAGCAACATGATCAAGACACCGCTTCAGATGAAAGCGAGGAAGAAGGTGAAGAGGTAACTATGGATGAACTAAGATTAGCTAATGAACAAATTTGGTCTAAATATTCTAAACTGGTAAATAGATATACTAAGATCAAAGATGAGTTAACTAGTCTTCAAACCACATCTAAGCCTATCATCACCAACAATGACACCGTTGTTGAAGCCCTGAAAACTGAGATTGTAAATCTCAAATCTCAACTTGAACATGTTAACCTTGAGGATTCGGATGAACACGAGATAGCCGATTTAATTTCTCGAAACTCAACCTTGAGTATTGAGAATGAGAATCTCAAGTCCCATGTTTGTGAACTCATAACTCAAGTGTCCACTTTGGATACTACTATACTTTCTCTCACTGAGAAATATGAGTCCACAATAGGCCGAATTGAAAAATTCAACAAAGGCAAGGACCATTTGGATAATATTCTGAATGATTTACTTCTAGCCAATCATCGTATTGGTTTGGGGTATAAAAAGAAAAATTCATCCAAATCCTCCACCACCTTTGTACGGCCATCCTCCGATGCCTCAACTAGTGGGAGTAAACACCCCATGGGTAGTTCATCTACCAATGGTACTTCCACTAAGTACACACCCCCGTTTGGAAAGAAACCCACTTTGGGTGGACTTCCAAAGAAGGGTCATGCATTTATGTACACCAATACTATGCCACGTAGGAACACACCTCCTATCCCACCTATTCACACATATGATGATTTCTATGCTCCACGTCCACGAGCACGTGCACACCAAGTGAGACACACTCACGCACGTGTTCCTCCACATGCATATGTTCACCCACATCACTACTACATGAATGATTACCATCATGCACCGTATCATATGTCGCCACCACCGTTTCATCATGTGCAATATGCTTATCCTCCTCATGCATACACTAGGCCACTTCCTCGTAGAACACATGCACCACGTAGAAATCAACAAAACATGCATGTTCCCAATAGGAAGAGGGCTCCCAAGACATTCACTATTTGGGGCCCAAAGGACACAAGCATGCATGAGAAACAAGCATATATTAATTCTTATTTCATGAATGTTGTGCACAATGATGACTATGTTGCTAAGTCTAAGTTCAATTAGACTTGGCTTCCAAAGGTCTAATCTCTTAGGACCCAATGACCTTGGGTACCATGATACGATATTTCTATCTTCAGGTACTCAAGAAAAAGAAAAGGAGCAACAAATCAAAATTTGGCTCCAAGAATGGGTGAATACTTGATAGCGGGTGCTCAAAACACATGACTGGTAAAGCTCAGTTGTTATCCGAAGTGGTGGCCATTGAAAATGGAAACCGAGTGGTCTTTGGAGGCAACGAGAGAGGAACCATCATCGGTGTTGGAAAATTTGTGACCAGGGTGTTCCTAGACGGCTTCAAACAGTTCGTGACCATCCCCATGAGCAAGTCATTGGCAACATACAAGATGGTGTCAAAAAAAGATCTCAAGTCAACTTCTTCGCTCACTGTGCCTTTGTCTCTTCAGTGGAGCCAAAGAATATCAACGAGGCGTGCGAAGATAGTTCTTGGATTCTAGCCATGGAAGAGGAACTCATTCAGTTTGAGAGGAATGAGGTCTGGGAGCTAGTTCCGTTGCCTTCGAAGAACCACAACGTTATAGAAACGAAGTTGATCTTCAAGAACAAGACAGACGAGAACCAAAATGTCATCCAAAACAAAGCCCGGTTAGTTGCTCAAGGCTACAGACAAGAGGAAGGTATAGATTTCGAGGAATCCTTTGCACCTGTAGCTAGATTAGAATCTATTAGGTTGTTATTGTCATTTGCATGCCATAAAGATTTCAAACTTTTTCAAATGGACGTAAAAAGTGCATTTTTAAACGGAGATGTCGTTGAGGAAGTTTATGTTTCTCAACCTCCGGGGTCTATAAATGAAAAATTTCCAAATCACGTTTTCAAACTTAAGAAAGCACTCTATGGTTTGAGACAAGCTCCTAGAGCTTGGTATGACCGCCTAAAGAACTTTCTTTTGGATTTGGGTTTCAAAATGGGTGAGGTTGATTCAACGCCTTTTGTTAAGTATGCAAATCATGTCATTATTTTAGTTCAAATTTACGTAGATGATATTATTTTCGGTGCTACTAACTTCACTCTTTGATAAGAGTTTTCTAATGTTATGACGGACCAATTTGAGAAGAGCCATATGAGTGAGCTCAAATATTTCTTAGGACTCCAAATTCACCAAATGAACGATGGAATCTTCATCCACCAAACCAAGTACACGGTGGAGCTGCTAAAGATATTTGGAATGGAGAATGCCTCTAGCAAGAAGACACCAATGATCACTACTACACACCTTGATAAAGATACGGGCGGCAAAGATGTAGACATTCGTCTATATCGATGTATGATAGGTAGTTTATTATATCTTACTACTAGTAGGCCAGATATAATGTTTGCAGTATGTGTTTGTGCTAGGTATCAATCATAACCTAAGGAATCACACTTAATAGTGGTTAAATGTATTTTCCGTTATTTAAGTCACACACTCGACTACGGATTATTCTATCCAAAGTCAAGCACATATGAGTTAATCTCATATAGTGATGCAGATTTTGCTGGATGCAAATCCGACAGGAAAAGTACTAGTGGCACTTGCCATTTTATAGGAAATTCTCTTGTCTCTTGGTTTTCCAAGAAGCAGAATTCCGTATCACTTTCAACCACCGAGACGGAATATATTGACGCCGGTGCTGCATGTGCACAGGTTCTTTGGATGAAACACACACTTAAAGACTTCAGTATAAACTGTGATACTTGCCCTATCATGGTGGACAACCTAAGTGCAATATGTCTCTCCAAGAATCTGGTACACCACTCCCGTACTAAACCCATAGATGTCCGTCACCATTTTCTAGATGATCATGTAGCTAAAAAGGTCATCATTTTAGTGTACGTTGAAACCCTGAAGCAAATCACCGATATTTTCATAAAACCACTCAAGGAGGATACCTTTGTGTGGTTACGTAGAGAATTGGGGATTATGGGTGAATCCGAGATTTAGGACTCATCCTTTATATGTGATCTTGCATCATAATGATATTCATTACTCCTGTTGTATTTGCTGTAATTTTCTGATTTTAATGCTGGAGTTATGCTTGGTTTTACGATTTGAGCGACGGATTTATGATTTTCTGGTTTTATGGGGTAGGATAAGTTCATTTGAGAGTGTTTTGTTGGTATGTCCAAGTGTTCTTTGGAGAGAACTCAAATTTTTTCTTTCTCAAATTTTTGGACTCACTTAGTCGGTCCTAGTTCATATCCAGACCGACTAGTTTCACTTCTAGTCGGTTAGATATTGAACTCAGACCGACTAGTTCATACCCTATTTCTTGACCCACTTACTGTTTACCATTTAGTCGGTTCAAGTTCACTAGCCGACCGACTAGAACTCATTTTAATCGGTCAGCTCTTGAACTCAGACCGACTAAGTGGGCAAGGGCATGTTTGTTCTTTGGCCCTACTTAAATCGATTAGTCTCTCTTTGCACCGATTAGAAATCATTCTAATCGGTGCGTCTCCTCCGTCCTAAACCCTAAATCGCCGTCGTCCGCCCACTCCGGTCACTCCGTGTTACCGCCGTTCATCCTCCCTACTCCAGATCCGATCTCCTCCATCCTTGGTATCTCCTTTTTCCTTTTCTCATTCGATTAGGGTTCAGTTTCGTTCGATTTTCAGTTTAGTTCGATTTAGTTCGATTTCTCGTCTTGATCTCATGGCAAGAACTCGCATCCCAATTCGTCTCTCCGGTCCCTCTCCCATGACCGTCGACCCTCCCACCAATCCTAATCCACCCAAACACCGCACCAAAACTACCCGTCCGACCCCCTCGTCGCCTACCTCTCCCTCATCCTCTTCGCCTCCACTCAAGAAGAAGAGAGCTGCCGTTTCCAAGCCCAAACCTCAATCGAAACCCAAGCCCCAGCCCAAATTTGAAAAGATTTTGACCCAAGGCCCCTATCGTGCTCCCACTTCTACCATTCCTCCCTCTGACTCCGATGATGACTATATCTCGGAGACTGAGGCAGCCGAGAAGGAACCTACACCTCCTCCTCACACTACCTCTCGTCAGTCAAAGGGGAAGGCTCCCATGCCTTCTGGTGGGGTGGATATCACTCTTTGTCGCAATGATCCGATGTGCCTAGCCACCTACAACCGTATCGAGCATTTTCCTTTGATCCTCGAGCACTATGTCCAGTTCTATGATTTTCCTAAGCTCACCGATCTCCTTTCCTATTCTGGGCTCCTTGATTATCTTTGCCATGACCCCAAGGCGAATCCTCATCCTTAACCTCGGCTCGTTAAACTCTTTTATGCAAATCGAGTTCGAGGTGAGTATGATGACAAGCACTGTATCGAGACCATTGTTTTGGGGACACCCATTGTCCTCACGACAGAGATCTTAGGACAGTTAATTGGGGTCTCCTCCTTTGGTCTGCTCCCTTCAGACATCTCTGTGGATAATATCCACGATCTCGATCAGTCCCTCCTTACCGACATGTTCCACGTTATTTCTCCCGCCATGATTAGCGTTCCTTTCAAGTCCTTCAAACCGAATGCGTGGGTCCTTCCAAGTCCTTGCCGACATAATTTCATATGTTGACTATATAGCTTTGTTTGAATGGAAACATGAATTGTTTTCCATGCACTCGATGAGCTAAACATGTTGATATTGGAGAGTATGTTCCTTTCATCAATAATTGGATTTGATTTTGGTTTTTGATGATTCCTCTTTTCGACTATGGTCTCGTTGGCACACTTTGATTTTGTTTTCACTGTTTTTCTTGGTGCCATTTGGGCCGTCGTCGTTTTCTTCGTCTCTCTTGTTTATAATTTCTTTTGGCCTTGGTTGTTGCCGTTGTTTCCTCCCGCTCTTTTTGGATAATGCCAAAGGGGGAGAGAATTAATAATGACTATGTGCTAAATGAAAATTTAAACAATTACTGTGAATCTAATTTCATATGTTAGATTCATGGGGAGTGAAGATATAAAAATGGATTCCGATCCCATATTTCAATAATTGGATCATGTTTTATACTTCTCTTTTCTGCTTGATGCTTATGTGTATTATTTATTATGAAACTAACGAGTCATCAATGCAGGGGGAGTAAGTAAATTTCATTTATATCATTATTATTGATTTATATTTATGTTGGTTTGTCATCACCAAAAAGGGGGAGAATGTTGAGTATTGATTCCACTGATTTGGTTTTGATGATGAACAACCATACATATTGGGTACTAACTCTCTTTGAGCGCAGTTATGAAGATCGTCGTCAAATTACTTTGTAGATCCCAAGAGACATCCCAAGACTTCCTTAGAATGCGTGATCGATGTGCCTAAAGCTTCGTTGAAGCTCAAGGAGTATTAATGAAGTCTAGGGATTCAGATTCTTCGTGTTGAAGCTTTGAAGACGGTTTGTCGAGTTATTTATTTGGTCTTCTTGCTTCATTTCGTAGAATGTTAAGCCTTGAGCAGTACTTGCCTAGTTATCCTTATTTCTATCCTAGCTTATCTCTAGGATTGCCTTAGAAGTCACTAGAAAGTCCTTCCTTAGCTTATCGCGTCGATTCATGACTTTCTGTGCATCTTAGTTGGTTCATGAAGAAGGACCAATCGACTAGATACGATCTAATCGGTTGGGAATCCTTCTTGAATCGACTAATCATCCTTGTGAATTTTGGCATTCTTACTGTTGACCAATTAGTCAGTCCAAGAAGGCTCACCGACCGATTAGTTGTCAAACTAGTCGGTAGATGTTTCTTCTTAGACCGACTAGTTTATCCTCCATATTTCACTATATTCTCTGTCAACCCTCTAGTCGGTCCAAGAAGGTTCACCGACCGACTAGTTTGACTAGTTGTCAAACTAATTGGTCAGTGATCCTTCTTAGACCGATTAATCTGCTTTAATTTTCCAGCCGTTAGAGAATTTATTTCCACGATTTTTCTTGATCTGTTTTGATTCTTTCCATATCTGTTTGACTCGTTTCTAACATGGAAATATTTCTAATATGAGAGGAAATTGAGATCTAATTGGTATTCATTCGTTCATCAATTTTCAAGTGTTTTTTGCTCAAATCTCTCTCTCTCTCTCTCTCATTTGTGACCTAGTTTCTCAAGGGAGATTTTCAGATCTTGTGCGCTGTGTGATCATTCCTCCATTGTGCTGAATCACGGTCAAGATCTTCAACCTAGCAATTTTCACGTTGCTCATCGTTGCTAGGGTTTTCGTGCTCACTATTACTCATCTTCCTACCTTGCCCTAATTCGTAAGTATCTCAAGGCATAGGATTTTGTGGTAAGCAATTTCTATTTCATTAAATCTATTGTTGGTGATTTTCTCTCAGTTTGTGAGAGATATTCGTGATCCCGGCTTGTGGGAGTCACGATACGAATTGTTGTAGTGTTTGATCTTGTTGTAGTTTCTACAAGAAGTTTGTTTAGTGGAACCTTGAGTTAGTGGATTCTAACTCAAGTAACCGGAAGGGATCCGGGTGTCTGGGACGTAGGATCACCGGGAACAAGTCGGGGAGACTTGGGTGGATCCGAACCCATTACTTCGCTTGTTTGCGTTGCTATTCTTTTTGTTGTTATTAGTTATTCCGCATAGTTGTTTGTGTTTGCACAATAATTAGGAATTAGACTCTTGATTATTTTAAAGTACTATTCACCCCCCCTCTAGTACCTGTGCAGTAGCTACCAGGGAATTACACAGACGACGCCGACGTTTCGCCGTTCAGACCCGACTTCCGCTTATTAGACGACATCACGAGGTTGGTTTCCCTAACGAGTAGTAAAACCCACACTGTAACTCATCCAAATCTAATCTAAAATTGGTCAGCACAAACTAAAGTTATTTTCAGCATCTGTAAAACGTTGCCCACCGTAGGAAAGATCGACAAACGGACTAATTTTCTGTGCACATAGGGTAGACGTCGATATAGGCTGAACAAATCATCAAAAGACGTGACTTTTGACTGTTAGGGTAGTCCCGCCAAATTTAGAAACAAACCATAATAGGTTTGACAAAAAAGCACGATCTGACATCGCCGTGATCCTGTTTCAGACGGACCATCGCCGATGCGACGTTTCGACGGGACGCTCCGGACAGACGACGCACTCGCCACCGCAGGCAAGTGTACTTGTTGAGTATTAGTGTTTCATACCAATCTTATTTTGATGATGATCACAACATTATGTTGTTGCTAATGAATCTCATATTTTAGTCTCCCAGTTTATTTCAAGGATATTTTTCTTGGAGACTAATCACTTGGTGTAAGGATGGACATCATGTGAAGAAGGGCCAAAGTTTGGACTCAAGGAGTGCCAAAGCTTGGAGATGGTGGAGAGCAATCAAGGCATCAAGATTGAAGACTTAGACTCTTTTGAGAAGCATTGTAATCCATGTAATTTACTTTATTGCTTTCTCTCTCTTTTGAGTCTAGGGTTAATGTAATGCCTTGCTAGATGGTTTGCTCATTCATGCATATGCATTTAACCATCTTAGTGAACCTTAGGATTATCATAGAATCCAACCCAATAGGTTCACTCTGTCCAAAGACTCATTTGGAGTCTCTGGCTTTCCATCAGTCGCCTGATGAGGGAAACACCGCCGACTGGGTGATTTCCAGTTGCCTGTAGATCCTTCTACAGTCGCCTGATATGCACAGCTCAAGTCAACATTTCAATTGACTCAAACTTGAACTTTATGCACAGTCATCTGTCGATCAGTTTACAGTCGTCTGTATACTTACAGTCACCTGGGATTTGGCCAACAGTCGCATGTCTAGCGTAAGTGCAATCACTGCATCTCTCTGTCTTCTCTCCATATTATACAATAGTCGACTGATGTAGAATATGCAGTCGCCTGACTATTTGACAGTCGACTGTGGTAATAACATCATTCGCCTGTGCGAAGAATTGGAGAAAGAGTGCAGCTCTCTGTTTCGATCCATCCCCTGCAGCAGTCGTCTGCTGAAGGATTAACAGGCACCTGTCCTGTTTGTCAGTCGACTCTATTGTCTTCGTCCGTCGACTGTCCTGGCTCAGATTATAGCCGTTGGATATTTTCTAGCCGTTGATCAGTCGACTGTCTTATGATCATTAGTCGACTGTTCCTGTCGTTTTCGCCCAGTTTCTAGCCGTTGTAGAATTGATTCTTTGGCTGTGTTCTTGGGTTTTGGGGTTTGATATAGGGTTCCTATATATATGAGTGGGCTGCCATCTCTTACTCTTCTTGATTCTTCTTGATGCTATTGAATATCTCAAGAGATCTATAAGCCACTCTCAAACTCCCTCATTTCTCTCTTAGAGCTCATTCTCTCCTTCATGCATTGAAGTCAAGCTTAAGGGAAATCATCCAAGTGCTTTCAAGCATATCTCAACACTTGGAGATCCTCTTCCATGCCTTGCATTCATTAATGAGTAAGTTCATCTCAAAGCATAGGTAAGAGTATTTGTTTTACTTTGTTATTTCATTGAAACCCTAGATTTCTGTGTGAGGGCTAGTTACTCTCTGTGTGAGAGTATAACCTTCTGTGTGAGGGTTGGTTGAATCTCTCTGTGTGAGAGTTTAAGTCTTTCTGTGTGAAAGCAAGGATTTCTCTTTGTGAGAATCCTAAATCCTCTGTGTGAGGTCTCTCTGTGTGAGAGTGAGGATTTCTTTGTGTGAGAGTCCAAATCCTCTGTGTGAGGTATCTCTGTGTGAGATTGTATTCACTTCTCTATTTGAGAATTATAGTGGATATTGGTGTGGCTGGATGTACCCAAGTTTTGGGAACCATGGTAAATCTTGTGTTTGTGTTTTGATTGATTGTGTAGATTAATTCCTCTTGCATTTATAATTCCGCATTTGCAAGTTTAATTTTAATTGCACAATTTATTGCCATTACTCTATTCACCCCCCTCTAAAGTGTTTGTTGTTAGTATTGCAAGGGTAAGACGATCCCAACAGTACTCACTTGTACCTTCGGCCGTGTTTAGGCCTTAGACTTTTAGAACTGTTAAAACGTAAACAAAGAGAACCAGACGTGAACTGATAGTGTCCGGAACCCCCCTTGACAGCTTAGACTTGACGACGAAGTCTAAGCACAACAACAACAACAACAACTGACACCTTAGGATTATTCTGTGTGTGTGTGTGTGTGTGCGTGTGGACACCCTAGAATGAACATCCCCTCAACTCTGTCATGTCATGTCACAAAAGTCTTCGGGCGTTTCGGGTGCCCTCCATGCGAGGGTGATCTCTGGTTGTCTTGTCTTGAGCACTTTGGGTGGAGGAAGGTTGAGTGTTCCCTCGGCTTGGTGGGTTTGGCCACCTACAAGCTGAAAGGCATGAATCTCTCTTGTCACCCTCAGTCTTGTCTTGTCTTGTGCACAAGGTTGAGCATTCCCTCGGTTGAGAAGGTGCTGGCCGCCTTCTAACCGAAAGGCGTGAGCCTTAGTGACACATCCTTAGTCTTGTCTTGTCTCGTGCACAAGGTTGAGCGTTCCTTCGGTTGAGAAGGTGCTGGCCGCCTTCTAACCGAAAGGCGTGAACCTTAGTGACACACTTCTTGTCTTGTCTTGTCCCGTGCACAAGGTTGAGCATTCCCTCGATACAGACCGAAAGGCGTGAACCTTAGCGACACACTTCTTGTCATGTCATGTCTTGTCCCGTTTAGGTTAGTCCCGCTGTCGGTAGCACACACTACGGCTACAGCGTGTCGTGTTTACTTTTTCCTGCACCGTTTTACTTTCTTTAACTACCATGTTATAAACCCAGCATGTTAATCAAGCAGTAAATCGTTGTTTTAAATTACAGTAAACTTGCAGTAGAGTCTAACCCTTTCTTGTAGACTTTACCTGATGTACAGTTCATTTTCTCTTGGGTGATGTACGTCAGGTGTTGAGCCAGAGCACGTGGACGAGCCGGACATTCCTGAGTACGTGGAGCCAGAGGACGTCGACCCGGAGTACATACCTGACGAGGACCAGTCTTAAAGGTCCCTCATCGTTGCAGTTCAGAGTTATTACTGCTTTTAGTTGGGTGCGTAGCACTGTTTACTCTTCTATCTAGATTGGGTGCTTGCACCAGTAGTTTACTTTCTGCGTGTTGCCATGCTGAGCATTACTTTCTTTATTAGACTCTTGTACTTCTGGATATCTTGATGGAATAAAATGAATGCATTTTCGTTTAGTACTTTCTGTTGTTACGAATTTTTATATATGCAAGAACCTATTTGTTTCTACCTTTGGTACCCCTACAGACGCTTATTGGGTACGAGCTTCACAGCTCCGGCCCAAGCGAGCCTTAGTCACGCTTCGCCTCCATAGTTTTGGGAAGCGGGGCGTGACATGTTTTAGTGGTGGCCCATGCAGGTCTTGTAATTATAAAAGTTCGTAGCAATAGTATTACTCGCATTCATTTTTATTTATCCAGTTATCATGTACGAGTCTAATTTGGATCTTCCTTGTCAATAGGATGGCAGGGAGACGCAATACCCGAGCCGGGAGCTCAACTGATGGAGTTCCAGGAGACCAGGACGGTGAATTCCGTCAGTTTCTAGGCATCATGAGGGAGATGCTGGACGTGCAGCATCAATTGGTTCAGCAGTCCCATCAGGCTGCCCGAGCCGTCCAGGCTCTGCCGCCGCTACCTACACCGAGAGCTGCTCCAGGAGTGAAGCATTTCAATGAGCTTCAGCCGAAGACTTTTTCTGGGAAGGAAGGACCCTTAGGTGTTGATGAGTGGATCCAGAGAACAGAGGAGAAGCTGGTAGCTGTGAAGATCCCTGAGGATACCAGAGTTGAGATAGCGAAGATGTAGCTGATCGAGAATGCTAGGAACTGGTGATGCATTGAGGAGAGGCGCCTGCAGAAGCCAGTGGAGTGGAAGACCTTCAGGTAGATTTTTAAGGAGAAGTATTTCCCCAAGGCTGCTAAGAGGGAGCTGTTGAGCAGGTCCGTGTATCTGAAGCAGGGGGACATGACCGTCAATGAGTATGAGGCGGAGTTTGAGATGCTGAGTCATTTTGCCCATCATATGGTGAAGAAGGAAGAGAACCGAGCTGATCGGTTTCGTCCGGGTCTGCGTCCGAAGATTCAAGCTTCCATGTCCTCGGTAAATTTTTCGACCATGGGAGTCGTGCTGAATGCCGCCAAGAATCATGAGATCGTGGCACGTCTACTTGATCCTTCTGATGATGGAGGAAAGCGACCGATGGAGCAGCATAGGCCTTCTGCTAGGTCTATAGTGGAACTAGTTCAGTCTATACCTTTCAAGAGGCCAGGAGCACCTGCTCAGAGCCAGGCCAGAAAGTGATGTCTTTTCTGTGGCAAGCTGGGACATCGTCAGAACGATTACAGGAAGAGGCTGGGTTTGTGTCTGGCGTGTGGAGCCGCCACACACATCACTAGAGATTGCCCGAGGTATCTCCATATGGAGGGCGGAGCACCGGCCCCACTGCAGAGTAGAGCACCTGCCCCTACCCAGAGAGGAGCTGTTGTCCGTAGAGCATATGTCATGACAGCAGTGGATGG
Source organism: Scilla litardierei (assembly GCA_030789695.1). NCBI lineage: Eukaryota > Viridiplantae > Streptophyta > Magnoliopsida > Asparagales > Asparagaceae > Scilla > Scilla litardierei. The sequence goes on along the minus strand of CM061135.1, from coordinate 60,343,659 downwards.
CGTCATTGCAGGTAACTCCATAGTTTTAGTCTTTTATATTATAGCTTAGCTTATTTTTGGCTGCTTATGTATGTTTCAAAACTTTTTGTTTCCTTTCAAATCAAATCTTTAAAGTTTCGAAACTAGTCCACGAGATCACAACCCACCTATCTTCTCTCATCCATTACCACAACTCCACACGTTTTCCCACATGTTATTTTTTTAAAAATATGTCTTTGGCCTTAAAAAGTTATTTCCTCTTCTTCCCTCTTTGAAGTGTTATTTTCATTGTTGTTATAGTATTAGAACATGTTATTATTGCTATAGGATTATGTTTGTGGTAGGCTTAGAGTGAGGTGAAATATGTCGTCACGATGATTAATTGATTTTGGAACACAAGGATATTAGATTAGATTTCTTTGGATGAAAAGAATGAGGTGTCCAAGACTTATTTATAATACCGATGTGTGACGGACTCAATGGAGATTCTGGTCGGATGAAATTATATGCGGGGAGATGAGAACTTATCAGACTTGAAACTTGGATGAGTGGTAGATAGGAGTAGGTACGGAGTATAGTATGATTTAGAGTGGTCATGAGAATGCGTAGAACATTTAAAGCATCAAGACTTGATCATTAAGTTGACGTGAGAAGACATTAGAAGTAACACAACATGTTGAGATGAATGGATAGTTAGGAAGACAGATTTTATAAGATTGGGAGATTAGATAATATGGGTAAGGATAGCTGTGGTTCGATGGTTCATTGATTAAAGAGAATAGATTCATGAGTCAATATGAGGGATGATACTTTGGGGACGAGATGATTGAAGACTTGTAGGCGATGGCATGGATCTATAATCAGGTTCTAGGGTGTGATTCTAGTTGTAGCATTATCCAGTGGAGAGACGCATTATGATGGATTATTGTGGAGCGTCGTTTGAAGTTATAGGATTAGCGATCTTTATGTGTAGATATGAGGGTTTCGGGTATAAGATTAGATAGATAGTATTATTATTAGTATAAGTGATTCTGAGGGCGGAATCATTTCTAAGGTGGGTAGAATGTAACGGCCGCTTTCTGACTGTTCGTATTTTCTACGTGCACGTATTTTATTTGGCTCTTTCTTGGTTTCGGTATATACGATGTGGTATGCCGTTGTGACCGTATGGAAGTGTAGAATTTTATAGTAATTTTTGGGAACGTCATTTCACGGCTCGCTTTCTCGCAAAGCAGCTTTGAATGGAAGGGCGTTTTGGTCTTTTGGCACCAATATTCAGTTCCCGATTTTATGATAATTTTTGGTAGGTGTAGCACACGATCGGACCCCGTAGCCCCGTGCTTCTCGTGTCCACGATCGTCCCCGTATTTTCGGATTATTTTTCCGATGCCCGTAGTGAAAAATATCCGCTAATCAATTTGCAACCGTTGATTAGCCTCTAATCAATTTGAATTTCAAATCTAATCAAACCCCTAATTATTCTCCCACATATCATGGCAATTAGTTGCAGCCACTATTCACACCTTCCCTGTCCCCTATCTCCACTCTCCCTATCTCTATCTATCTCTCCCATTTAACCAAAAACCCAAACCCAAATAGCAAAACCCTTCATCTTCTTAAAGGGAAAATGGGGAGCCGCAAGGATACCCACGCAAAACCCATTTTGTGTGATTTTCCTCTTCTCCTCCGGCCACCCAGCACCACCCCCGACCTCCCCTGGCCGTCGGCCACCTCTCCCCTCCGGCCCCCTTTCTCTCTCCTCCGTTTTCTCTCTCTAAAGTGCTCTCCAACCCAAAAACCACAGATCAGGACCACCGGATTTACTGTTCACAGCCAGCCGCCGGCCGCCGCCGCCATCGACGACCACCCTACCGCCGTTGACTCCTATCGAAACCCCCTACCAACTGCAATTTCCCTTATGCTCATAGCCCACCTGTAGCTCCGAGAATCCTCGTTGGAACACGCCGTATCGGCTGTTTCTGACAGATTTGGAAGCTGAACTTCAACACCGGCTCACAACCACCTCCAACCACCCCCGGCGTCACCTCCACCACCGTTGGATTAGTCTTGAAGTCCTTTCCCTTCTGTAATTTTCCATTGTCTCTGTTCATCGCTGGAATTCCGCTGAGACGCGCAACAACGAACGTTGCGCCAATCTGTCCTCTCTAGCTTCTCACGGCCACCCATCGCCGTACGCTCATGCTGTCAGCCACCCACTGGGCCAGGCATCTTTCACTGGTCCTACTTCATCTACTGACAGCCCCCTTGGACTCTCGGAGTTCACATGCGTTGCCGCACGCACGTACTTTTAGCCGACGTCGCCGTTATCGTGAAGATCCGTTGCGCTACTCGCAACAGGAGGAGGATCGCTGTTAGCTCGCTGATTTCACGCCATCACCCCGCTATCCAGAGGTACCTCGATGTGCTACCTACAACAGAGGAGTTTCAGATGACGCTGATGTTTCGCCGTTCAGTTGGACGACATCACGTGGTTGGTTTCCCTAACGAGTAGTGTAACGACTGGTTTTTGTATGATTGGATTATCAGTGTGTTTTGCTTGTGATGGTGGGTTCTCTCCTTGTGTGGTTTCCATTTCTATAGTTCTCGCTTTCATTCATCTCGTTGAGATTTCCTAGCTTTCGTTTTCATTCCTTTTGATGTGATCTTCTAGCTTCTTCCTTAGAATCATTGAACTCGGAGTAAGTCACTCGTGACGAGCTTCAGATCGATCATATCTTAGCGATAGGTTGATCCTAGAAACCTTAGAATTCATCCCGGACCTTCGCGCTCCATTTCGAGACTTTTCGTGCACGTTAGTTGGTTCAAGAAGATCAACCGACCGACTAGTTTTCAAATTAGTCGGTCAGGAAATCAACTGGAACCGACTAGTTCATTCAATCAATTATTCTGGAGTTACTGTTTACTCTTAGTCGGCCTAAGAACAACCATCGACCGACTAGATGCTAAACTAGTCGGTCAGGAATCCTTCTCAGACCGACTAACTCTCATTTCCATGATCTCTCTCAGAATTCAGCCTTTAGTCGGTCAATGAACACTCACCAACCGACTAGTTCTCAAACTAGTCGGTTGACAAGCCTTCACCGACCGACTAACTCATAGTCCAGTTTTCCTGAGCGAGCTATTGTTTACTCTTAGTCGGTCTGCGTTGATCAACCGATCGACTAGTTCCCAAGCTAGTCGGTCACCAATCCTTCTTTGACCGACTAATCAGCCCAGGAAACCCTAGTTTTGCCCTAGCCGCCACACTTTTCTATAAATACGCCCCAAACGTTTTCTTCTTCTTCCTCATCACCCCAAACCCTAATTTCTCCCCCAATGAGCCCCCTTCTTCCCCAAACCATTGATCCTTCATCCCAAGCTCATCCATCATCATCCAAACCCTCATTTCACGTATCCTACCTCTCCTCAACCACAAACCCTCATCAAATCCCCAAAAGCCTCATCCAAACCCATTTCTCCAGATTTTCCCCATTTCCAGATCTGAGCCGGATCGTTCTTCCATCGCCGTAGTTCTCGGTGTCTGACGTGCATTTATATTTCATATATTCACGCACGTTTTCTTTTGTGTTTCTCCATGTTTATCCGCCGTCTCTTATTCGTTTTCGTGTATTTTCCCGTTTTCTTTCACTTTTCTTTGTTTATCCATGATTGCAGGGGATTGACCACGTAGGGGACGTTTAACGATGATATCCCAAGTCCCCGGAGCAACGGGAGAAGTCACGCGTGATCCAGGGGGTCAAACGTCGAAGAATTCATCTTTCAGCCCCTCACCCGGTCGGTTGGTCATCTCCAACCGATCGGGTGATGCACGCGTGCACCACCCGGTCTCTGCCGCAGCTCACAAAGAAGTCACCCGACCGGTTCGCAGACCGGTTCAGCGGGGGCTGTTCTCTGTTTTCTCGAAGCAAAACGCCAACCGATCGGGTGACTCTCACCCGATCGGTTCATCTGTAGCTGAAGAAGAAGAGCTGAAGACACGGACGTCGAACCGATCGATTCACCCGACTGCTCCAAGATCCAACCGGTCACTCAAGAACTCACCCGACCGGTTCATGTGATCGGGTGAAAGCTCGCCGTTTTCTGTTATTAATTTGTAACGGATCAACCGATCGGTTGACTTGTCAACCGATCGGTTGATACGAAGGTCTATAAATAGAACCCCTAGGGTTCCAGAAACGAGAGCTGTTATTTTTTCTACTGTTTTATCTCCTTGTGACGGCTGTAATTGTTACTCTTTTGTAAGTTTTCAGATCTTTCTAAAATTTTAGTATTGTCTTTATTACTCTATTACTTCCGCATTGCAATTGTCCGATTATGATTCCAAAGGTTAAATTTCATTTAGATCTCTTTTTCATGAATTTTTGTGAGTAGTTCCCAAATCTGGGATTTTGGTGGAAACCCCTTCGGGGGCTCTTCCCGATGCGTCCATAGGGTTAGGAAATCGATAGGGAGTAGGAATCTAACGGTTACGCGGGGTGTTTCATTGTCATCGGCGGGAAAAAGACCGCCTTTGACCGTTGGGCCAAGGGGGAATAAACTTGGCGGTTGACTCCCTAGCCATAGCTCACACCCTTAGCGTAGACGCCGAATCCTAGCACGCGAGAGCGGCAGGATGAGACGTTGGGAGATATCGTTGCGGGCTTAGTGCTCCCGGGATCGATCAGTGTTAATGGACACGGGAGTGCCCACTGATCGAATCCGGGAAGTCCGGTGTATCATCTTGGGCACCGACCGGAATATCGGGCCCATGGGACGCCGGTACCACTTTCAGAGGCAACGTCTCACCATTAGACCCTAATCCCGATCGCTATCCATACCTGTAGGCCGTGTCGGCAAGAGTCTCTCGTCGGGTTGGAAACCAAAGTCCCGGGTTTTCTTTCTTGTTGTTCATACCCTTTTATTTCCTTTCGTGACAACCATTCACCGATTCGGGCTAGCTCGCCCCTCGGGGTGATTTAGGTCCTACCTGACCCAAGCACAACCTCGCCTCACTGAGTTCGATATTCCCGCACCCTACACTAACCGTGAAACTTGCGATAAACGACACCGCACCGCCGCAACGCAAGCGGGGCGCCGGTCAAGTTTATGGCGCCGTTGCCGGGGAGGCAACGTGCTTGTTATTTTAGGATCTCTTGAACCCTCGTGTCTAGCTCACATCCCTACCTCGCGATAATTTTCGCATTCTCCTTTTTCTTTTTTATTTTTCTTATTTTTATTTCTTATTTTATCCGTTTCTTTCCCACTTGTCGCTTCACGGGTGTTTGTTGTTTTTCATGCGCAGGAGTTCAAGGAGTCTTGACGACTTGATTCCCCTCGATCCAGAGATTAACGCCACACTTAGGCGTTTGGCCGCCGAGAAGCGAAGAAGAGAAGATCCCGAATCCATGGAGGAGAACACCCCACCTCACAAGTCTCTGCTGGAGTACTCGATGCCATCCATCGAATCGACTTCCGCCATCCGATCTCCAGCTATTGCGGCCCAAAGCTTTGAGCTGAAGCCGTCTCTAGTGACATGGATCCAGCAGGACCAGTTTGCGGGTGCACCCATGGAGAGCCCGATCGAGCACCTAGACTCCTTCTTGGAGAAGTGTGACACCTTCCGGATTAATGGTGTCACGATAGAGGCTATCCGTCTGAAGCTATTCCCCTTCTCTTTGCGAGACAAAGCCAAGCAATGGCTAAGGGGGAAGGACCCCAACACTTTCAACACCTGGGAGAAGCTCTCCAACGCTTTTCTGACGAAGTTCTTTCCTCCGGGGAAGACCATGAAGTTGAGGAGTGAGATCTCCTCCTTCTCCCAGGCCAGCCACGAGTCCTTGCATGAAGCTTGGACGAGATATAAAGAGATGCAAAGAAGATGCCCTCACCATGAGCTTCCGAAGTGGCAGATTATTAATCTGTTCTACAATGGGTTGAGGGATGACCTGAAATCTTCTATGGACGTCGCGGCTGGGGGTTCCTTCATGTCTAGGAGCGAGGAGGATGCCGGGCATATTCTGGAAAATATGGCATCCAACAATGAGCGGTGGTGTGACGAGAGAGCCACACCAAGATCCGGGTGTATACACAGAGTCGAGGACGTCGACAAACTTTCAAGCAAATTCGACTTGCTTTCGACCCAGATCTCCGCACTAATGGTAGGAGCCGGTGGGGCCGGCACACAGCAAATTTCTGCGGTGGAGTCCGAATTCTTTGGGGAATTCGACGGTGGTGACATCTCACCACCGCTGGATCAGGCGAGCGCACTATTTTACAACCCCACGGGAAATGCGCCGTATCCGCTAAGGACAAATTCCAACCCAGCCTACTCTCCAAACAACCGGAACCACCCAAACTTCAGTTACCGGCCACCATTTCAGCCCTCGCCGCCTCAGCAGCCGCAGCAACAAACATATCAGCCGGCTAGGTCACAGCAACCATTTCAGCAACAACCTCAGCAACAGTCTTACGCCCCCAGGACTCAGCAGCCGTTCCAGCAGCAGCAGTAGTATGGCCAACAGAGGGCCGTCTCTCCGGTTGAGTCTCTCTTGACTCAATATATTACCAACCAGGAGAAGATCAACCAAAAGTTGGAAATGGGTCAGCGGACCCTCACGGACCAAGTAACCCAGCTGGGGTTACAAGTGGCGAACCTTGTAAGGTCACAAAACCAATTACCACCACAACCGGAGGTGAACCCGAGGGGAGCAACCCAAACATCGGCGCTCGTGCACGAGCACACAAATGTGTCCGCTATCGTTCTGAGAAGCGGGACACAAATTCCTACTAGAGTGCCCCCTAGCAACCCGGAAGCACCATTGGTCGTTGAGAGACCGACCGAAAAATCAAATGACACCGGTGCTTCGTCATCAAATCCTATGACTCCGGAGGGAGCCTCTGAAGAAGAGAAGAAGAAGGAGGAAGAGAGCCCGAAAGTGTATAAACCCGTTGTGCCATTTCCACAACGGTTGGCTCAGGCAAAAATTGATGAGAAATATGGCAAGTTCTTCGCCATGGTCAAGGACCTAAGCCTGCAAATCCCCTTCCTAGAAGCAATCGAAACAATCCCCTCCTATGCAAAATTCTTGAAAGGTTTGGTGACTAGAGGGTCTAGAAAGGAGAAAGTAGTGCTGACGGCGGAATGTAGTGCTCTTATTCAGAGGGAAAACCCGCCGAAACTCAAGGACCCGGGGAGCTTCTCTATTCCTTGCACGATCGGGGCGGTGAAGATTCATCGTGCACTCGTCGATCTCGGAGCGAGTGTAAGTTTGATGCCCTTGTCGATGTACAAAAGGATAGGAATGGGTGATTTGGAGCCCACCGGTATGACCCTATAACTAGCTGACCGGTCGGTCAAATATCCGGTGGGAATTGTGGATGACCTACCCGTTAATGTGAAAGGGGTGCATGTGCCAGTGGACTTTGTAGTCATGGACATGCCTGAAGACACACACACCCCGATCATCCTGGGACGGCCTTTCATGGCCACTGCTGGCGTTTTGATTGATGTGAAGAACGGAAAACTTTCTCTAAACGTCAGCGGAGAAAAAGTTGAATTTGATCTGGGGTTATCCATGAAGTACCCCGATCCCCCAGACGACCCTCGGTGTAATTTGCTGGAGATGGAAGAAGAAAAAGCTACAGAGGAGAGCTCCTGGGAGATTCTCTTAAGAAACCCCCCCGATGACTTGGGGGATTCAGAAGATGGAGACGGCCCCAAGTACAAAGAAGCTGCTGGAAAACTGAGTGCAGCAAGAACGACCCCTCCCGGGTTCCCCAAGGCTCCTACTGTGAGGAGAATGGGGAAAGAGCCCACGGACCTCACTAAAGACGAGATCCGGATCCTGAAGAAGATGGCGGGAAGCGCCAACACCAAGGAAAAGCCCCCGGATCCCAAGAACAAGGAGAGGGTAGTCGAGCAAGTATTTTTCCAGCCGCTGACTACTCCAAGCGCCTTCAGCTCCAATGAGAAAGAGATGCCAAACTTCGGGCATCACCCGTATCGACCACCATGAGCATCTCTTGCGGGCGTCGAGCCAACGACGTTAAACAAGTGCGCTTCATGGGAGGCAACCCATGCTCTAAACTTTTGCTCACTTTTTAGTGTTATTTCTGACTTTATTTTATCTATTTTTATAAATAAAATCAGCCGCGAGAACATCCGTTCGGGGACTTAAACAAATCTATTGGTTTTTGCAGGAAACAAGCCCCAACCGATCGGATGACAACTCACCCGATCAGTTGGGATGTATCAGATACATGTCGAGATCTGCCCCCATATGACCCGATCGGTTGAGTAATGAAGAGACTGGGTGGCAGACCGGGTGAGCTGGGGAGAACTCTCGGAAATTTTTGGGGAATATCAACCGATCGGTTGAGTTCGAGCACGATCGGTTGACGTGACCGGGTGAGCAGCCCTAAGTTCTCAGGAAAATGAGTGGAGCGGCCAACCGATCGGTTGACAAGTCACCCGACCGGTTCGCCTGTAGCATTTCTTCGGCAAGAATTTCGACCTAACCGTCAACCGATCGGGTGACAAGTCACCCGATCGGTTCGACTTAAAACCCTATATAAACCCCCCGACATCCGCTCGTTTTCACCCTCGCCCGATCGCAAAATCCGCCGTCGTTTCGCCTTCCCCTCTTCCCCAACAACCGATCCTCACTCCCCCACGACCTATACTCCTCCATTACTCCCTCTCTCCACCTCCTCCATCAATCCCTCCATCATCTACACCCTCTCTCTCCTCCCATTCCGAATTTTTGACCTAGTTTTCCCCCAAACCACACCCATCCGAAAATTCTTGCCGAAGGAGAACGCCGCGGCTCCACGCTACTCTCGCTGAACAGTGTGGGGGCACCTACGAGCAAGCTCCGCCATTCCGCTTGGGTACACTCGCTCCTAAGATTATATTTATATATTTGCCCTATAAATTGTGCTTGCTCGTTTGCTTGTGTTAGTGTGCATCCACTGTTTTTGCACTCATTCATACACGCACACTCACACATGGCTAAGGATAAGGACAAGGGGAAGGGAATTATGCGGGAAGAGGAGCCGTCTCGAAAGAGACGAAAACAAACACGCCCCCCTTCCCGTACACGAGCACTTACACTTGGCCCTCCTCCGCCTGTTATCCCCCCTGTGGACCCAATGTTGGGCCCGCATGGGTATATTTTTCGGAACCAGGAGCACAAAGATTTTTACCGTAGGCTTGATGCTCGAGGGCATCTATCTACTAAGTTCCCGCACGCACGTACACTTGTCGATCTCGGTGTCTTCACCGAGGTCGAATCTCTTTTCGCTAACTTACGATGGTTGGCCTTTCTTAATGCACATGCCGTATCCTACCCGGCACTCACACTCGAATTTCTCTCTACACTTGTTTAGGAGTCTGGGTCGATCATTAGATTCAGGGTGCGTAACCGTAGTGTCACCACAAATCTGAACACGATTAACGATATATTTGGTTTCCCCAATCTCGGGGATGATTCCATCCGACACTACGGGTACACGCCCGAGTTTGATGTCGATCAATTCTGGTTCCGCCTCACATTGATCCGTGACTATCCCCGAGGAAGGGCTAAGGCCTCCTCCATCATTCATCCCGTGTTTCGTTTAGCCCACATGATCATTTCATCTGCATTCTTTCCTAGGGACGAGTCCGGCACTGTGACTATCCTTGACCTTTTTATCCTTTGGGCCATGACTTTCCCTTATGTCCGGGATGATGATGGAGTTAGCTTCAGGGCCCCTACCGTCCCCATCCATGGTAGCGATTGGCTTGTTTACAAGCTACTCGAGATCAGCCGGGCCGGTAAGGGGAAGTTTTGTTGTGGGGGCATCATCACGATCATCTGCTCTCACGTCCAATTCAATATTACCATCCCCGTTAATCTTCCAGCTGCCGCAGGACCCTCACATCTTGATATTGATGTCATGCGGCACATCCACATGATTAAACCCCGCTCGGATGGCCGCTTCATATTTCATTATGGCCACCCCCCAGCCCCTTACACCATTCTGCCCAACCCCGCTCGCATGACCCTTGCTCTCGTGGGAGATTGGACTTTCCCTCCTGATCCAGACTTCTTAGCTGGGTTGAATCTTCCTTTCTTTCCCGCAGACGCCCGCGGGCCACCGTCCCCTGCCGCCCACTTAGACGAACAGGATATCCCTGCGTCTGGAGGAGATTTAGGGGCTGGCCCGAGTCGTCCTGTTTCTGCTCCGGGACCGATCACGTCTGAGCACCTCTTTGCGGCCATTTCTGGACTTGTCTCCTGTGTCGGCATGACCACTGCCGCCGGCACCTCTTCGACCTTACCTGGCGGCACCACCTCTGCCTCGCGTCAGTCTACATCTTTTGGTCGCCGTCAGGTATCTGCCCGTCTGGGACTTGAGAGGGAGGTCGCTGCCCTTCGTGAGCTCGCCATGTCCTCTGCTTCCTCGGACCCATCGCCATCCTCCTTTCTTACTCACCCACGTTTCCTCGCACTTGAGAGGAACGTGGCCACCATTCTCCGCCTTCTTACTCATATCCATGGACCACCTCCACCTTCACCACCCCGGCGATCTTCTCCTCCACCCACCCACACTTCCCCACATCCATCACCCCCCTCACCACATTCTTCTCCTCCCTCTTCACATCCCATCCCGGCATCCACTTCACCCCTCCCGACCACTTCCACCGCACCCACGTTACCTCCCTCCTCCTCCGTCACTCCATACGTGCGCCGGAGGAAATTGCCGGTGCGCTCCAGATCCCTCCCACCACCTCCCACTACCGTCACCCCCGCATCTACTTCCTCCATTTCTATTCCTCTCACCACCGCCTTGATCGCCTTCCTACCACCACCACCCACCACCACCGACACTCCTCCCATTGTTCACACCACCACTGCCCCTATTCCTTCGCCTCATTCCCCACTTCTCAGCACACCCCCAGCCTCCCCCGACCACCCATCCACACCCTCTTCCGAGGAGGACGAGGACTCTCCTCCTCCTGCTTTCTGATTTCACCTCTTTTGTTTTTGACTCCCCCTTGCACATCTCTGCATTTCATCGATCACATCATTTCGCTAGCACTTTCTGGTCTAGCTTGGGGGACGTCTATTTTGGTGTGCTGTCGTGTTTTGTTTGTTTTTCTCATTTTTGTGTGTGTGCTTGTTTTTCATTTTTTGAGTGTCGTGTCGTGTGGTTTTATTTTTATTTTCGTGTTGTTTGATTTTGATTTTGATCTTTCTTTCTTTTTCAGTTTCATCTATGTGTTTTCCTCGTTTTCATTTCTTTTTGTGTCAGTGCGTATTCCCCCCCATTTTCATTGCCCTCCCGTACTCACTCATATTGCATTGAGGGCAATGCAAACTTCAGCTTGGGGGAGTCGCACTGTGTGCGTCGTTTGAGTCCTTCTTTTTCGTTTTTTGTGTCGTTTTCATCGTGTTTTTATTTTTTATTTTCTTCTTCTTTAGCTCTTTCTCCTAGAGATGAATCCTATGATGAATCGCCACAAAGTCACACACACCTAGCATTGCATCGATAATCACACTCACTAACCCTAGGATTTCGAGTCCTCTTGCATTTCACGCATCGTGGGTCCACTTAGCTTTTTGTGAGTCGTGTGTCGTGACTAGCATTTGGTGTGCTTCTGCTTTGTGATTTTTCTTTATATACCTGTCCAGGAATGACCCCTAGATTATCATGCTCCGATTTGAATATGCGGTATTTGTTTCCACTATATGCATGCTATATTTATATCGTATACTTCAATTCGCATGCGTCGGGATTCCACAACTAAGGACTAGGATAACCCATTTAGCCTATGCTCTATTTAGCGAGAATAGTTTCCTTTGCCCGAGTGTTTAGATTTCGACTTCTTTTTTGTTTTACTTGGTGCAAATCTCCTCGTCGTGTACCGTTCTCCCACTTGGGAGAGTACACATGTGTATAGCCAAAAACCCAAAAATCCAAAAAAAAGGAGAAAAGAAAAGAAAAACCCAAAAAGAAAAGAAAAGAAAAATTGTGTATAGACCAAAATCCAAAAAAAATACAAATGCCCAAAACCCAAAAAAATTTCCGTGTGAATATTTTTTCCTACTCGCCAAGAATAAAGGGAAGGCGAGAATTTGCACAGAGTGTTCTTCTCCACATCATCTCAACCCCCCGTTGTTATCGAAAACACTTGGCTTAGGAACTTTTTAGCTAGTATCTAGGCTATAGTGGCGTGATTTCCTTAACCCTAGTTGTGGAGTCCCCGATGCATGATACGCTTCTATTCTCACTCTTCTCATGCATGCTTGAACTTATATTCGCCGCTTAATTCAATTCAGATCGATATTTTGGGTCATATCTTGGATTTGTGTATATCGAGCCTCATAGCACATTGTAGAAAGCATCACCATTTGCTAGCACACGACCACGCTCACTCGCGCTTCACCGCGTGGACCCACGACACTTATTTGGACTCGCTTTCCTAGGTTTAGTGGTGTGATTTGGCGTTTGCTTGCTTGGTGTGTCGTTTCTGATTTTGGTGGCTCTGATGGACGATCTCGGGTTTAGAGTTTTCTTTTTCTTTCTTCCTCTCTATTTTTCCCTTCCGAGCTCCTACTCTCACTCGTCTTCCTCGAGGACGAGTAAGAGTTCAGCTTGGGGGATTTTGACGTGCATTTATATTTCATATATTCACGCACGTTTTCTTTTGTGTTTCTCCGTGTTTATCCACCGTCTCTTATTCGTTTTCGTGTATTTTCCCGTTTTCTTTCACTTTTCTTTGTTTATCCATGATTGCAGGGGGATTGACCACGTAGGGGACGTTTAACGATGATATCCAAAGTCCCCGGAGCAACAGGAGAAGTCACGCGTGATCCAGGGGGTCAAACGTCGAAGAATTCATCCTTCAGCCCCTCACCCGGTCGGTTGGTCATCTCCAACCGATCGGGTGATGCACGCGTGCACCACCCGGTCTCTGTCACAGCTCACAAAGAAGTCACCCGACCGGTTCGCAGACCGGTTCAGCGGGGGCTGTTCTCTGTTTTCTCGAAGCAAAACGCCAACCGATCGGGTGACTCTCACCCGATCGGTTCATCTGTAGCTGAAGAAGAAGAGCTGAAGACACAGACGTCGAACCGATCGATTCACCTGACTGCTCCAAGATCCAACCGGTCACTCAAGAAATCACCCGACCGGTTCATGTGATCGGGTGAAAGCTCGCCGTTTTCTGTTATTAATTTGTAACGGATCAACCGATCGGTTGACTTGTCAACCGATCGGTTGATACGAAGGTCTATAAATAGAACCCCTAGGGTTCCAGAAACGAGAGCTGTTATTTTTTCTACTGTTTTATCTCCTTGTGACGGCTGTAATTGTTACTCTTTTGTAAGTTTTCAGATCTTTCTAAAATTTTAGTATTGTCTTTATTACTCTATTACTTCCGCATTGCAATTGTCTGATTATGATTCCAACGGTTAAATTTCATTTAGATCTCTTTTTCATGAATTTTTGTGAGTAGTTCCCAAATCTGGGATTTTGGTGGAAACCCCTTCGGGGGCTCTTCCCGATGCGTCCATAGGGTTAGGAAATCGATAGGGAGTAGGAATCTAACGGTTACGCGGGGTGTTTCATTGTCATCGGCGGGAAAAAGACCGCCTTTGACCGTTGGGCCAAGGGGGAATAAACTTGGCGGTTGACTCCCTAGCCATAGCTCACACCCTTAGCGTAGACGCCGAATCCTAGCACGCGGGAGCGGCAGGATGAGACGTTGGAAGATATCGTTGCGGGCTTAGTGCTCCCGGGATCGATCAGTGTTAATGGACACGGGAGTGCCCACTGATCGAATCCGGGAAGTCCGGTGTATCATCCTGGGCACCGACCGGAATATCGGGCCCATGGGACGCCGGTACCACTTTCAGAGGCAACGTCTCACCATTAAACCCTAATCTCGATCGCTATCCATACCCGTAGGCCGTGTCGGCGAGAGTCTCTCGTCGGGTTGGAAACCAAAGTCCCGGGTTTTCTTTCTTGTTGTTCATACCCTTTTATTTCCTTTCGTGACAACCATTCACCGATTCGGGCTAGCTCGCCCCTCGGGGTGATTTAGGTCCTACCTGACCCAAGCACAACCTCGCCTCACTGAGTTCGATATTCCCGCACCCTACACTAACCGTGAAACTTGCGGTAAACGACACCGTGCCGCCGCCACGCAAGCGGGGCGCCGGTCAGTGTCGTTCCTCCGCTTCTTCACGGGTAGTATTCTTCCTTTAATAATCTCATAACCCACACTTGATATTTGTGAAACCCTAATAAAATGGATCATTAGAAATCGTAGGGTTCGATTGTGAATACGGATTAGTTACCATTCTAATGTTGTTTTTCCATGACAGTGATCCATTCCCGTAGATAACAATTTGTGTGATGTGCCTTCGTTGATCGTTCTCCTCGGTGCCAGGCAAGTGAAACTTGCATCTCTTGATTTGGGTCATGTCTTAGGCCATTTCCCTTGCTTTAGCGTAAAAGAGACTAGACGGTGAAAGGATAGCCGTCTAGACGCCATTGACCTAGCTTGACAACGAAGCTTGGTCCGTCACCTTCATCATGCTTGTATGTCACGTTTACTTTCCCTTAACGGTACGCGTATTAACTGTTCATGTCATCCATGCATCCTTAACTGCTATTGCATTTTAACTGCCATGTTTAATTTGAATTAACGGTACGCGAATATGTTCATGTCATTGCATTTTGCCTGTCATGTTTAATTTCAATTAACAGTACGTGAATATCTGCTCATGTCATTGCATGCTTGAACACTCATCGTGATTGCGTATCTTCGCTACATACTTGTACTATTTATACCGGCTAGGCACCTACCTTGCGTGGGCACAATCCTATGCCAAATACACTTTCTGGCTCGTGTTCCAGAAGACAAGCTCAACACAGCCTGCGGGTAATAGGGCACTCATTGAGTGATCCCTTGTACTTGATGCGTGAACACAGCCTGCGGGCAATAGGGCACTCGTTGAGTGATCCCTTGTACTTGAATACAGCCTGAGGGCAATAGGGAATCCATATGTGGGTGATCCCTTGTACTTGTTACTTGACATTACATGTCACAACTACCACTTGTTTACTTGACTGTTCACTTGACGTGAACCACTCGACTTGTACTTGTCCGTGTTTACTTGTTATCCGTGACATACTTGCTACTTGTACTTCCCTTTACTTGTCACTTCCATACTATACTTGCCATGTCATGCATCATACTATAACTGCTAGGTTGCTAGATTACCTTTCTTTCTGTTTCCTTACACAAGTCTTTTTAGACTTGCTGACATGTGCCCCTCTCTCTTTTGGGTGTCACATGTTAGACTCAGAGCCAGAGCTTGTTACAGAGGACGTTGTGTTTGCTGTGGAGGAGTCTTGTGGACACCGGTGACTTTGTTGAGTTCCCTTTATGTTTTAGGATTCCTGTTAGTTGTCGGTGCGTGGCACCTTTGTTTTATATGTTATATTTTGTAGGCCATGTTGGGCCTTAGACTCTTTTTCCTTTAGCCTGGTGGCTTTTCTGCGATATTGTAATTTGTTTATGGACATTTGGAGATTCAATAAAATGTCGTCTCATTTCCTTATTATCATCGTTGTTTCGTTTCTCTTTGCAAGGACCTGCCATAATAAGTGTTTTTTACGCTTATCAGACTTGGAGCTTCACAGCTTCAAGTTTGTGCGGACCTTCTCACGTCTCGCCTCCACATTTTTGAGAAGCGGGGCGTGACAGGTTTTATTGGTGGCCCATGCAGGTCCATTTGCAAATGTGAACTATCGGAACAATGATAATAATTATGGAATGTCCATTAAATAAATTAGAACATCCAATTTATAAGCCTTGAGTCTAGTAGTTTTCCTATGTCACTGGGTGGTAGGAAGACTTAGTTAGACGTCCGTGCTTGCTAGTTAGAGGCCCCTGATTGTTAGTTAGACTCCCCGCTAGGAGTTGATTTGGTCGTCGTAGGAGTTACCTTAGTGGTTCCTGTCTAGCTTTGACTAGGGTAGACTTCTAGAATTCTTTGGTCTCTCGCTTGGGTTCATCGATTTCGGACCAAGCTGAACTCATTTCATCGCTGTCTAGCCCTTAGGGAAGTCTTAGCGCTTAGTTTCATAATCTTTAGTTGGTTGACCGTAGGAGTTTCCATAGATTTTCCTAAGTCATAACCTAGGCGTATTTATGTTTTGATCATCCGACCAAATCCCTTGCCTCGATTCCCATGACCACCACGTTTCGATAATCGTTGATCCTTCGAAGGTCCCCATTCGCAAGGCTTAATTTCTTTTAAAGTTATTTTTCGATTTCCCTTATTAAAGTTTTCGTTAAGTTTAAATTTTGTTTTAAACCCGCTACGTATATACTTAAAATTTCTCACTTTTCGATTGAGTCAAATTCCTTGTAGATTTCGGAGTCTAATGGTTGTAATTATAATTGCTAACTCGTAACCATTTTCTTGTCTATATTTTCGCATTTCGGTTTAAAGACTCCAATACTATTTTGGAAAATTCGATATACCATTTTCTAACTGTGAGATCCATTTTAATCGCATAGCATACATACTTTAAAATCTTTTCCAAGCTAAATGGAATTTCAATTGTTATATGTATACTTATATCTCGTACTCTTTCGTTGACTTAAATTAATTTTTGAAATTCGAAAGTTTTGACGAGATTTTGTTTTATAATGTTTTACAGCCTATACCTTTCATATCTATTTGAATATCTTGTTCCTTTTCATAAATCGATTTAATTCTGAGCCGCAATTCTATTTTCCAAATTCGATTTATGAATTTTCCTTTCTTATTTATGCTATTCAAATGACTCATCGCGCTCCCTTAATATACTTTTCAAGTCACTGATGATTTCAGCTTTCAACAAATCAAAGTTATGTTCAAACATTTTCTCGACTACAGATTTTTGGAAAATTACGTTTCCGTAACCACTTCCCTTGTCCTCAAATTCACATGACCACCTCATTACAATTATCCTTGATCTTTCAAATGTTTTCCGTTGCAAATCTTGATTCTTCCAAAGTTATTTTCGAATGCTTTCCTTATTTGAAGTTTCACTCAATTTAAATTTTGTTCTAAACTTCATTAAATATGTCTCCCTAAATTTCGATGGAGTTAAAAGTCGTTCTTGAATTTTGAAGACTTTTGGTCGTAATTTTAAAATTACTATCTTGTACTATTTTTCTAACAATGTATCTTTCGCATTTCGATTTTTTTTAAACTTTATTACTATCCTGATGGTTCGATATACCGTCCTTTTCCTAACTACAAACTTTATTTTAACCACTTATCTTACATACCTTTAGGGGTATTTTTCCAAACTGAATGGACTTCAACTAATTTTTGTATATATCAATTATTGGTTCGTCGTACTCGTACTTCAAAAGTTTTTATACCAACACGTTCTTTTGGCGAATCCTTATTTCCCTAAAAGTATCTTCGATCTTCTTCTTTCGTTAAGTTTAAATTTGTTCGAAACACTTTTGATATATGTAAGGTTTCATGCTCATTTGCCGACTTAAATTATTTATGTTTTTAAATATCGAAACTTGTGTTGAGATTTTTAGATTAGAAGTTTATAATATTTTCAGCATATACTTTCGTATCGATATAAATGTCTTGTCCCTTTTCATATACCAATTTCATTCTGAACCGTATTTCTATTTTCCTAACTCGATTCATAATTTCTTTTCTTACTTGTGCCATTAAAATTTTATTCGAAAACACCTCGTGCTTACTCTTAATAAACTTTTCAAGTCCCTTTGGACTTCGGCTTTTAGCAAGTCGATTTTATGCTCAACATTTTCCATATTTCAGATTTTTGTAAAAAAAAATTATTACTATTTCGAAATCATTCCTGACTTAGACCCTTCATAAAACGGTTTAAAAGTTTTAATACTAACTTGATGAGTTTAAATATCCTTTTCTCTTTCCATACTACTAAGATATTATCTTTCCATTCACCATACACACTTTTAAGATAATTTCTAAAATATGACTTCAATTATTTTTATATATCGGTACCACGTTCGTTTTGCTCGTACATTAAGATCTTGTATAAATCAATTTTTGTTGGCAAATCCGGATTTCTCTAAAAGTATTTTCGATATGGTTTATTTGGGATTTCTCTTCAGTTTTAAGATTCGGAAAACCTTTAGCATGCGCTTAAATTCTCCACACTATACTTGATCTGATTTCAATCTTCGAATCTCAAAACTTTTCCAAAATTTTTAGATTGCTGCCGCATAACATTTCTGACCTATGTTTTAATGTTCGAGTAAATGATTTCCTTTTTCCTCATGATGATTTTATATAAGCCAATAAACCACTTTTCCTCTTATTACGTATATTCGTCTCAAACTCGTTTTCAAACAACTTGTTTATCGACCTCTAAATAATTTTATACAAACGAGGACTCCGACTTTTTGAAGTACAACGGTCTTCGAATTCACGTATTTTAACTTATGTTGTTTACACTACCTTCTTTACGTATTCCTTAAGGGTATCATTGCATCATCTTTCCACCTAAACATTCACAGTCTTACCCTGATTCCCCTAACCAAATTTGGCTCCTTATCTTCGTCCTAGCTGAACCTATGTTTTTCGATCTTTCTATTCGTCATGATCTAGGTTCGGTTCTTTCCTATTGTCTAGCCCATAGAGCTTGTCGTTGCCTGTGTCAACCTTATTATAGTTTGGTGGGCCCATTAGTTAAGTGGTTATGTCGTCGTAGTGTTGATTTCGTGGTGTGTATATAGTGGTATGGGTGTTGGCATTTGTATGTTGTGTGTAGGTAATTTTCTGCTTGAGTATGATGTGATATACGTATGATAACAGAATGATAATTTTGATTGGTACTACTTGTTTTATGAGATGTCGTATGCGTGTATATCAGGAGGTATACCTGACTATTGCATCTCTTAAACTTGTATGTAGTTGATGTGTTGATATGGTAATTATAAATGGATGGATATGGTGTGAAAATATGTGATACGTGGATGTGTATGCCTTGGAGTGGTATGGGTATGTGTATAGATACTGTGTTACGCATATAAATGTCCTGCTATGATTTGAGTCTCACTCAAGCTTGAGTGGGTCTACTCTATGTACTTTGGTATAATTGTATGTGGTGGTGAATAGTGACGGATGATGTATGTATGGTGTTTGAGTTGTTTGTGCTTGGTTGTGTTACGCACACGATTGTGGGTGGCTATACCAATATATAGTTATAGGACTATATGTGGGGTGAAAATATGGTGAAATATTTGCATGTATTTGAATGACAAAAAAATGTGAAATTATTTTCAAATAAGAGAGGCTTGGTTATTTTCTTATAGTAAGTAATAAGTGTTTATTGTTGTATAAATATATTGACTATATATATGTGATTGAAATACGTGTATGAAATTGATTGACTATAATAAGTATGAGTGTACTATGTGCGTGAAAATATGTGTGTAGTGGTAGTAATATTTGATTTCTAGTGCATGTATATATGAGCACTCGAAATGAAAGTACTTGGTTGAATTTATGATGTGATATTGGTTGGGGGTAGTTACCCGAGCGACTATATATATGTTAGAAAGTCCGAGGACGGACTTTATTCTAAGGTGGGTAGGATGTAACGACTGGTTTTTGTATGAGTGGATTATCAGTTTATTTTGCTTGTGATGGTGGGTTCTCTCCTTGTGTGGTTTCCATTTCCATAGTTCTCGCTTTCATTCATCTCGTTGAGATTTCCTAGCTTTCGTTTTCATTCCTTTTGATGTGATCTTCTAGCTTCTTCCTTAGAATCATTGAACTCGGAGTAAGTCACTCGTGACGAGCTTCATATCGATCATATCTTAGCGATAGGTTGATCCTAGAAACCTTAGAATTCATCCCGGACCTTCGTGCTCCATTTCGAGACTTTTCGTGCACGTTAGTTGGTTCAAGAAGATCAACCGACCGACTAGTTTCCAAACTAGTCGGTCAGGAAATCAACTGGAACCGACTAGTTCATTCAATTATTCTGGAGTTACTGTTTACTCTTAGTCGGTCTAAGAACAACCATCGACCGACTAGATGCTAAACTAGTCGGTCAGGAATCCTTCTCAGACCGACTAACTCTCATTTCCATGATCTCTCTCAGAATTCAGCCTTTAGTCGGTCAATGAACACTCACCGACCGACTAGTTCTCAAACTAGTCGGTTGACAAGCCTTCACCGACCGACTAACTCATAGTCCAGTTTTCCTGAGCGAGCTACTGTTTACTCTTAGTCGGTCTACGTTGATCAACCGACCGACTAGTTCCCAAGCTAGTCGGTCACCAATCCTTCTTTGACCGACTAATCAGCCCAGGAAACCCTAGTTTTATCCTAGCCGCCACAGTTTTCTATAAATACGCCCCAAACGTTTTCTTCTTCTTCCTCATCACCCCCAAACCCTAATTTCTCCCCCATTGAGCCCCCTTCTTCCCCAAACCATTGATCCTTCATCCCAAGCTCATCCATCATCATCCAAACCCTCATTTCACATATCCTACCTCTCCTCAACCACAAACCCTCATCAAATCCCCAAAAGCCTCATCCAAACCCATTTCTCCAGATTTTCCCCGTTTCCAGATCTGAGCCAGATCGTTCTTCTGTCGCCGTAGTTCTCGGCGTCGTTCCTCCGCTTCTTCACGGGTAGTATTCTTCCTTTAATAATCTCATAACCCACACTTGATATTTGTGAAACCCTAATAAAATGGATCATTAGAAATCGTAGGGTTCGATTGTGAATACGGATTAGTTACCATTCTAATGTTGTTTTTCCATGACAGTGATCCATTCCCGTAGATAACAATTTGTGTGATGTGCCTTCGTTGATCGTTCTCCTCGGTGCCAGGCAAGTGAAACTTGCATCTCTTGATTTGGGCCATGTCTTAGGCCATTTCCCTTGCTTTAGCGTAAAAGAGACTAGACGGTGAAAGGATAGCCGTCTAGACGCCATTGACCTAGCTTGACAACGAAGCTTGGTCCGTCACTTTCATCATGCTTGTATGTCACGTTTACTTTCCCTTAACGGTACGCGTATTAACTGTTCATGTCATCCATGCATCCTTAAACTGCTATTGCATTTTAACTGCCATGTTTAATTTGAATTAACGGTACGCGAATATGTTCATGTCATTGCATTTTGCCTGTCATGTTTAATTTCAATTAACGGTACGCGAATATCTGCTCATGTCATTGCATGCTTGAACACTCATCGTGATTGCGTATCTTCGCTACATACTTGTACTATTTATACCGGCTAGGCACCCACCTTGCGTGGGCACAATCCTATGCCAAATACACTTTCTGGCTCGTGTTCCAGAAGACGAGCTCAACACAGCCTGCGGGCAATAGGGCACTCGTTGAGTGATCCCTTGTACTTGATGTGTGAACACAGCCTGCGGGCAATAGGGCACTCGTTGAGTGATCCCTTGTACTTGAATACAGCCTGCGGGCAATAGGGCATCCATATGTGGGTGATCCCTTGTACTTGTTACTTGACATTACATGTCACAACTACCACTTGTTTACTTGACTGTTCACTTGACGTGAACCACTCGACTTGTACTTGTCCGTGTTTACTTGTTATCCGTGACATACTTGCTACTTGTACTTCCCTTTACTTGTCACTTCCATACTATACTTGCCATGTCATGCATCATACTATAACTGCTAGGTTGCTAGTTTACCTTTCTTTCCGTTTCCTTGCACAAGTCTTTTTAGACTTGCTAACATGTGCCCCTCCTCTTTTGGGTGTCACATGTTAGACTCAGAGCCCGAGCTTATTGCAGAGGACGTTGTGTTTGCTGTGAAGGAGTCTTGTGGACACCGGTGACTTTGTTGAGTTCCCTTTATGTTTTTGGATTCCTGTTAGTTGTCGGTGCGTGGCACCTTGTATGTTATATTTTGTAGGCCATGTTGGGCCTTAGACTCTTTTTCCTTTAGCCTGGTGGCTTTTCTGCGATATTGTAATTTGTTTATGGACATTTGGAGATTCAATAAAATGTCGTCTCATTTCCTTATTATCATCGTTGTTTCGTTTCTCTTTGCAAGGACCTGACATAATAAGTGTTTTTTACGCTTATCAGACTAGGAGCTTCACAGCTTCAAGTTTGTGCGGACCTTCTCACGTCTCGCCTCCACATTTTTGGGAAGCGGGGGCGTGACAAGTAGTAAAACCAGCACTGTAAATCATCAAAACCTAATCTAAAATTGGTCAACACGAACTAAAGTTATTTTCAGCTTCTGTAAAATGTTGCCCACCGTAGGAAAGATCGACGAACGGACTAATTTTCTGTGCACATAGGGTAGACGTTGATCAAGGCTGAACAAATCATCAAAAAGACGTGACTTTTGACTGTTAGGGTAGTCCCGCCAAATTTAGAAACAAACGATAATAGGTTTGACCAAAAAGCACGATCTGACATCGTCGTGATCCTGTTTCAGACGGACCATCGCCGATGCGACGTTTCGACGGGACGCTCCGGACAGACGACACACTCGCCACCGCAGGCAAGTGTACTCACTTGTACCATCGGCCATGTTTAGGCCTTAGACTTTTAGAACTGTTAAACCGTAAACAAAGAGAACCGGACGTGAAATGATAGCGTCTGAAACCCCCATTGATAGCTTAGACTTAACGACGAAGTCTAAGCACAACAATAACAACAATTGACACCTTATGGTTATTCTGTGTGTGTGTGTGTGCGTGTGGACACCCTAGAATGAACATCCCCTGAACTCTATCATGTCATGTCACAAAAGTCTTCGGGCGTTTCGGGTGCCCTCCATGCGAGGGTGATCTCTGGTTGTCTTGTCTTGAGCACTTTGGGTGGAGGAAGATTGAGTGTTTCCTCGGCTTGGCGGGTTTGGCCACCCACAAACCGAAAGGCATGAATCTCTCTTGTCACCCTCAGTCTTGTCTTGTCTTGTGCACAAGGTTGAGCATTCCCTCGGTTGAGAAGGTGCTGGCCGCCTTCTAACCGAAAGGCGTGAGCCTTAGTGACACATCCTTAGTCTTGTCTTGTCTCGTGCACAAGGTTGAGCGTTCCTTCGGTTGAGAAGGTGCTGGCTGCCTTCTAACCGAAAGGCGTGAACCTTAGTGACACACTTCTTGTCTTGTCTTGTCCTGTGCACAAGGTTGTGCGTTCCTTGGTACAGACCGAAAGGCGTGAACCTTAGTGACACACTTCTTGTCTTGTCTTGTCCCGTGCACAAGGTTGAGCGTTCCCTCGGTACAGACCGAAAGGTGTGAACCTTAGTGACACACTTCTTGTCTTATCTTGTCTTGTCTTGGCTTGTCCCGTTTAGGTTAGTCCCGCAGTCGGTATCACACACTACGGCTACAGCGTGTCGTGTTTACTTTTTCCTGCACCGTTTTACTTTCTTTAACTGCCATGTTATAACCCCAGCATGTTAATCAAGCAATAAATCGTTGTTTTAAATTACAGTACACTTGCTGTAGAGTGTAGCCCTTTCTTGTAGACTTTAACTGACGTACAGTTCTTTTTCTCTTGGGTGATGTACGTCTGGTGTTGAGCCAGAGCACGTGGATGAGCCGGACATTCCTGAGTACGTGGAGCCAGAGGACGTCGACCCAGAGTACATACCTGATGAGGACCAGTCTTAGAGGTCCCTCACTGTTGCAGTTCAGAGTTCTTACTGCTTTTAGTTGGGTGCATAGCACCGTTTACTCTTTCTGTCTAGGTTGGGTGCTTGCACCCGTAGTTTACTTTCTGCGTGTTGCCATGCTGGGCATTACTTTCTTTATTAGACTCTTGTACTTTTGGATATCTTGTTGGAATAAAATGAATGCATTTCCGTTCATTACTTTCTATTGTTACAAATTTTTATATATGCAAGAACCTGTTTGTTTCTATCTTTGGTACCCATACAGACGCTTATTGGGTCCGAGCTTCACAGCTCCGGCCCAAGAGGGCCTTAGTCACGCTTCGCCTCCGTAGTTTTGGGAAGCGGGGCATGACAACTTACCTCGATAGTTGCCATATCTGGTGCGAGGTCTCACATTGAGAGACACGGTTGAACTCGTTACCTGTTACTGCACAAAATACGACATTCATATCTTTAGTATTAAGATTACCTCTTTTTTTCATCTGCTGACCATTTTCTGGTGTCCGCATCGGTAGGTGCTTTGTATCGATTCTTGGTGACTGTCCATGTGTCAATGTCCAAAGATTGTAGATGATTCTTCATGCTTATCTACCAACTCGTATAATTTGTTCCATTGAATAGAGGTGGTCGCATGGTGTTCAACCCTTCAGAGTGGTGAGATGTTAATGCCATCGCCTTAGCCTCGCTTTGATACAAAGTGTTGGATCTTCTGGATGGCAAACAACACTAGAAGGGGTCATTAATAGGGTTGTTAACAATTATAAGTCCATTTCGATTAAACAACGATCCTTCTATGTGTTGCTTAAGTATCAAATTAAGTTGCCTCAAATTTGAACTTAATCAACAATTATATGCTTGTAATAGATAAGAGTTAAGAACCGTGGAAATGAAAGCTGTCACGCGTCGCTTCCCATTCTACCGGAAGAGAGGATGCGAACGGGCCCATGATGCGCTTACAACAATGAGGAGTACTTTTTTAAATCATAAATATTTTCATCCTTGGCTTAAACACAATAACACGTCTGTGTTAATAACTGCGGATCCTTGCATGCTTACTTAAGGAACATCTTAAATAACATTATTACAAACCAAGAGTCTAAATATAGAATACATCAGTAGGCCTCGCATGGCCAAATCAAAATACACATATATACATTGATACACTCAGAAATATGAAAAGGGATGAAGTCCACGTGGTCCTGGTCAACAGGACTGATCTTAGAGACAAATTCCTCAGTAAACTCTGGCTCAAAACCTAACATGCATTTCAAAACAATATACATTTGAAATACTTGTCAGCGAGGGTTACTCGTGCAAGTACTTTCCATAATAGAAAGAAAGAGTGTATATAAAATATTTTACAAAAAGCATGGTATGTAAAAATGTGGTAGGAAATGTTGTACTAACATGGCATAGAAATTAAGAGAATTGTATAAGTATTGTGTGAACATTTAACGAGTTTAATTCGTAAGAACTACATCATATATGAAAGTGACGTAAGGAAAAGCATGTTGAGATATATAAGGTCTGAAACGATATTAGCTATTAGTCAGAACATTTAATATTATTAGATATATGAAATAAAAAGAGTGATTTGCAACCTGTAACAGTTAAACGATTGATAGCAATTTGCAGCATGTAAGAAAAAGACTGTATAAAACGATGAAGTGGATACTTACTAACATTTGTTCTAGTGTAAAGCCCAATGTCCGAGGAAGGATGTAACTAAGATGCACCAGAACCATCAAAAGCTACCCGTAATTCTCTACTTACCGACTCCTTCAGGACGATGGCCAAGATTTATCAATAGGGTGGATCTAGTCAATCAGCAACCTTTACTACAGTGGACTACCCCATCCCACAGGTCGGGTCAGTAATATATAATACAATTAAATTCCATCAGTCATTCAGTCTGTTCTGTTCCATTGCATCGAATTAGATGTGTACAATTTTTCCACGGTGTCTCAATAGTCCATATAATAGTCTCATAAAATTTCACAACTTTACGATTCAATTTTACAATTAAAAGAAACGTGGAAATACGTAATAGTATTAATAAATGAGCACAGAAACGATTATAACTAAGCAAAAGAGTATATTTAAGCTTAGAATATTTTTCTAAAGCTAGTATGTATTTTTCAAGATTTTAAAATAATTAACAGGTATTTTTTTCTTAATTTAAAAGGTCAAAACTAATTTTAAAATCAAGAAATGATTTTAACGATATGTAATCAAGGATTTATTCGGGGCAAACTATACGTTGAAATTCCTCCAATAAGGGGTCAAAATGACCGTCTCGTTTAGTACTACAACATATATTTTTTCGTACGTTAGTGTACGTGAAAATTTTACGATATACATCTTTAAGTGATAATCCCTTACTTGGGTTTTATCTTCAAGAATTTTCTATGAAAAGTATACTTGTCTTTTGGCGATGAAACTAGGTTCAATGCGTCCATTTCGTCGAACTGGATTTTTTGACTCTATCCATGTATTTTTCTGACACCTACACAATATAATATGAATATTAATCTAATAACCCCTTTTAATATATATATATACACACACTAAGTATTATATGTATAGTTATACGTATATATATACACACACACATTCTTCACGCGAAACACATCACACAGAGAGGGGGTGTTTCGCGTTGACTGCATGTCGGAGAAGCACGGTGGTGGGGCGGCACTGGTCATCAGGGGTGCTAAGGACAGAGGCGAGGTCGATGCGATGGTCGACGGTAGCAGTCGTAGAAGGCGGTGGAAAAACACGAGCGAAGGAGCCATGGGACAAGATGGCCTGTGGGGCTTCATTGGGGGTGTTCGGCGAGTCTTCCCATGGCGGCGACAGTAGAGCTGGGCTCGATGGCTCAGGGGGTCGACAAGGGGTGCAGTTGGAGGCTAGCAATGCGACAGAGCTAGTCGGTGATTCGGGATATAAATTGCATATTTCCCCCCTATTTCTGGGCATTTTATGTGTATATCATGTTATTTTGGCTTTAATACGGGCGTATTTGTGGTATTGTGTAATATTGAAGCTTATTCGTATTTTATACATAAAATGTGATTTTTATAGTCTAATTTTTGCTCACCTTATTTTTCAGGTACTTCTGGGATTTTTCTGGATTTTCTGGAATTTTTCCAGAATTTTTGGGAGCTTCAGGCTATTTTCCGTGCATTATTGGAGCAAGAGAGCAGTTCTGGAATTTTAGAAAAAAAGAAAACAAAAAAATAATAATAAAAAGGTTTTGGGCCGGCCCGCTGGCCGGCCCAACTTTGCGGCCCGCACTCACTGCGAGCCGCTGTGCAATAATTTTAAAAAAATTGCAAAAAGTCGGAGCGGCCCAACTGGCGGGCACGCGCTCCGCGCGTGCCCGCCAAGCCGCTGGCACGGGCACGCGGCCCGCGCGTGCGTGTGCCTGCAGGTCTGGTGCCCCAGCGCCCGACCCGACCCGCCTAATTGCCTGCTGCGCACGCGTTTTGTGCGGGTCGGGCGGGCCGACCCGCAAGCCCAATCTTTTCACTTAAAGGGCTGTTGTTCGTAAAATCAAGGGGGGGAGCTGCAGTTCGTTTTTTTGGGGTTCCAGGGTGTTGTTTTGTTGGCGATTTTAGGGTTTTGGGGAAGCTCTTCTTCTTCCCCAAGGCTAGGGATATGGGGAGGAGGCCATTGATGATGGAGGAGCTTGGAGGGAGAGCCCAAGGGAGAGGGAAGCTCATTTCTTGAGAGATTGGTGATCTCTTCCCTATCTTTTTGTGTAATTTTTGCATTTCTCTTTTGTATTGAACATTGGATGAATTTGTCTATGAATTCCATCTTATTTGATATGATTGAGTAGTGTGATTGGTGTGGGTTGTGATTCATTGGGTTGGTTGTTAATTCTTGCCCTAATTTCCTCTTGCTCATTTTATATGCTAATGTTGGATGTGTAATTAGGGCACAATTTTATTGGCTAAGACCCGAGAGGGCACAATTTGAGAAAATACCATGCTCATATTTGATTAGTGCTACGATGATATGTCCATCCTTATTGCAAACTATTGTATGCTTGAATGTTAAATCTTCCGATTGAGTGTCCTTAGCCGGATAATCAATTGAGTTATATGCAAGTAATTAGAGCTTAATTAACACCAATCCTAGTGAACCCACAACCCATGCTCTCTCGCCTTGCTATCCTAAATCCTCATTTAGCTCTCTAACCCTATCCACTTAGGTTAGGATTTTTAGTTTCACCACAATTTTCATACACTTTCCCACCGTTAGTTGAGGTGGTTGTTTTCACGCTTTATTTTTCTTTATCAATCAAACTTGTGAATGTAGAACGACTTGTCCATGTGATCCGACCCGGTACTCACCGGTTATTTTTATTGCATTGACACTCCTACGCTTGGGAGTGGAAGGCGTGCTCACTTGCGCGTCCTTCCGCAGTCAACCAATTAGCGCCATTGCCGGGGACAACGGTTTCTATTAGTAGCATTTTTTGATTGATTTTGAAAGTTTTAGTGTGATAATACTATCTCTTAGTGTGAGTCTTTTTGATTCTTCATTTTTCACTTATTGTTCATCCTTATTTATTTTACGCTTTTTGAGTCTTTTTGATTGTTTGCTTTTGTTTTTTTCAAACATGGCAAGTATTTCAAACTCTCTTGGGTTTGACATGCGTGTGACCAAGTCCCTACCGAGATTCCTTGGTAAGGATGTGGAGAGCCCCTACCTACATATTAAGAAGTTTGAGAGTGCTTGCAAGCTTCATTTTGATGGAAACACGTGTAATGAAAAGTTTTATCTTAAATTCTTTCCCTATTCGTTGGATGGTAGTGCATTAAATTGGTTTAAAGTTTATATCCCTCATCTTAGTCCATCTTGGCCTGTACTAAAGCACAAATTTTGTATGAAATTTTTTCCCTCTTACAGGACCAAAACATGGCAAGGAAGAATGGTGAACTTTGCTCAGCGCATCGGTGAGACATTTTTTCAGGCTTGGACGCGATTTTCAGAGTTAGTGTACGGTTGTCTACAGCATGGATTTGACAGGTTGTGTCTTCTTGGATTCTTCTTGGAAGGATTGCTTCCGGAGATGCATGATTTTGTGGATTTGTTGGACGACGGCCACTTTTTGGACATGGATGAGAATGTGGCTTGGCATTATTTAGAGTCCTACAAGGAGGAAGATCACACATTGGTTGTGACTCCAAATGAGCCAAGCCATGAAGTTTTGGTCCACCAAGCCCCGAATGAAGTTCTTATGGATCTCACCCCACCGGTAGTTGAAGAATTGAGTACCTCATGCCAAGTAGTAGTTGAGGAACCAAGTGTTGGCATGGAGGAGTTGGTTGAGCCGGTGGAGGAAATTATCATGACGGCATCTCTTGTTTCTGATGGGCCGTGTCAATTAGTTGTTAAAGAAGTGGTTGTTGACATGGTGGAGATAGAGGAGCTGATCGTGTGCACACTTGGGAGCGAAGTAGGTGAGGAGGATTGTGCTTGTGTTGGTGAGCCTGAAGAAGAGGCAAGCGAGGGTGAGTCTATACCGCATGCTATCATGGACCCCGAGCTTCCCTGTCCTTCGGTAGTTTCTACGAAGATGCCTCTTCCTCCCCCGATTGATATTGAATTCCGCGGGGATGAACTTCAAACCACATCATTTTCAACCATCCAGGGAGTTTTCTCACACATTCATCATACTTTTCATTCCGTATTTTATATTGATGATTATGTGTGGATGTCATTTTTTGGGAACGTGTCCCCATCTCTTTCTTACACAACCCATCTCCTTCCTTATATAGGTACATAATTTAAGGAGATGCTTGGGGTTGTGTACGTGGCCGCCATTGCCACGTTCGGTCAAGGAGCATTGGTGGATGAAATAAAAGGAGCGTTGGAACAATTGCCACCGTCATACATCCGAGAACCGCCTTTTGCTAAGGTGTATTCATTCCTTACGTAGTGTAAATAAATAAAAAGTTAGTTAGTTTGCTTTTGCATGTTTTCTTTCGTTGTTTTTTTCTTTTCTAGGATATTTTGCCAAGATCTAGTACTCTCCCAACATTGAGGAGAATGCTTATTTTAAGTTGGGGGGAGAGTGTTAGAATCTTTAGGATTGTTAGGATTTTGATGTTTAGCGTAAATTTTTTTTGTGAGATACCTCCATTTCTCCATCACCCATTACACTTCATTGCATATCATATTTTGGCCTCCTTGTCCATACACCGCTTGCTTTGTGTAGTCCCTACATGCTTTAATGCCATGCAATTTTTCGGATTATCATTTTGGTATCAACTTGTCGATGTTTGATTGGCATGTTTCATTTCTTTTCCAATTTGGAGTTAAATGCTAATATGCCATGTATGAGACTATTTCATATGTCATGATCTCTCTTTGAGATAATTTGGGAAAAGTTTGGTGTAAGCGATTTCATGCTGGGATGAATGGTGTAGTTTTTGGTTGGATTGGACTTGGCCAATTGTGTATGCTTTGTTCTCTTCTTAGAAGTGGGTGGATGAGTTGATACTTTGTGTTGGAATGAGAGAAAGAGAGTAATATAAGTAAATGGTTTTTCCTAATCAAATTGAGTAGCCGGTACCCCACGAAACATTGGGGAGGAAGCCAAAGATGAGATTTAGGGAATCATTCCATCCATTTGCATATATAGCGTCATCGCGTGTATGCAAATGTAGTCGTGTTTGCATTTCATAGCGTTATCGCGTGAATGCAAACCATAAACATTAAAAACAAAAAAACAAAAAAAAGAAGGAAAAAGAAAAGAAAAATAAAAAATGAATGAATACATGAAACAATAAGCAACATGAGTGATGCAATCTCATCTCCCACCGCTTAGAAGAATTTCTTTTGTTTTGGCCATTTCCATGAAAATTGGAAACTTTGTCATTTGTGATATATCCTGATACATGTGATACAGTGCTTGCTACTTCAATTTTCTTTGAATTGAATTGAGGGGAATGTCATTTGTTGTTTACTTTCATACATTGGGTATATTGGCTTTGAAATCAATTGGAAATACCATTTTGTGTATGCCATGAGGATATCTTGAGTTGGTGCATGCTTTTCAATTTAAACCGAATTTTTCGCATATTTTGCTAGGGACTAGCAAAAAGCTAGTTGGGGGGTGTGATTCGGGATATAAATTGCATATTTTCCCCCCAATTTCTGGGCATTTTATGTGTATATCATGTTATTTTGGCTTTAATACGGGCGTATTTGTGGTATTGTGTAATATTGAAGCTTATTCGTATTTTATACATAAAATTTGGTTTTATAGTCTAATTTTTGCTCCCCTTATTTTTCAGGTACTTCTGGGATTTTTCTGGATTTTCTGGAATTTTTCCAGAATTTTTGGGAGCTTCAGGCTATTTTCCGTGCATTATTGAGCAAGAGAGCAGTTTTGGAATTTAGAAAAAAAAGAAAACAAAAATAATCATAATAAAAAGGTTTTGGGCCAGCCCGCTGTCCGGCCCAACTTTGCGGCCCCCACTCACTGCGGACCGCTGTGCAATAATTTAAAAAAAATTGCAAAAATTCGGAGCGGCCCAACTGGCGGGCACCTGCTCCGCGCGTGCCCGCCAAGCCGCTGGCACGGGCATGCGGCCCGCGCGTGCCCGTGCCTGCGGGTCGGGCGCCCCAACGCCCGACCTGCCCCGCCCAATCTTTTCACTTAAAGGGCTGTTGTTCGTAAAATCAAGGGGGAGCTGCAGTTCGTTTTTTTGGGTTCCAGGGTGCTTTTTTGGCGATTTTAGGGTTTTGGGGAAACTTGATGGAGGAGCTTGGAGGGAGAGCCCAAGGGAGAGGGAAGCTCATTTCTTGAGAGATTGGTGATCTCTTCCCTATCTTTTTGTGTAATTTTTGCATTTCTCTTTTGTATTGAACATTGGATGAATTTGTCTATGAATTCCATCTTATTTGATATGATTGAGTAGTGTGATTGGTGTGGGTTGTGATTCATTGGGTTGGTTGTTAATTCTTGCCCTAATTTCCTCTTGCTCATTTTATATGCTAATGTTGGATGTGTAATTAGGGCACAATTTTATTGGCTAAGACCCGAGAGGGCACAATTTGAGAAAATACCATGCTCATATTTGATTAGTGCTACGATGATATGTCCATCCTTATTGCAAACTATTGTATGCTTGAATGTTAAATCTTTCGATTGAGTGTCCTTAACCGAATAATCAATTGAGTTATATGCAAGTAATTAGAGCTTAATTAACACCAATCCTAGTGAACCCACAACCCATGCTCTCTCGCCTTGCTATCCTAAATCCTCATTTGGCTCTCTAACCCTACCCACTTAGGTTAGGATTTTTAGTTTCACCACGATTTTCATACACTTTCCCACCGTTAGTTGAGGTGGTTGTTTTCACGCTTTATTTTTCTTTATCAATCAAACTTGTGAATGTAGAACGACTTGTCCATGTGATACGACCCGGTACTCACCGGTTATTTTTATTGCATTAACACTCCTACGCTTGGGAGTGGAAGGCGTGCTCACTTGCGCGTCCTTCAGCAGTCAACCAGTCGGTGCACGACAGCGATGAGCAGAAGCTCGGAGGGAGGAGGGGTCCGGTGTTGCCGTGGGTTGATGGAGCTTGCGACGAGCGGTGGCAGCAACTACGACGGTGTTGGGGCTAGGTGGTCGACAATGGAGGAAGATGGGCTTGGGGCAGGACGATAGGCTGTGGCGGCGGCGGCGTTGGCGTTGTGGTGGCGTGGCTGCAGCAACAGCCCACGCTGTTGTGGGTCATTGTCGTCTGGGTTGCGGTTGTCGGGAGTGTCACCGGTGAGTGGGGTGCTAGCAGAGGTGGCAGAGGAATGGGGGTCGTCAGGGGCGGTTGCCGTACGGCGGTGGCACCAGAGAACGGGGAGAGGGGGAGGTGTTGTGGGGGTGAAGGCCAGGGTAGCTGGGTTTCATTGTTGGGAAGATGAACGAGAGAAGTAGGGTGGGTTTATATAGGATAATAAAACTAATAATATTAATAATAATGATAATAATAATAATGATAATGATGATAGTAAATATAGATGTTGGATCTGACCAACTTAAAACGGTTGAATGATGGGGTGGGTTAAGGAATTAATTAAGGGTTAAGGTAACAGTAACTAGTAATAGTAATTAGTAAATGTAGTGAGTAATTGTAATTAGTAAAAGCTATATTATTTTTATATGAAGATATCGTTTTTCGCATATGACTCCGAAAAATTCCTAAACAATTACCACGGGTTCATATCATTGCGAGGATCATGAATACGAAGTCCATTTCAGAGTTTGAGCTACGGAGATACGAGTTTTGGGCCAAAACAGTTGGGGTGTGGATTTGTAGGTTCTAGGTCGACTTGACTCCAGAAATATACGAAAATAATATGGGGAGTACTAAATGACTATATAATCACGTGGTAAAAGTTTTAAATCGTTTTGATAACGTTTATATAGAAAATTAATTGATAAAACTATATCAATAATAATTAAGTATAAAATATCATATGAACTATTTAAAAATATTTGATGGTACCCGACATTAATAAAATTTACCATAACTATTTTGATGATTCAAAATATATTTTATAAATGATTTTGAAACCATTTTTGATATTAAACTCCTGACAAACCATTTTAAAATACCTTTAACATATAAAATACGTAAAATACGAAATACACACACTAATGGATACGGGCCGACACAAAAGCATACAAGCAACAATAATAAAAGAGTAAGAGAGTCAAGGTCACAATGCAAACACATGGTAATTTATCCTGGCTCAAGTCCCACTTGCCAACTGTATCATACTCCATCAACAAATCCATTAGCTCTCAACGAGAGCAAATCTGTCTCAAACGAAGAGGACTTCGTACAATCACCTAGCTTCATTTGCTAGGAATTTCAGCACCTAATTACAACAAAACTAGGATTTCCACTTTTCCTTATAACACGAGAATTTACAATCGAACGTCTTCTTCAAAGACTTACAACAAATATGAAATGAAGTACAATATTTTTCCTATAGCCAATAGTATTTGTGAGTGAAAATATGGCTAAAGAAAAATTCTCTAAGATTACTAAATGATTGCATTTATTTTTATTAGATTTTTGACTAGTATTGTGGCATCTCAATTTGCATTGTGGCATTGACATTGACATTGTGGCATCTCAATTTCCAGGACTCT
Source organism: Scilla litardierei (assembly GCA_030789695.1). Classification (NCBI taxonomy): domain Eukaryota; kingdom Viridiplantae; phylum Streptophyta; class Magnoliopsida; order Asparagales; family Asparagaceae; genus Scilla; species Scilla litardierei. The sequence goes on along the minus strand of CM061135.1, from coordinate 60,309,813 downwards.
AATCCTTTAGATTTTGGCTATCCAAACATGCCATGAGAATTGCTAAAGAAAAAGAATGAATTCATAGGATTTAAAAACAGATAGTTCAGATTCTATATTTTCAATTAACTTGGCATCTGCAGCAGACCCCTCCCCTCCCCGAACCTTTTTTTCATTTGCCATCTTTTTCTTATCTGCCATCTTTTGTTGCATTATCATGATCAACATGGACATAAGCTAGGACGTAAAAATTGAATGTATCAGACATGCAACTGTTGGAACTTATCCAACACAGTTGGATCTTAATCCAACGTTGGGCTAATATGAATATAATTATATAGTGCTACACTGTCATATTAAAGCCCAATGTATAAGTGATCTTATTTATTAAGTTGAGTGGGCTTAAATGAGTCATATAGGTCGTTGGCCTTTATGTGTGGTGACTATTGGGCTTCAATTCGTTGATGGGCCGAATTGAAAACCCTAGGGCTATGGATACTAGCCTATATACACTTGCGGTCATGATCCCTGGAGCACACGAACAAGTTAGCTGTCTTTTCTATGACCTGTCGCTAGGAGATAAACCGGGAGAAAGCCAAAGGATTTCTCCAACGGTTGATTCGTGCTATTCTGGAAGATCATCCGCTACGTTATCGTCAGGATCTCTTTCAGACTATTAGCGATGGATTCAGGTACGCTTCCGCTAAATAGAGAAGGTAATGATTTATGGTTCCGCATGTTCTCTATCTAGATCTGTGTAATTAGGCTTATGCGCAAATCTAGATCTTTAAGTTTCTACAAGTGGTATCAGAGCCTGCATGCTGTGGATCTTAAAATTTCTGACTTTTCGTAGTAGATCTGATAAAAATTCGATTTTTAATCTGTTTTATATTCAGATCTATGAAAAATTGGGTTTTTATTCTATTTTTCCTGTTAAAAAAATTAGATTGGGGGCGGCCTGCCGGCCGCCGCCCGGTGCAGACAAAGGGGGCGTTTGCCGCCCCCGTCAGGTGAACAGGCGCTGGCATCCGTCGGTGCCTGCCGCGGATCAGAGCGGGCGGCATCCGGTGCCCCCTGTCGGAAAAAGGGGGGCAACGGAGGCCGCTCCCCGTTCAGATACAGGGGCCAGCACCTGCCGCCCCCGTCGAAAAAGGGGGGGCGGTGGAGGCCGCCCCCAGTCGGGCACAATAAAGGGGGGCAGCGCCCAGCCGCCCCCTGTCGGAGACCCAGGCACCGGCCCCCTGCCGGCGCCCGATGACAGAGAAGGGGGCGGCGGCGGCGGTGGCCGCGCCCCCAACAAACCCTAACCCTTAGCAACCCCCTCTCGCGCGCGTTTGCTGCTAAGGTATTTGGGCCGGCCCACAGCAATTTTCTGAGTTTTAAAAAAAATTGCTGTTATTTTTAAATGGGGAGGGCTGGGCTAACAGTGGGCCTGTTTTTTGTGCCTGTTTGGGTTATTTGGATGTTATGGACTCTTTTTGGGCTATATGAACACCATTTTGGGCTTGTCTCTTAAGTATATTAACACAACTATAAATGAGAAAATAATAAGCTCATTCATTCATATATATTTCCTTTGAGGTATAATTTTTGTGTTAAAATAGTTTAATTAAATTCAGTTTTAGGCACGCTTCATTATATACACATATATTTCGAAATGATTGTAATTAAATCAAAACCCCATCAAAGTGGGCTTTATCGTGGCGATTACTCTTATTTCGATATATAAAAAGTTACGGACATACTTTGTATGTAAATTTAGTGCCTAAAATTTTAAATTTAAATTCGCTAAATGAGGAAATAAATGGTAAAGTGTATATATATTTCCATTTTGTGTGTTAATTATATTCGTTCCATTTTAATTCTTTTAGGTATTCTTTATTTTATTTATACGTTTCGAAATAATTTTAATTATTACGAAACCCCACCAAAGTGGGCTCTACAGTTAAATTATTATTATTTCAGAATGTAAACGGTTAAATACATACGTTGTATGATTAGTTGCCTGATTGAATTTTAAATGGATCGAAGGAGTAAATAAAAAGTTTTAACATATATTTACATTTAAGTTCAGTTTCATTTAAATTCAATTTTTGGGCACATTTGGTTATATGTTGTGGATATGCGTTGTATGATTAGTTGCCTAATATTGAATTTAATTGGATTGAAGGAGGAAACAAGAAGCTTTTATGTATATTCCTCCTCAAAGATAAATTTTGTGTTAATTGTGCTAAAATAAATTAAAGGGTTATTTAGTACTGACCCCCTATGTTTTCTCGAAAATTAGTAGTACCACCCTATGGTTTCAATAATTAGTAAGACCCCCCTCCACAATTAGTATCACCCCCCAGGGTTTCTCAAAAATTAGTATCACCCCCCTATGGCAGGGGGGTCTTACTAATTATTGAAACCATAGGGGGGTACTACTAATTTCCGAGAAAACACAGGGGGTCAGTACTAAATAACCCTAAATTAAATTCGAAGTTTATGGCATAAAACAATATATATATATTTCGGTATATAACACGTTGACTTCATACCTTGGTATGAAAATTCAGTTTGCCTAAATTTAGATTTAAATTAAAACACAAAATTCAAGTGTTTTCTTCGGGAGCAAATAAAAGGCTTTAACATATATTTCTCCTCAAGGATAAGTTTAAAAGGCCTTAAGGAATTTTTTGCACAAATTTCACACATTTTAAAGTTATATATAAAATGGGATGGGGGGGTGTGTATATATATATATAACTTTATATGTATGCTCATATACACATTAGTACACCTACATACCCCATTTTAAAGAAGAAAATTTGTGTTGAAGTTATGGATTTTATTTAACTCAATATAAATGATTTGAAAAGTGGAATAAAAGGTTCTTATATATATTTCCACTTAGTGTAATCATTTTATGTTAAATTCAGTTTAGTTTCAAATTCAATTTTTTGGTACAATTAATTATATATTTCGAATATAGATTGATTGGATCATCAACTCACCAAAGTGGGTTTTCTTGTGAAGATTAATTTTACTCTCGAAATATAACAAGTTGAATACATACTTTTGTATGAAAATTTTGGTTGCCTTAAATTTGATTTTGAATAAAAGTGGACTTGAATATCTCCACTTAAAGTATAAATTCATGTATTAAATTGCGACATAGATTCAAATTTTGCAAAGGTATATATATTTGAAATGACTTCGTGCAATCATCATCTCGCCAAAGTGGGCTCTGTTGTTTTGCATCATTTCATTTCATAAATATAAAAAGGAATTTTATGTGCCCATAAATTTCGTAAGAATGTTAAATCGGCCCACAGAAAGATTACCGTTCTTTACCATTTTATGCGCACCTGTGGCAATAGACAAGGTGATGATTAGTGAGTTCAATGCATGCAAATTTAATTCGGCCCAAAAGAAGTTTTATTTTTGGCATGTTATTCTTGTCATTGTCTGATTGCACAACAAGATGTCAATGACTAGTCAATAGATTATCCAAAGATAAATATTGGGCTAGTGGGGGATGTCTTGAGATGGAAAAATAACATTAATTTGAATTTGGTGTTGTTTTGTTTAATACTCATATGAACATGTTGCATTGTTTTCTTGTTCTCTTTTTCAGCTATTATTCCTGAAAATTTTCTGCCGACCTCAAGTCTATTCCAGTACTTAATGGTTCTAACTTCAAGGCATGGAAGGAAAATCTTTTGATAATCCTCGGAGTCATGGATCTTGATCTGGCATTGAGGACTCATAGTCCCCCACCACTCATTGATGAGAGTAGCTCTGATGAACAGAGGGAGATGGAAGAGTGGAAGAGATCAAATCGCATGTGCCTAATGCTTATAAAGAATGCCATTCTAGAATATCTCAGGGGCTCTATTTCAGAGAAAATTGCCACAGCTAAATGGTTTCTTATTGAGCTTGAAAAAAGGTTTGTCAAGAATGAAAAGAGTGAGATTAATACACTCTTGACAAACCTAACTTCAATGAAATATGAAGGTAAAGGAAACATGAGGGAACACATATTGAAGATGTCTAATATTGCTTCAAGGTTGAAAACACTTGAGCTAGACATCTCTGAGGCTCTGCTAGTGCATTTTGTTTTGATATCTCTTCCATCTCAGTTTAACCAGTTTAAGATGAGCTACAATATGAAGGATGAGACTTGGTCTCTGGATGAGCTCATCTCATACCGTGTAAAGGAAGATGAAAGGCTTGAGCAAGAAATGACAGAAAGCCCTCACCTGACATCCACCTTCAACAAAAGGAAGAAGGATACTGAAGCTGCAGATACAGCTTCTCAAAAGAAACAACAAAGGGAACTGAAAAGTTCAGAAGGTAATGGTTGTTTCTTCTGTGGAGCTGAAGGGCATGTAAAGAAGAACTGCACAAATTATCACGCTTGGCATGCTAAAAAGGGTATGTTTCTTTAATTTGGTTTAATTATAAGTTAATTTCTTTTCCTGCAAATTTTGGTACTTATAGACACGTGATGGAAAGATCCTGGTATAACCATACACATCATTGTGCCTATGCAGGATTGCCTAAGTTGCCAAGAGCCAAATGATGGTGAAAGATACATCGATATGGACAATGGCAAGATGGTTCAAATAGAAGCAAATTAAATTTAGATTATTTCTTTAAAAGGCTAAATTGCATTTGAATTTCTATGATTCTATTATGTATCGTTTTCAATGGAATTTGGATTTCTATTTCTATTTTGTACAAATTCGGCTATCATTGTTCAATTGTGAATGGAAAATTTGGTTGTCTCATGATTCAAAATTAGTTTATTCTGGTTCTTTAAAAGCTCATTATAATCTTCATTTATTTGAAAATTTTGCTTCATCTATAGAATTCCTGCATTTAAGTACATGTGTTGTAATGAAAGAATTAACAATTTAGAATTTCAGTTATATTTTGACTACAGCATTTATCCTTAATAATGTTTCAACAAATGAATCACTTGCATGTTCGGAGATGTCCAACTAAGGTAAGGCTTTATAAGTCTAATAAAGAAATATGACATAAAGCTAATGATTTTCTAGTTTTGTTGAATAGTTTAAAAGTTGATATTATTTCGTATGATTTTACATAATCCCACTATTAAGTTGATTTACGAATTAGGAAATGCACACCTATTTGAGGATGCTGAGTTTGAGGGGGGGAATTTAGTTAGTGACATTATCCTTGAAGAGGATTATATTCCCACAGGTGTTGTTGGCATTGTTCAGGATGGTATTCCTGACATTGTTCAAGACACAATAAATTCAAGATAATGTTGCAATTCCTCCAATTCGGGAAATTGTTCATAAGGACAAACTCTAGCACCTCAAGTAACTAATTGCCATTCAGGAAAACCATAAAGGAGATGAAAAGTACGTTGTTGAAATATTACATTGTAATTCTCAAGAACATATGGTTGACATTAGGATGATGGAAGTTCAACTTACATCAAGTCATAAAAGTTCTACATCGATCTCTAAAATGGATTAATGCATTAATTAAGAAAGTCTTTGAATGATACTTAAAATCTTTTCTCATTGCCATAAGATTTGAACCCTATTGATTGTAAATGGTCCTTTTATAATCAAAAGGGTATTAAGAAAAGATTTAAAGCGTATCACTCAAAGACTTTATACGGAAAAGAATACATTAATTGTAAAGAGACTTTCTATTCAGTTTTCATGAAAGACTCTGTAAGGTTTATAATGGCATTAGTAGAGCATTTCAATATCGTTACTAATATATTAAATTTCATTAAGTGATCATCTCGTTCGGTTTTACGATGATGTTTAATGATGTTATATAAGTTCTGTGGGAGCATGTAATTTATATAATATCTATGTGGTAATGAATGTTAAGTTCTGTGGGAGCAAGTTTAGTCTCAATAATTGCCCTAAGAATAATCTTCAGAAGATTCCCTATATCTCACCAATAGGGAGTCTAAAGTATGCTCAGTTTTATATGCATTTGGTTATTGCATATAAAACAGGTGTGTTGGGCAGATCGCTAAGTTCAGGAGTTGACCATTTGACAGCAGCCAAATGTGTCTTACGATATTTATGGAGAACAAAAGGGTTACATGTTCAAGGATCAGTAGTCAAAAGGGTTTGAGATCATTTTGGTATACTGACTCTGATCATTTATTGGATGCAAAGAATGTATGAAAATCTATGTTAGGCGCCATCTACTAGAAGAGATTTAAATGGTCCCCTTTATATAATCTCTTCTGACATGGCTTTAGATTTCATATCATATTATGTGACATCCAAATCATGAAATATATCTGCATATTTTGTCCCAATGCTGCAAATTAGGGATGATGTTGAAACACCACACAGTTTATTTAGTGACAATGAAGCCTTCAGTTTTATATTCCAGCAACAACAGGAACTCGACAAATTTTAGATAGTCAGAGACAAAGTTCCTAGATTGTTGATTAATAATAGGAGGGTATAATTGTCTAATGAGAACATCGGAACAAACTATGTAATTACGGATCCGTTATAGTAAGGAAATGTCATCCAAAAGGTTTTATGAGCTAGCTACTCATATGGATGTCATTTCATTAAGAAGTTTTGTGGGAGTTTGTTCTTTTGGGTGCTCATATGATAGACAAAATTAAGTCTCCAGCTTAAGCTTGAGGTTAGTTTCTGATCAGAAATAAAGTTTTGGTTCAGTTCGGCTTCACTTCGATTTTGGTATGTTTATGATCTCACTAAGGTAAAGGAGGATCAGTTGGAAATAGACATGTTAGATCACATTACTTGTAATTTCCATGCTACACATCCACTTCATAATCCATGTCATTCTTTTGTATTAGCACGGTGACCACTGATGGGTCGAGCTGCAATTGCTACGGCGAAGATCTCCCTGATCCCTTGCTAATCTAATTGATGGACCGTATTGTTTTTGACTCATTAAAGAAATGACAGTAAGTTAAGATCTTATTCGGTTGTATGCACGATGAAATATAATTATAAGGTTTAGCATATAGACCAAGTGGGAAATTGTTGGAACTTATCCAACACAGTTGGATCTTAATCCAACGTTGGGCTAATATGCGAATATAATTATATAGTGCTACACTGTCATATTAAAGCCCAATGTATAAGTGATCTCATTTATTAAGTTGAGTGGGCTTAAATGAGTCATATAGGTTGTGGGCCTTTATGTGTGGTGACTATTGGGCTTCTGATGGGTCGAATTGGAAACCCTAGGGCTATGGAGGCTAGCCTATATATACTTACGGTCATGATCCCCGGAGCACACGAACAATTTAGCCGTCTTTTCTACGACCCGTCGCTAGGAGAGAAACTGGGAGAAAGCCAAAGGGTTTCTCCAACGGTTGATTCGTGCTATTCTGGAAGATCATCCGCTACATTATCATCAGGATCTCTTTCAGACTATTAGCGATGGATTCAGGTACGCTTCCGCTAAACAGAGAAGGTAATGATTTAAGGTTCTACATGTTCTCTATCTAGATCTGTGTAATTAGGCTTATACGCAAATCTAGATCTTTAAGTTTCTACAGCAACATCTACTAACAAAAAAACTGAGATATCCAGAGATTGTGAACATAAAAGCCTGACGTCCCCAAGATGTGTGTGGCATGCAATGAGTGCAATAGGATTGGGGGCGCGAGATTTAAATATTTATAACCGCAAGCGCACGGTGTTGTAGTGTGGCTTGGGGGTCGAACACAGGGAGGCGTGGTTGTGCTTGTGTCAGAAAGGAACAGGTTCACCCTTTGGGTGAGCTAGCCTGAATCAATAGATGGTTTGTCACGAATTGCAAATATGAGGTTAAACAATAATAAAGGAAACCTAGGACTTCGGTTTCCACCATATCGTATGATTCTCACTATTACGACCGGCGGATAGGAATACAATCGGAATTAGGGTTTAGTGGTGAGACGTTGCCTCTAAGAGTGATACCGGCGTCCCATGGGCCCGATATTCCGGTCGGTGCCCAGGATGATACGTCGGACTACCCAGTTTCGGTCAGTGGGCATTCCCATGTCCATTAACACTGACTGACTCCGGGAGCACTAAGCTCGCAACGATAACTCCCAACATCTCATCCTGTCGTTCCCACGCGCTAGGATTCGATGCCTACGCTAAGGGCGTGAGCTATGACTAGGGAGTCAACCGCCAAGTTTATTCCCCCTTGGCCCAATGGTCAAAGGCGGTCTTTTTCCCGCCGATGACAATGAAACACCTCACGTAACCAATAAATTCCTATTCCCTATCGATTTCCTAGTCCTATGGACGCATTAGGGAGAACCCACGAAGGGGTTTCCACCAAAATCCCAGATTGGGGAACTACTCACACATATTAGCTAAAAAACAATCTAAATGAAAATAGACCGTTGAAATCATAATCAGGCGATTGAAATGGAGTAGTAGCAATGCAATTAAGATAATATCAAAGTTTCATAAAGATCAGAACACTTACAAACACCTATAAAATTCCAGCCGTCACTATAGAGAAAAAGACAGAAAATACAACAGCTCTCGTTTCTGAAAACCTAGGGCTTATATATATAGAAAACAACGTCACCCGATCGGTTGAAGAATCAACCGATCGGCTGACCTGCTTCGTTCTTCGGCAGTGCTCTTCAGAACTTCACCCGCTCACGTGACACGATCGGTTGGCGGAAGCTTCTAGTCGTTTGGATCTTGAGCTCATCAGGTGAACCGATGGGTTGATAAATCAACGGATCGGTTGGTAATGTCGCCCAAAAGACAGAAACTTCAGATGTTTTCACACGGTCAGCGAGCGTCGAGTCAGCTCTCCGGGTCAACTCTTGAAGGAATCGGCTACAGATGAACCGATCGGGTGAATATCACCCGATCGGTTGGAATTCAGCTTCAAATTCCCGAGAAGTCTGTTGGGCTGAACTGGTCGTCGAACCGGTCGGTTGATCCTCGCTTCGCTTCAGTTGCAGTCTGGGTCGTGCACGCGTGCATCACCCGATTGGTTGGGTGTATCCAACCGATCGGGTGGGGGCTGAAAGATAGAAATCTTGGTCGTTTGACCCCCTGGATCACGTGTGACTCCTCCCGTTGCTTCGGGGACTTATGATATCTTCGTTATGTGTCCCATACGCTGGCAAACTCCTGCAAACATGCAAAAACATAGAGAAGTTAAAGAAAACTAGAAAATACGAGAAAACGGATACGAGACGGCGGAAAATAATGGAAAAACACAAAAGAAGACGTGCGTGAATATATGAAATATAAATGCACGTCAAAATCCCCCAAGCTGAACCCTTCCTCGTCCTCGAGGAAGACGAGTGAGAGTAGGAGCTCGGAGGGAGAAAATAGAGAGAAAGAGAGAGAAAGAGAACTCTAAATCCTAAATCGCCTGTCAGGGCCAACAAAATTAAAAACGCCACACCAAGCAAGCAAACACCAAATCACAACACTAAACCAAAGGAAACGAGTCCAGACAAGTGTCGTGGGCCCACGCGGTGAAGCGTGAATGAGTGTGGTCGTGCGCTAGCAGACGGTGTCACTATCTACATTGTGCTATAGAGCTCCATATACACCAATCCAAGAAAAGACCCAAATATCAATTCGATTTGAAATAAGCGGCGAATATATAGCTCAAGCATGCATGAGAAGAGTATGAGAATAGAAACATATCATGTGTCGTGGACTCCACAGCTAGGGACTTGGACATCACCACACCATCGCTTAGATAATAGCTAGAAATTCCCTATTCCAAGTGTTTTCGAAAGCGCTTGGGGTTGAGATGTTGTGGAGTAGAACACTCGGTGCAAATTCTCGCCTTCCCTTTATTCTCGGTAGGTAGGAAAATATTCACACACATTTTTTTTGGGTTTTGGACATATGTATTTTTTTTTGGATTTTTGGCTATACATGTAGATTTTATTATTATTTTCTTTCTTTTCTCTTTTCTCTTTTTTTGGGTTTTTCTTTTCTCTTTTTCTTTTGGATTTTTGGATTTTGGGGTATATACACGTGTGTACTCTCCCAAGTGGGAGAACGGTACACGACGAGGGGATTTGCACCAAGTAAAATAAAAAATAATTCGGATTCTAAACACTTGGGCAAAGGAGATTTTTTTGCTAATCAGAGCGTAGGCTAAATGGGTTATCCTAGTCCTAATTGTGGAATCCCGACACATGCGAAATGAAGCATACGATATATATATATATATAGACACACACACACACACACGACTCACAAAAAAGCTAAGTGGACCCACGATGCATGAAATGCAAGAGGACTCGGCTTCCTAGGGTTAGTGAATGTGATTATCGATGCCATGCTAGGTGTGTGTGAGATTCTGTGGCAATTCATCATATGGGGTCATCTTTAGGAGAAAGAGAAAGAAAAGAAGAAAAAAGAAAAACACGATGGAAAACGACTCAAAAACGAAGAAAAAAGACACAAATGACGCACAAAGTGCGACTCCCCAAGCTAAAACTTGCATTGCCCTCAATGCAATAGAAGTAAATACGGGAGGGCAATGAATATGGGGGGGGGGGAATATACACAGACACAAAGATAAATGAAAAACAAGAAGAACACACATACGAAACTGAAAAATAAAGAAAATCACACCACATGACAAATAAACAGAAAATAAAAGTTAGAAAATCACACCAAACGACATATCTAAACAAGCACACAAAGAAAACATCACACGACATAACACAGAAAAATCGACTTCTCCCAAGCTAGACATGACAATGCTAGCAATATGATATGATCATGAAAATGCAGAGATATGCAAGGGGGAGGTCAGAAAACAAAATGAAATCAAAAAGCAGGAGAGGAATCGTCCTCGTCCTCCTCGGTGGAAGATGTGGGGGATGCGGGAGAGTGAATGGGAGAGGTGACTGGTGTGCGAAGAAGTGGAGAAAGGGGTCGAGGTGATGGATGGGTAGGTGCAGAGGAAGTGTGGACGATGGGTGGTGTGGAGGTAATGACGATGAGTGGAAGTGAAATGGCGACCAATGCGATGGTGGATGTGGGGGTACGGGGGTAGGTGAGGATGGAGGGGGAAGTGATCGCGATCGCACCTGCAATTTCTTGCGGCGCGAGTATGGGTGATGGAAGTGGACGGTGATAGATCTGTAGGGGCCACGGAAGTGGTCGTGAGTGGAGGTGAAGTGGATGGAATGGAAGTGGTGGTGGGAGGGGATGGTCGCCTAGGGGGTGATGGAGGTGGTGATGAATGTGATGGGGGAGGTGAAGATCGTCGAGGGGGTGAGGGTGGTGGTGAGGTGTGTGGTGTGGGAGGAGGTGGTCCGTGAACATGGGTGAGAATGCGGAGGATGGCGGCCACGTTCCTCTCAAGTGCGAGGAAACGTGGGTGAGTGAAGATGGAAGAGGATGGGACCGAGGAGGTGGAAGAGGATGCGGTAGCGCACAATGCAGCTAACTCAGCCTCGAGATGGAGGCGAGTAGAGGCAACACGACAAAAGGAGGAGGTGGTGGTCATATAGATCGGGGAGGTGGCGACGGTGGTGATGGTGACAGAAGCCGGGATGACCCTACTAGGGCCAGCCCCGGAGTCTCCCCGGGACGCAGGGATATCCTGCACGCCTAAGTGGGCGGCAGGGGAAGGTGGTCTGGGTGCGCCCTGGGGAAGGAATGGAAGACGTAGCCCCTCAAGAAACTCAGGATCGGGCGGAAATGTCCAATCTGCCACTAAAACAATAGTCATGCGAGCGGGGTTGGGCAGAATGGTATAGGGAGCATGGGGTGTCCGTAGAGGAAAGTGAAACGACCATCGGGGCGGGGCTTGATCATGTGAATATGCTGTAGGATGTCAAGGTCTAGACGTGGAGGTCCTGCGGCAGTGGGCAGATCTTGGGGGATGGAGATATTGAACTGGGGATATGCAGCTATGATAGTAATAAGGCCCACGCAACAAATTTTACCCTTGCCGGCGCGGCTAATATTAAGAAGCTTGTGAATAAGCCAATCACCGGTGTGAATGGGAATGGTAGGGGCCCTAAAAGAAATCCCGTCATCACCGCAAACGAAAGCAAAGGTCATGGCCCATAAAATGAAAAGATCAGGGATGGTCATGGTACCTGACTCGTCCCTGGGGAAAAATGTGCAGGATATGATTCGGTGGGCCAGACGGAAAATGGGGTGAATGATGGAGGAGGCCTTGGCCTTACCTCGAGTATAGTGAGCGTGTAGGGTGAGGCGAAACCAAAATTGATCGACGTCGAAATCAGGGTGGTATCCAAAGTGACGGATAGCGTCGTCCCCGAGGATGGGGAAACCAAAGATGTTATTAATGGTATCCAGGTGGGTGCGGATGCGTTTGTTTCGGACGCAAAAGTCGATGATCGACCCCAACTCACAAACAAGGGAGGATAGAAATTTAAGTGTGAGGGAGGGGTAGGACACCACGGTGGCGTTTTGGAAAGCTATCCATCCTAAATTGGCAAAGAGAGTCTCGCCCTCGGTGAACACACCGAGATCGATAAGCGTTTGGGCATGGGAAAATTTGGTGGATAGGTGTCCCCGTGCATTAAGTCTATGATAAAAATCTTTTTGTTCTAGAATCCTAAAACGGTAGCCACGCGGGCCCATCATTGGGTCCTCAGCTAGGATCATTGGTTGGGGTTGGGGTTGGGTTGGGGTTGGTGTTGTGTAGGCTGTGCAGGAGGAGGGCGTGAACATGGTGAACGTGTGGTCTTTCGTCTCTTGCGAGATGACTCCTCCTCTCGCATAATACCCTTACCCTTATCTTTATCTTTGGCCATGTGAGTGTGTGTGTGAGTGAATGCAGGATATGATGAATGCACACGAACACAGGCAATCGAGCAAATTAGTAATACTAGGGCAAAACTGAAAATGGAGCTGAGCGAAGTTACCCAATAGAGATGACGATCCTTGCTTGTAGATTACCCAACACAGCACAATGAGATGGAGTGTGAAGCTGTAGCGTTTCTCTTCAACAAATTTTCGAAAATGGGGGAAGATTGGGCGAAAACTGGGTTTGGATGCGGTTAAACCGAAGAGGGAGAGAGAGAGATCGATGGAGAGATGGAAGAAGGGAGTGGAGAGATCGAGTGAGGGAGGTTTGTAGTCGGTTGAGGGAAGAACGAGGCCGGTTGGAGCTTGGAGAAGTCGAAACGGCGAAGGAGAATCGAAATCGGGTGAGGGGGAAATGAACGGGTGAAGCGGGGTATTTATAGGGTTTAAGTCGAACCGATCGGGTGAGTTTTCACCCGATCGGTTGATTATTAGGTCGAAAATCTTGTTGAAAAGAGGCTACAGGCGAACAGATCGGTTGAGAACTCAACCGATCGGTTGGCCGCTTCACAATTTTTCCCGAGAATTCAGTGCAGCTCACCCGGTCAGTCACACGACCACAGATGCTATCAATCGATCGGTTGATTAAATCCCAAATTTTTCGAGACTTCTGCCCAGCTCACACAGTCTTGCACCCGGTCTTGGTTTGCTCCACCCGACTGGTTCGCTGGAGAACAGATACGGGCCATTATCTGATACGTCTCAACCGATCGGTTGAGTAGTCAACCGATCAGTTGAGGGCTTGTTTCCTACAAAAATTCATAAATGGCCTAAGGTTCTCGACGAAAGTTCCCGTAGCTGGATTTATTTATCTAAATAGGAAAAATAAAGCTAAAAATAATCCAAAAACACAAGATGAAAGTTTAGAGCATGGGTTGCCTCCCATGAAGCGCTTTTGTTTAACGTCGTTTGCTCGACGCCCGTAGATGATCTTCAAGGTGGACGGGGGTGATGCCCTAAGATCGGCATCGCTTCAGATTCTGAGTTGGTGGCCTTTGGTGTCGTCGGCGGTGACAAGTAGACTTGCTCGACGATCCTCACTCAGTTGATGGAATCCGGAGGCTTATCCCTTATATTGGCGTCTACCGCCACTCTTTTCAAGATCTGGATCTCATCTCCAGTGAGCCCCATGGGCTCTTTCCCTTTCCTCCTCGTCGGAGGAGATTTTTGAAATCCGGAAGGGATCGTATGCGATGCACCCGCTTCCCCAGCAACATCTCCTTTCTTCAGGCCATCACATTCTTCAAGGTCCCCTAAACTGTCGGGGGGATTCCTTGAAAGAATTTCCCAGTCCCCGGCTTCCACAACTCTTTCTTCTTCTATGTCCAGCATATTGCAACCTGGATCATCCGGGGGGTTGGGGTGCTTCATTGATAACCCCAAGTCAAACTCGACTTTTTCGTTGCCAACGTTAAGGGAAAGCTTCCCCTTCTTCACGTCTATTAGCACGCCGGCGGTGGCCATGAAGGGTCGTCCAAGGATAATGGGTGTATGGGTGTCTTCAGGCATGTCCATCACCACGAAGTCCACCGATACTTGCACTCCACTGACATCAACAGGTAGGTCGTCTACTATTCCCACCGGGTATTTAACCGATCTATCGGCTAATTGAAGTGTCATGGGCTCCAGGTCTCCCATCCCTATTCTCCTGTATAGCGACAGGGGCATCAAACTGATGCTCGCTCCTAAATCCACGAGCGCCCGATGGATCTTCACTTCCCCTATTGAACAAGGGATGGAGAAACTTCCCGGGTCTTTTAGCTTGGGCGTATTCGCTCTCTTAATAAGAGCGCTGCATTCCGCCGTTAGAATGACCTTTTCCTTCCTGGACCTTGTCACCAAATCCTTTAAAAATTTTGCGTAGGAGGGAATTGTCTCAATAGCTTCGAGGAAGGGGATTTGCAAGCTTAGATCCTTGACCATGGCAAAGAATTTGCCGTACTTTTCGTCTATCTTTGCTTGGGCCAGACATTGTGGAAAAGGTACAATGGGCTTAAATACTTTGAGACTCCCTTCCTTGTCCTTCTTCTTCTCCTCTTTAGGGACTCCCTCCGGAGTCGTAGACTTTGGTGACGAAGCACCGTTGTCATTGCCTTTTTCAATTGGTCGCTCTACGACCAACAGTGCTTCCAGTTCCTTGGCGGGCACTCTTGTGGGGATTTGTGTTCCGCTTCTCAACACGATAATGGACACATTCGCATGCTCGTGAGTGAGTGCCAATGTCTGGTTTGCCCTCCCTTGGGTTCACTTCCGGTTGTGACGACAATAGATTGTGCGACCTTTGAAGGTTCGCCACCTGTAACCCCAGCTGGGTTACTTGGTCAGTGAGAGCCCTCTGCCCCATTTCCAGCTTCAAATTTATCTTCTCCTGGTTTGTGATGTACTGAGTCAAGAGGGACTCAACCGGGGAGATGACCCTCTGTTGGCCATATTGCTGCTGCTGCTGCTGAATGGTCTGCTGGTTCCTTGGGGGGTACTGCTGGTATACCCGAGGAGGCTGCTGCTGGTACTGTTGCTGTTGTTGCCTAGGCGGCTGATATATCTGATGTTGCTACTACCCAGGTGGCTGATATACTTGTTGTTGCTGCTGCTGCGGCTGCTGATATGGTGCCCGGTAGCTAAGATTGGGGTGGTTTCGGTTGTTTGGAGAATAGACCTGATTCGAGCTCGTCCTAGGTGGATACGACGCATTACCCCTAGGGTTGAAGAAAAGCGCACTCGCTTGATCCATCGGTGGTGAAATGTCACCACCCTCGAAGTCTCCTAGGACTTCAGATTCCACTGCCGATACTTGTTGTGTGCCGGCACTGCCAGATCCTACCATGAGCGCTGAGATCTGGGTCGACAGCAAATCAAATTTGCTGGACAACTTGTCGACGTCGTCGACTCTATGAATTCCTCCAGATCGGGGTGTGACACGCTTGTCGCACCATCGCTCATTGTTCGATGCCATATTTTCCAAGATGTTCCCGACATCTTCTTCACTTCTAAACATGAAGGACCCCCAGCCGCGACGTCCATTAAAGACTTCAAGTCATCCCTCAATCCGTTATAGAACATATTTATAATCTGCAACTTCGGAAGCTCGTGATGAGGGCATCTTCGCTGCATCTCTTTAAATCTTGTCCAAGCTTCATGCAGGGACTCGTGGCTGGCTTGGGAGAAGGAGGAGATCTCACTCCTCAGCTTCATGGTCTTCCCAGGAGGAAAGAACTTAGTTAAGAAGGCATTTGAGAGCTTCTCCCAAGTGTTGAACGTGTTCGGATCCTTCCCCTTAAGCCACAGCTTGGCCTTATCCTGCAGAGAGAAGAGGAATAGCTTCAGTCTGATTGCTTCAGTTGTGACACCATTAATCCGAAAGGTATCACACTTCTCTAGGAACGAGTCCAGATGTTCGATAGGGCTCTCCATGGGTGCCCCAGAGAATTGATCCTGCTGGATCCACGTCACTAAGGACGGCTTGAGCTCGAAGCTCTGTGCCGTAATAGCAGGAGGTCGGATGGCGGAGGTGGACTCGATGGATGGCATCGAGTGCTCCAGCATGGATTTATGCAGTAGGGTATTCTCCCCCATGGCTTCAGACTCTTCTCTTCTTCTCTTCTCTGCGGCCAGACGCCTTAGGGTGGCGTTTATCTCAGGATCAACAGGAATCAAGTCGTCAAGACTCCTTGTGTTCCTGCGCATTAAAAGCAACAAACACCCGTGAAGCAAAAGTGGAAAAGAAATAGATAAAAAATAGAAAATAAAAATAAGAAAATAAAAATGAAAAAGAAGAATGCGAAAATTATCGCGAGGCAGGGATATGAGCTAGACTCAAGGGTTCATATGGTCCTAAAATAACAAGCACGTTGCCTCCCCGGCAACGGCGCCATAGAGCTTGACGTCCCCTAGACGTGTGTGGCATGCAATGAGTGCAATAGGATTGGGGGCGCGAGATTTAAATATTTATAACCGTAAGCGCACGGTGTTGTAGTGTGGCTTTGGGGTCGAACACAGGGAGGCGTGGTTGTGCTTGTGTCAGAAAGGAACCGGTTCACCCTTTGGGTGAGCTAGCCTGAATCGATAGATGGTTTGTCATGAATTGCAAATATGAGGTTAAACAATAATAAAGGAAACCTAGGACTTCAGTTTCCACCCTATCGTGTGATTCTCACTATTACGACCGACGGTAAGGAATACAATCGGAATTAGGGTTTAGTGGTAAGACGTTGCCTCTAAGAGTGATACCGGCGTCCCATGGGCCCGATATTCTGGTCGGTGCCCAGGATGATACACCGGACTACCCGGTTTCGGCCAGTGGGCATTCCCATGTCCATTAACACTGACCGACTCCGGGAGCACTAAGCTCGCAACGATAACTCCCAACATCTCATCCTGCCGTTCCCACGCGCTAGGATTCGATGCCTACGCTAAGGGCGTGAGCTATGGCTAGGGAGTCAACCGCCAAGTTTATTCCTCCTTGGCCCAACGGTCAAAGGCAGTCTTTTTCCCGCCGATGACAATGAAACAACCCGCGTAACCAATAAATTCCTATTCCCTATCGATTTCCTAGTCCTATGGACGCATTAGGGAGAACCCACGAAGAGGTTTCCACCACAATCCCAGATTGGGGAACTACTCACACATATTAGCTAAAAAACAATCTAAATGAAAATAGACCGTTGAAATCATAATCAGGAGATTGAAATGGAGTAGTAGCAATGCAATTAAGATAATATCAAAGTTTCATAAAGATCAGAACACTTACAAACAACTATAAAATTCCAGCCGTCACTATAGAGAAAAAAGACAGAAAATACAACAGCTCTCGTTTCTGAAAACCTAGGGCTTATATAGATAGAAAACGATGTCACCTGATCGGTTGAAGAATCAACCGATCGGGTGACCTGCTTCGTTCTTCGGCAGCGCTCTTCAGAACTTCGCCCGCTCACGCGACACGATCGGTTGGCGGAAGCTTCTAGTCGTTTGGATCTTGAGCTCATCAGGTGAACCGATCGGTTGATAAATCAACCGATTGGTTGGAATTATCGCCCAAAAGACAGAAACTTCAGATGTTTTCGCATGGTCAGTGAGCTGTCGGGTCAGCTCTCTGGGTCGACTCTTGAAGGAATCAGCTACATATGAACCGATCGGGTGAATATCACCCGATCGGTTAGAATTCAGCTTCAAATTCCCGAGAAGTCTGCTGGGCTGAACAGGTCGTCGAACCGATCGGTTGATCCTCGCTTCGCTTCAGCTGCAGACTGGGTCGTGCACGCGTGCATCACCCAATCGGTTAGGTGTATCCAACCGATCGGGTGGGGGCCGAAAGATTGAAATCTTGGTCGTTTGACCCCCTGGATCATGCGTGACTCCTCCCGTTGCTTCGAGGACTTATGATATCTTCGTTATGTGTCCCATACACTGGCAAACTCCTGCAAACACGCAAAAACACGGAGAAGTGAAAGAAAACTAGAAAATATGAGAAAACGGATACGAGACGGTGAAAAATAACGGAAAAACATAAAAGAAGACGTGCGTGAATATATGAAATATAAACGCACGTCAAAGCCAGAGAAGTTAAATCAAACAACAAGGTTAGAATTACTTAAATCTGACAAAATAACAGCAAATTTGACAAGTCACATTTGGTGTCATAACCTTGCACGAGGCTTAAGGAAAAAAAGCTGAACGCATCACAGATTATTTAACAAGAGATTTTCTTGACAATGCATTCAAAAAGAGAAAAATGTGGCTATAACATTTGCAATAAATGGTGATGCACTTCTTGGTATGAAAACTTGGCTTTTTTTTGGGGGGGGGCACAGAAGAAGAAAGAATGAAAGCAAAAGGGAAGGAAATAAAGATGACAGGAAATTCAAGCTTCAGTTTAAAATTCAGACTAAGAAAAAATAAGGATCATGTCTGGTTGAAAAGGGGTGGTTAATGTTCCCTTATGTTGCAGCTCTCTTGTCATCCTCAAATGTATTAAGTTAGGAACTACAAGTGAGAACTGTAGTGTCACACAGTTCCAAGAAAGTAATTTGAAGCACATCATGCTTCATTGTTCCGATAGCCAATTTAGAATACAGTTATTTTCAACTAACAGAAAAATTCAAATTTTTCTAGGCATCCATGTCCAACTCTGGGAGAATTGAGACATGAAAGGATCAAAAGAATACATGAACTTCAGTGCATTTGTAAATGGGATGTCTTTTCGCGATAGAATTTTAACATGAAAGTCTAGCATGGATAGGACCCAATTCGGACACAAGTTCCCTATGTCGAGGAAGTTGAGGCAGTGGACAAGCTTTCACCTGAAAATTTAACAAGTCAAGTTAGAAGTACAATATTGCAAGATATCATGTTCAAGTATCAAACTGAGTGACCAAAATATTAGTCTTATGTAATTCTTTAATATCATCACCCGATACTCCAGTCGCTGCGAAATTATAATTTTAAGCAAAAGCTGTATGTCCCCAACAATTTGGTAATTTATTGCAGGTCCAACGTAGCAACTATAAAGATGACCAGGGAAGCTACACCATTGGATAGCAATCAATTAGAGAGAACCTTAATTATGGCTATAAATCATAGTGGACAACTTAATTTGAAACTTACACTTGAGTACAATCTACGTAGTATGAATCAAGATTCGACATGTTTAGAAGCTTCAAAACAAATAAATATTATTAAATATATCTCGTATACTTTAGCTTTTGCCAATATGGTTAATGTAGACGATATATAATTTAGACAGAACTTTACTTTCACACAATGCAATTTGAACGCATATCCTATTTCACTTAGTGTGTGTACGTGCATAAGCGGCCAATGCTAGTGTGCATGGAGAGATAGAAAATATCCCCTTCGAGCATAAAGTGGACAATCGGACAGCAAATTGAGATGACATAATGCTAGTTTCACCTTTTTCCAAGAATGCCACAATTTGCATTGACATTGACATTGACATTGTGGCATCAGACAGCCAATGCTAGTTTCCTAGTATTTTTTTGAGATTAAGCATCAACCTTGACATTGATGATTATATGAATCAAAATGTGTGTGTTTGTTGTTGCTAAATATTTTTATGCGAAATTTGGTAATGCTTCAAATCAGATTATATAATTGACTGCTGACAACTGGTATTCAGGGTAAGTTGCAGTATATGATTCTTCTGGAACTGTTTCCTTGAGAAATTTAACTTTCATACACTACATCTCTTCTGAAGCAATTCATGAGGGAGTATAGACCCATGATGCTATTCATATAAGCCTTCAAGGAATGCTATAGATTGTGATGTAGAAGTCCATAAAACATCAAGCTACTAGGTACGTTGATATGAATATGGTGTGGTGTAAAGGTTTGCTTGTATGAAGAGGCGAAGAACCAAAAAGATGATAAACAGCAAACAATCAATCTTCCATTGCACTGGAAAATAGCAAAGTTTGGATAAGAACTCTTGGGTTCTATTACTCCAGCAATTGATTGCACATAAGAGCAAGGAGACCCTCCTTTGTACATAGCCTTAAAAGATCAATGTATTAATGACTGAATGAAGTTAGCGTATTTATGTTTGTGTGTTAATACGTTTTCTTATGTGAATAGTCCGTGGGTTGTTTATGTGTTAATATGTTTGCGTAATTTAAGTTTTTCGTTGTAGACCTGATGTGTGGACTGTTTTTGTTGGTTTTAAGCCATCCATGATTTCTGCCTTTACAAATTCCATTATCATGCAAATTTATCAGTAATTACTAGCTAGTATTAAAGATCAACCTATAAATTTTAATTATTTCCCTCGACACTCCATCTATTAACGTATAAAAGGTTAGAGTATTAAATGATGATCTTTTTGTACCATATATGACATGTATCTTAGTCTAAAAATTATAAGAGAAACATAGTTCAGCTGGTATTATCTTTTGGTACTATATATGGCATGTTTGGTTTTTTTTCCTTTGAACAATCCCATTTGTACATGTCTGTTGGGTGTGATGATATTGATAAAAAAAGAATGATCTCACTGAAGTTTTGGTTCATGCCTACATGGTTATTTATAAATGATATTTAAGATTCGGTTAATTTCAATAGTGATGCTTCTCTTTGTTTGATGTTATTGCTTGCCTTTCAAAGAGGTTGGCAAATCCCTACATAATTTATACTAAATTTTGACTCCTATGGATTATGAAGAATAGCACGAATGTCGCATCATGATAGGTGTTCACTTAAAAATGATTTTCACATTTTCTCTGCATGTTTTCAAGTTATGATTCTAATTGTTCTTATACTTCTTTGTGTTGTATCCCTTGTTGATTACTAGTAACTAGCTAAGGCTGTCAATTTATCCAAAGAAAGGGATCATTACATCCTTGATCAATATGGTTTGACTAGGGTGTGCTAAATGCAGACATATTACCTATAAAGTCACAGTCTTATTTGTATGCTTATACATATATACAGTGTTTTTGTTCGTGATTGAGAAAAAAAGATTTTTGTTAATTAATGGACATATCCCTAATAACACTAATTAGTGTTTTCTTGTATGAAGGATGGATAAGTCTTGGATTCAACTACCAAAAGGTTCTCATGAATACGTAGTAGGAGTGAATGCATTCTTGGATTTTTCTTTTGAGCACAAGGCTATTCGTGGGAAAATTTTGTGTCCATGTGAACATTGCAAATTTTTAAAGTCTGGCACAAGGGACGAATGTTTTGAACATTTACTCCTCACCCATTTTCCTAGAAATTACACCTTCTGGGATTCACATGGAGAGGTGGAAACACCTTGTAATGTCGAACGAGTGGCTACAGGCTCGCATCTTAGAAGGGATACAACTCCGCCAGCAACGGATTCAATACAAGAAATGGTATACGATGCCTTTAGACGGGGATTGAATAGTCAGGGGATGATTGAATCAGTCGTTGATGGAGACACAGAGGTGTCAAATACTAACAGAGAGTCAAGTGGTGGTAATGTCAGAGAGTTTTATGACTTGCTGAAAGATAACGAACAACCATTATACGATGGATGCACCAAGTTCTCGAAACTCTCATTTCTAATCAGGTTATATCACATCAAGTGTTTGTGTGGTGTTAGTGACAAGGCTATGGATATGGTTTTTAAATTGTTGCATGATGCGTTCTCATTTGCAAATATCCCTCCATCTAATTACGATGAGAAGAAGATCATTAACAAACTTGGTCTTAAGTATGAAAAAATACATGCATGTCCTAATGATTGCATGCTATATTGGGGGCCGGATGTGGATAGAGAAAATTGCAAAGAATGTGAGGTGTCTAGGTGGAAGAGAAACTCTAAGAAGAAGAAACAACCCGTAAAGGTATTGCGCTACTTTTCCCCAAAAACTAGATTACAAAGATTATTTATGTCTTCTAAAACTGCTGAGAGTATGCGGTGGCACTCAAGTGAACCGAGTGTTGATGATTGATGAGTGACGTGCGTTTATATTTTATATGTTCACGCACGTCTTCTCCGTGATTTCCCGTCGTTTTTCGTTATTTTGAGTCCGTCTTTTTGTGATTTTTAGTTTCTTTTCACTTTCCTTGTGTTTATGTGTACTTGCAGGAGATTACCAGTGTAGGGGACATATAAAGCAAATATCATGAGTCCCGAGAGCAACGGGAGGTGTCGCACGAGAACCTGAGGGCCAAACATCATGTTAGAGCATGTATCTGCCCTCAACCGATCGGGTGGACAGACCCACCCAATCGGTTCGTGCACACGTATCAAACCCGAGCAGAAGGCAAGGATGAAGCAGATCCCATTCGATCGGTTCAGTGATCGGGTGGTCACGACAGTCTTCTCTGTTTTTGAAGCTAAACTCTAACCGATCGGTTGACTTGCCAACCTATCGGTTCACCTGTAGCTGATCTTCCCAAGCTCAAGAGTCGAATGACATCACCCGATCGGTTCATTGATCGGGTGAAGTATCTCAGAGGCCAAAGACTAAGTAAAACGGTCGTCTCAACCGATCGGTTGATGTTTCAACCGATCGGTTGGACGTTTATTTTTGTCTTCTTCTGGGAATATTCCCTGGCATCTTGCCAGAATGTATATATAGCCCTAGGTTTCCCAGAAAACGAGGATCCCATTTTCTTAAGCATTTTTTAGGGTTTTTGGCTGCTGCTAATTAAACTTGTTTTGTAAGTTCTCCGATCGCTTTGATACTTTAATATCGCGTTATTAATACTATTTGCTCTAGTTATCTATTGCTTGATCTTAATTTTGATGGCTGAAATTTGTGTTATTGAATCTCTAGCAATGATTAGTGAGTAGTTTCCTAATCTAGGACATTGGTGGAAGCCCCTTCTTGGGTTCTCCCTAGAACGACCATAGGATTAGGAATTCGATAGGATATATGGATTTAGATGGTTACGCGGGGCGTTTTATTGTCATTGGCAGGATAAAGACCGCCTTTGACCATCGGGCCAAGGGGAAATAAAACGTGAGTTTGATCCCCTAGCCACAGCTCATACCCCTAGAGTAGACATTGATTCCTAGCGCGTGGGAACGGCAGGATGAAATGTCGGGAGCAATCGTTGCGAGCTTAGTGCTCCCGGAGTCGATCGGTGTTGGACATGAGAATGCCCACCGTCCGAACCTGGGTAGACCTAGCGTATCATCCTGGGCATCGACCGTAATATCGGGCCCATGGGACACTAGGTACCGTTATTAGAGGAAACGTCTCACCACTAAACCCTAGAATCCGATCGTATTCCCATCCCTCGGTTATAATAGGGATAACACATGATAGGGTAGAAACCAAAATCCGGGGTTACTTTTTATATCTTACACCTTTCCGTAGTTTCATATCGTGACAACCCACCAAGCGATAGGGCTAGCTTACCCACCGGGTGATCCGGTTCTTGTTTGATCTCAAGCACATCACATGCCTCCCCGTGTTCGACTCCCAAGACACACTACAACACCGTGTGCTTACGGTTACAAATATTTAATCCTGGTATCCCTGTTCTGACTTTACATAGTGCCAAATCTAGGGGGACGTCAAGTTTTATGGCACCGTTGCCGGAGAGGCAACGTGCTTGTTTCATTTAGGACCCTATTAACCCCGGAGGCTAGTTCATATCCCTACACCGTGATAATTTTCAAATTCTACACTTTTATTTTTATTCTTTATTCTTTACTTTCTGTTATTATTTGGCGTTATACCATACGCGCTTCACAGGTATATTTGATTTTTGATGCACATGAACTTAAGAAGTCTTGACGACTTAGTTCCTCTAGATCCCGAGATTAACGCCACTGTGAGGCGTCTGAACATCGAGAGAAGGAGAAAAGAGGAGATTTCCGCTATGGGAGAAAATATCACTCCCCAGAAGTCCTTGCTTGAGTACTCAATGTCGTCCATTGGGTCCACGTCCAGCATTAGACCTCCGGCCATCATGACCAGAAATTTCGAGCTGAAGCCATCGCTGGTGACTTGGATCCAGCAGGACCAGTTTTCTGGAGCTCCTATGAAGAACCCGATCGAGCATTTGGACTCATTTCTGGAGAAGTGTGAGACTTTCAGAATCAATGGCGTGTCAACCGAGGTGATTCGGTTGAGATTGTTCACATTCTCTCTGCGGGACAAGGCAGAGCAATGGCTGAAGGGGAAGGTCCCCAATACATTTACAACTTGGGAGAAGCTTTCAAATGCATTCCTGAACAAGTTCTTTCCTCCGGGGAAGACAATGAAGCTAAGGAGCGAAATCTCCTCTTTCTCCCAGGCCAGCCATGAATCATTGCATGAAGCATGGATGCGGTTTAAGGAAATGCAGAGGAAATGCCCTCACCATGAGCTCCCCCGCTGGCAGATTATCAACTTGTTTTACAATGGGCTGAGGGACGACTTAAAGTCCTCAATGGATGCCACGGCGGGAGGATCCTTTATGGCAAGGAATGAAGTAGATGCCGGAAATATTCTGGAAAACATGGCATCAAACAATGAAAGGTGGAGTGATGAACACGCCACACCAAAATCTGGAGGAATGCACCAGGTAGAGGAAGTTTACAAACTGTCTAGCAAATTTGATTTGCTTTCCACCCAGATCTCAGCATTCATGGTAGGGGCCGGTGGCGCCAACACTCAGCATGTAGTAGCGGTAGAAACTGAAGTCCTGGGAGACTTTGATGGTGGAGATATCTCGGCACCGGTGGATCAAGCGAGTGCCCTTTTTTATAACCCCACGGGTAATGCACCCTATCCAACGAGGACGAGTTCCAATCCTGTATATACCCCCAACAACAGGAACCATCCCAATTTCAGCTATAGGGCACTGTATCAGCAACCTCAGCAGCAGCAGTAGCTGTATCAGCCCCCTCCAACTCAGCAGCAGATATATCAACAGTACCCCCCTAGAAATTAGCAGCCCCTGCCCCAGCAGAAACAATACAATCAGCAACGGGTGGTCTCTCCAATCGAGAACCTCCTGACTTAGTATATATCAAATCAGGAGAAGATCAACCTACAACTGCAGATTGGGTAGAAGTCTTTGGCCGATCATGTGACCCAGCTGGGGTTACAAGTGGCCAATCTCCAGAAAGCACAAGGGCAACTGTCGGGCCAGCTGGAGGTAAACCCAAGGGGACCCAACCAAACACTATCCTTGACGCACGGTCAAGCAAATGTCTCTGCAATAGTCTTGAGGAGTGGTACATAGATTCTAGCACGGGAGGCTGTGAAAGAACCTGAAGGTCCATTGGTCAATGAGAGACCAAATCTGGAAGTTAATGACAATGGAGGTTCGACGTCAAACCCCATGACTCTGGAGGGAGTTTCTGAAGAGAAGAAGAAAAATGAGGGCGACAACTCAAGGGTCTTCAAGCCTACAGTGCCATTCCCACAGAGGCTTACCAAAGCAAAAATCAATGAGAAGTATGGCAAGTTCTTCGAGATGGTGAAGGACTTGAGTCTACAAATCCCGTTTCTGGAGGCGATAAAGACCATCCCCTCGTATGCAAAATTTCTGAAGGACCTTGTTACGAAGGGGACGAGAAAAGAGAAAGTTATCCTCATGGTAGAATGCAGCGATCTAATTCAACGAGCCAATCCGCCAAAGCTCAAAGACCCCGGGAGTTTTTCTATCACATGCTTAATAGGGGTCGTATTAATCAATCGAGCGCTTGTCGAATTAGGTGCAAGCGTAAATTTGATGCCCCTATCGCTTTACAAGAGGATAAATATGGGCAAGCTTGAACCCACGGGAATGACTCTGCAGCTGGCAGATAGATCAGTAAAGTACCCGGTGGGGGTAGTCGACGACTTGTCGGTAAATGTCAGCGGTGTGCATGTGCCAGTCGATTTCGTAGTTATTGACATGCCTGGGGATAATCACACTCCGATTATCCTCGGGAGACCCTTTATGGCAACAGCAGGCATACTCATAGACGTCAAGAAAGGGAAACTGTCCCTTGACGTCGGAGATCAGAAAGTAGAGTTTGACTTGGCATTGTCAATGAAGTCACCACCGGAGGAACATAGATGCAATCTGCTGGAGATGGAAGAAGAGAGAATTGTTGAAACAGGATCATGGGAGGTTCTTTCAAGGAACCCCTTGAAGGCTTGAATGGGCTCGAGGAGCACATTGGGTTGGAAAAAGAAGAAGTCGCTGAAGAATGGTCAAGAATAATGCGGGGTAAACTTGTCACAATCGTTCGTATATCGATGGAAATATCAATGAAATAAAATGCCTAGGGATAGGGAATCCCCGCTACAAACCGTATCTCGTCGTTGTGGTTCGTAGGTTACACCATTGCTGGACTTGAATTTTGGGTGAACTAGTTGCAACTAAATGTGGAACCAAGCTCACACTCTCGCGCTATTGTCGGTCTATAGCAAACCTAGGTTAGGGCCCAATCTCTTGCAAACCCTAACCTAAACAGCTAGCATTAGGATCGACATCATCGTTCAATCGCATCTTGAGCCCACTCTCGTGCAAACTCAAGCTACGACCTAGGTTGAGATAGTTCCTACCCGTCCAATCTCTTGTAAACGGGTATTTGTATAGAAATACGATTAAAAACTCTAGCCATGGTCCAATCTCTTGCAAACCAATTCTAGAAAATTCCAATCGTAAATCTAAATCAAATTTCTAGGGCTTCCTATCAATTGGGACCCAATCTCTTGCAAGTCCCAATCGATATGAATCCCTAGCTATCCGTAATAAATCGATCCCAACCTAACCCTAATCAATTCTAGCAATAATTTCACAAATGCATCACAATTCGGAAATAGGGTTCATAGGGTTCATCCCCATACCCTAAGACAATAAAACTACTCACTAATCATTATGCAATTCATAAGAAATTCAATAGAAAATTCAGCACAAATCATTGCAATTGAGAGATTATCAATAAAAATGGAGTTTTTGACAAGAAAAGAGACAAACCAATGAGAATCCAATAGCATCCAACAAGAATCTCCTTTCTAATCTCTCAAAAACCCTAAATCTAATTAACTAAAAAGCTATCTAAAAAGGCTGCAAAAAGCATCAGAAAGCCTCTTCTAACTAGGGCAAAAACTGGGTTTAAATACCCCACAAAATCGCCCAGAAATTCGTGACAAAAATGCCCCTGCGCAGCTTAAAAATCGCAGTTTACGCTATAGGCGGGGCGGCTCACTCGGCCGAGTGACAAATGTCACTCGGCCGAGTGACAAACCCTGTACAATTACAGTAAGTCGGGGATTTTTGGGGGTCTGTCTTCGGAGGTGACTCGGCCGAGTAGATTTACTCACTCGGCCGAGGGGCAATTCTTGCTCGGTCGAGTGGAAGCTCTGAAAAGCCTGTAAAATAACAGTAAGTCGGCCGTTTCGAAGCGTCTGTTCTCGTGCCACTCGGGCGAGTAGACTTCCATGCTCGGTCGAGTGGACTATCGTCACTCGGCCGAGTGCACGCCCATTATCTTCTGTTGATGCGTGTCCGGTCTGGTCAGCCGAGTGGTCTTCTTGCTCGGCCGAGTGGGTGGTTCACTCGGCCGAGTGAGATGCTGCAAAGGCCCAATCTTCGTCTTTTCGCTTCCTCGTCGCTCCTACGACGTTCTTTCTTCTCCCACTTGTCTTCCATCACCGAATAACCCTCAAAAGAGCCTCGGGTGACACTCCGGAGTGGGTGCAAATCCTCTTGATCTCAAAATCACTCCGAATCGCTCTATACCTCCTGAAATACGACAAAAACAAGAAATCGTGAAAAGCATCGCAATATTGTCGAATAATCGTGAAAAACATGATATGAGCGATCAAAGTGGCATGCAAACATGCAGAAAAAGGGTGTAAAATATGGAGCGATCAAAATCCCCCAAGCTTACCTCTTACTCTTCCTCGAGGAAGATGAGTAAAAAGCGAGCCCGACGGGCAAAATGATGGAAAAGAGGGAAAAATAAAAGAAATGAAAATAAAAACAAAAAATAAAAATAGAATAGAAGGCGAAGAAGGGGGGTGCTAGATCATTTTTCTCAGGACGTGGTTTTTGCTTACTCATATAGCATACATCGAATATAAAACACACGTCAAAGACTTTTATTTCGATATCATAGTATAATTGATGCATTCGAAATAGAAAACCCCAAAATATCAATATAGCATGAAGTATGTAATCATTCTAGGATTAACATCGTCTGAAGCATCTAAAGCGGTATGCATAACCATAGATCACACACTTTTCAATTGAATGCTTTCTATAAGGAGTATAAGAGATATCACACGATATGGAATAGTAAGAATAGAAAAGCATGGTTTTCATGAAATGAATGCTAAGTGTCGATTTCTGGATTTCGTGAAACTTTAGCAATCTCACCGAGTATAGAAAATTACTTAGCCTAGGTTGTCATGCACCGTCAAGTAGTCACTCTCTCACACATCATTGGATCCTCTCCCCCAAGCTTATCCATAAGCGTGGTGGCATAAACAAATCAATATGTACATTCCCCATTTCTTTTGAAGCTCCAAAATAAAGTAAAAATAAAACAAAAGAGGGAAGAATGAGAGAAAGAGTATGAGATGGGATCGTTATGAACTTCTTTTCTCTTTTTTTTTCTTTTTCTCAATTTTTCTCCTTTTCTTCTTCTTCTTCTTTTTTTCATTGTAATAACAATATATACATAAGCGATCCCAAATCAAAAGAGAGAAGGATATACATGTATATATTTTTTTCTTTTTAATTTTGGGGATTTGGAGCATGGAAATTAATAGCGGGGGAAATGCCGATAATAGACTTGCTAGGGGGATATACCAATGAATTTCAAGTAGAGAAATAATGCTCAAGATATGTGGAGAAAGAAATCAATGTATCACTCAGTTCACTCTATTGGACGTGCATGACAACTATCAGCAGAGTAATATAATCTACTCAGTTTAATCCCAAAAAAAGTAAACTAGTCCAGATATATCATCCTAGCAAACATTCAATCAACTTGAAGGTGAAGCGTACAATTCATGCAATAAGAAGTGATATGAGAGAGGAAAGCAGTACTCCAAATATAAGCAGACAATGCGTGAAGCTTGGTGTTTTTTCTATGATAAGCATACATATGAATCATCAGACATTAGCTAATAATATAATTTCAGCCATATTCATACAGGAAAAGAGTGGGTTACTATTTAAAAATGCAAAGCAGGACATAGCATATGATATCTGAAACAAAAGCTATGACGTGACAAAATAGCATGCATAGGTAGATAAGCTAACACCACGTCATCATCATCACAGAAAAATCATCTCTAGCAAAAGATGAAAGAAACAAAGATAAAAGAAAAATAGAACTATATACAATGCGGCATACTCAGAAGAGGAAAGGTAAACGCGATGCATGATAAAAAACGAAAAAAATGGTGAAAATAAGTGCAAAAGTGGAAAGAAAACGTGAGAAATCAAAAATAAAGGGTGGCAAAAATGAAAAAGTGTGAGAACTCACTCCCCCAAGCTGAAGTGCACAGTGTCCTCAATGTGCAAAGTGTGGCACACCGAGAGACATGAAGTGGGAGGGGTGGGTGAGGATGCATGCATGATGGAAAAGAAAGAAAATGAAAAATAAAATAAAATGCGAATGAATGCGATGCATGCAAAGATCAGGATGATGCAGATATAAGTGTCCCCAAAAAGTCTCTCTCCCTCACTCCCAAAAAGATACAAAAAGATATGATCAGGTAGGCCTCAAAGTAATACATGGAGGAGGGGGTAAAAATCAAACACCAGGCCCAGGAACAAAAGGGCAGCAAAATGACAAAAATATCAGAGGCATCAAGAGTGTGCCTAAGCTGGTGGTGGCACTGCACCATCACCGTCCTGTGGCAGAGGTGGTGGCAGAGGTGGTGGCAGAGGTGGAGGTCGTGGTATCTACTGGGTGAGTGGGTGTAGTGGAGGCAGTCGTGCCAGAACTGATTCAGGCAAGCCTGAATATCGGGAAGCATGGCGACACGGGATTGCACAGAACTGACCATGGCAGAGAGAGCCCTGAAGTCTCCTCGGAGTCCACTAACAGTCCCCTCTAGAGCACGAATGCTTTGAAGTAGAGTGTCAGGGGGTGGTGGAGCCGAGGGACGCACATGTCGAACAGGTGAGGTGTGGGGCTGTCTCTGGCGGGAAGCGTATAGGATGGGGCCAGCAGGGTAGTGTGGAAGGGGTGCTGTGCTCGGTAGGTGATGCCCAGCCTCGGTGCCAGGCTGGGACACAGGCTGGGACGGAGCAGCAGCAGCGACAGAAGTGGAAGGGAAAATGGGCGACGAAGCAGCTGGAGAAGTCAGTGACATAGAAGTGGGGACAGAAGTCACGACACTCTCGGTGAAGACAGCGGCAGTGGTGTCAGAAGGGCCAACGGTAGGGGTGGCCGTGGACAAAAGTGAGGTCAGGACCGCCACTGCGACGGTAAAGGAAGTCTCACCGGTCTCTAAAATAGTGGTGGGACGCTCGGGGCTAAGAGAAGTGATAGGCTCGATGGACATAGGCTCAGCGGTGGTGGTGGTGGTGGTGGTGGTGGAGGACTCAGCAACGGTGCTCCCGACACTGACAGAAGTGTCGGGAGGTGCAGACAGTGCAGGTGCGGGCTGAGGGATCACGGGGTCCACAGGTGGTGCAGGGGGTGCCTATTCAGCATCCTCAGCCTCAAGTATGTAGGCAGCAGGGATAAGTAGGTCCATCGCTGGGATCCAATCCCCGTTGGCCGGTCCTATGTATGTCCGAGCGAGGCTCGGAAGAACCATGTAGTCAGCACTAAAGGGACCGTGCAACCACACCCAGTGCCTGCGACCGTGGGGACGAAGCATCTTCATTCGGGCCATAACATCTATCGAAAGTGCAGTGGGGCCTGGGGCTCGACGCAGGTCGTCAGGTAGGTCCACGCCGGTCATAAGGGCTAGAAGCATGATCAGACCGCCGCAACAGATAGGTGAGCGAGCGCTCACCGAAATGATGATGCGGTCTAAGAACCAACTAGCGATATCAATCTCAACGGCGGGGACCAGGTCATCGCTACCCCTATCCAGAACCTTGGGGAGAGTCATCGTGTAGAGCATATAGAGCTCTGGCGTAGACATCGTCCCGGGCTCATACCTCGCTAGGAAAGTGGTCGCCATGAGGCACTGTGTAATGCGAAGGCAGGGGTGTAGGATGGCTGAGGCCTTGGTCCTACTAGGGTCAAAGCCAAGTGGGGATCCCGTGATCCGTGTCCAGAATGTGGAGGTGTCGAACGACGGGGGTGGGATGTGCGTGGGGGCATAGGCACGGTCAGGGACAGGGACAGCGGGCCACTAGAAGAACACACGAAGCATGTCGAGAGTGACCTCGCACTCTCGATCCATCAAACAGAATGTGCATCCTCCAGGGGTCCGGTCGATAGAGCTCAGGACCTCTAGTGTCGGACGGATGTAAGTATCCGCCGACACCGCAAGAAAATCACGCCATCCCACGTTGTCATACAACGCGAGAAGCCCCTCGAGTACCCCTAGGCGGTCAAGGTCAGCTAAGTGCGCGAACCTAGAGGGTACTATTGAGTGATGGCAGATACGCTCGAACCTAGCGCGGTGTGCGTCATTTCGAAACGTGATCCCCATCGGCCTGACAGCACGGGCGGGTGGAGGGACAGGATCGGCTGGGATCGGCTGTGTAGGTGGTGGTGATGGTAGCAGGCTAGGTGGAGGGGATTCCTCCCTAGCGTGAGAGGGACTGGGGTCATCGGCCCGCCTCCGCTTGGGGCCGGATCCCGTGTACGCGGCCTAGTGCGCGGCGGCATATGTGTCGTGAGACGTGTCCCAACTAAATAAATAATCCGGCGTGCTAAATAATGGAACGAATGTACCTGAACAAGCTGCAAGAGCAATAAGTGATGCGTGCGAAGAGACGCCTCCGCCGCAAAGCTAAATGCGTGTCCAAAAGCTCCCCGAAGCTCCCCCAAGCTAGCCTTCAAATCAAACGATCAAATCAGTCCTTAATATTCAATATGTATGGGGGAGATGGGGGATAATAGATGGATATGAAAATTAATTTGGATTTTGGGCTCAACGGGTCGACGGATCAAGAGAAACGGGGAGAAAAGGGGGTTTGGGGCAAACCGAGGTGAATCGGGGGCGGTGGAAGCCGACGCCGACGAGAGGGAACGGCGACCGATCGTCGGCGAGGTGAGGATAGCGATCGCCGGTGGGGTGGTCGTGATTCAGGCGTGGGGGCGTACGCAGCGGGCGAGGGAGGCGAAAAGGCAGCGGCTCGGGCGAAAAATGGAGCGATTTGGGGTATTAGAAAATCGCGCCCGCCTCCGAGCTTATATAGAAATAGTTACGACTCGGCCGAGTGATAATGTCACTCGGCCGAGTGCGTAAATGAAAAAAATTTCGAAAATCGCGTTCTCACTACCGACTCGGCCGAGTGGCTTTGGTTCACTCGGCCAAAGGGAGAATCTCCGGTCGGCTGAGTGGCACTGCCACCCAGCAATTTTTAGGCTAGGAGGGTATCTGTTCCACTCGGCCGAGTGACAAGCCACTCGCCCGAGTGGCAATTAAGAGTAAAACTTACAGAAATTGACAGATAGTAGGTCTGCAGAGACTTCCCTGTTTGGTGCTCCACTCGACCGAGTGGAGTCTGCGCTCGGCCGAGTGGCATATGCTACTCGGCCGAGTGACGTGCTGTTTTCTGCATCTACACTTCGTTTTTGCTCTGGTTTCTGTTTTTCTTCATCCATTCTGTTTCTTCCTCCTCTTAAGGCCTGAACGCATTCCTAGAGCGCTCTTCCTTGCCTCGATCATCCTCCATATGATTGATCTCCTTTTCTCCTTGTCCTGTCATGAAAAATAGTACCAGTCGTCACGATTTTCATGGACAAAAGACACTAAAAACTAACAAAATGCTAAACCAAAAATGAAAATCAAATAAAAAATAATGCAAAAACCGTCAGGTTGCCTCCCGACAAGCGCTCGTTTAAGGTCGTGAGCTCGACCCCTTAAGATATTCGTTTAGCTCGCGATGTTGGGTGCATACGAGATGCACCCCTCAAACTTGTCGGGAAGGCCGCTTGGGTTCGGGTCGTGATGTTCATCGGTCTTCCTCGACACCTCCTCATCATGGATAATGTTGGGGGATGAGTCCCCCCAAGCTAGAGCTTGTTCCTATCTTCTTCTTGGCTGGTGACACCGATCTTCCGTTCGGTGGAGCTTTCTTCGGATTCTTGGCTTTTGAGACCTTGCAAAGCTCTCGTATTCTTACGACATCAGTGTCGCCTTCATCACCATCCGTGGAGCTATCTGGAGGGTCCTCTAATTTCTCTTCTTCGCTCGAAGCTTGGCCTTCTTCGAAGCCATCATTATGGAGAGAACCAATAAAGTGGGGGATTGCTTCTTCAATCACTTCATCGAGGAGATCCACATAATCTAACTCCTCGTGATATGGCATATGTTTCATGGCCCGGGGTATGTGAAGCTCAACTTCTATATTGCCGACATTCAAGGATAAAGTTCCTTCACGCACATCAACGATAACGCCGGCGGTTGCGAGGAATGGGCTTCCAAGTATGAGCGAAGTGTCGCCCTCTTCCTTGATGTCCATTATAACAAAATCACAAGGCAAGCATATACCTCCCAGTACTTGGAGTGGAATATTCTCTGCGATCCCTTCTGGCCTAGTAATCCGACCGTCAGCAGGTTGAATCCTCATGTCGGTCGGCTTCAAGTCGGCGCCCGTGTTCAATCTTTGGAACATACTAAGGGGCATAAGGCTCACACTAGCACCCAAGTCTACTCGAGCTTTTTGCAAAGGGACGCCTCCTAGTGTGCAAGGGATGCGGAAACTCACGGGATCCTTAAATTTCGCCGGCTCCTTCTCCTTCCAAGTAAACCAAGTTCCTTGCTCCGCAAGCATAATTTTCTCCTTCCTTTTCTTTCCCGAAATCAAATCTTTCAAGAACTTCGCGTAAGACGGGATCTCAACAATTTCATCTAGGAAATGAATATTGAGGCTTACTACCCTCAAGTATTCTAGGAACTTGACGAGCCTTTTCTCCATCTTGGCTCTAGCTAGCCGTTGTGGAAACGGCACCGGTGGCATGTAGCGGCGCTCATCAAGTGGCTCCACCACTTTAGGATTTCCTCCTTCAATTGGCTCCTTTTTGCTCTCTTCTTCAATTGCCGTCTCATTTTCTTCCAAAATTTCCACCACGGGTTGCTTGCTTTAGGTCATAGCGGGAGTGGTATCCTTCCCGCCCCTTGTCGTAACCGCAACCACTGCATTGATGTGTCCGATGTTGCTCTGTGGATTGGGCTCGGGTTGAGCCAGCAATTGTTGGGCGTTCTTGTTAAGCAACGCAAGTTACTCCGAAAGTTGAGCGACAACGGTATTTAGCGAGTCTTGCCCCGCCGTCAATCTAGCGTTGATCTTCTGTTGCTCCACCATAAATTCTTCCACCCTACCTTCGTGGTGCGATCGTGGTTGAGCTTAAGGTGGGTTGGGAGCTCTCCATCCTTGGTTGTATCGGGGGGTCTATATGGTCCCGCTTGTTGCCTTGGCGGGTAGTTTTTTTGCGGTGGCCCCCTCGGTTGATATTGAGGTTGTGGTGGTGGAGGCCAAGCTTGAGGAATTTGTTGTGGTGGGGGGGGGGGGGGGGTTCAAAGCACCATCATTGTTTGCATATGAAAAGCCCGGATGGTTTCTAGCTGCCGGGTTGGCCCAATATCCGGAATTCCCCGCGACATATTGTACTTGCTCCAAGGCTCCATCTCCATTGTCCCCTCCTACATACATGGCTTAGGATTGGTCTTGCCAATCACTCATATTGCTTGTCGGCGTAGATGTAGAGGGTGCTCCATGGGGCTCGGTGATATATTTCTCCAATCTCTCCACCACCTTGTGGAGAGAGTCAAATTTGGTTGAAAGCTCCGCCACGGCCTTGGCCTCATAAATACTAGTGGGCTTCAAGGAGGATGAAGAATGTCCTCGCTCGTCCCCCCATTGTTGGTTGTTAGAGGCCATCTCTTCCAACAAGGCCGTAGCTTCATCCGGGGTCTTTGATAATATGGCTCCATTGGCGGTTGCGTCAATAATTTGCTTCGTGCCCGGTTGGAGTCCATTGTAGAAACTGTGGACTAGCTCCTAATCTTCTATACTATGATGGGGGCATTGGTGTTGTAAGTCCTTGAAGCTCTCCCATGCTTCATAGAGGGTTTCTTGCGGTCCTTGCTTAAAGGACATGAGAGCACTCCGGATCTTCACCGTCTCTGAAGGAGGGTAAAACTTGTCAATGAAGGCGCTCGCCAACTCATCCCAAGTGGTGAATGTCCCTTCAGCTTGCGTTCTCAACCAATACAAAGCTTTATCCTTGAGTGTGAAGGGGAAGAGTCGCAGTCGGATTGCATCAACGGAGACGCCCGGTATTTGGAAAGTGGCGCACTTGGACAAGAAAATTTGGATGTGGTAATGCGGATTTTCGTGGGCATTCCCATGAAATGGGTCTTGTTGCATCAATACTACCAATCCCGTCTTTAGCTCGAAATTCTTGTCCGCCGCTAGTTCCGGCATGGCGATGGACGATGTGGTGTAAGAAGTCTTAGGCCGAAGCCTATCTCTAATGGATATGATCCTCACCATTCGTGCGGCTAGCTCCTCCGGTGTCTCCACACGGTTCAGACAATCGTCCTCCGTAGCGTGCCTTCTCTCGGCTCTAATCCTCCTCACGGTACGCTCGATCTCCAAATCAAATAATATTTCTTCGGGGTTCGTCGTAGATCTCGTGTACATGCAAGGGAAAACAGAGTTTCAAAGGAAATATTAGCACGAATAAGGAGTAAAAAGATAAAAATAAAGAAACAAAAAGGAAAATACTAGGTAAAAAGAATAAAACACTATTGCCTCCTCGGCAACGGCGCCAAAAACTTGATCGGCCCCCGGATACGTACCCGGAGAACAATTGTAGTCTTACCGAAAGCGCACGATCAAGTGGCGAGCGGGTATCGAACTTAGGGAGGAACAATAACAGTGTCTTCTTCTAATCACCTAGCTATCGGAATGGTCAAGAATAATGCGGGGTAAAATTGTCACAATCGTTCGTATATCGATGGAAATATCAATGAAATAAAACGCCTAGGGATATGGAATCCCCGCTACAAACCGTATCTCGTCGTTGTGATTCGTAGGTTACACCATTGCTAGACTTGAATTTTGGGTGAACTAGTTGCAACTAAATGTGGAACCAAGCTCACGCTCTTGCGCTATTGCCGGTCTATAGCAAACCTAGGTTAGGGCCCAATCTCTTGCAAACCCTAACCTAAACCGCTAGCATTAGGATCGACATCATCGTTCAATCGCATCTCGAGCCCACTTTCGTGCAAACTCAAGCTACGACCTAGGTTGAGATAGTTCCTACCCGTCCAATCTCTTGCAAATGGGTATTTGTATAGAAATACGATTAAAACCCCTAGCCTTGGTCCAATCTCTTGCAAACCAATTCTAGAAAATTCCAATCGTAAATCTAAATCGATTTTCTAGGGCTTCCTATCAATTGGGACCCAATCTCTTGCAAGTCCCAATCGATATGAATCCCTAGCTATCCGTAATAAATCGATCCCAACCTAACCCTAATCAATTCTAGCAATAATTTCACCAATGCATCACAATTCGGAAATAGGGTTCATAGGGTTTGTCCCCATGCCCTAAGACGATAAAACTACTCACTAATCATTATGCAATTCATAAGAAATTCAAAAGAAAATTCAGCACAAATCATTGCAATAGAGAGATTATCAATAAAAATGGAGTTTTTGACAAGAAAAGAGACAAACCAATGAGAATCCAATAGCATCCAACAAGAATCTCCTTTCTAATCTCTCAAAAAGCTTAAATCTAATTAACTAAAAAGCTATCTAAAAAGGCTGCAAAAAGTATCTAAAAGTCCTCCTAACTAGGGCAAAAACTGGGTTTAAATACCCCTCAAAATCGCCCAGAATTTCGTGACAAAAATGCCCCTGCGCAGCTCAAAAATCGCAGTTTACGCTACAGGCGGGGCGGCTCACTCGGCCGAGTGACAAATGTCACTCGGCCGAGTGACAAATGTCACTCGGCCGAGTGACAAACCTTGTACAATTACAGTAAGTCGGGGATTTTTGGGGGTCTGTCTTCGGAGGTGACTCGGCCGAGTAGATTTACTCACTCGGCCGAGGGGCAATTCTTGCTCGGCCGAGTGGAAGCTCTGAAAAGCCTGTAAAATAACAGTAAGTTGGCCGTTTTCGAAGCGTCTGTTCTCGTGCCACTCGGGCGAGTAGACTTCCATTCTCGGCCGAGTGGACTATCGTCACTCGGCCGAGTGCACGCCCATTATCTTCTGTTGACTGGTCGGCCGAGTGGGTGGTTCACTCGGCCGAGTGAGATGCTGCAAAGGCCCAATCTTTGTCTTTTCGCTTCCTCGTCGCTCCTACGACGTTCTTTCTTCTCCCACTTGTCTTCCATCGCCGAATAACCCTCAAAAGAGCCTCGGGTGACACTCTGGAGTGGGTGCAAATCCTCTTGATCTCAAAATCACTCCGAATCGCTCCATATCTCCTGAAATACGACAAAAACAAGAAATCGTGAAAAGCATCGCAATATTGTCGAATAATCGTGAAAAACGCGATATGAGCGATCAAAGTGGCATGCAAACATGCAGAAAAGGGTGTAAAGTACGGAGCATCACCAACCTATCATACCTGTGGTGGACCCACTGATGGGACCGCAAGGAGTTCGTTTCATGAGTCAGGAACACAAAGACTTCTATCTTCGACTCAGCCAAAGATCTCACTTAGCCACCAAATTTGCACACAATCAAACCCTACTCGATCTCGGGGTTTTCGTCGGAGTCGAGTCCCTATTTGCAAACTTAGGTTGGCTAGGTTTCTTAC
This sequence comes from Scilla litardierei, assembly GCA_030789695.1. Taxonomy (NCBI): domain Eukaryota; kingdom Viridiplantae; phylum Streptophyta; class Magnoliopsida; order Asparagales; family Asparagaceae; genus Scilla; species Scilla litardierei. The sequence goes on along the minus strand of CM061135.1, from coordinate 60,271,676 downwards.
ACTCCCATGCACGATCCTACCCCTCTCTCACCCTAGAATTTCTATCTACCATCAAAACCGAGAGGGGGTTCAATATTGATTTTCGCCTCCGAAACCGAAACTTCCGTGTCCCTGTGACCACAATCAATGATATTTTCGGTTTCCCCAATCTAGAAGGCAGCATCCGCCCCTATGAATTGCACAACTACTTCGATGTCGACCACATTTGGGGACGCCTCACTCTTCACGATCATTTTCCCAGAGGCAAGGCCAAGGCCTCTTCCATCATCCACCCGTTCTTCAGTCTCGCCCACCGTATAATCTCTAGCGATTTCTTTCCGCGGGATGAGTCCGGTACCGTAACCATCCCCGATCTTTTCATCCTTTGGGTGATGACGTTCCCCTTCATTTCCGGTGTTGACGTGATTACCTTCGAGGCCCGGTACATATGCATTAACGCTGCTGCATGGCTAATTCAAAAGCTTATTGATATTAGCCGCGCAAACAAGGGTAAATATTGCTGCGGCGGCCTCATTACTCTCATTGCCTTACACCCTCCCTTCAATATCGTGATCCCCGCCGATTTGTCGCGTGCCCCAGGATCTCCATATCTCGATCTTGATGTCCTGAGGCACACCCATATGATCGGACCGCGAGGCAACAGTCGGTTCTCTTTTTTACTATGGCCACCCCTTGCACCATATACCATTCTGCCAAATCCTGGCCGCATGTCTATTCACCTTGAGGCAGATTGGTCGTTTTCTCCTGATCCTGAGTTTGTAGGGGGGTTACATCTACAGTTTCCTCTCCCTGACGCACCTAGACCACCTTCCCATGCTGTCCACTTGGGTGAGCAGGACATCCCTGCATTTAGAGAGGACTGCGGGGCTGGACCTAGTGTCACCACCCCGGGTGATATCCCGGTTTCTTCTGAGGCACTTATTACGGCCCTCTTTGGCCTAGCCTCTGGTGCCAGCACGACCAATACCACCGGCACCACTTCTGCTGTCTGACGGGCCACCTCCGCTCGCCTCATTCTTGAGGCTGAGATGGCTGCCATGCATGCTGGCACATCCTCCTCCACCTCCTCGGATCCATCCACTTCTTTCCTTTCACACCCACGTTTCCTCGCACTCGAGTGAAACGTCGCCGCCATTCTCCGCCTTCTTACCCATGTCCACGGTCACCCACCACCTACTCTACCCCCATCACCTCCTCCATCACCCCCTAGGCGATCATCCCCTCCCACCACCACTGTTTCCCTTCCCACCACTTTTTCTCCACCCACCACCACTGACCCTTCACTTCCGCCACCTTTCACTTCTATCACCGCCTCCTACTCGCGTCGCAGGATGCAGACCGCTATGCGTGCGAGATCACTACCCACACCCACCTCATTGATCGTCGTATCCATCCCACCTCCTATTATCACCGACACTCCACCCATCATTCACACCACCACCGCACCCATCCGTCCACCATCTCCACCCCTTTCTCCACTTCTTCGCACGCCCATCACCTCTCCTGCCCACACCCCTCCATCCTCTTCCAAGGAGGATGAGGAGTCCACCGCTCCTGCACTTTGATTTCTTTTTTTTTTTTGATTTCTCCTAGCCAGCTTTTTCTGATTCACCATGATCACATCTCTTTTCTGGCATTGTCATGATCAGCTTGGGGGAAATCAAAATTTTTGTGTGATTGTTGTTGTGTCATGTCGTTTGTCGTGTGGTTGTTTTGTGTCTTCGTGTGTATGTGTTTTGTATAGTTGGTTTTGATATTCATTTCTTTATTTTTCTACGTCTCGTTTTGTGTGCTTTTCATGTTTTTTATTTTTTTTGTGTCGGTGCGTACTTCCCTCCCATCTATCGTTGCCCTCCCGATCTTACTCCTATTGCATTGAGGGCAATGCAATGTTCAGCTTGGGGGAGTCGCACTATACGCGTCAGTTGTGTCTTTTTCCCGTTTTGCGTCGTTTTCGTCGTATTTTTCTTTTTCTTTCTTTCTTTTTTATTCTCCCACTCCTAGAGATGACCCCACATGATGAACTGCCATGGAACAACACACACACTTAGCTTAGCTACGATAATCACTTTCACTAACCCTAGGAAGCTGAGTCCTATAGCATTTTATGCTCCGTGGGTTCACTTTGCTTTTGTGTGAGCTGTGTGTTGTGACTAGCTAGTTGGTGTGCTTCTACGCTGTGATTCTGTTTTATATGCATGTCCTTGGATGACCCCTAGACTATCATGCTTCAATTTCGAATATGCGGTAAATTGCCTCCACTGTCTGCTTCTTTATGCATGAATAATCTATATATATTACGCTTCAAATCGCATGTGTCAGGACTCTACCAATAGGACTAGGATAACCTATTGTGCTTATGTTCTGATCTGCGAATTTTTTTTCTTTTGCCAAGTGTTTAAAATTCGAATTCTTTTTTGTTTTACTTGGTGCAGATCCACTCGTCGTGCATCGTTCTCCCATTTGGGGGAGTGCACACTTTTCATTATCCCACTTCCAAAAAAAGAAAGAAAAAAAAGAGTATGTATAGCAAAAATCCAAAAAAATATACAAATACCCAAAACCCAAAAAAAATTCATGATGTGAATATTATTCCTACCGCCATGAATAAAGGGAAGGCGAGAATTTGCACCAAGTGATCTCCTCCACACCTACTCAACCCCCTTCGATTTCGAACACACTTGGCATAGGAATTTTCTAGCGATCATCTTGGCATTCATGTGGTTCCCTAGTTCCTAGCAGTAGAGTCTCCGGCATATGATATGTTTTCTATTCTTATTCTATTCTCATGCATGCTTGAGCTATTATTCATCGCTAATTCGAATTGAATCGATATTTGGGTCATTTCTTCGGTATGTGTATATGGAGCTTTATTGCACAATTTAGATAGTTACACCGTCTGCTAGCTCACGACCTCACTCACTCGTGCTTCACCGCGTGTACCCATGACACTTGTATGGACTCATATTCCTGGGTTTAGTGATGTGCTTATCACATGCTTGCTTAGTGTGGTGAGTTAGTTTTCGTTGGCTCTGACAGGTGATCTAGGATTTCACTTTCTTTCTCTGTTTCTTTCTTTCTGTTTTCCCATCCGATCTCCTACTCTCACTCGTCTTCCTCGAGGACGAGGAAGGGTTCAGCTTGGGGGATTTTGACGTGCGTTTATATTTTATATGTTCACGCACGTCTTCTCCGTGATTTCCCGTCATTTTTCGTTATTTTGAGTCCGTCCTTTTGTGATTCTTAGTTTCTTTTCACTTTCTTTGTGTTTGTGTGTACTTGCAGGAGATTGCCAGCGCAGGGGACATATAAAGCAAATATCATGAGTCTCCGGAGCAACGGGAGGTGTCGCACGAGAACCTGAGGGCCAAACATCAAGTTATAGCATGTATCTATCCTCAACCGATCGGGTGGACAGACCCACCCGATCGGTTCGTGCACACGTATCAGACCCGAGCAAAGGGCAAGGATGTAGCAGATCCCACCCGATCGGTTCAGTGATCGGGTGGTCACGACAGTCTTCTCTGTTTTTGAAGCTGAACTCCAACCGATCGGTTGACTTGCCAACCGATCGGTTCACCTGTAGCTGATCTTCCCAAGCTCAAGCACCGAACGACTTCACCCGATCAATTCAGTGATCGGGTGAAGTATCTCAGAGGCCAAAGACTAAGTAAAACGGTCATCTCAACCGATCGGTTGATGTTTCAACCGATCGGTTGGACGTTTATTTTTGTCTTCTTCTGGGAATATTCCCTGGCATCTTGCCAGAATGTATATATAGCCCTAGGTTTCCCAGAAAACGAGGATCCCATTTTCTTAAGCATTTTTAGGGGTTTTGGATGCTGCTAATTAAACTTGTTCTGTAAGTTCTCCGATCGCTTTGATACTTTAATATCGCATTATTAATACTATTTTCTCTAGTTATCTATTGCTTGATCTTAATTTTGATGGTTGAAATTTGTATTATTGAATCTCTTGCAATGATTAGTGAGTAGTTTCCTAATCTAGGACATTGGTGGAAGCCCCTTCTTGGGTTCTCCCTAGAACGACCATATGATTAGGGATTCGTTAGGATATAGGGATTTAGATGGTTACGCGGGGCGTTTTATTGTCATTGGCGGGATAAAGACCGCCTTTGACCGTCGGGCCAAGGGGAAATAAAACGGGAGTTTGATCCCCTAGCCACAGCTCACACTCCTAGCGTAGACATTGATTCCTAGCGCGTGGGAACAGCAGGATGAAATGTCGGGAGCAATCGTTGCGAGCTTAGTGCTCCCGAAGTCGGTCGGTGTTGGACATGTGAATACCCACCGTCCGAACCCGGGTAGATCTAGCGTATCATCCAGGGCATCGAAAATATCGAGCCCATGGGACACTAGGTACCGCTATTAGAGGCAACGTCTCACCACTAAACCCTAGTGTCACGCCTCGCTTCCCAAAACTACAGAGGTGAAGCGTGACTAAGGCCTGCTTGGGCCGGAGCTGTGAAGCTCGGACCCAATAAGCGTCTGTAGGGGTACCATCTTAAAATTTCAGGTGAGTACAAAGTGGCATTCGTTAATATAGAGATATAAATTCCAGTGAGTACAAAGTATAAAAAGAGAAGCCTAAGCATGGCAACAAACTATCGAAGGAGAAAACTAAAAGTAGTAACCTCTTAAAGGCGGCGACTGAAAAGTCCTCAAGGTCTGGTCCTCGTCAGACACGTACTCTGGGTCGACGTCCTCGGGCTCCACGTACTCTGGTAAGTCTACCTCGTCCACGAACTCTAGCTCGACACCTGCCGTACATCACCCAAAAGAAAGGAACTATATGTCACGTAAAGTCTACAAAAAGGGTTAGACTCTACTGCAAGTGTACCGAACTATTAAACAACAGTTTACTGGTTGATTAGCATGCTGGGGTTATAACAGAGTATGAAAAGGAAGTAAACGTAGCAGGAAAGTAAAGCGTAGCAAGCAGTAGTCGTAGCATGTGCTACCGACTACGGGACTAACCTAAGAGGGATGGGACAAGACGGGACAAGACAAGACGGGACAAGACGTGTGTGACACGAAGGATTCATGCCTTACGGTTCGAGGGGGATCAAACCCTCTCCCCGTGCGCACACTCAACCCTACCCCAACCCAGAAACTCAGGACAAGAAGGTACAGGGATCACTCCCGCTAGGGAAGCATCCGAAACGCCCGGAGGCTTTTTGTATAACAGGGATCACTCTCGTGTGGAGAGCATCTGAAACGCCCGAAGGATTTTTGTGTAACAGGGATTACTCTCGCATGGAGAGCATTCGAAACGCCCGAAGGCTTTTTGTGTAACCGGGATCACTCTCGCGTGGAGAGCATCTGAAATGCCCGAAGGCTTTTTGTGTAACAGGGATCACTCTCGCGTGGAGAGCATCCAAAACGCCCGAATGCTTTTTGTATAACAGGACATGACATGACACGCAAGGTATTGTTATTCTAGGGGGGTCCACACGCACGCATATACAAGATAACCCTACGGTGTCCAAAGTTGTTGTTGTCGAGCTTAGACTTCATCGTCAAGTCTAAGCCGTCGAGGGTGACCCTGACGCTATCATTTCACATCTGGTTTTCTTTTTTCACAGTTTAACAGTTCTAACAGTCTAAGCCCTAGGCATGGCCGAGAGAGCAAGTGAATACACTTGCCTGTTTGAGATGGTTTTGGGTGTCCAGGTGATTGTAATGGAGAGCACGGTAAATCTGTATAAATGGATTATCACATTGAGTTAGAACTTATTAATATCTAATTAAAACCTTATATAACTTACTGTTCACTGATACCTAATAAATAACATGCTCCAATATATTAACTATACGCTCTATACTCTATAAACTTACTGATGTGTAATGATGTACTAATTCATATGTTATATATATAAATATACATCTAACTGTTAACCTACATATATAATAACAAAATTATCTCACGTTGTTCATCTTTTCTTCACAAGTATACTGTTCATGCATGCATTAAAGTACAATGTGCCATTAATAAGCTAACCAAAGGAACTCACGGCTTGTTGGGTTCACTTCCTCATTGCTGTTGATGCAGGGGCGTTGACGGGAATGTGTACTCAACTGCGACGACCGCACCGTTGGGCTCTTAGGGCTGCCGATGACGAAGTGGCACCGGAGGAGGAGAGGGTGTTCTTGGCTGCAGTTGTGCTGTCAAGGAAGCTACGCCGGCCTGCGTTGATCTTCGGTAGTCTGGAGGTTCAGATGAGAGGGATGCACCGGTGTCGTTGACATGCACCGAGCGAGGAGGAGAGGCAGGGCCGGAGGTGGCCTGAATTGGGAAGGCAGGCCGGTAGTTTGGGCTAACAGCAACGGGATTTGAACAAAGAGAATGGAAGGGGCGTGTCCGTCATTAGTGGCATGTGACGGAGATCAGAGTTCAGGAAAGGGCTTATGCGTGAGGCAGGGCGAGTGGAGAGATGTGCATCAGATTGAGGGCAGCAACAGCGTTCTCAGGTGGGGTGCGGTGGTGATGGGTGATCCGACGTTGGAGGGGGTTCTCCAGGCTGAGGGCTGTGGTGTTTTGGCCGTCGGTGTAAAGAGTAGATCGGGGTAAGGAGAACGGCAGGGGCTGCCTTTGGTCTGTTCATCGGAGTGGTCGTTGGGCTGGAGGAGAGGAGAGGCGGACATCCGCAGTCGGAGGGGAAAGCCGACGGAGGGACTGAGCGTGGCTTCGAACGGAGGGCTGGAGAGAGGGTGTTCGCTGAGGAAGGTAGTGGTTCGAAGGGCATCTGGCAATGGGTTCTGAGCTGTGCGCGTGGTGGACGTGGTCTCCGGAGAGGAGGTACCGGCAATCGGGGTGAAGAAAGGGAAAGGGTTAGAGGGAGATGATTTGAGAAGGAGGAGAAATCATGTGGCGGCTGTAAACAAAACCACTCGGTTTATAAAATATTGAGAGAGAGATTGAAATGAGTGGCTGAGATCTTAGGGTGGCCTAGGTTAGTGTAATTGTTAAAGGGAAGAGAGTTATTTCAGGAGAAAATTGTGGGGAGAAACAACTTGTGGCGGCAGGCTATAATTTTGCCCTAGGGAATCATTCATGTGAGTAGTGTTTAATATAGAGTCTAGGGTGAACAGCACGTGAATGGGATAGGGTGGCCTATGGTTCCTCTACATATAACATTTTTGTAAAAGACTTGGCTCAAAACTGTGTGCACAGTTTCGGTGCGCGAGTTGCGGAACTGGTACGGGTTATATTAGGTTTAATAGGAAATAATTTGAAAGAGATTAATAGGATTAAATAGGAGTAATCAAGGGAAAAATTTAGCTAATCAATAGGTTTAATGTGACAAAAGGAATGGTAAGTCTCATTTGATTTTAAAAAGATTTTGAAACTCTAATTTGAATTTAAAAAGATTAAAGGCTAAAATTAAGGGTTGGGAAAAGATTAGGGAATAAATCTCGCTACGGTCATCGGAAAAATGATCCAAAAATACCGGGACGATCGTAGAGATGAGAAGTACGGGGCTACGGGTCCGATCGCGTGCTACACCTACATGAAATTATCGTAAAATTGGGAACTGAGTATTGGTGCCAAAAGACCAAAACGTCCTTCCATTCAAAACTGTTTTGCGAGAAAACGAGCTGTGAAATGACGTTCCCGAAAATTACTATAAAATTCTACACTTCCATACGGTCACAACGGCATATCACACTGTATATACCGAAACCAAGAAAGAGTCAAATAAAATACGCGTACGAAAAACATATGTACACGCAGGAACTACGAACGGTCGGAAAGCGGCCGTTACATTCTACCCACCTTAGAAATGATTCCGCCCTCGGAATCACTTATAATAATAATAATATCTATAAACACTTAAGACTACAACTCCCATATCTACACATAGTGATCGCTAATCCCGCAACTTCAAACATCCTTCCTCAGATAATTCGTCATAACTCGTCTCTCCACTGGCTAATGCTACAACTAGAAATACACCCTAGCACCTAACTATAGGTCCCCATTGCCGTCCACAATTCAATAATCATCGTGTCCCCAATATATCATCCGTCACCTTAACTCCTAATTCTATCACCAAAATCAATGAACCAAAAACTACATCTATCCTTACCCTTAAAATCTAACCTCCTAATAATACTAAAATCCATCTTCATAACATCTCATTCATCTCAACATGTCGTATTACTTCCAATGTCTTCTCATGTCAACTTAATAATCGAATCTTGATGCTTTAAATGTTCTACTCTTTCTCATGATCACTCTAAATCACACCATACCTTTATAGCTACTCCTATCTACCACTCGTTCAAGTTTCAGATCGATTAAGTACTCATTTTCCTATACATAATTTCATCCAATCAGAGTTCTTTTCATCCGGAAGAAATCTAATCTAATATCTTTGTGTTCAAAATCAACCAATCACCGCTACAGTATATCTCATCTCACTCTATGCCTACCCGCAACATAATCCTATAAGAAAAAATAGCTAGTACTAACAATATCATAACAATAAAAAAGATAACACTCCCAAAGAAAAGAAGAAAGAAGTTTAAGGCCAAAGACAGATTTTAAAACATTTGGAAAAACGTGTAGGGTTGAGGTATTGGATGAGGAAAAATAGGTGCGTTGTGAACTTGTGTGCTTGTTTCAAAACTTTAAAGATTTGATTTAAAGAAAACAAATAGGTTTTGAAACATATATAAGCAGCAAAATAAGCTAAACTATAATACGGAAGACTAGGTCTAAGGAATTTGCCTGCTATGACGTTATCCACACAAATATGAATACCATCATTCAGACAACTCCATATGTATGTCATGGACCACACTGAGTATGCATACAAGACACAAGAGACACTCATCAAGATCCTAAAGGTAACACACTTATACATGTCTACACACTATACCTATATATATACACCACGACGACATCACAAACCAATGGGCCCACTACTAACTAGAGATAACATAGGCAACTACAGGCGCTGATGTCTACATAAAAGAAAGGAGACCGAAACCAAAAGCGAAACGAAACAAGATCGAAAAGAACGAGGTCAGATAAGGCGAGGATGAGAAGATAGCCGGTTGGATGGGACAAAAATATTGCTCAAAATATTGAAATAGATGAAAGAAAAATTATGTGTAAACCATGGTATCATATACTTTTATACTTATAAAAATATGTAGAAAAAGTGAGCAGACTGTAAAATTTTAAAATACGAAAAAGTGTTAGACTAAGAAAATAATGAGTATGGTGAGGTAATGATTTTTTTACATATGTAAATAGATTTATAGCAGATTTTTGAAATACGGATATGATGATTAGAAAACAGATATACTAAAAATTGAAGTCTCTTTTTATAGCTCCAAAAATATCCTAAAAGTATTGTACGATAAGTGGTTAAAATAAAGTTTATATATATATATATATATATAACTGAAATTCGAAAGATATAGGTTAGAAACATTATAAGATGGTAATTAAAGATTTTTGATGAGAAATTTCGAAATTCAAAGAATGCATTCAAGTTAACCGAAAGGTAGGAAATCTAAGTTCATGCTTTTTTTTTCAAAGAATTGAAACTGGGGGAGGATTTCGAAAAATATAATATTGAAAATTCTTTAGAAGGATCGGGAGGCTGAATGGAAAAGATTCAACGATTGGTGACTGACGACGAACGGATCACGTGATTCAAGGGAAAGGAAAAGAATCGAATGATCCAAACGTAAATATGACTAGGAGATGAACCATGAAAAGTCACGGTGGAATCCTACGGTCAATGGCACAGAAGGGTAATGATCAGAAAGATGCTAGACGTCAGGGATTCTAATTATCGGGCAGTCTAAAGATCAGGGGAACTCTGCACTAAGACTTCCTAATGAGCTAGACTGTAATCAAGATCTAAGGGGAAGGTTCCTAAGAGAATCAAGGTTACGTCCTGCTGGGCCCGAAGTCGATGGACCCAAGCGAACGACTAAAAGAAGGGCTCTAGAAATCTAACATGGTCAGAGTCAAGTGAGGTCTACTAAGGTATCCTAAGACGTGTATGACTAAATCTTAACCAAGGCGCCTGACTATCAAACCTGGGCGTCTATCTAAGTCTTCCTACCATCTAAGACTGGGAAAACCTAATTTAGACTTGTACAAGGATATTAAATGAATGCGGTACTCTTATTGTTCCGAACTTTTTGCGAGACCTACATGAGCCACCACTAAAACCTGGCACGTCCCGCTTCCCAAAACTACGGAGGCGAAGCGTGACTAAGGCCCGCTTGGGCCGGAGCTGTGAAGCTCGGACCCAATAAGCGTCTGTAGGGGTACCATCTTAAAATTTCAGGTTCTTGCATTAATAAGATTCGGAACAATAGAAAGTACAGAAAGAAAGTGGAATTCATTAATATAGAGAGATAATATCCAGTGAGTACAAAGTCTAAAAAGAGAAGCCTAAGCATGGCAACAAACTATCGAAAGAGCAAACTAAAAGTAGTAACCTCTTAAAGACAGCGACTTAAAAGTCCTCAAGGTCTGGTCCTCGTCAGACACGTACTCTGGGTCGACATCCTCGGGCTCCACATACTCCGGTAAGTCTGCCTCGTCCACGAACTCTGGCTCGACACCTGACGTACATCACCCAAAAGAAAGGAACTGTACGTCAAGTAAAGTCTACAAAAAGGGTTAGACTCTACTGCAAGTGTACCGAACTATTAAACAACAGTTTACTGGTTGATTAGCATGCTGGGGTTATAACAGAGTATCAAAAGGAAGTAAACGCAGCAGGAAAGTAAAGCGTAGCAAGCAATAGTCGTAGCGTGTGCTACCGACTATTGGACTAACCTAAGAGGGACGGGACAAGACGGGACAAGACAAGACAGGACAAGACGCGTATGACATGAAGGGTTCACGCCTTACAGTTCGAGGGGGATCAGACCCTCTCCCCGTGCGCACGCTCAACCCTACCCCAACCCAGGAACTCAGGACAAGAAGGTACATGGATCACTCCTGCTAGGGAAGCATCCGAAACGCCCCGGAGGTTTTTTGTATAACCTGGATCACTCTCGCATGGAGAGCATCTGAAACGCCCGAAGGCTTTTTGTTTAACAGGGATCACTCTCGCGTGGAGAGCATCCGAAACGTCCGAAGGCTTTTTGTGTAACAGGGATCACTCTCGCGTGGAGAGCAACCGAAACGCCCGAAGGCTTTTTGTATAACAGGGATCACTCTCGCATGGAGAGCATCTGAAACGCCCGAAGGCTTTTTTGTGTAACAGGGATCACTCTCGCGTGGAGAGCATCCGAAACGCCTGAAGGCTTTTTGTATAACCGGACATGACATGACACGCAAGGAATTGTTATTCTAGGGGGGTCCACACGCACGCACACACAAGATAACCCTACGGTGTCCAAAGTTGTTGTCGAGCTTAGACTTCGTCGTCAAGTCTAAGCCGTCGAGGGTGACCCTGACGCTATCATTTCACATTCGGTTTTCTTTGTTCACAGTCTAACAGTTCTAGCAGTCTAAGGCCTAGGCACGGCCGAGAGAGCAAGTGAATATACTTGCCTGTTTGAGACGGTTTTGGGTGTCCATGTGATTGTAATGGAGAGCACGGTAAATCTGTATAAATGGATTATCACATTGAGTTAGAACTTATTAATTCTTATTAAAACCTTATATAACTTACTGTTCACTGATACCTAATAAATAACATGCTCCAATATATTAACTATACGCTCTATACTCTATAAACTTACTGATGTGTAATGATGTACTAATTCATATGTTATATATATAAATATACATCTAACTGTTAACCTACATATATAATAACAAAATTATCTCATGCTGTTCATCTTTTCTTCACAAGTCTACTGTTCATGCATGCATTAAAGTACATTGTGCCATTAAATAAGCTAACCAAAGGAACTCACTGCTTGTTGGGTTCACTTCCTCATTACTGTTGATGCAGGGGCGGTGACGGGAATGTGTACTCAACAGCGATGACCGCAGCGTTGGGCTCTTAGGGCTACCGACGACGAAGTGGCACCGGAGGAGGAGAGGGTGTTCTTGGCTGTGGTTGTGCTGTTGAGGAAGCTACGTCGGCCTGGGTTGATCTCCGGTAGTCTGGAGGTTCAGATGAGAGGGATGCACCGGTGTCGTTGACACGTGCACCGAGCGAGGAGGAGAGGCAGGGCCAGAGGTGGCCTGAATTGGGGAGGCAGGCCGGTGGTTTGGGCTTACGGCATCGGGATCTGAATAAAGAGAACGGAAGGGGTGTGTCCATTGGTAGTGGCGTGCGGCAGAGATCAGAGTTCAGGCAAGAGCTTGTGCGTGAGGCAGGGCGAGTGGAGAGATGTGCATCAGATTGAGGGCAACAACAGCGTTCTCAGGTGGGGTGCGGTGGTGATGGGCGATCCGACGTCGGAGGGGGTTCTCCAGGCTGAGGGCTGTGGCGTTTTGGCCGTCGGTGTAAAGAGTAGATCGGGGTGAGGAGAACGGTAGGGGCTGCCGTTGGTCTGTTCATCAGAGTGGTCGTCGGGCTAGAGGAGAGGAGAGGCGGACATCCACAGTAGGAGGGGAAGGCCGACGGAGGGACTGAGCCTGGCTTCGAACGGAGGGCTGGAGAGAGGGTGTTCACTGAGGAAGGTAGTGGTTCGAAGGGCAGCCGGCAACGGGTTCTGAGATGTGCGTGTGGTGGACGTGGTCTCCGGAGAGGAGGTACCGGCAATCGGGGTGAAGAAAGGGAAAGGGTTAGAGGGAGATGATTTGAGAAGGAGGAGAAATCATGTGGCGGCTGTAAACAAAACCCCTCGGTTTATAAAATATTGAGAGAGAGATTGAAATGAGTGGCTGAGATCCTAGGGTGGCCTAGGTCAGTGTAATTGTTAAAGGGAAGAGAGTTATTTCAGGAGAAAATTGTGGGGAGAAACAACTTGTGGCGGCTGGCAATAATTTTGCTGTATGGAAACATTCATGTGAGTAGTGTTTAATATAGAGTCTAGGGTGAACAACACGTGAATGGGATAGGGTGGCCTATGGTTCCTCTACATATAACATTTTTGTAAAAGACTTGGCTCAAAACTGTGTGCACAGTTTGGGTGCATGAGTTGCGGAACTGGTATGGGTTATATTAGGTTTAATAGGAAATAATTTGAAAGAGATTAATAGGATTAAATAGGAGTAATCAAGGGAAAAATTTAGCTAATCAATGGGTTTAATGTGTCAAAAGGAATGGTAAGTCTCATTTGATTTTAAAAAGATTTTGAAACTCTAATTAGAATTTAAAAAGATTAAAGGCTAAAATTAAGGGTTGGTAAAAGATTAGGGAATAAATCTCGCTACGGTCATCGGAAAAATGATCCAAAAATACTGGGACGATCGTAGAGACGAGAAGTACGGGGCTACGGGGTCCGATCGCGTGCTACACTTACCTGAAATTATCATAAAATTGGGAACTGAGTATTGGTGCCAAAAGACCAAAACGTCCTTCCATTCAAAACTGTTTTGCGAGAAAACGAGCCGTGAAATGACGTTCCCGAAAATTACTTTAAAATTCTACACTTCCATATGGTCACAATGGCATATCACATCGTATATACCGAAACCAAGAAAGAGTCAAATAAAATACGCGTACGAAAAACATACGTACACGCAGGAACTACGAACGGTCGGAAAGCGGCTGTTAAACCTAGAATCCGATCGTATTCCTATCCGTCGGTCGTAATAGGAAGAACTCATGATAGGGTGGAAACCAAAGTCCTGGGTTACTTTTTATATCTTACACCTTTCCGTAGTTTCATATCGTGACAACCCACCAAGTGATAGGGCTAGCTCACCCACCGGGTGATCCGGTTCCTGTTTGATCTCAAGCACATCACACGCCTCCCCGTGTTCGACCCCCAAGCCACACTACAACACCGTGCGCTTGCGGTTACAAATATTTAATCCTGGTATCCCCGTTCTGACTTTATATAGTGCCGAATCTTGGGGACGTCAATGAGACATCCAAGGGACTCTCAAGCTTGGAAACATTTTGATTCCATGCATACTGAATTTGCTTCCGAGGAACTTAATGTTTGACTTGCATTAGCTACTGACGGTTTCAATCCATTTGGGAATTTAAGCACACGTTATAGTATTTGGCCAGTTATTTTGATCTCATACAATAGTCCCCTGTGGATGTGCATGAGGTCAACTGAATTTATTGTTTCTATGTTGATTCCTGGAAAGAAAATTCCCGGAAACAATATTGATATTTATTTGCAACCTTTAATTGCTGAGTTGAAAGAATTGTGGGAAAAGGGGTTGAGACATATGATGCATATAAAAATGAGGTGTTTGTGCTAAAGGCAGCTCTATTGTGGACTATTAGTGACTTCCCAGGGCTTGGAAATATTTCGGGTTGGAATACACATACTGGTTATGCTTGTCCCTCATGCAATTTTGATCACATTCCTCTTTATTTGGGTTGTAGTAGGAAGTGGTGTTTCATGGGTTATCGTCAATTTTTGAGGCAAGGCCACAAGTTCCGGTTGAATCGTCTTCGTTTTGATGGATGTATAGAAGATAGGGATCTACCTACATTATTATCTGGGTCAGAGATTTTGAATCAAACGGAGAATATAGAGTATTCCTTTGGAAAACATTCATCAACTAGTAGTACTACTGAAAGCAGAATGCGGAAGAGAGCAAATGTTGATCAAGCTTCAAAGCAATGGAAAAAGAGAAGTATATTTTTCCAACTTCAATATTGGGAGTCTAATTTATTGCTCACAATCTTGATGTGATGCATATTGAGAAGAATGTATGTGATAATGTGTTGTTCACATTGATAAATGACAGAAGAAAAAGGAAAGATCATTTAGAGGCTCGAAAAGACTTGCAAAAATTGAATATTAAAAAGGAACTCTGACCAAAAGAGGATGGAAAATCTTGTCCAGCAGCGTTGTTCACAATGAAAAGACAAGAGATTGACACATTCCTTGAGACTTTGAAATGTGTCATTGTGTCAGATGGCTACTCAAATGATTTTTCTAGATGCATTGACCTTGTGCAACGTAGAGCATTTGGACTGAAGAGCCATGATTCACACATCCTTATGCAGGAGTTGTTGCCTCTGGCTATTAGGAACAGTTTACCTCGTGCAGTGTCTTCTGTGTTGGTTGATTTAGGTTACTTCTTCAAACAATTGTGTTCTAAGGTTGTTAATCCTGCTGAATTGAGCAAACATCAAGAACGAATTGCGCTGACCTTGTGCCAAATGGAGATGTTGTTTCCACCGTCATTCTTCAAAGTTATGGTGCATCTAACAATTCGTTTGATTGATGAAGTTAGACTTGGAGGTCTTGTACATTATCGATGGATGTATCCTATTGAAAGGTATGTTTCATATGCAAACCAATGATTTTTTTGGTTTAATTACTTGATCAGACACTTATCCATAGATGTGAATGTAGGTTTTTAGGAAAATTGAAACAATTTGTTTGCAATAGAGCCCAGCCTGAAGGCTCAATTACTGAGGGATGGCTTTCTGAAGAATGTATGACCTTTTGTTCGAGGTACTTGGAGGATGATATTGAGACTAGATTCAATCGTAGGAAGCGCGTGGATGATGACCCTATGATGCCTGAAGCAAGTTTAACCATGTTTCCTCAATCGGGTAAACCAGTTGGAGACGGTACACTTGTTAGATTAAGTGACATAGAACTCCTGCAAGCACATCGCCACATATTGATTAATTGCCCTCAAGTAGAAGATTTTATTAGGTAAGTAAGACATTGATCTATTTTAATTTTATTATAGTAGATTATGACAAATCATTTTGATGTTTTCATCTCTGAATGTATAGTCGATTTCGACGCAATATGACGACGAAAATGAGGAATCGTAAAAGGAATGTCAGTTCCAATGAAATAGAGAAGGACGTACATCGCAATGTTGTACTTGCATTTAAGATCCACGTGAGTACGACTTTCTGTCTACTGCAAGGTTATTATCGGAATTTTTTGCAAGCTATTGATGTTGTCTGTAATGTTTTTATAGATTAATGATAATACCAGAGATCAAACTTCAAAGGAACTTCTTGCACTTACGCAAAGACCATTGAGACTAGAAAGAAAATTTACTGCTTATAATGTGAATGGGTTCAAGTTTCGAACGATCGAGCGAGAGAAGAACTTGAAAACTCAAAATAGTGGTGTATTTTGTAACTTTGGAACTAAGAGCTATGCAAGCACACGCGACAATAGGCCAAGAGAGGGTACAGTACCATATTACGGTAAACTGGTTGATATTATTGAGCTTAATTACCATGATATTTTTCATGTAACTGTATTTAAGTGTGCATGGGCCAATACCATGAACCAAAGGTTTATAAGAGTAGATGATTTTGGGTTCACATCAGTAAACTTCTCTCACTTGATTCACTCTGGCGATCACGAGGATGATGAACCATTCATTCAAGCTGTCGAGGCTCAATTAGTATTTTATGTAGAAGACAAAGCTGATAAAGGGTGGAGTATTCCTATTCATGTAAAACCAAGAGACTTATACGATATGGGTGAAGAGGATGCTAGCTCGTCTTATGATAACGAGATTAATCAACCTCAAATTTTAGATGTGGTATTTGTAGATGATGATTCACTGTTTGTTGCGAGGGCCGATGTTACTGCAGAGTTTGAGTAGGGGCGATGATATTTGTATGCCTTTGCATTAATTTTGTAATGATAGTTGTAATGATCTTGTAATTTACATGCAATGGAAGAGGGTATGTTTCTAATCGATTCTACCTCATGATATATGATCCTAATTGATTCTATCTTGTATGCAATCAAGCATGATTGTATTTATGTGGAATATCTGTTCTATTCTTTTAATTGTGACACTGTACATTCTTCAAAATGAATGAGATATATTTGTGAGCACTTGATTCATGGGAAATTAATTTTCGAGAGTTAAATCTTTTATTTACATTCATTTAAAAGTTTGTTTATTTGCTCGTTTGAAAGTGAATGAAATATGCTTGATTTTCAACTCATATTTGTGTTCTTACTGAAAAATGCATACAAAACCTGGGCCACAAAATTTTTTACACCAATAAAATGACTGATCTTACAGTATTTTTAACAATGTAATATCAAATGACTTATATTCAAACCAGAAATGACTCATATTCAAAACCTGAACATGCACGGTTTCCTTTTCTTAGTTTTTTTAGTTTTGCACATGCGGATGCATTCTGCATGCTTGTGCTCGTGATTTGTTTGTTTTCAGCAACATTTGTTTTCAGCATTTGTTTTCAAGCATTTGTTTTCAACAACATTTGTTTTCAGCCAAATCATTCTGTCCATTACTTTCAGGTTTATGTTTGAATTATGTTGCCTCCTGTTGCTTGGATGATCTTGTTATTAAGTCATATGTTCATTTAACTGATTGATTCTGATTCAAATGGCAGATTGAGTTTCAAATTTTTGCTGATTCTGTTCCAAAGGGCACTGTTCATTTAACTGATTGAGTTCCAAAGGAAATATCTAAATTACATGATTGAGTTCCAACTGAATTTTTTCCAAAGAGGACTGTTCCCTTTTGAATATCTTAACTGCAAGGGTTATGAACTGATTCATAAAATTGATTCATAAAGGTAATATCTTAAATTTTTTCTGTTGCTTGAGGTAACATAAACCAAGTTTAATGTCAGTTTTACAACAAAATTTGACCTTAAGGTCATTTTTACATTTCAATTTTGGCATACTGGCATCTCCATTACATCAACTAAACAGAAAACTTTTTCGTTTCATGTCAAAATCTTTGTCCTCTTAATTGGAGAAATAAAAATGAGACAAAAAACCTGCTTGCGGGATGTTATTTTTCAAAATAAGACAAAAAAACAAAAATAATCATATTTTGCTGATGTTTGACCAAATATCTAAACTAAATGGAGGAATCATGATGTTGAAACTTAAACTAATCAAGGGTGAGATAAACTAATCGAGGCACATATGAGCATGGTAAGAGATAATCTGGAATGACCAGAAAATAATAGCACTCATGTATGAGTGCATCCATCATACTATGTTGCATTATGTGTATAATCATATTATGCCTCGCATGTGTAAGAGGCAAGCCAGAGAGGTGTCAGTGTGTCTGAGGGATTGGACATTGTAATTGCTTCTGAATTGGAAAAGTTGTGCTTCATATTAAGAAGTTATATTTAATAATTAAATAAGATTGTAGTAGCAAAGAACCAAATGAATAGATGCCATCTGAGAGATTTTGAGATGCAGGAATGTAATTTCTGTTTAGTACTATAAAAGGAGGTGGTATTCATGTTGTAGCAGGTCTAAGAAAAGCCTATCAATTTTTCTTTTTGGTATTCTTTGCATTATTTCTGTTCTGAAGTTGACATACCCATATCGTGTTGCTTGATCCTTGCATTGCAATGTGTTTGACCTATATCACCTATTTCAGCTTGCCTCCACCTTTACCCAAACAAAATCCATCACTACCACCAAATAGGAAAAAAAAGAAAAAAATTTTCCTTTCCACCTTGGTACTTGGTAGCTTGCTTGGTTGCTATATCTTTCTTTTCCTCATTCAGCAATTAATCAACTAAGAAGAATAATTATCTATTCACCTCGATATAAAAAGATATAACAAGATAACTCTGTTCCTAAAGTGGCAAAAGAAAATATAAGATGAAGAAGAAGAATGGAATACAATGAAACAAAATAAATACAACAAGCAAAACTAGCATTCTTTATTCTCTATTGCAATCCATTCATACAACTTATTTCCAGAAGTACGCCAACTCCTTTTCCAAAATGAAAAACCATGATTTTTACCCATAACAACTAAATTATGTTTGTTTGGTATTGCACAAAGGTTTTTCAAACCTCACATTTATTAAAACTTAATAAAATCATATAGAAGGTTATTAGAAAGACATGTAAAAACAAGAAACTGATCCAATGGAGCATTGTAACTCCAGTTTTCAGTGCTTGAAAATCATTCTGTCCAAATTTGTTTTTTAGTGTTGGCTTTTGTATGATGGATCTTGTGTCTTATCTTGGATGATCTTGTTATTGTAACGGCCGCTTTCAGGCCGTTTGTATTTTCTACGCGTACGATTCTTTTTGTGTGCGTATTTATTTTTGCATCTTCTTGGTTCCAGACTATACGATGTGATATGTCTTTTTGACCGTATGGAAGAGTAGTTATTTGTGGGATTTTTAGTAAACGTCATTTCACGGGTCGTTCTCCCACAAATCAGGTTTGATTGCAGAGTCGTCGTAGCTTTAGACTTGGTCGCCGGATCTTTTATTTTTTCTGTTCGTTTTTCATGGACCAAACAATTTACCAACGTATCTCCGAGCCTCTCTTCGTCACGGTCGTCCCGATATTTTTTTCGTAAGTTTCTGACACTCCTAGCCCACCCAAATTACTAATCAAAATCCAAGCCCGTTACGCCCAATTAAATTCGAAATTTCTGTTGCTAATCAAATCTTGGGAAGATTTCCACGTATCATGCAAAGGATGTTGAATATTGGACTCCCCGAATTTGGTTTTGATGATGAGCAAACATAAATAATTCATGAACTAACATTTTGTGAGCGCAGTATTGGAGATCGTCGCCAATTTCACGAGAATATTCAAAGCGACATCTCAACACTTCCAAAAGCTCGTATTCAAGCCTAAAGCTTCGTTGAAGCTCCTGCAGCGCTTTGGAAGTTATGAAGATTCAATCGAAGCTCTCAAAGACCGTTTATTAAGGTTTTATTTATAGTCTTTTAGTTTCGATTGATAGAATGTCAAGCCTTGAGTATATCTTACGTTTCTATCTTCATTACGCTCGTTTCGTAGCTCTAGGATTCTTGCACAAGTTCATTCTAACTTCCTCGAAGCGTCGCGCTTCGATTCGGACTTTGTTGTGCATGTTAGTTGGTACAAGAACAAGTACTGACCGACTAGATGGTGATCTAGTCGGTCGGCAACTGTTCTTGGACCGACTAGTTTGATTCCTTAATTTCTTGGACTTTACTGTTTACAGTTAGTCGGTCTACGTTGACTCACCGACCGACTAGTTTGTGAACTAGTCGGTCAGTGATGCTTCTTTGACCGACTAGTTGTGACTTACTGTTCACTCTAAATTTCTCCTAAGCTACTGTTTACCGTTAGTCGGTCTTAGAACGTTTGATGACCGACTAATTGACAATCTAGTCGGTCAATTTTTGTTCTTAGACCGACTAAGTCAACTTGCCTTTAGACTAAGTTGTTTTGCCTCTTAGTCGGTCTACGTTCATTGGATGACCGACTAGTTGTGAAACTAGTCGGTCAGACAGTGTTCTTGGACCGACTAGATGTCTAGGTCTGAAATTCTCTTTCTTCTCAGATCTACTCTTAGTCGGTCCACGTTGTTTGGCTGACCGACTAGTTGATGAACTAGTCGGTCAGTGAGTGTTCTTTGACCGACTAATTCTCACAGATTTCTTTCCGTTGGAGATTGACCTATCTTGTTTTTATGGGACCCTATAAATACGAACCTAGGTCATTTCTATCTTCAATAGAGCTGCCATTAAGAGATTCATTGAGTTCTAAAGAGATAGCTATTCTCCCTCAAATCTAAAGCTCTCTTCCTCACAAGAAACCCATTCTCTCTCATTTCTAGATCTAGAGAGAAGCTTGTTCTTGGTGAGCTTTTCAAGCTATTGCTTGATTCAAGTTTCCAAATCATCCCTAGGCACCCATTGCTGCTCATTTCCTTGGTGCTAGGGTTTGGTAACTTCATCTTCCTCAAATCCTTCATTCCACCTATTGGGTAAGAAAAACTCAAGGTATAGGATTTTGTGGTAAGCTTGTTTATTTCATATAAACTCTTTTATATTGCTTGTTGGTTCTCTCGGTTGTGAGAGAAGGTTGTGATCCCGGGTTGTGGGATTCACTTTGCCATTGCATGTATGATTTGATCTTGTGAAGGTTTTTCACAAGATATTCATAGTGGAAATCTTGAGTTAGGGTTTCTAACTCAAGTATCCGGAGGGGATCCGGGTGGTTGGGACGTAGGATCACCGGGAACAAGTCGGGGAGACTTGGGTGGATCCGAACCCATTAACATCGTTTGTTAGCATTGTCAATTTCGTTGTCGTCGTTCAATTTAAGCTTCCGCAAATTGATTTGGTAGTTGATTGCAATTTAATTTGGAATTATACTCCTTATTATTTTAAAGTACTATTCACCCCCCCTCTAGTACTTGTGCAGTAGCTGGTAGGGCATTACATTTGGTATCAGAGCCAGATACACAGCTATGTCTGCCAACGACAACAAGACCGTGCCTCCACCCTCCAACTATGACACCTTCAGGAACCGTGAAGGAGCGTCATCGGTGATGGAAGGACATTCCTCTACGAGGCCTCCATTCTTCAACGGTACCAACTACGGGTACTGGAAGTGCCGGATGGAGACTTTCCTCCGGAGTGCATCTTTATGGCGGACTACAATGAAG
Source organism: Scilla litardierei (assembly GCA_030789695.1). Classification (NCBI taxonomy): domain Eukaryota; kingdom Viridiplantae; phylum Streptophyta; class Magnoliopsida; order Asparagales; family Asparagaceae; genus Scilla; species Scilla litardierei. The sequence continues at coordinate 60,250,186 of CM061135.1, read as the reverse complement.
GAGTACATCGAGCCCGAAGAAGAAGATTTTGAGAAATGGACTACCGCGGAGGTCGCCGCGGAGGTAAGCAATGCCAAGTCAATGAACGCCTTGCAATGCGCATTGGAGCCCGAGGACTTCAATAAGATATGCACATGTAAGAGTGCATATCAAATTCTGAACTCTCTCCTCATACTACATGAAGGGACGAGTCGGGTAAGAGACTCTAAACTCGTAGTCGTAACCAAAGATTACGAAATGTTTCATATGCAACAGGGCGAGAAGATGAAAGAATATTACGCTCGCTTCGTTGACATAATAAACGAGTTAGAGGCCCTCGACAAGATCTACACTCAAAAGGAGAAGTGCTTAAAGCTTATTGAAGGACTTCCCTCTTCTTGGGAAAAACGTACCTTCGCCATCGAGGAAGGTAATGACATGAACAAATATACCGTAGTTCAACTAATGGGTACTTTGATGTCATACGAGGTACGCAAAGATAGCAAGGTGAAGCTACAAGAAAAGATGACGTCATATTTGAACCTAGACGCGCCTAAGAAAAAGGCGATTGCATTCAAGGCGGCTTCATCCACATCTTCCGATGATGAAGACTCGGAAAACGAGTTAGACTTGGAGTCCATGGCACTCATGGCCAAGAAGTTCAACCGTTTCTTCCGAAAAGGTAACTTCAAGAACAAAGCTAAATTTGGTTCTACTAACGCCTCTTCCTCTCCTTTGTGTTTCAAGTGTAATAAGCTGGGACACATGAAAGCGGAGTGTCCCCTCAATAAGCACAAGGAGAAGTGGAAGGCGCCAAAATTCGATAAGTCCAAGAAATACAAAAAGGGGTACAAGAAAGGACTTGTCGGAGCAACATTCACCGACTCCGAGGATTCCTCAAGCGGAGAGTCGGATGATGAGAAAGTGGAGCAAGCACATATGTGCTTCATGGCAAGAGAGGAGAACGATCAAGGATCCTCCTCTTCCGATGATAGTAATGACGAAAGCGATGAGGTAACGATGGATGATCTTAGAAATGCTAACTCTCAACTTTGGTCAAAATACACTAAGTTAGTAAATAGATATACTAAGGTAAAAGATGACCTAGCTAGCATTCAAACATCGCCTAAGACTATCATCACCAACAACGACACCGTTGTTGAAGAGTTAAGAAATGAGATTGTTAATCTCAAATCTAAACTTGAACATGTTAGCATCGAGGATGCGGAAGAACATGAGATAGCGGATTTAACTTCTCAAAACTCGACTTTGAGTATTGAGAACGAGAATCTTAAATCTCGTGTTTATGTGCTCACTTCGCAAATATCCACTTTGGATACTTCTTTGCGTTCTCTCAAAGAGAAATATGAGAACACATTGGGCCGAATTAACAAATTCAACAAAGGTAAGGACCAGTTGGATAAAATCCTAAGTGACTTACTTCCGGCCAATCACCACATTGGTTTGGGGTATACGACGGGATGTCCATCCAAAGCGGCCACTACTTTTGTTAGGCCAACTTCCGGTGACTCTACGAGTGGTAGCAAACACTCTATTGGTAGTTCATCTACCAATGGTGCTTCCACCTCGTCCACGCCCTCTTTTGGAAAGAAACCCACCTTGGGTGGACCTCCAAAGAAGGGGCATGCCTACATGTACACCAATAACATGCCACGTAGGAACACACGTCCTACTCCACCATCTCACACATATGATGATTTTTATGCAACACATTCTCGGGCACGTGCACACCATGTGAGACACCCTCACGCACGTGTTCCCACACATGCATATGTTCACCCACCGCATCATATGAATAATTCTCGTCGTGCACCATTCCATCATGTCCCATATGCCTATCCACAACATGCATCACGTAGAAATCAACGTCGCATGCATGCACCCAATAGGATGATGGCTCCCAAAATATTTACTATTTGGAGCCCAACGGACACAAGCATGGACGAAAAACAAATATACATGAATGCTTATTTTTCGGATGTTGTACATAGTAAGAATTATGTGGGGAAGTCTAAGTCCACTTGGACTTGGCTTCCAAAGGTCTAATCCCTTGGACCCAATGACCTTGGGTACCATGATATGAAAGTTTCTATCTTTAGGTACTCAAGGAAAAGAAAAGGGAAAGGAGCAACAAATTTAAATTTAGCTCCAAAGGGAATTGGATACTCGATAGCGGGTGTTCAAAACACATGACGGGTGACGCTCAATTGCTCTCCGGAGTGGTTCCCATTGCGAATGGAAACCGCGTCGTATTTGGAGGCAACGAGAGCGGAACCATCATAGGTGTTGGTAAAGTCGGTAACCCCTCTAAACCATTAATTAGTGATGTTTATCTTGTTAGTGGTTTAAATCATAATCTTATTTCAATAAGCCAACTTTGTGACAAAGGTTACAAAGTTAGCTTTGCGAAAGGATTGTGTCATATTTTAAGAAAGGATAATGAAAAATTATTATTTTCCGGAACTCGTCGTAAAGACATTTATATTTTGGATCTTCCTAAGTCATATGAACAATGTCTCGTTGCCAACACAAGTGAACAACACGTATGGCATCGACGCTTTGGACATGTGAACTTTGGAACATTATATAAGCTTTCAAAATTGAATTCTATTAAAGGTTTTCCGAAGCTAGTTTTTGAAAAGAAAAGTTTTTGTGATTGTTGTCAACGCGGCAAGCTTCCTAAATCTTCATTTAAACCTAAGAAAAGCATCTCTACTAAAAGGCCACTAGAGCTATTACATCTAGATTTATTTGGGCCAACTAGAGTAGCTTCCTTAGGAAATGCAAGGTATGGACTTGTCATCGTAGATGACTATTCAAGATTTACTTGGGTATTTTCATTGTGCAATAAAAATGAAACTTTTGAAAACTTCACAATTTTTGTTAAGAAAGTACAAAATCTCTTAGGAACCACCATTTTCACTATTCGTAGTGATCATGGAGGTGAATTTGAGAATGAGTCTTTTGAGACATTTTGTGATGAAGTTGGTATTACTCACACCTTCTCTTTCCCTCGTGCACCGCCTCAAAATGGTGTAGTTGAGAGAAAGAATAGGACGCTAGTGGAGTGTGCTCGCACTATGCTTGATGATAGCCAACTTGGCCATCAATTTTGGGCGGAAGCGGTACACACCGCTTGCTATGTGTTTAATAGAATACTTTTGAGGCCCGGCACTAAACAAACGTGTTATGAATTGTTGTTTGGTAGGTTGCCTCAAGTTAAACATTTTCGTGTTTTCGGTTCAAAATGTTTTATTAAGAACACATATGGTAGTTTGGACAAATTCGATCCAAGATCCGATGAGGGAATCTTTGTTGGATACTCTACGCGTAGCAAAGCCTACCGGATATTCAACAAACGAACCTCAACGATCGAGGAGTCGCTTCATGTCTCATTTAATGAAGGATTTGTTCCAACTAGAATTTCAAATGATAATGATTCTATGGATGTTTTATGTGATTCGTTTGAAAATTCTAAGTCTAATGATTCTATTGATTCTATTGAGACTAACCCAACTAATGAAGTTGTTGAGAATGTTCCAAGTGATCAAGGTATTCCCAAACGGCTTCATTCGGTTCGTGACCATCCCCATGAGCAAGTCATTGGCAATATCTATGATAGTGTCAAGACGAGATCGCAAGTTCACCACTTCGCAAATTGTGCCTTTGCCTCATCGATAGAGCCAAAGAATATTAATGAAGCATGTGAAGATAGCGCTTGGATCTTAGCCATGGAGGAGGAGCTCATTCAATTCGAGAGGAATGAAGTTTGGGAGCTTGTTCCATTGCCATCGAAGAACCACACCGTCATAGGGACAAAGTGGATCTTCAAGAACAAGACCGACGAAAACCAAGTCGTCGTCCGGAACAAAGCTCGGTTAGTAGCTCAAGGCTATCGACAAGAGGAAGGTATCGATTTCGAAGAATCTTTCGCTCCGGTAGCTAGATTAGAATCAATTAGATTATTATTGTCTTTTGCATGCCATAAGAATTTTAAATTATTTCAAATGGATGTTAAAAGTACATTTTTAAACGGAGATGTCGTTGAGGAAGTTTACGTTTCTCAACCTCCGGGCTTCATTAATGAAAAATTTCCAAATCACGTTTTTAAATTAAAGAAAGCTCTTTATGGTTTGAGACAAGCCCCTCGAGCTTGGTATGATCGCCTAAAGAATTTTCTTTTGGATTTGAATTTTAAAATGGGTGAAGCCGATTCAACACTTTTTATTAAGCATGCAAATAATGATATATTATTAGTTCAAATTTATGTTGATGATATCATTTTCGGTGCTACTAACTTCGCTCTTTGCGAAGAGTTTTCTAATGTTATGAAGGAACAATTTGAGATGAGCCACATGGGCGAACTCAAATATTTCTTAGGTCTCCAAATTCGCCAAATGAACGATGCAATCTTCATCCACCAAACGAAGTACACGGTGGAGTTGCTAAAGCGATTTGGAATGGAGAATGCCTCCGGGAAAAAGACTCCGATGAGCACGACTACGCATCTTGACAAGGATACGGGCGGTAAGGATGTAGACATTCGTCTATATCGAGGTATGATAGGTAGTTTGCTTTATCTTACCGCAAGTAGGCCCGATATTATGTTTGCCGTATGTATATGTGCTCGTTATCAGTCTCAACCTAAGGATTCTCACTTAGTAGCGGTAAAACGTATTTTTCGCTATCTAAGTTACACTTTAGATTTTGGATTACTATATCCGAGATCTAGCACGTATGAGTTAGTCTCATACAGTGACGCTGATTATGCGGGATGCAAATCCGACAGGAAAAGTACTAGTGGCACTTGCCATTTTCTAGGAAATTCTCTTGTCTCTTGGTTTTCCAAGAAGCAAAATTCGGTTTCACTTTCAACCACCGAGGCGGAATACATTGCCGCCGATGCCGCTTGTGCCCAGGTTCTTTGGATGAGACACACATTGAAGGATTTTGGTATTCATTGTGATACTAGCCCTATCATGGTGGATAACCAAAGTGCTATCTGTCTTTCAAAGAATCCGGTGCACCATTCCCGATCGAAACACATAGATGTCCGACACCATTTCTTAGATGATCATGTTGCTAAAAAGGACATCATTTTAGTGTACGTTGAAACCCAAAAGCAAATCGCCGATATTTTCACGAAACCCCTAAAGGAGGACTCCTTTGTGCGGTTGCGTCGAGAATTGGGGATTATGGGTGAATCCAAGATATAGGATTCATATTTTAATTCAATCATCTTGCATGCTAATATATTTCGCGATATTTCATTCATGCTAGATTAATTGAATTTTTGGGAATTTTATGTGAATTATTTGAATTTATTGCTCGAATTCGTATTTCAATGTCGTATTTAAGATTTCGACGTTTTATGGGGTAATTTAGATGACTAATGAGTGAGTTTGGATGTATCATCCAAGTGGTTTGTGAAGAGAAATCAAAATTCTACTTTTGGACTCTTCTAGTCGATTTCAGTTCACTTGTCAACCGACTAGATGCTCATCTAGTCGGTCAGCAAATGAACTCAGACCGACTAGCTCAGGCAAATATCCATCTCCTATCTTTTTCTATCTTTAGTCGGTCATAGTATACTTTCCAACCGACTAGATTGAAAACTAGTCGGTCAGTGAATATACTGCGACCGACTAATTCTTGCCCTAGAAATTCATCTGAGCTACTGTTTCGACTTAGTCGGTTCAAGCTCATTGACCGACCGACTAGATCGTAATCTAGTCGGTCAGTACTTGAACTGTGACCGACTAAGTGTGTTAGGGCAGCTGTGTCTTTTCGCATCCCGACCGACTTATACACGTTTTCCTCCGACTAAAATCACTTTTAGTCGGTTTGTCTCCCCATCTCTCACTCGAAAACCCAAAACCCCCCTTCGAGCCCCTTCGCATTCCGTCGTCTCCGGCCGTTTCTCCGGCCATCGCCGCCATCCGCCGCCGTCGACTCCACCCCCTAGGTATATTCCTCCCTCTCCTAGGTCAATTTCTTGCCCTAGGGTTCGTTTTCACCTCCTAGGATTTCTAGGGTTTCGAAATTTCTCCTCTAGGGTTTGTGTGTTCGATTTCATTTGGTCTTCTAGGGTTTTGTGCTAGCTTCTAGGTTTTGTGCTTAGGGTTGTTGATCCTCCGTGATTACTTGCGTGTGCTCTTAGAACTATGGCTAAGACTCGTATTCTGATCGCTTCTTCCGGGGCCTCTCCAATGACCGTAGAACAACCTACCGCTAGGAATCCCCCGAAACCTAAGCGTCGTGCCAAGTCTACCCAAGCCTCTCCATCGTCGCCCCATCTTAAGAAGCCTAGGACTGCATCCGTCAAGCCCCGCAAATCCAAGACCAAAAAGCCTATTCTTCACACTCCGGCTACTCCTCCCGATTCCGATTCCGATACTGATTTTATCCCTGAGGATGAGCCTACTAGGGATCCTACCCCACCTCCGAAGACCCGTAAGGCCAAGGGTAAAGCTCCTATGCCAGTTGGCGGTGTAGACATATCGTTGTGCCGTGATGACCCTCAGTGTCTCGCCGCGTACAACCGTATAGAACACTGTCCACTGTTGTTAGAGCATTACGTTCAGTTCTCTGATTTCCTCGGCCTTGCTGATCTTCTATCTTATAGTGGCCTTCTAGATTATCTCCGATACGACCCCAAGGCCAATCCCAAACCGTACCCTCGCCTCGTGAAATTGTTCTATGCTAACCGTGTTCGAGGCCAGTACGACGCTAGCCACTCCATTGAGACGACTGTCTTGGGAACTCCTATAGTTCTCACGGCAGAAATCTTGGGGGAGATCCTTGGTTGTGCGTCGTGTGGTCTCCTCCCCTCAGACATTTCCGTAGACGACATTTCTTCCTTGGATCAGACTATTCTTTCTGAGATTTTCCAGGTTATCCCCTCCGCATTCATTGGTGTTCCTTCGAAATCCTTTAAGCCGAATGCGTGGGTTCTTAACCTGATCTTGAAGTCATGCCTCCTCCCGAAATATGGATCCTCTTCACTCCCATCTCAGCCGTTCTTGAAACTCATATACGCTCTTTTCTTGGGGTGCGAGATAAATTGGGCTCGCGTGATACTCGATAAGATGGATTCTTTCGAGTGTATACGCAAGACCAATAAGTCTGCGCACATTCCATACCCCTGCTTGTTGACACTCGTATTCCGTCATTTTCGCGTTCCTCTCCCTCCTGACGATGAGCGTCCTTTGGGTACGCCTCTGAACGCGACGGCCGTGAAGAAATCTTTAGCGGCACTTCGTCACGTGCAGAGGTCTACCGCATCTGCTTCTCAGTCTACTCCGTCAGCCGCTGCAGCCTCCTCTTCCCCTACTACTTTGGACGATGTCATACGTCTTCTTCGTCAGCACGACTCCCGTTTGGCTCGTACTGAGGAGGTCGTATGTCGTATGGCTCGTATGATGGGGATTGAGCTTCCTCCTTCGGTGTCTGAGGCCGAGGAGATGGACGATGAGGAGCTTGACGAGCTTGTCACTTCTTTTGCCCGTGGCGATGAGGCCACTGCTGCTGCTGCTGGTGTTTCCTCTTCTGCTCCTGGAGTTGGCACCTCTTCCGGTGCTCCAGAGCCTTCTGCTCCAGCACTTCAGTCTTCAGAGCCTGCTGTTGACCCTGTTGCTGAGCCTGCTGCTATTCCAGTTGACACTTCTGTTGTCGAGACCCTTGCTGCTGTAGAGCCTGTTCCTGAGATCTCGACTCCTGCCCCGACGATTCCATCTGTTGAGACGCCTCTTCTCCCTGCAGAGCCTGAGTCCACTCCGTCGACTGGACCCACGGACGCTGCAGATCCTGCCTCCTCCTCGTGATCGTTGTTCCGAGGACTCTCCATATACGCCTTGGATGATATATCTTAGCGAGAGTATTATGGGTTAGGATAGGGTATGAGGGTTATTATGTTTTGATGTATTTTGGATGTCGTCGCTGCTGCTGTATTTATCTTGATGAGAATGATGATGATGATGATGTATTTCTTTTTGATGATATGTAGCGCTTGATATGATGTATCTCATATATTCGATGTGATATCTTTTTGGATATACTCATGTTGTCTCTGCATATATATATGTTCATCGTCATTCACTTTGTCTTTTATTCGTCGTGCAAATTTTAATATTCGTTGAATGTATTTGAAATGAGATTTCGTCGCTCGACGCATAAAAACTTGGTTAAATAGATTTAAACTCTATAATTGTATAGAATTGTTTTCCATGCACAAAATTAACCAAGTATATTGAATATTGAAGAGTATGTTTCTTTATTCAATTAATGAATAATTATTTGGTATTTTTGATGATTTTGATTTTCACTTTGTGATAATGGACAATTGGCACACTTTGAATTGATTTAATCGTTTTTCTTTTGGTGTCAATTAGCTCCATCGTCATTGTCTACGACTCCCGATGTTGGATTTTACATTTCCTAATTGTTGTCGTTGTATGCCCCCCATTTTTGGGATAATGCCAAAGGGGGAGAGATAATGATAATAAATAGTGCAAATGAAAAATTTAACTCCATTCCAAGAATCTAGTTTGATATGTTAGATTCAGGGGGAGTTACGATACATATAAGGATTTTCAAAATCCGATATTTCAAAAATCAATTCTCATTATATATCTTACTCGTCTGATTGATGCAATTCATATATATTCATTTGGGAATTAACGTGTCATCAATGCAGGGGGAGTAAGTATTTTACATTTGAATTATTATTTTTGATTATTATTTATGTTGGTTTGTCATCACCAAAAAGGGGGAGAATGTTGAATATTGGACTCCCCGGATTTGGTTTTGATGATGAGCAAACATAAATAATTCATGAACTAACATTTTGTGAGCGCAGTATTGGAGATCGTCGCCAATTTCACGAGAATATTCAAAGCGACATCTCAACACTTCCAAAAGCTCGTATTCAAGCCTAAAGCTTCGTTGAAGCTCCTGCAGCGCTTTGGAAGTTATGAAGATTCAATCAAAGCTCTCAAAGACCGTTTATTAAGGTTTTATTTATAGTCTTTTAGTTTCGATTGATAGAATGTGAAGCCTTGAGTATATCTTACATTTCTATCTTCATTACGCTCATTTCGTAGCTCTAGGATTCTTGCACAAGTTCATTCTAACTTCCTCGAAGCGTCGCGCTTCGATTCGGACTTTGTTGTGCATGTTAGTTGGTACAAGAACAAGTACTGACCGACTAGATGGTGATCTAGTCGGTCGGCAACTGTTCTTGGACCAACTAGTTTGATTCCTTAATTTCTTGGACTTTACTGTTTACAGTTAGTCGGTCTACGTTGACTCACCGACCGACTAGTTTGTGAACTAGTCGGTCAGTGATGCTTCTTTGACCGACTAGTTGTGACTTACTGTTCACTCTAAATTTCTCCTAAGCTACTATTTACCGTTAGTCGGTCTTAGAACGTTTGATGACCGACTAATTGACAATCTAGTCGGTCAATTTTTGTTCTTAGACCGACTAAGTCAACTTGCCTTCAGACTAAGTTGTTTTGCCTCTTAGTCGGTCTACGTTCATTGGATGACCGACTAGTTGTGAAACTAGTCGGTCAGACAGTGTTCTTGGACCGACTAGATGTCTAGGTCTGAAATTCTCTTTCTTCTCAGATCTACTCTTAGTCGGTCCACGTTGTTTGGCTGACCGACTAGTTGATGAACTAGTCGGTCAGTGAGTGTTCTTTGACCGACTAATTCTCACAGATTTCTTTCCGTTGGAGATTGACCTATCTTGTTTTTATGGGACCCTATAAATACGAACCTAGGTCATTTCTATCTTCAATAGAGCTGCCATTAAGAGATTCATTGAGTTCTAAAGAGATAGCTATTCTCCCTCAAATCTAAAGCTCTCTTCCTCACAAGAAACCCATTCTCTCTCATTTCTAGATCTAGAGAGAAGCTTGTTCTTGGTGAGCTTTTCAAGCTATTGCTTGATTCAAGTTTCCAAATCATCCCTAGGCACCCATTGCTGCTCATTTCCTTGGTGCTAGGGTTTGGTAACTTCATCTTCCTCAAATCCTTCATTCCACCTATTGGGTAAGAAAAACTCAAGGTATAGGATTTTGTGGTAAGCTTGTTTATTTCATATAAACTCTTTTATATTGCTTGTTGGTTCTCTCGGTTGTGAGAGAAGGTTGTGATCCCGGGTTGTGGGATTCACTTTGCCATTGCATGTATGATTTGATCTTGTGAAGGTTTTTCACAAGATATTCATAGTGGAAATCTTGAGTTAGGGTTTCTAACTCAAGTATCCGGAGGGGATCCGGGTGGTTGGGACGTAGGATCACCGGGAACAAGTCGGGGAGACTTGGGTGGATCCGAACCCATTAACATCGTTTGTTAGCATTGTCAATTTCGTTGTCGTCGTTCAATTTAAGCTTCCGCAAATTGATTTGGTAGTTGATTGCAATTTAATTTGGAATTATACTCCTTATTATTTTAAAGTACTATTCACCCCCCCTCTAGTACTTGTGCAGTAGCTGGTAGGGCATTACATTTGGTATCAGAGCCAGATACACAGCTATGTCTGCCAACGACAACAAGACCGTGCCTCCACCCTCCAACTATGACACCTTCAGGAACCGTGAAGGAGCGTCATCGGTGATGGAAGGACATTCCTCTACGAGGCCTCCATTCTTCAACGGTACCAACTACGGGTACTGGAAGTGCCGGATGGAGACTTTCCTCCGGAGTGCATCTTTATGGCGGACTACAATGAAGGAGTACATCGAGCCCGAAGAAGAAGATTTTGAGAAATGGACTACCGCGGAGGTCGCCGCGGAGGTAAGCAATGCCAAGTCAATGAACGCCTTGCAATGCGCATTGGAGCCCGAGGACTTCAATAAGATATGCACATGTAAGAGTGCATATCAAATTCTGAACTCTCTCCTCATACTACATGAAGGGACGAGTCGGGTAAGAGACTCTAAACTCGTAGTCGTAACCAAAGATTACGAAATGTTTCATATGCAACAGGGCGAGAAGATGAAAGAATATTACGCTCGCTTCGTTGACATAATAAACGAGTTAGAGGCCCTCGACAAGATCTACACTCAAAAGGAGAAGTGCTTAAAGCTTATTGAAGGACTTCCCTCTTCTTGGGAAAAACGTACCTTCGCCATCGAGGAAGGTAATGACATGAACAAATATACCGTAGTTCAACTAATGGGTACTTTGATGTCATACGAGGTACGCAAAGATAGCAAGGTGAAGCTACAAGAAAAGATGAAGTCATATTTGAACCTAGACGCGCCTAAGAAAAAGGCGATTGCATTCAAGGCGGCTTCATCCACATCTTCCGATGATGAAGACTCGGAAAACGAGTTAGACTTGGAGTCCATGGCACTCATGGCCAAGAAGTTCAACCGTTTCTTCCGAAAAGGTAACTTCAAGAACAAAGCTAAATTTGGTTCTACTAACGCCTCTTCCTCTCCTTTGTGTTTCAAGTGTAATAAGCTGGGACACATGAAAGCGGAGTGTCCCCTCAATAAGCACAAGGAGAAGTGGAAGGCGCCAAAATTCGATAAGTCCAAGAAATACAAAAAGGGGTACAAGAAAGGACTTGTCGGAGCAACATTCACCGACTCCGAGGATTCCTCAAGCGGAGAGTCGGATGATGAGAAAGTGGAGCAAGCACATATGTGCTTCATGGCAAGAGAGGAGAACGATCAAGGATCCTCCTCTTCCGATGATAGTAATGACGAAAGCGATGAGGTAACGATGGATGATCTTAGAAATGCTAACTCTCAACTTTGGTCAAAATACACTAAGTTAGTAAATAGATATACTAAGGTAAAAGATGACCTAGCTAGCATTCAAACATCGCCTAAGACTATCATCACCAACAACGACACCGTTGTTGAAGAGTTAAGAAATGAGATTGTTAATCTCAAATCTAAACTTGAACATGTTAGCATCGAGGATGCGGAAGAACATGAGATAGCGGATTTAACTTCTCAAAACTCGACTTTGAGTATTGAGAACGAGAATCTTAAATCTCGTGTTTATGTGCTCACTTCGCAAATATCCACTTTGGATACTTCTTTGCGTTCTCTCAAAGAGAAATATGAGAACACATTGGGCCGAATTAACAAATTCAACAAAGGTAAGGACCAGTTGGATAAAATCCTAAGTGACTTACTTCCGGCCAATCACCACATTGGTTTGGGGTATACGACGGGATGTCCATCCAAAGCGGCCACTACTTTTGTTAGGCCAACTTCCGGTGACTCTACGAGTGGTAGCAAACACTCTATTGGTAGTTCATCTACCAATGGTGCTTCCACCTCGTCCACGCCCTCTTTTGGAAAGAAACCCACCTTGGGTGGACCTCCAAAGAAGGGGCATGCCTACATGTACACCAATAACATGCCACGTAGGAACACACGTCCTACTCCACCATCTCACACATATGATGATTTTTATGCAACACATTCTCGGGCACGTGCACACCATGTGAGACACCCTCACGCACGTGTTCCCACACATGCATATGTTCACCCACCGCATCATATGAATAATTCTCGTCGTGCACCATTCCATCATGTCCCATATGCCTATCCACAACATGCATCACGTAGAAATCAACGTCGCATGCATGCACCCAATAGGATGATGGCTCCCAAAATATTTACTATTTGGAGCCCAACGGACACAAGCATGGACGAAAAACAAATATACATGAATGCTTATTTTTCGGATGTTGTACATAGTAAGAATTATGTGGGGAAGTCTAAGTCCACTTGGACTTGGCTTCCAAAGGTCTAATCCCTTGGACCCAATGACCTTGGGTACCATGATATGAAAGTTTCTATCTTTAGGTACTCAAGGAAAAGAAAAGGGAAAGGAGCAACAAATTTAAATTTAGCTCCAAAGGGAATTGGATACTCGATAGCGGGTGTTCAAAACACATGACGGGTGACGCTCAATTGCTCTCCGGAGTGGTTCCCATTGCGAATGGAAACCGCGTCGTATTTGGAGGCAACGAGAGCGGAACCATCATAGGTGTTGGTAAAGTCGGTAACCCCTCTAAACCATTAATTAGTGATGTTTATCTTGTTAGTGGTTTAAATCATAATCTTATTTCAATAAGCCAACTTTGTGACAAAGGTTACAAAGTTAGCTTTGCGAAAGGATTGTGTCATATTTTAAGAAAGGATAATGAAAAATTATTATTTTCCGGAACTCGTCGTAAAGACATTTATATTTTGGATCTTCCTAAGTCATATGAACAATGTCTCGTTGCCAACACAAGTGAACAACACGTATGGCATCGACGCTTTGGACATGTGAACTTTGGAACATTATATAAGCTTTCAAAATTGAATTCTATTAAAGGTTTTCCGAAGCTAGTTTTTGAAAAGAAAAGTTTTTGTGATTGTTGTCAACGCGGCAAGCTTCCTAAATCTTCATTTAAACCTAAGAAAAGCATCTCTACTAAAAGGCCACTAGAGCTATTACATCTAGATTTATTTGGGCCAACTAGAGTAGCTTCCTTAGGAAATGCAAGGTATGGACTTGTCATCGTAGATGACTATTCAAGATTTACTTGGGTATTTTCATTGTGCAATAAAAATGAAACTTTTGAAAACTTCACAATTTTTGTTAAGAAAGTACAAAATCTCTTAGGAACCACCATTGTCACTATTCGTAGTGATCATGGAGGTGAATTTGAGAATGAGTCTTTTGAGACATTTTGTGATGAAGTTGGTATTACTCACACCTTCTCTTTCCCTCGTGCACCGCCTCAAAATGGTGTAGTTGAGAGAAAGAATAGGACGCTAGTGGAGTGTGCTCGCACTATGCTTGATGATAGCCAACTTGGCCATCAATTTTGGGCGGAAGCGGTACACACCGCTTGCTATGTGTTTAATAGAATACTTTTGAGGCCCGGCACTAAACAAACGTGTTATGAATTGTTGTTTGGTAGGTTGCCTCAAGTTAAACATTTTCGTGTTTTCGGTTCAAAATGTTTTATTAAGAACACATATGGTAGTTTGGACAAATTCGATCCAAGATCCGATGAGGGAATCTTTGTTGGATACTCTACGCGTAGCAAAGCCTACCGGATATTCAACAAACGAACCTCAACGATCGAGGAGTCGCTTCATGTCTCATTTAATGAAGGATTTGTTCCAACTAGAATTTCAAATGATAATGATTCTATGGATGTTTTATGTGATTCGTTTGAAAATTCTAAGTCTAATGATTCTATTGATTCTATTGAGACTAACCCAACTAATGAAGTTGTTGAGAATGTTCCAAGTGATCAAGGTATTCCCAAACGGCTTCATTCGGTTCGTGACCATCCCCATGAGCAAGTCATTGGCAATATCTATGATAGTGTCAAGACGAGATCGCAAGTTCACCACTTCGCAAATTGTGCCTTTGCCTCATCGATAGAGCCAAAGAATATTAATGAAGCATGTGAAGATAGCGCTGGGATCTTAGCCATGGAGGAGGAGCTCATTCAATTCGAGAGGAATGAAGTTTGGGAGCTTGTTCCATTGCCATCGAAGAACCACACCGTCATAGGGACAAAGTGGATCTTCAAGAACAAGACCGACGAAAACCAAGTCGTCGTCCGGAACAAAGCTCGGTTAGTAGCTCAAGGCTATCGACAAGAGGAAGGTATCGATTTCGAAGAATCTTTCGCTCCGGTAGCTAGATTAGAATCAATTAGATTATTATTGTCTTTTGCATGCCATAAGAATTTTAAATTATTTCAAATGGATGTTAAAAGTACATTTTTAAACGGAGATGTCGTTGAGGAAGTTTACGTTTCTCAACCTCCGGGCTTCATTAATGAAAAATTTCCAAATCACGTTTTTAAATTAAAGAAAGCTCTTTATGGTTTGAGACAAGCCCCTCGAGCTTGGTATGATCGCCTAAAGAATTTTCTTTTGGATTTGAATTTTAAAATGGGTGAAGCCGATTCAACACTTTTTATTAAGCATGCAAATAATGATATATTATTAGTTCAAATTTATGTTGATGATATCATTTTCGGTGCTACTAACTTCGCTCTTTGCGAAGAGTTTTCTAATGTTATGAAGGAACAATTTGAGATGAGCCACATGGGCGAACTCAAATATTTCTTAGGTCTCCAAATTCGCCAAATGAACGATGCAATCTTCATCCACCAAACGAAGTACACGGTGGAGTTGCTAAAGCGATTTGGAATGGAGAATGCCTCCGGGAAAAAGACTCCGATGAGCACGACTACGCATCTTGACAAGGATACGGGCGGTAAGGATGTAGACATTCGTCTATATCGAGGTATGATAGGTAGTTTGCTTTATCTTACCGCAAGTAGGCCCGATATTATGTTTGCCGTATGTATATGTGCTCGTTATCAGTCTCAACCTAAGGATTCTCACTTAGTAGCGGTAAAACGTATTTTTCGCTATCTAAGTTACACTTTAGATTTTGGATTACTATATCCGAGATCTAGCACGTATGAGTTAGTCTCATACAGTGACGCTGATTATGCGGGATGCAAATCCGACAGGAAAAGTACTAGTGGCACTTGCCATTTTCTAGGAAATTCTCTTGTCTCTTGGTTTTCCAAGAAGCAAAATTCGGTTTCACTTTCAACCACCGAGGCGGAATACATTGCCGCCGATGCCGCTTGTGCCCAGGTTCTTTGGATGAGACACACATTGAAGGATTTTGGTATTCATTGTGATACTAGCCCTATCATGGTGGATAACCAAAGTGCTATCTGTCTTTCAAAGAATCCGGTGCACCATTCCCGATCGAAACACATAGATGTCCGACACCATTTCTTAGATGATCATGTTGCTAAAAAGGACATCATTTTAGTGTACGTTGAAACCCAAAAGCAAATCGCCGATATTTTCACGAAACCCCTAAAGGAGGACTCCTTTGTGCGGTTGCGTCGAGAATTGGGGATTATGGGTGAATCCAAGATATAGGATTCATATTTTAATTCAATCATCTTGCATGCTAATATATTTCGCGATATTTCATTCATGCTAGATTAATTGAATTTTTGGGAATTTTATGTGAATTATTTGAATTTATTGCTCGAATTCATATTTCAATGTCGTATTTAAGATTTCGACGTTTTATGGGGTAATTTAGATGACTAATGAGTGAGTTTGGATGTATCATCCAAGTGGTTTGTGAAGAGAAATCAAAATTCTACTTTTGGACTCTTCTAGTCGATTTCAGTTCACTTGTCAACCGACTAGATGCTCATCTAGTCGGTCAGCAAATGAACTCAGACCGACTAGCTCAGGCAAATATCCATCTCCTATCTTTTTCTATCTTTAGTCGGTCATAGTATACTTTCCAACCGACTAGATTGAAAACTAGTCGGTCAGTGAATATACTGCGACCGACTAATTCTTGCCCTAGAAATTCATCTGAGCTACTGTTTCGACTTAGTCGGTTCAAGCTCATTGACCGACCGACTAGATCGTAATCTAGTCGGTCAGTACTTGAACTGTGACCGACTAAGTGTGTTAGGGCAGCTGTGTCTTTTCGCATCCCGACCGACTTATACACGTTTTCCTCCGACTAAAATCACTTTTAGTCGGTTTGTCTCCCCATCTCTCACTCGAAAACCCAAAACCCCCCTTCGAGCCCCTTCGCATTCCGTCGTCTCCGGCCGTTTCTCCGGCCATCACCGCCATCCGCCGCCGTCGACTCCACCCCCTAGGTATATTCCTCCCTCTCCTAGGTCAATTTCTTGCCCTAGGGTTCGTTTTCACCTCCTAGGATTTCTAGGGTTTCGAAATTTCTCCTCTAGGGTTTGTGTGTTCGATTTCATTTGGTCTTCTAGGGTTTTGTGCTAGCTTCTAGGTTTTGTGCTTAGGGTTGTTGATCCTCTGTGATTACTTGCGTGTGCTCTTAGAACTATGGCTAAGACTCGTATTCTGATCGCTTCTTCCGGGGCCTCTCCAATGACCGTAGAACAACCTACCGCTAGGAATCCCTCGAAACCTAAGCGTCGTGCCAAGTCTACCCAAGCCTCTCCATCGTCGCCCCCTCTTAAGAAGCCTAGGACTGCATCCGTCAAGCCCCGCAAATCCAAGACCAAAAAGCCTATTCTTCACACTCCGGCTACTCCTCCCGATTCCGATTCCGATACTGATTTTATCCCTGAGGATGAGCCAACTAGGGATCCTACCCCACCTCCGAAGACCCGTAAGGCCAAGGGTAAAGCTCCTATGCCAGTTGGCGGTGTAGACATATCGTTGTGCCGTGATGACCCTCAGTGTCTCGCCGCGTACAACCGTATAGAACACTGTCCACTGTTGTTAGAGCATTACGTTCAGTTCTCTGATTTCCTCGGCCTTGCTGATCTTCTATCTTATAGTGGCCTTCTAGATTATCTCCGATACGACCCCAAGGCCAATCCCAAACCGTACCCTCGCCTCGTGAAATTGTTCTATGCTAACCGTGTTCGAGGCCAGTACGACGCCAGCCACTCCATTGAGACGACTGTCTTGGGAACTCCTATAGTTCTCACGGCAGAAATCTTGGGGGAGATCCTTGGTTGTGCGTCGTGTGGTCTCCTCCCCTCAGACATTTCCGTAGACGACATTTCTTCCTTGGATCAGACTATTCTTTCTGAGATTTTCCAGGTTATCCCCTCCGCATTCATTGGTGTTCCTTCGAAATCCTTTAAGCCGAATGCGTGGGTTCTTAACCTGATCTTGAAGTCATGCCTCCTCCCGAAATATGGATCCTCTTCACTCCCATCTCAGCCGTTCTTGAAACTCATATACGCTCTTTTCTTGGGGTGCGAGATAAATTGGGCTCGCGTGATACTCGATAAGATGGATTCTTTCGAGTGTATACGCAAGACCAATAAGTCTGCGCACATTCCATACCCCTGCTTGTTGACACTCGTATTCCGTCATTTTCGCGTTCCTCTCCCTCCTGACGATGAGCGTCCTTTGGGTACGCCTCTGAACGCGACGGCCGTGAAGAAATCTTTAGCGGCACTTCGTCACGTGCAGAGGTCTACCGCATCTGCTTCTCAGTCTACTCCGTCAGCCGCTGCAGCCTCCTCTTCCCCTACTACTTTGGACGATGTCATACGTCTTCTTCGTCAGCACGACTCCCGTTTGGCTCGTACTGAGGAGGTCGTATGTCGTATGGCTCGTATGATGGGGATTGAGCTTCCTCCTTCGGTGTCTGAGGCCGAGGAGATGGACGATGAGGAGCTTGACGAGCTTGTCACTTCTTTTGCCCGTGGCGATGAGGCCACTGCTGCTGCTGCTGGTGTTTCCTCTTCTGCTCCTGGAGTTGGCACCTCTTCCGGTGCTCCAGAGCCTTCTGCTCCAGCACTTCAGTCTTCAGAGCCTGCTGTTGACCCTGTTGCTGAGCCTGCTGCTATTCCAGTTGACACTTCTGTTGTCGAGACCCTTGCTGCTGTAGAGCCTGTTCCTGAGATCTCGACTCCTGCCCCGACGATTCCATCTGTTGAGACGCCTCTTCTCCCTGCAGAGCCTGAGTCCACTCCGTCGACTGGACCCACGGACGCTGCAGATCCTGCCTCCTCCTCGTGATCGTTGTTCCGAGGACTCTCCATATACGCCTTGGATGATATATCTTAGCGAGAGTATTATGGGTTAGGATAGGGTATGAGGGTTATTATGTTTTGATGTATTTTGGATGTCGTCGCTGCTGCTGTATTTATCTTGATGAGAATGATGATGATGATGATGTATTTCTTTTTGATGATATGTAGCGCTTGATATGATGTATCTCATATATTCGATGTGATATCTTTTTGGATATACTCATGTTGTCTCTGCATATATATATGTTCATCGTCATTCACTTTGTCTTTTATTCGTCGTGCAAATTTTAATATTCGTTGAATGTATTTGAAATGAGATTTCGTCGCTCGACGCATAAAAACTTGGTTAAATAGATTTAAACTCTATAATTGTATAGAATTGTTTTCCATGCACAAAATTAACCAAGTATATTGAATATTGAAGAGTATGTTTCTTTATTCAATTAATGAATAATTATTTGGTATTTTTGATGATTTTGATTTTCACTTTATGATAATGGACAATTGGCACACTTTGAATTGATTTAATCGTTTTTCTTTTGGTGTCAATTAGCTCCATCGTCATTGTCTACGACTCCCGATGTTGGATTTTACATTTCCTAATTGTTGTCGTTGTATGCCCCCCATTTTTGGGATAATGCCAAAGGGGGAGAGATAATGATAATAAATAGTGCAAATGAAAAATTTAACTCCATTCCAAGAATCTAGTTTGATATGTTAGATTCAGGGGGAATTACGATACATATAAGGATTTTCAAAATCCGATATTTCAAAAATCAATTCTCATTATATATCTTACTCGTCTGATTGATGCAATTCATATATATTCATTTGGGAATTAACGTGTCATCAATGCAGGGGGAGTAAGTATTTTACATTTGAATTATTATTTTTTATTATTATTTATGTTGGTTTGTCATCACCAAAAAGGGGGAGAATGTTGAATATTGGACTCCCCGGATTTGGTTTTGATGATGAGCAAACATAAATAATTCATGAACT
Organism: Scilla litardierei; assembly: GCA_030789695.1. NCBI lineage: Eukaryota > Viridiplantae > Streptophyta > Magnoliopsida > Asparagales > Asparagaceae > Scilla > Scilla litardierei. The sequence continues at coordinate 60,230,607 of CM061135.1, read as the reverse complement.
AACATTTTGTGAGCGCAGTATTGGAGATCGTCGCCAATTTCACGAGAATATTCAAAGCGACATCTCAACACTTCCAAAAGCTCGTATTCAAGCCTAAAGCTTCGTTGAAGCTCCTGCAGCGCTTTGGAAGTTATGAAGATTCAATCAAAGCTCTCAAAGACCGTTTATTAAGGTTTTATTTATAGTCTTTTAGTTTCGATTGATAGAATGTTAAGCCTTGAGTATATCTTACATTTCTATCTTCATTACGCTCATTTCGTAGCTCTAGGATTCTTGCACAAGTTCATTCTAACTTCCTCGAAGCGTCGCGCTTCGATTCGGACTTTGTTGTGCATGTTAGTTGGTACAAGAACAAGTACTGACCGACTAGATGGTGATCTAGTCGGTCGGCAACTGTTCTTGGACCAACTAGTTTGATTCCTTAATTTCTTGGACTTTACTGTTTACAGTTAGTCGGTCTACGTTGACTCACCGACCGACTAGTTTGTGAACTAGTCGGTCAGTGATGCTTCTTTGACCGACTAGTTGTGACTTACTGTTCACTCTAAATTTCTCCTAAGCTACTATTTACCGTTAGTCGGTCTTAGAACGTTTGATGACCGACTAATTGACAATCTAGTCGGTCAATTTTTGTTCTTAGACCGACTAAGTCAACTTGCCTTCAGACTAAGTTGTTTTGCCTCTTAGTCGGTCTACGTTCATTGGATGACCGACTAGTTGTGAAACTAGTCGGTCAGACAGTGTTCTTGGACCGACTAGATGTCTAGGTCTGAAATTCTCTTTCTTCTCAGATCTACTCTTAGTCGGTCCACGTTGTTTGGCTGACCGACTAGTTGATGAACTAGTCGGTCAGTGAGTGTTCTTTGACCGACTAATTCTCACAGATTTCTTTCCGTTGGAGATTGACCTATCTTGTTTTTATGGGACCCTATAAATACGAACCTAGGTCATTTCTATCTTCAATAGAGCTGCCATTAAGAGATTCATTGAGTTCTAAAGAGATAGCTATTCTCCCTCAAATCTAAAGCTCTCTTCCTCACAAGAAACCCATTCTCTCTCATTTCTAGATCTAGAGAGAAGCTTGTTCTTGGTGAGCTTTTCAAGCTATTGCTTGATTCAAGTTTCCAAATCATCCCTAGGCACCCATTGCTGCTCATTTCCTTGGTGCTAGGGTTTGGTAACTTCATCTTCCTCAAATCCTTCATTCCACCTATTGGGTAAGAAAAACTCAAGGTATAGGATTTTGTGGTAAGCTTGTTTATTTCATATAAACTCTTTTATATTGCTTGTTGGTTCTCTCGGTTGTGAGAGAAGGTTGTGATCCCGGGTTGTGGGATTCACTTTGCCATTGCATGTATGATTTGATCTTGTGAAGGTTTTTCACAAGATATTCATAGTGGAAATCTTGAGTTAGGGTTTCTAACTCAAGTATCCGGAGGGGATCCGGGTGGTTGGGATGTAGGATCACCGGGAACAAGTCGGGGAGACTTGGGTGGATCCGAACCCATTAACATCGTTTGTTAGCATTGTCAATTTCGTTGTCGTCGTTCAATTTAAGCTTCCGCAAATTGATTTGGTAGTTGATTGCAATTTAATTTGGAATTATACTCCTTATTATTTTAAAGTACTATTCACCCCCCCCTCTAGTACTTGTGCAGTAGCTGGTAGGGCATTACAAAGGATTCTGCCACTACCCTCACCCAAATTTACCCCACTTCGTACCCCCCTCACTCACCCTCTCTCCTGGTCACCCTTATTTATACCCCTCTTTAAAATGCATATAGCAAATCATCTCATCAAAGTCTCAAAACAGGCCGAACAACAAACCCAACACACAAAGCCCTAGCCGCTGGATTTTGCTCCTCCTCCAGCTGCTGACGACCACCCCTAGCCTCCCACCTCCGACCACCAGGTCCTCCACCTTCTCCTCCTCCATCTCCTCCTCTCCAAGAGCCACAAAACCCAAGAGATTTCAGCCATGGCTGAAAATCTGTGAAGTTGTGCGCCATCGCCGGAAAATGCACGTCGGCCAACCGGCCGCCGCCGTCGGAGACCGCCACCACCCCCACTCGCTCCTCTTTAACCCCCCGATCACCTGCAATCCCCCTTACCCTCTTCCCACACCTCTTTCTCCTCGAAAACCCCTTGGAACTCAGCCCTAGCGGCTGTTTTTGACAGTTTGTGCACTGCCACTTCAAACCCGTTGTTTGGCCACCTCTGGCCATCGTCGGTGACCACCTTACCATTGTTGGACTCCTATCGAACCCCTCTATCATCTGCAACTTTCCTTTTCCTCTTCCCTCATCTCTAGCTCCTCGAAAACCCGTTGAAACCAAGCCCTAGCGGCTGTTTTTGACAGATCTGTGTGCTGATCTTCAAATGCCGTGCACGGCCACCTCCGACCACTTCCGATGACCACTACACTGCAGTTGGATTCCTCTTAAATTCCTTTAGCTACTGTAATTTTTCTTTGACTCTTTTCATCGCTGTTTTCCGCTGAGACGCGCGACAACGACCATTTTACGAATCTGTCCTCTTCGTCTTCTCACGGTTGCCCACCGCCGTACGCTGACGCCGTCGGCCATCCACCCGGCCGAGCAACTCCCACTAATCCCCTTCAACCCCTGGCAGCTCCCTTGGATCTTAGGATTTCCCATACATCGCCGAACTCACGTGTTATTACCCGACGTCGCCGCCATCGTGAAGATCCATTGCGCTACCCGCAACGGGAGAGAGATCGTCACTTGCTCACTGTTTGTGCCTCCACCTTTCTTTCCAGAAGGGTCTCACTATGCTACCCGTGGCTGAGACATTACAGACGACATCGATCCATCGCCGTTCAGACCCGACATCCGCTTTTTGATCGACGTCAAAAGGTTAGTCCTCTAACGCGTAGTAAGAACCCTCACTGTAGCAAAATAAAAACCTAATCTAAAAATCATCAACAATAACTAAATTTCATTTCTACACCTTTAAAACATTGCAAAATATTAGACATCGACGAAGTACTGAATTTCTGTGCACATAGGATAGATTGTCGATTAGGCTGAACCAAAACAAGAACGTCACTGTGACTACTAGGATATCCCCGTTGAACCTAGAAATGAACTCTAATAGGAATGATGAAAAACATGTCCTGACACCGTCGTCGACTTGTGACAGTGGACGTGGACCGACGCACCGCTTCGACGGGACGCTTCGAACAGACGACGCACTCGCCACCGTAGGCAAGTGTTTACACTTGTGTTCTTACGGCCATGTTTAGGCCTTCCCCTTCTTAGGAAGTTAAAGAAAATTTAAAGAGAACCGGACGTGAAATGATAGAGCCCGAGACCCCCTTGACAGCTTAGACTTGACGACGAAGTCTAAGCACAACAACAACAACAACTGACACCTTAGGGTTTTCCTGTGTGTGCGTGCGTGTGGACACCCTAGGTTTTATCTGTGCGTGCGTGCGTGTGGACCCCCTAGAAAGAACAATTCATGTCGTATCCTGTTACCAAAAATCCTGCGGGCATTTCGGATGCTCTCCACGGAGAGTGATCCCTGTGTTACAAAAAGCCTGTGGGCATTTCGGATGCTCTCCACACGAGAGTGATCCTTGTGTTACAAAATGACTGCGGGCGTTTCGGATGCTCTCCACGCGAGAGTGATCCCTGTGTTACAAAAAGCCTGCGGGCGTTTCGGATGCTCTCCACGTGAGAGTGATCCCTGTGTTACAAAAAGCATGCGGGCATTTCAGATGCTCTCCCAGCGAGAGTGATCCCTGTATTGTCTTTCTTGAGCACTTGGGTTTGGGGTAGGGTTGAGCGGTCGCACGGGGAGAGGGTCTGGTCACCCTCAAACCATAAGGCGTGAACGCTTCGAGTCACACATGTCTTTTCTTGTCTTGTCCCGTCCCGTCTAGCTTAGTCCCGTAGCCGGTAACACACGCTACGGCTACTGTCTGTCGCATTTACTTTTCCTGCACCGTTTTACTTTCTGTATAGTATAACTACCATGTTATAACCCCAGCATGTTAATCAACCAGTAAAATGTTACTCTTAATTACCTACACTTGCAGTAGAGTCTAACCCTTCTTGTAGACTTTACCTGACGTACAGTTCCATTTCTCTTGGGTGCTGTACGTCAGGTGTTGAGCCAGAGTACGTGGACGAGTCGGACACACCGGAGTACGTGGGGCCAGAGGATGTCGACCCGTAGCACCTTCCTGATGTGGACCAGACTTAGAGGTCTTTTCCGTCACTGTCTTACAGAGGTTACTACTTTTAGTTCGGGTGCGTAGCACTCTTTGCTTTCTGTTTTTAGGTTGGGTGCGTAGCACTCTTTGCTTTCTATTTTTAGGTTGGGTGCGTAGCACCATTAGTTTCCTTTTTTGTAGTTTGTTACCATGCTTAGGCTTCTTTTATAAGACTTGTCACATGCTGGATATTATCTCTTTTATAAAATTAATGCATCCTTCTTTCAATACTTTTGTTGTGTCGAAATTTTATAAATGCAAGAACCTGAAACCTTTTAAAATGGTACCCCTACAGATGCTTATTGGGTCCGAGCCTCACAGCTTTGGCCCAAGCGGGCCTTAGTCACGCTCTGCCTCTGTAGTTTTGGGAAGCGGGGCATGACAGTTATTAAGTGTTTTATAGGAGTTATCACTTGTAACTTGTTTAATTTGTGAATTTAACACAGATACATATGGCATCAGAAGGTAGCAGTTCAGTACGCAAGCGCAAGAGAGGAGCTTCGTCTGTGTATAAGTCCACGGGGATTGTGAGCTGATAGGTCTGGTTTAAATTCATGTCATGATTATAAAAGTTTTGCATCTTGAATATAATTAATGATCTTAATTATGCAGATGTTTCTAATCCTGAAAATCCACAAAAGTGTGGCTCAATGGCTTTGAAAAATGCGAGGGACGTTCATGATAAGGTCCCCTTCCATAAGAGGGTAGTGCTAACTTTTAAACCAAGTGGCCCTGGTATTGTAGGAGAGTGTGTTAATCCACTCCACTCTATTTTGAGAGAGGTGATATCAAATAGTGAACATTATCCTGTGGGTATAAATGATTGGATGGTAATACCCAAGGAGATCAAAGATAATGCGATCCAAAATCATGTTCTGGTATGATTTCGTGATATAATTGGGGGTTTTTAACATTTTCAATCTTACTATCAATCTAACTTGTTTTTCATGTATTTACAGACTAAGTTTTACATTGAACCTCCAAAGCACAAAGCAGTTGCTTGCCACGAAACGAAGATAGCAATGGGTCTTCAATGGAAAACTAGGAGGACCAAGTTGTGGAACCGGTATTATGATTACACGAAAAGTCAGAAAGATAATGAGGAAACACCCCCTGATTGCATTACTAAAGATGATTGGGCATGTTTCATTGCTCTAAGATTTTCAGCAAAGTGGCTGGTAAGTTAATAAATTATTATACTTTAAGTAATACATTTCAGTAAAAATATATTTTCTAATATTATAACATTGTGTCAATTCTTTATCTATATTGAAGTATAACCGTGAGAAGAATAGGGAGAATGCTCTCATGCAAGACTATCATCCAACTACCGGGTCACGTCCAGTGGCTTAACTTTATGGTTTAATGGTAATAAAAACTTATCACAATATATATTGAACTACATAAAATTAAGATATTTTGGCTATTTTGTTTTTGATTCCATGTAATTTAGATATTACCCTAATTAATGAAGTGGATTCATTAGGCTAAACAAAATGGAGCGGACCCCACCCGGACAGATATAGTGTTGACACGTTCCAGAGATGACGGGTCTTATCCAAACGATGCCACGAGAGATATCATTGTAAGTATCTAGTTTGTTGATGTGACGAGCTAATCTTTCTTTTAGCTTTCATGAATTAATTCAGATTTTGAACATTTTGAACAGAAGATTGCAATGATCCAAAATTTGTCGGTTGTCTAATAGTTAGGTTTGAAATTCTGTGCGTGATCAACACCCCATGATTGTTGTTTTCAGTTGTAGTCAATGCCATCTATACATGTCTCCAAGCACTGTAGAAATTTGTGCTGAATAATAACATTTTAGTTAAGTTAGTTTTTCTGATAAACAGTTTAGGACTTATTCAACGGTTTCAGTATCTCAGTTCCAATAATCAACAGTTATGTGAGCTCTGCTCACGCGGTCATTCCCTTTGGGCACGTGCAAGTTATAGTTAATCTATATTGGAAGAATGAACAACTTTTACATAATGTAAATTTGCAGGAGGCAATTTAAAAGAAAGGAAAATTTGTAACAAGATATTCAACTTTCAAGAGTCAAACCAAAGTCTCAATGAAGAGAGATAATACTTTTACCTATGCACTGTAAGAGCACTTCTGCTGTATGAATATATCCTCTTGATACATTCTAGATCTCTTTGCATGTGAAGAAGCACTCGCATTTAAAAAAAGCATATAAATTATGCATAATGCATGTATCTTTTTCAGCAATAGTTGGAAAGATATATGATTGAACTTTCTAATTATTTGTAATTTATTAAACGTGTGCAATTTTATTATTTCCAGGAAAGGCCAAAAGAAAATAAAAAGCAAATATTGAGAACGTTCAAGATACAATCAAATTAGTGTCAAATTGAACACCTCCTTATACTTGCATTAAATTTATTTGGGTCATATCAGGTTAGGGGGTTTCATCCTAAACTAACCCGATTAATTTTCAAGTCAGGGGTTTGATCCGAATGTTACCTGAGCCTGTATGGGGAAAATCACACATACCCATTGGGTAGGGATCATGGTTTGTGTTGAACTTAACATCCCTAACCTGATCGCATGAAGTCAATGAAAATTTAGTAATGTCCTGACATTGCCGGTATAATGGCTCAAAGGAAAAACTTAATTTCTCTGTACAATTTGTTATATGTTCTGTTTTTCAAAGGAGACTTAACTCCATTTCTATAGTTTAGTGTCATTTGAAAAGGTACCACATCAGCATATGGCCAAGAGGAGGTCTTATTCCCATAAAATGCTACGAGTTGCACCAGGATTCACCAAATCGCTCTTCCATGTGGCACAATTTCCATTTCTTCGTTTCTTGATGTTAGATTTGATTATGCTGAATTTTAGGCTGTTTTCCCATCTGACATTATTTCTTGTAGGTATTCTTATCCATAAAAATGGTATAGCCTTGTATCACATGCAAATGGTACTAAATGAATAAAACAAAGAAAATAGTCATACTGATAACAGCTTGAAGATAATAACAGCACTATGATGTATCAAAATGTAAATTACTTTGGTTTCAAAATGGTCTTTCTGGGCACACTATTTGCAGTGGCGGAGGCAAGGGGGCAAAGGGGGGCAATTTCCCCCACTGACCTTGCTCTCAGCAGACTCATACTATGCATGTGTTTTCTTATATCTTTCCATTTTTTCTCCAAGTGTCCACATCATCATAATGAGCCGACTTGAAGTTTGATGATGTATTCATAAAAGACAGGATGGTAACTTCATTTGAGTTAGTTGGCTTTAAGTGGGCTGGGTGTAGTTGATGGGTTATTGGGAGGGTGTAGTTTATAACCTGTTAATTCATATACTACATCTTCTTTGCTTAGGAGCAAGAGGTTGAGGATCAGTTTGATCATGATGTTGACGACATTGTTGGCGATGTCCCTCTGGAGCTTATGTTAGAGGGAATAGTACTGAGTGTATATGAATTCAATCTGATATATTTTTGGATGATGGTATTACTGACAGAGATCTAGTATATGTACGCCGCATTTGTATTTGATTCAGTTGGATAAATTTTTGTACTAATATGCATGCTTGTTAATTCCATGGATACATGTTTTAGTGCTGTAAATCCTTCCAGTTTACATACACAAATAGTTGCAACGTTAATGAATCTTTGCTTGCTGTTATTAGCAACAGAATATATATTCATATAGCTCTGATGATCTATTTCTTTGTTAGTGGTGATAATATTAATTGATTATACACTAAGCAAATAAGTGAGACCATGACGTTCTTGATTCAATTTCAAGTTATCATTTTTAATGAAACATCATATATTATACAGATTATGCTTATTCCTTGGAGTTTCCATACATGGATATTTAATGTAAGTTTGATAATATATTGTGTCATCAATTACTGCTATTATTTTCTTAGCACATGAAATTATACATGTGGATTTGAATCCGTTAGTTTGATCCTGATATTTATAAAAAGTACATAATGTTATGAATAGGACCCATTGGGCCTATTGGGTATCCACCCACATGAGTAACCAATATGAATACTATATAAAGGGGGCTAGGGGTTTCTGTAACGACTGGTTTTCATGTATTTTGGATTATCTATATTATATATATGTTTTGAATGGATTTTCTCCTTATGTGTGGTTTTCATCCCCGTAGCTTTCGTTTTCATTCGTTTCGTCGTGATTTTCTAGCTTCTTCCTTAGAATCGTTGATCTTGGAGTAAGTCACTCATGACGAACTTCAAATCGCTCATATTTTAGAGTTAGAGTGATCTTAGATGCCATAGGAATCTTCCCGAAGCTTCGCGCTTCAATTCGGCACTTATTGTGCACGTTAGTTGGTTCAAGAAGGGGGACCAAACTGACTAGATTGAGATCTAGTCGGTCATAAACTCTTCTCAAACCGACTAGTTTATTGAATCAATTATTCAGGAGTTATTGTTTATCGTTAGTCGGTCTAAGAACATTCGTCGACCGACTAGATGAGAAACTAGTCGGTCAGCAATCGTTCTTTAACCGACTAGCTCTATGATCATTTTGGTACCAAGTACTATTCATTCTTAGTCGGTCTAAGAACGTTCGTCGACCGACTAGATGAGAAACTATTCGGTCAGTAGTTGTTCTTTGACCGACTAAATCTAAATCCTATTTTTCGTCAGGAGTTACTGTTTACACTTAGTCGGTCTGCGTTGGTCAATCGACCGACTAGTTCCCAAACTAGTCAGTCAGAGGTTGCTCTTTGACCGACTAATCAGTGTCGAAACCCTAATTTCTGGGCAGCCACCAGCTCTTCCTATTTAAACCCCACCCACGATTTCTTTCATCCCTCTTTCATTCTCCTGAGCCATTTTCTCCCCCAAATCACCCTCCAACATTTCCCCAAGCCATTCCTTCCTCCCTTGGAGCTCCCCTCTCGCCATTTAGGCCGGCCACCTCCTCTAGGTCGCCGAAAAACCCCCAAAAATCCCCAAAACCCCATTTCTCCAGATTTTTTTCCCATTTCCAGATCTGAACCGTAGGTTCCCCAGATCGTTTCTTCCGTCGACGTGCTTGCTCGGCATCGATCTTCCGCTAACGATTCGGTAATAACTCGATCCTATAATATTCTCATAACCCATTTGTGTTTTTGTAAAACCCTAATAAAACTAGGTTGGATGTTGTTCTAACATTGATTTGCCATGGCAGCGATCTTATGCCCATAGCTAACACTTTGTGACGTGCCTCGTTGATCGTCATCCTCGGTGCTAGGCAAGTGAAACTTGCCACTTAGGGTTTTAGGCCATGTCTTAGGCCATTTGCTTGTTGTAGCGTAAAAGAGACTAAACGGTGAAATGATAGCTGCCTAGACTCCTATTTGATCTAGTTTGACAACGAAACTAGATCCGTCACCTCAATTGATCTAGCTTGACAACGAAGCTAGGTCCAACCCTTTTTAACTTGTTGTTCATGCATATTAAACTGCCATGTTTAATTCCTTACCTGTACGCCTTACTACATGCCATGCCATGCTATCCATGTTGAATGTCGCATTCGTAGCACACGCTACCATACTTGTGTTTCCTGGCTCGTGTTCCAGAAGCGGGCTACGTGAGTTGGTTGATAGCCAATGCCCGATCCACTTGTTTCTAGCTAGGCACCTGCGTTGCAGGCATAACCCTACGCCATACGTGTTAAATACACTTCCTGGCTCGTGTTCCAGAAGCGAGCATTCCGTGTTCGGGGTAATGCTCTGGCTCGTTATACGTGTTAAGCACATTTCCTGGCTCATGTTCCAGAAGCGAGCATTCCGTGTTCGGGGTAATTGAAGGTTCCTGCCAAAACAGAGTTAGGATCGATAAATGAAGTTTAGACTTACGCTTGCGTATGCGGCACGGTAGTCTACGAACTTCGCCTTCGGATTCGCCACGACGGATCGAGTCTTCTCACGAACGGAGTAAGGCTACTAAAGCCACAATCTAAATCTCTACTTTTAGATTAAGAACTTGGATAAAGGGAGAGGAAGTATTTCGGCAGAGCTTCGCTAGAATGAAAATGCAGGCAAGAATGCCATGCAAAAGTGTAAGGAAAATGGCTAACCCTTGGGTCTTATTTATAGCCCCCAAGGTAGTTATTTTAGGAGCAATTGTTCCTTTGGAACAATTTAACTAAGGTGTACCATCGTACATGGCATATTATAAGCTTAAGTTGTACCATATGCATGGTACAATATAAGCTTAAGATATTACCCCTTTATTAGCCATATGTCGCATGCACTTATGCACATATAATGCGACTTTCCCATCAATCTAGAGATCCTCTCCGCAAGGGAACATATTCCCTTTGCGCACGACTTCGTGTACGCGACGTTCGAGGTCCGTATTCCCTCGTACATCCCCTACAAGGGTGTACTAACGTCTTCCATATCCAACATCTCCCACTCACACTTGAGGGGATTGTAAGAGAACGTCTTTCTCTTAGTTCTTTCATCTATCATACCGAGAAATAGACCGTGCGACCGTCATGCGCGTAGAGTCTGTTGTTGTGCACTTGTTAGAGATACACAACGACCTCGAAGGTGCAAAGTTGAGTAGTTCAACGCATGCTTGACCCTAGATTATTTCTTCACATTTCTTATACTTTATATTCAACAATTGAATCCCATCTGGATCACAATTGGCTGGCCAGCTTTGAATCATTAAAGTCCAAATGCGAATATGAAATCAATCTTCCTCTTCTTGCGAACCTTCTGATCTTGACTTGATTCGCTTTTCTAACGTGCCCCGCCGAGCCGAATTATCGTAGCCCATTAGCAACACGCTAAGATAGCGATCATCTCGTCAAATCTAAAGGAACCAATTGGAGTCCTTGAGGGTAAGAGTTAAGGCCCATATGGTCTTTGAGTCTCACATAATAGCAAACACTATTGCTACTAACTCAGTGGTCGAAATGCATACGTGGTATGAACACGTATTACAACATCACTCCTTTCCCAGGGAGAGTATGTCTTAATGATGTTGTACGGATGAAAGATCAGACACCACCGTGCCTATCTTTTGAGTCCCCTTACTACCCATGAAAAATTCCCGGTCTCTCTTCCTGCATAAGACAGATAGGATTTAAAAAATCCTATGAGATCCTTTTTAAATATCCTTGTGATACAGATCTCAGATCTTTTGTAAGCATCCATATGATGCAGGTCTTTCATTCGACTATCTTGTTTAAGTCATGACTCTAAATCATTCGTCTAATGATTTTGACTTTAAACTAGTCTCATCTCTATCTTATCCATCTGATAAGATAAGGCGGTTGCTCATGTGAGAGAGCCAACCTTAATCTGTCCGACATACACACAATTCAGCTGAGATTTCAAAAATGTATACAAACATTTCTTAAGAAATTCATATGCAATGTTGGAAAAAGAACTTATTCTTTTATTAATTTTGATCATTTACAGACATGGGAATTTACATTGGTACAACTCAGCTCTTACGCAATCCTTGAGATGATAAGTGTTTGTAAAACACATTTCTGGGGATCGCTTTCGCAAGCTGATCCTCTATCATCTCATGCGTAGATATGTACCTTATGTCTACCTTCTTGGTTTTATCATAGTCTTTTGCAAATCTGCAGTTCCTTTAAGATACTGCATTATGCTCTTAACCGCTTTCCAGTGTTCTTGCCCTGGGTTGGATCGGTAACGACTTACCATTCCAACGGCAAAACAGATGTCTGGTCTTGTATGCATCATAGCGTACATAAGACTAACAACTGCACTGGAATATGGAACTTTTTCCATAATTTCCCTTTCCTTTTGGTTCTTTGGACATGATTTCAGATATAAATTATCGCATCTGCTTATAGGAGTATCAATTTGACTTGTAGTCCTACATATTAAACCGTTCTAGAACCTTCTTTATATAAGTCTCTTGTGAAAGAGAAAGAAGTTTCTTCGAACGATTCCTTGAAATCTTAATTCCAAGGATATATGTGACTTCCCCATGTCTTTCATCTCAAAACTGATGAAAGTCAAGCCTTGATATCCATCACAAAGCCCTTGTCATTTCTGGTTATTAAAATGTCATCTACATATAGAGACATAATAACATGCTTGCTTTTAATCCTCTTGATATATACGCAGTTATCTTCATCAATCATGGAAAATTCATTTGATAAGACAACTTCTTGAAATCGTATATACCATTGCCTCGAGGATTATTTAAGACCATATATGGACTTACGAAGTTTACAAACCTTATGTTCGTTTCCTTCTTTTACAAACCCTGTTGGTTGTTCCATATAGATCTCCTCGTCCAATTCTCCATTGAGAAAGGCAGTCTTTACATCCATCTGATGTAATTCGAGGTTTAAGCAAGCTACCATTGCCAGAATCAGGCGAATCGAGGTAAAACGCACAACAGGTGAGAAGGTCTCTTCGTAGTCTATCCCTTCCTGTTGCGTAAAACCTTTCGCGACAAGGCGAGCTTTATATCTATCTATAGAGCCATCAGCCGTATGCTTAATCTTGAGAACCCATTTGTTCCCAATTGCTCTATGTCCTCTGGGTAAGTTAACAAAGTCCCAGACTTGGTTAACTTTCATGGATTTCAATTCCTCCTTCATCGCTTCCATCCATTTGTCTTTTGCAGGGCAAAATACGGCCTGTTTGAAAGTAGCAGGCTCATCATTTTCTTGTAGTAAAATCATAAAGGTTTGCGGAAATTTCAACCTCAAATGTTAGAGGAGCCAACCTTGTATGACTACTACGTTGTATTTGAGATTCTTCAAGTCCTTGTTGACTCGAAGTTAGATCAATTCTAATATCACTCCCACTTGAAATGTCGTTAGAATTGCTCCCACTTGGATCATTATTCCCGTATGGAATAGGATAATCGTCATTCGTATAATCCATTGGTGAAGGTTGAAACGTATCTTCGTTTTCACCAAGAATTCTCCCACTCGAATGAGGTAATTCTTCTTGATCATAAATCTCAAATAGAGATAAGTCCTGACTTATCTCGCCCTGTCTTGGAAACTCGTTTTCCAAGAAAGTGACATCCCTCGACTCAAACTCAATTAGCCCACCGTTGTCTTCCTGACTAACAAAAACATAACCTTTGGAGTTTTCTGCGTATCGTTTAAAGATACATTTCCTTCCCCTTGGCCCAAGTTTGCCATATTTATGGGAGGAAGTATGTGCGTAGAATGCACAACCCCAAGGTTTCTAAATGTTTAAGTTAGGAGACCTTTGGTTCCACAACCCATAAGGAGTGGAGCTAACTGATTTCGAGGGTACGCGGTTTAAAATGAAAACGGCCGTCAATAATGCATCACCCCAAAAGGTGATTGGCAAGTTAGCTTGCGCCATCATTGAACGGACCATTTCCATTAAAGTCCTATTTCTCCTTTCTGCAACACCGTTTTGTTGAGGAGTATAAGGCATAGTTACCTAATGTACCATGCCTTCTTCATCACAAAGTTTCTTAAAACTTGTTGATTGATATTCACCGCCCCTTATCGGTTCGCAAGACCTTAATCTTGCGATCTAATTGATTCTCCACTAAACTCATATAGTTTTTAAAGCAAGCCAAAGCTTCACTTTTGTGGGATATCAAATAGATATGTCCGAATCGGGTGAAATCATCAATAAAAGTGATGAAATAGGACTTTCTGCGTCTTGTCTTGACATTCATCGGACCACATATGTCCGAATGGATAAGCTGTAATGGAACCTCGGCCCTTTTGCCGGTTCCAAACGGCTTGCGACAAGATTTCCCCACAAGGCAATGTTCGCAGGTCGACATTTCAACCTTTGAAACATTTGATAGAAGGCCACGTTTGGCAAATCTATCCATACGCGTTGGTCCAATATGACCAAGCCTTGTGTGCCAACAAATTATATTAGACTCATTAGTCAAAGAATTTGTCACAAGGAAATTTTATTACATGAGAAATCATACATTGTACTTATTACAATAAATCCTTTGAAATACAAACCCAGTACCAATAAAGGAATTATTACAAAATAGGTCCATATTACAATCATGAAGGAACCAACTATAACCAAGACCCATTAAATTGACCACAGTTTTAATATTCCTTTGAATATATGGAATGAAGAGAACATCATGAAGTAGGAGAGTGCGGCCGTTGTCCAAGACTAGCTTGCGAGTCCCAACGCCTTTCACTTCAACACGTGTGTTGTTTCCTACATTGATCCACTTCATTCCTTGGGGTATCCTGTGATACTCCACGAAGGACCGTCTGTCCTTTGCTATGTGGTCGGTGGCACCTGAATCAATTATCCCAAAATGGATTAGATTCCACAAGAAATAGTGAACTAGAAACACATATGTAACTAGTATTACAAGTTATCTCGTCACTTCCACTCGTACACGAACGAACATAGTGACCGAGCTTGTTGTACTTGAAGCACTTGATCCTTTTCAAGTCTTTCTTCTTGTGCCATTTCTTGTGCCCACCCTTATGTTTGGGTTCCTTGGTAGACTCAGGTTGCTTATTACGTTCATTAGAAGACTTCGAACGATCTTTACGTTTCTTTCCCCCGTGTGAGGAACTAGCAACCATGTGCACTTCTGCACTTGGCTTGGCAGCCGCAAGCCGCTCTTCCTCTAATTCGAGGTGCTTGGAAACATCGTTGAAGGTCTTGATGCTCTCATTATGAGTGAGATGCATCTTCATCTGATCCCACCCATTTGGTAGGGAACATATGACTGCTTGGATTTGTTGCTCATCTGTGAGCACATGACCTGCATCCTTTAACTCCGAGATAAGGTTCGCCATATGTCGCAGATGTTTCCCCATGGAATGATCTGGACGTTTCTTATATGAATCGAACCTTATAGTTAAGGAGCGAAGTTTGGACACCGATGTGCCACCGAACTTCTCCTCTAGCTTGGACCATATGTCCACGGCTAGGTCATGTTCTCGGAAGATGCGCATTATGTCATCAGCCATACTGCTTAATAACGTAATGCGCGCTATCTTGTTCTTCCGAGACCAAGCATCAAAAGCTTCCTTGTCTCGTCGGTGTTGGGCCGTAGTGCCCAACTCGGGTTCAATCATAACGTTCTTTAGAGTTTCGAGCACTTCTTGCTCCTCTAGAACGTATTGTATCTTGATGGACCAAAGTTTGTAATTATCGCCGTTGAGTTTTTCACCTTTGTTTAACTCAGCGACGATATTCTTTGAAGCGGAAGATATTTTACTTTTAAAATGCTGCAAAAGACACAAAACCGAAGGTTTGATCAAAAACATTGCATAAAATTCTTAAAATATAACTCCCACTTGAAATGATAATAGAATATCCCATTTGGATAGTTCTAAAAATTCAAATCCCACTTGGAATTATATTATATTTGATAAGTTACTTTCGAAAAATATTGAAGATGTTGTTCTAGAATTGAAAAGGTCTCTAGAATTGAAAAATATCTTCAATATTCCCCCATCACTTATCAAACAATCGTACTCTTATAATACTTCGCAGCGGAAAATTACTTTTGAAAAACATATCTTTCAAAGGTGAGAGTTTGCGCAAAGAATTTTAGCGCAACAATTGCCAAGCCACGAGACCTGTTCTACACACCCATGGGTTAGATAACCATGGCCGGATCGTGGTAGGACTTGGAATTCTAAATTGCGCTATCCCGATTAAGGACGGGACATAACCTATTTGAAAACATCTTTTTCAAAAAAAAATTTAAAATACATTGGCTAATCTCCGTAGAGTAGAGCACAATGTCATAAGTACATTGGCTAATCTCCGTAGAGTAGAGCACAATGACATGGCTAATCTCGCATGAAGTAGAGCACTATGGCTAATCTTCAAGGAGTAGAGCCCAAGAAAAAACTTCATTAAAATGTTAGCCCCGTATAGGCTAGTCGGCACTGTGGTTAGCCCCGTATGGGCTAATCGGCACATTCGAGCTTGACCAAGGCCTTTTGTCACCCCGTATGGGTCAGTCGGCAAGTTTGCGACCGACCAAGACCTTCTGCCGGATTGGTCGACCAAAACAACCAAATTGGTCAACCAATTATTTGGTCTGCAACTTCTCCCGGCCAGGGCCTCTGCCCTGGCCGGCCAGGGGCCCTGGCCCCCTCGGCCAGGGCCTCTGCCCTGGCCGAGGCCGGCCAGGGCCGGCCAGGCCGGCCCCTGGCCTTGGCAGGGGCCGGCCACTGCCGGCCTGGCCATGGCCGGCCATGGCTTGGCCATGGCCGGTCATGGCCAAGGCCATTTTTTGCCTTGGCCGGCCATGGCCGGCCTCCCCTTGTGTGGGGTGGCCGCACACCCCCGCCGGTGGGGGTTGCCGCGGTGGTTATTGGCCGTAGCCAACCCCCTCCGCATGGGGAGGGGGGTGCATGGCCTTCATAGCCCATTTGGCCATGGTGCACATGCTAAAATTCATCTTCCCCGATGGGAATAACCACCACCTTCTTCCTCGATGAAGCACCCGTTCGTCGATGAAGCACCCGTTCGTCGAGAAAGTGGTTATTTTCTAATGGCCGTGTGCCAAAAATGAAAAATAACATACTACGTGAACGGTCGGTTCTTCCCGTCACGGAGAGTTCTTACCATATCCGTAATGATAGGAGACCCTAACGTGAAAAGAACAACCGCTGCGTTCTCTCCGTCACGAAGCGTTCCTACCATATCCGTAATGGTAGGATACCCATTCGTGAAAAAGACAACGACTCGTTCATAGTTTCGACGGGACGGTGGTTTGACCGGGGCGAACCCGTATGGCTCTGATACCAATGAAGGTTCCTGCCAAAACAGAGTTAGGATCGATAAATGAAGTTTAGACTTACGCTTGCGTATGCGGCACGGTAGTCTACGAACTTCACCTTCGGATTCGCCACGACGGATCGAGTCTTCTCACGAACGGAGTAAGGCTACTAAAGCCACAATCTAAATCTCTACTTTTAGATTAAGAACTTGGATAAAGGGAGAGGAAGTATTTCGGCAGAGCTTCGCTAGAATGAAAATGCATGCAAGAATGCCATGCAAAAGTGTAAGGAAAATGGCTAACCCTTGGGTCTTATTTATAGCCCCCAAGGTAGTTATTTTAGGAGCAATTGTTCCTTTGGAACAATTTAACTAAGGTGTACCATCGTACATGGCATATTATAAGCTTAAGTTGTACCATATGCATGGTACAATATAAGCTTAAGATATTACCCCTTTATTAGCCATATGTCGCATGCACTTATGCACATATAATGCGACTTTCCCATCAATCTAGAGATCCTCTCCGCAAGGGAACATATTCCCTTTGCGCACGACTTCGTGTACGTGACGTTCGAGGTCTGTATTCCCTCGTACATCCCCTACAAGGGTGTACTAACGTCTTCCATATCCAACAGTAATACCCTGGCTCGACACACATGGAGGGGTAGAGATAAACGGTCACTTGAGCTTAGGAGTTGGCCCGATCAGCCACTCTAGCCAACAGGCGAAATCTCTGTGCACAACTTGTTTACTTGACGTGTTTACTTGACGTGATCTACTTGACTTGTACTTGTCCGTGTTTATACTTGTAAAACTTTTCATCCATGCCATACTTGTTACTTACACCCTACCTTGTTTGTCACTTCCATTTTATACTTGTCATGCTGAGCATCATACTATAACTGCTAGGTTGTTAGTTTACCTTCCTTTCAGTTTCCTTGCCCAAGTCTTTTAGACTTGCTGACATGTGCCCCTTTACTCTTTTGGGTGACACATGTTAGATCCCGAGCCAGAGTTCGTTGTTGAGGATGTGGTGTTCGCTGACGCTGAGTCAGGACCCACGGTTGCTGTGGAGGAGTACGTGGACACTGGGGACCAGTCCTAGTGTCTTCGTTGAGCTTTCCCTTTTGTTTTAGACTGCTGTAGTTGTCGGTGCGCAGCACCTATACTTTGTTATGTTTGTCCTTGTTGGCCTTGTTCTGGGCCTTTAGACTCTTTCTTTTAGCCTGGTGGCTTTTCTGGATGTTGAACTTATTTTTAATGTTGGACAAATTCTGAGATTTGAGATTTTATTTCTGTCTCTCCTTGTGTTATTATTGTTGTTCTATTTGTGGTTACAGGGACTTGCTTATGTTTTATTGACGCTTATCGGGTTTGGGGCTTCACAGCTCCACTCTCGTGCGGACCTTTTCACGTCTCGCCTCCATTTTAGGGAAGCGGGGCGTGACAGGTTTTAGTGGTGGCCCATGCAGGTCCTCTTCTGTAACTACGATTATCGGAATAACGATAATAATATTAGAATGTCCAATGAACTAAGTTCGACATCCGAGTCATTAAGCTTTGAGTCTAATTTTGGTCCATTTCTATGGTGCTAGATGGCTAGAAGACGTCAGATCCGAGCTGGTGGTGGATCTACTCGGAAGGCTTGCTATTTCTGTGGCAAGACCGGGCACGTCAAGGAGCAGTGCAGAAGCTTTCTAGGTCAGTGTTTGGTTTGTGGTGGTGCTACTCATTCGGCGAAGGATTGTCGGCATGCAAATCAACTGCGGAAGGCATCAGATAGAGTTCCGCAGCAGCAAGCACCGGAAGCTGGGCCGAGTCGGAAGGTGTGCCATCATTGTGGCAAGATTGGTCATGAGAAGGAACAGTGCAGGCGGAAGCTGGGCCAGTGCTTGATTTGTGGCGCCGCAGCACATACCTTAAAGGACTGTCCGAGAGCTAAGCATCTGGGGAAAGCGCCAGTCGGAGCTCAACTACGAAAAGCACCCGTAGCTGTTAGATGTAGGGCAGCCCTTGTTCCACAGAAGCAGGCTTTTCAGCAGGCTTTTCTGCTGAGGAGGCAGGTTTCCCTGATGACTGTAGTTGAGGCTGAGACTGTGGACGAAGTTATCGCAGGTAACCCTCAGTCTAGTTGCCTTCTTCCCTTAGACAGTCTTGTTTGTTAGAATATGTTTGGTTGCTTGAATATGTTATGTTGCTAGAATAGAGTTTGATTGCTAGGCTAGTTGTTGGGTGTAATTTGGGTTTGCACATTTCTGGCACGAGTCCTCTTGACTCTGGTGCATCAATGTGCATTATATCCCGGAGCTTCGTGTAGAAGCAATTCTTGATGACTACCCCCTCTTCTTAAATATTTAATTCCTTCCCATTCGATCGAGTTAAATCCTTTCGTAGATTTTGAAGTCTATTGGTTGAAGTTTTTAATCTCGTAGCTTTTGCTAACCAATATTTCTCGTATTTTGGTTTTAAAACTTTACTACAATTTTGATTACTTTAGAATATCTTCCAAGGTAAATAGAACTTCAATTATTTTCATATATCAGTCCTCGGTTCATTGTACTCGTGCTTTAAGATCTTGTATAAATCAGTGTTTGGCAAATCCGGGTCCCTCTAAAAAGTATTTTTAAAAAAATTATTTATTTGGAGATTCTCTTCAGTTTTAAAACTTGGAAGCATTTAGCATGGGCTTAAATTTTCACACTATAGTTGATCGGATTTCATTCTTTGAATTTCGAAATTTTGCCGAAATATTATATTAAACTACTGCCGTATAATATTTTCGAACCTCTCCGTTGCAAACCTTGAATCTTCTGAAAATATCTTTTCGATTTCCTTTTTCCTAAGTTTAAATTTGTTCGAAATTTTAATATATATGTATACTATTACTTCATGCTCCTTCGTTGACTTAAAAAAACCTCTAAAACTTTTGTCGAAGTTTGGAATACTAACCCATTGTATTTTGCCAGCCTATACCTTCCGTACCCATGAAAACACCTTGTCCCTTCTTATATAAATTTTATTCTGAACCGTACTTTTATTTTGCCCAACTCGATTTGTAATTTCCCTTTCTTATTTATGCCATACACATGACTCATCGCATTTCCTTTAATATACTTTTCAAGTCGCATATGATTTCAGCTTCCAACAAGCCTAAGTTGTGCTCGTCGTTTCCCCTATTTCAGATTATTGTGGAATTACTATTTCGTAACCATTTTCTGATCTGGATCTTCTATAATTTGGTTTTAAAGCTTATTACGAATTTTGATAAACCTACTACTAAGTTTTCCGTTCACCATACATGCTTTTAGAATAATTTCTAAACTAAATTGAATTTCAAATATTTTTAAGAGCTTTATGTAAAACGATTCTTTTGGGCAAATCCTGGTTACTCTAAAAGTAGTTTCAATATTGATTACTTAAGTTTTTCCCGGCTTAAAGACTTTGGAAGTATTTGGCACGAGTTTAAAATTCTTTAATTAATTTAATTTCATTTCAAAACTTTTGCCAACATTATTAAATCATGGCCGTATAATATTTTCTAAGACTACGTCCTTAATATTCGTGTGGATGATTTACTTTTAAAATAGCTTTCGATAAGCCAATAAACCGTTTTCTCTTACTACGTATATTTCACTTAAACTTGTCTCGAACAACTTGTTTTGTCGATCTCCAAATATTTTTATACAACGAGGACTCCAACTTTTGAAGTACGACAGTTTTCAATTTCCCCGTATTTTAGCTTATGCTATTTACCCTATTTCCTTTTCTGTATCCTATACAAGTATCACTACACCTCCTTTTCCTCTACCTAAACATTCACAAGTGGGTTGCTGTTCCTAACCAAGCTGTCTCATTGTATTCGTCCTATCTGAACTCGTGTTTATCGATCCTTCCCTCGTCACGCTTTCGACCTAGGTCTTCCTCTATTGTTTAGGCTTTAGTGCCCGTTTATGTCTGTGTCAACCCTAATTTGTTAAGTAGGCCTTGGACCCTTGTGATGTTGTCGTGGTGCTTGTACCTAAGTTGTGTATGTGGGCTTGAATGAGTGTACTCCCCTGTAGTATAAAAATGATTGCCTACTGTGTGATATATACCTACTCAGAGTTATTCATGATGTTATGAATCTGTATGTGTGTTAGTATTTATTGATAAGTGTGAGTAAGGATAGCTATTCCACTATGGGAACGCTTGAGTATATGAATCAGTGATTGGATTATTTAATGATACGTATGTAGTCGGAGATGCTTATAATGCTTGAAATAATATGTTGGTAAAGCTATGTGTTAATGGGAGTAATAATAATAGGTGTACGTATAAGTTAAGCGAGTAGGCCTATTATATGACCTGTGTGCTTGTACGTGTGAGTATGTGCTCATACGTAGATACGTATTGTGCTTAGACGTAAGTAGTTATGGATTACTGCATGAATTATAGGTAATATACATATGGTAATAGGATTATAATTTTGATTGGTATTGCTTGCTTTTACGGGATGTCGTATGCATGTATACCCTGAAGTATACACGACTATTGCATACCGTAACTATGTATGTGTAGATGTATTGGTATACTAATTATAAGAAGTAGGATATGGTGTGAATATATATGATACTTTTATGTGACTATACGATGAATGCATTTATTAGGGGGAGCATGTAATTATTAGTGTGCTGATGACTGTAATATTATTGTGGTATATAAAGTGATTGAAATACGTGATATTAGCTGATTAAATATTAAGGGTGTTTGACATTATTATATGTATATGGTTGTGTTGGTAGATGTGTATGCATTAGAATAGTATTGATATATGTATGGACACTGTGTTATGTATATAGAATATTCTGCTATGATTTTGAGTCTCACTCAAGCTTGAGTGGGTATACTCTATGTACATTGGTGTATTTGTCTGTGATTGATGTGAGGTGTTGGATGATGTATGTATAATTTTTGGATTGTTTGTGTCCGGTTGTGTTACGCACATGATTGTGGGTCACTAAACCGGTATATAATTATAGGTGTTGGTCTTGTGGTATAGTTATTTATTAGGGGGCTTTCCTGCGTGAATATATATATGTGCTAGCTAAAACTAAGTGTGTTTATGGGCTGAGTATATATTGGTATATATGAATGAAATATTAGCGTGTGTGGGTATGCACCATGCACGGGTAAGTAAGTGCTTAGTTATAAGTTTTGGTGACTATAATATGTGAGGCATGTCGTGGGTATTATTATAGGGCCGTATGTGATGTGAAGTTATAGTGAAATATTTGCATGTATTGGAATAACTAAGAATTGTGAAATTATAGTAGCGGTAAGTGTATCTTAGATATAATAACATGACTGAATATTGAGTGGTGTGGTTACTTGTAGTGATATGTTGACATTGGATGTAAACTAGGAAATATTAGGGAGTAATATGCTCATGGTTGCTTGATGCATAGGTAGCTATCTATGCGTAGAGCGATGGTTGTAATTGCATGTATGAGACTAATATTATCTATGAGCGAGTAGCTGAACTATTGTGTGTGCTAGGTAATTAGTAGCTATATAGGGGATGTATATATATGTACTAGTCATTACCCGTGCCCATAGTGCACGGTTTATTTAATGGCTGAGTTTTTCTCCCCCACAAATTTCAAGTTCCCCCAAATTTCAAGTTTTCCCACAAAATTTCAAGTTTCCCCCCAAATTTAAGTTTTCCCCCAAAATTTAAGTCCCCCCAAAATTGTCATTACCACCTAGGACAAACTTGCCACGTAGGACAAAGCTTTGTCCTAGTAGGATAAGATTCAAAATCTTCATAGAACTGGAAATAAAATGGCCGAAAGGGGTGAGAATAAAAAGTGTGGGTGTGTGTGTGGGGAGTGTCCATAGGCAAAAATACAAAAACCGGGGTTGTATGTGCAAAATTCCCCACCTCCTCTTTTATCCCTCAAAATCTCATCTCTTATATTTTCTCTTATTCAATTTCCCTGTTTTATATAATAGATATCCAATTTCTCATGTCCAAATTCTCTTATCAATTTCTCTTGATAACATCCGTCTTTTATATAATAGATATCTCTTATCCAATTTCTCTTGTCCAATATCTCTTATCCAATTTCTCTTGATAACATCTCTCGTTGTAATATAGATATCTCTTATCCAATTTCTCTTGATAACATCACTCTTATCCAATTTCTATTGTCCAATATCTCTTATTCAATTTCTCTTGATAACAACCCTCTTTTATAATATAGATATCTCTTATCCAATTTATCTTGTCCAATATCTCTAATCCAATTTCTCTTGATAACATCCATCTTTTATAATATAGATATCTCTTATCCAATTTCTCATGTCCAATATCTCTTATCCAATTTCTCTTGATAACATCCCTCTTTTATAATATAGATATCTCTTATCCAATTTCTCTTTTCCAATATCTCTTATCCAATTTCTCTTGATAACATCCCTCTTTTATAATATAGATATCTCTTATCCAATTTCTCTTGATAACATCCCTCTTTTATAATATAGATATCTCTTATCCAATTTTTCTTGTCCAATATCTCTTATCCAATTTCTTTTGATAACATCCGTCTTTTATAATATAGACATCTCTTATCCAATTTCTCTTGATAACATCCCTCTTTTATAATATAGACATCTCTTATCCAATTTCTCTTTTCCAATATCTCTTATCCAATTTCTCTTGATAACATCCCTCTTTTATAATATAGATATCTCTTATCCAATTTCTCATGTCCAATATCTCTTATCCAATTTCTCTTGATAACATCCCTCTTTTATATTATAGATATCTCTTATCCAATTTCTCTTTTCCAATATCTCTTATCCAATTTCTCTTGATAACATCCCTCTTTTATAATATAGATATCTCTTATCCAATTTCTCTTTTCCAATATCTCTTATCCAATTTCCCTTGATAACATCCCTCTTTTATAATATAGATATCTCTTATCCAATATCTCTTATCCAGTTTCTATTGATAACATCCCTCTTTTATAATATAGATATCTCTTATATCCAATTTCTCATGTCCAATATCTCTTATCCAATTTCTCTTGATAACATCCCTATTTTATAATATAGATATCTCTTATCCAATTTCTCTTTTCCAATATCTCTTATCCAATTTCTCTTGATAACATCCCTCTTTTATAATATAGATATCTCTTATCCAATTTCTCTTGTCCAATATCTCTTATCCAATTTCTCTTGATAACATCCCTCTTTTATAATATAGATATCTCTTATCCAATTTCTGTAGTGCCCTGGGAAGCTACTGCACATGTACTAGAGGGGGGGTGAATAGTACTTTTAAATAATAAGGAGAGTTATTCCTAATTATCGTGCAATTAACAAACAACGTTGCGGAATAACAACAATCAAGAAATAATGCAAACGCAAACACAATGGTTTAATGGGTTCGGATCCACCCAAGTCTCCCCGACTTGTTCCCGGTGATCCTACGTCCCAACCACCTGGATCCCTTCCGGATACTTGAGTTAGAAACCCTAACTCAAGATTTCCAATAAGAACACTTGCGAAAACCTCACAAGTGCAATCGACCTACAATCGATGACCGTGACTCCCACAACCCGGGATCACGCAAAACCTCTCACAACCGAGAGTATACAATTCAAATATAACTTAAATGAAATGCTTACCAACAAAATACCTATGCCTTGAGATTTCTTACCAAATTAGGGCAAAGAGGATTTTGATGGAGGAAGAGTCACCAAACCCTAGCTTCAAGAAGATGACCAGCAATGGAAGCCTAGGGATGAGATGGATGACCTAGAATCAAGCCCTTGGCTTGGAAGGCTCACAATCAATGAATCTCTCTTGAGGAATAAGAGTGAGGGAGAGATTCTTTGAGAATGGGAGAGCTTGAAGATGAGAGTTGAAAGCTTCTCTTAGAATCAATAGAACTCTGAAATAGCAGCCTTGGATCCTATGAAAATAACCCCTTCAGGTATTTAAAGGATCAAGAGAAAAGGGAGAGAGAAATGTCGCTTTCAAAACTCCAACGGATCTAAATCTGAAGCAGACTAGTCGGTCAAAGAACAACCACTGACCGACTAGTTCATCAACTAGTCGGTCGGTGAAACAACATGAACCGACTAAGAGGTGAACAGTGAACAGATGAAGATTTCAGACCTAGATAACTAGTCGGTCCAAGAAGACTTTCTGACCGACTAGTTTCACAACTAGTCGGTCGGTCAATAAACTTAGACCGACTAAGAGTCAAAAACAAATAGTCTGAATACAAATGATTTAGTCGGTCCAAGAACAAATGTTGACCGACTAGATCAACAACTAGTCGGTCACCAAACGTTCTTAGACCGACTAACGATAAACAGTAGCTTAGGAGAAATTTAGTATGAACAGTAAGTCACAACTAGTCGGTCAAAGAAGCATCACTGACCGACTAGTTCACAATCTAGTCGGTCGGTGAGTCAACGTAGACCGACTAACTGTAAACAGTACTGAACAGGAAATTAAGGAAGCAAACTAGTCGGTCCAAGAATAGTTGCTGACCGACTATATCACCATCTAGTCGGTCAGTACTTCTTCTTGTACCAACTAACATGCACAAATAAGTCCGAATCGAAGCGCGACGCTTCGAGGAAGTTAGAATGGACTTCTACGAAGATCCTAGAGCTACGATATGAGCGTAATGAAGATAGAAATGTAAGAATTACTCAAGGCTTAACATTCTATAAATCGAAGCTAAAAGACTATAAAATAAACCTTAGCGATCCGTCTTCAAAGCTTCAATCTTCATTCTCGACTTCAAAGAAGGTACAAAAGCTTCAACGAAGCTTTAGGCATGCGATCACGCGCTTTGAGAAGTCTTGAGACGTTGCTTTGGATGTTCTCGTGAATTTGGCGACGATCTCCA
Organism: Scilla litardierei; assembly: GCA_030789695.1. Classification (NCBI taxonomy): domain Eukaryota; kingdom Viridiplantae; phylum Streptophyta; class Magnoliopsida; order Asparagales; family Asparagaceae; genus Scilla; species Scilla litardierei. Next base: position 60,204,728 of record CM061135.1, on the reverse strand, counting down.
TAACTGCGCTCACAAATTGTTAGTTCATGATATATTTATGTTTGCTCATCACCCAAAACCAAATCCGGGGAGTCCAATACTCAACATTCTCCCCCTTTTTGGTGATGACAAACCAACATAAATAATAATCAAAAATAATGAACTAAATGAAATATACTTACTCCCCCTGCATTGATGACACATTAGTTCCATACGAAATAATAAGCACATACATCAAGCAGACGAGGAAAGTAAAAATTCAAATCCAATATTTGAAATTTAGGATTTGAAATCCATTTTTATATCTTAACTCCCCCTGAATCTAACATATCAATATAGATTCATGGTAAATTATCATTTAGCACATGCCATTATTATGCCATTATTATATCTCTCCCCCTTTGGCATAATCCAAAAAGAGCGGGAGGAAGCCAAATGACAATAAATCATGTCCAAATAATTCATTAAGCATGGGAGTCTAAGAATACGACCACGTTTCATATGACACCAAAATAAAATTCGAATAAAATCAAAGCGTGTCAATGAGACCATAGTCGAAAATCGAAAACTAAAATCATCAAAATATCAAATGTAAATTCACTTATTGAAGAAATGAATTTACTCTCCAATATCAACATTTATAGCTATTTTAGTGCATGGAAAACAATTCTATGTTTTCATACAATTAAAGCTATTGAATCAAAATAAATCGTCGAGCGACGAAATCGATATCAGAGACATACATAAAATGTGCACAGAGGAATGAACCATCAGAAGAGTGGTGCACATCATAGGATATCAACTGATACAAAATCGATCGAAAATGAACATAAAGTAAAAGCACATCAAAACTAAGTAAAGTGTGCGATGAGAAGTGACAATGTGATAAAAGTAGTACGAAAATTATCATCATAACTTTTAAAACATGTCATGCCAAAAATAGATAAGAATTTCAAAGCATTTATGGCATTCACAATTCTATCATGCTAGGAGAAACAAAATGATATCAATGTAAAGAAATAGATTCTCACCAAGCATGCATTCAACCCTCATGGATACCAAATGTAATATTATACTTACAACATTAAGCTCCCCCTACATTGGTGCATTACCTAAACACCATCAACTCCGTTTGAATGAAAGTCTTCGCAAATCGAGGAGTTGGTAGGGTTGGTATCCTACGGTGGATTGAACCTAGAAAACTTCATTTTGGTATCCAAAAATCCTTTTGGATCCAATGGGTTAGACAACAAATTTGAAATACGACACTAAAATAATTGTAGCCCATGAGTTAATGTAATCAAAATCAATTTTATAAACATATGCCTTGGTACCCATAACATGATCATAAACTCATGGTACCAAGCATTGAAGAGTTAAAGGAACTAACCCTTCGGAAACCAAGTCCAAGAGGAACTTGACTTTCCAACATAATCATCATTCAAAATAACATCATTGATATAGGATTGCACATAAACATTCATGGCATCATCGCTAGTGTTCTTGGGACCCCAAATAGTGTACATTTTGGGAATCCTCTTCCTAGTTGTTGCATGCACAAAAGGTTGATTTCTATGTGGTGCATGTGGCCTAGGAGCATGAGATCTAGCAATAGCATTATGATGAGCATGAGATCCATGATGTGGTGTAGCATACATACGTGGATAAGCATGAGGTGTGTATGCATGAGGATGATTATGAGAGTAGGCATGCACATGTTGATGAGATGTTTGAACATAAGCATTAGGATGTGCATGAGCATGATTACGTGCACGTGGGTGTCTCATATGAGTGTTTGCACGTGCTCGTGGGTGCGGAGCATAAAAATCATCATTAATATTTGCATGCACCGGTGGAGTAGGATGTGTGTTCCTACGTGGCATAGCATGTGAGTACAAAAATGCATGACCCCTCTTTGGAGGTCTACCCAAAGTGGGTTTCTTTCCAATCGGGGGTGTGTACGAAGTGGAAGCACTATTGGTAGGAGAACTACCAATGGGGTGTTTGCTCCCACTCGTCGAGGAATCGGATGTCGGCCTAACAAAGGTGGTAGGCGATTTGGATGAGTCTCCCATCTTATACCCCAAGCCAATGTGGTGTTTGGCCGGAAGTAAGTCATTTAGGATATTATCCAAATGGCCCTTACCTTTATTGAAATCATTGATACGGCCTAACGTGCACTCATACTTCTCTTTGAGAGAATGCAAAGAAGCATCCAAAGTGGATACTTGCGATGTGAGTGCATAAACACGTGATTTGAGATTCTTATTCTCAATACTCAAAGTTGAGTTTTGAGACGTCAAATCCGCTATCACATGTTCATCCGAATCCTCAACAAGAACATGCTCAAGTTGAGATTTGAGGGACTTCACCTCATTTCTCAACAAGCCATTATGAGTAAGCAAACTTGCTTTCTCATTGGCGAGTGTCTCAACAATGGTGTCATTGTTGGTGATGGTAGACTTAGGAGAGGTTTGGAGGCTAACAAGTTCATCTTTGGTCTTATTATATCTATCTACTAACTTAGTAAATTTAGACCAAATTTCTTGGTTTGCTAACCTCATTTCATCAATAGTAGGTTCTCCGCTTTCATTCTCGCTACCATCCTCGCTTTCATCCTCGCTATCATCGAAAGAGGACTTTCGATCTTTTGCCTCATTAGCCATGAAGCAAAGTTTTGCTTTCTCCACTCTTCCATCATCCGACTCTCCACTTGAGGAATCCTCTTCGGAGTCGGTGAATGTGCCAACAAGTCCTTTCTTGTACTTTCTTGACTTGTCGTACTTCGATGCTTTCCCCTTTTCCTTGTGTTTGTAGAGTGGACAATCCGGTTTGATGTGTCCTGGCTTGTTGCATTTATAACACACGGGAGTAGAAGCATTAGTCGAACTAACTTTAGATTTATTCAAAGATATACCTTCTCGGAGGAATCGATCGAACTTCCTTGCCATACGGGCAATGGATTCTATGTCCAATTCGTCTTCCGATTCTTCATCATCGGTAGATGGAGCGGCCTTGAAGGCAATCCCCTTTTTCTTTGGCTCATCTTGCTTCAAGTACGCTTTCATCTTTTCCTTCATTCGGATCTTACTATCCTTGCGTACCTCGTAAGACAACAAGGTACCCATTAGTTGTACGACGGTATATTTATTCATGTCATTACCTTCCTCGATGGCGAAGGTACGCTTTTGCCAACATGATGGAAGACCGTCAATAATCTTCGCGACTTTCTCCTTTTGGGTATAGACCTTCCCAAGAGCTTCCAAGTCGTTTGATATATCCACGAAGCGAGCGTAATATTCCTTCATGGTTTCGCCCTGCTCCATATGAAACAACTCAAATTCTTTATTAGCAACGACGAGTTTAGAATCTTTTACCGTACTCGATCCTTCGTGCAATATGAGGAGTTGGTTCCATATTTGATATGCACTCTTACATGTGCATATCTTGTTGAAGTCCTCGGGCTCCAACGCACAATTCAAGGCATTCATTGCCTTGGCATTTGCTACTTCCGCGGCGACCTCCGCGGGAGTCCACTTCGCAAAATCTTCTTCGGAAGGCTCGACATACTCCGTCATGGTGGCTCTCCATAGTGAAGCGCTCCGGAGGAAAATTTGCATCCGGCATTTCCAGTACCCGCAGTTGGTACCGTTGAAGTGTGGAGGCCTGACGGAGGATAGTCCTTCCATAACTGAAGAAGCTCCATCGCGGTTCCTGAAGACGTTGTAGTCGTTGTTCGTCATAGCTTTGAACTTAGGCTATGTGTAGCTTTGAACTTGGCTCTGATACCAATTGTAGTGCCCTGGGAAGCTACTGCACATGTACTAGAGGGGGGGTGAATAGTACTTTTAAATAATAAGGAGAGTTATTCCTAATTATCGTGCAATTAACAAACAACGTTGCAGAATAACAACAATCAAGAAATAATGCAAACGTAAACACAATGGTTTAATGGGTTCGGATCCACCCAAGTCTCCCCGACTTGTTCCCGGTGATCCTACGTCCCAACCACCCAGATCCCTTCCGGATACTTGAGTTAGAAACCCTAACTCAAGATTTCCAATAAGAACACTTGCGAAAACCTCACAAGTGCAATCGACCTACAATCGATGACCGTGACTCCCACAACCCGGGATCACGCAAAACCTCTCACAACCGAGAGTATACAATTCAAATATAACTTAAATGAAATGCTTACCAACAAAATACCTATGCCTTGAGATTTCTTACCAAATTAGGGCAAAGAGGATTTTGATGGAGGAAGAGTCACCAAACCCTAGCTTCAAGAAGATGACCAGCAATGGAAGCCTAGGGATGAGATGGATGACCTAGAATCAAGCCCTTGGCTTGGAAGGCTCACAATCAATGAATCTCTCTTGAGGAATAAGAGTGAGGGAGAGATTCTTTGAGAATGGGAGAGCTTGAAGATGAGAGTTGAAAGCTTCTCTTAGAATCAATAGAACTCTGAAATAGCAGCCTTGGATCCTATGAAAATAACCCCTTCAGGTATTTAAAGGATCAAGAGAAAAGGGAGAGAGAAATGTCGCTTTCAAAACTCCAACGGATCTAAATCTGAAGCAGACTAGTCGGTCAAAGAACAACCACTGACCGACTAGTTCATCAACTAGTCGGTCGGTGAAACAACATGAACCGACTAAGAGGTGAACAGTGAACAGATGAAGATTTCAGACCTAGATAACTAGTCGGTCCAAGAAGACTTTCTGACCGACTAGTTTCACAACTAGTCGGTCGGTCAATAAACTTAGACCGACTAAGAGTCAAAAACAAATAGTCTGAATACAAATGATTTAGTCGGTCCAAGAACAAATGTTGACCGACTAGATCAACAACTAGTCGGTCACCAAACGTTCTTAGACCGACTAACGATAAACAGTAGCTTAGGAGAAATTTAGTATGAACAGTAAGTCACAACTAGTCGGTCAAAGAAGCATCACTGACCGACTAGTTCACAATCTAGTCGGTCGGTGAGTCAACGTAGACCGACTAACTGTAAACAGTACTGAACAGGAAATTAAGGAAGCAAACTAGTCGGTCCAAGAATAGTTACTGACCGACTAGATCACCATCTAGTCGGTCAGTACTTCTTCTTGTACCAACTAACATGCACAAACAAGTCCGAATCGAAGCGCGACGCTTCGAGGAAGTTAGAATGGACTTCTACGAAGATCTTAGAGCTACGATATGAGCGTAATGAAGATAGAAATGTAAGAATTACTCAAGGCTTAACATTCTATAAATCGAAGCTAAAAGACTATAAAATAAACCTTAGCGATCCGTCTTCAAAGCTTCAATCTTCATTCTCGACTTCAAAGAAGGTACAAAAGCTTCAACGAAGCTTTAGGCATGCGATCACGCGCTTTGAGAAGTCTTGAGACGTCGCTTTGGATGTTCTCGTGAATTTGGCGATGATCTCCATAACTGCGCTCACAAATTGTTAGTTCATGATATTTTTATGTTTGCTCATCACCCAAAACCAAATCCGGGGAGTCCAATACTCAACAATTTCTCATGTCCAATATCTCTTATCCAATTTCTCTTGATAACATCCCTCTTTTATAATATAGATATCTCTTATCCAATTTCTCATGTCCAATATCTCTTATCCAATTTCTCTTGATAACATCCCTCTTTTATAATATAGATATCTCTTATCCAATTTCTCTTGATAACATCCCCCTCTTATAATATAGATATCTCTTATCCAATTTCTCTTTTCACATATCTCTTATCCAATTTCTCTTGATAACATCCCTCTTTTATAATATAGATATATATGTATATATATATGTACATATATATATATACATATATATATATACATATATATATACATATGTATACATATATACATATGTATACATATATACATATATATATACATATACATATATATATAATACATATATATATATATATATACCTATATATACATATATACACATATATATATACATATATACATATATATATACATATATATATATATATGTATATGATTGAGATACATGTATGAGTATGAATGGCTATGATAGGTATAAAAGCATGAAGTGCGTGGATGATGCATGCTAGTAGTGTTAATGTTTGATTACCTAGTGCGAATATAAGCACTTGTAATAACTATACCTGATTGAAGGTGATATGATTGGGGTAGTTACTAGAGCGACTAGATATGTTAGAAAGTCCGAGGACGGACTTTATTCTAAGTTGGGGAGGATGTAACGACTGGTTTTCATGTATTTTGGATTATCTATATTATATATATGTTTTGAATGGATTTTCTCCTTATGTGTGGTTTTCGTCCCCGTAGCTTTCGTTTTCATTCGTTTCGTCGTGATTTTCTAGCTTCTACCTTAGAATCGTTGATCTTGGAGTAAGTCACTCATGACAAACTTCAAATCGCTCATATTTTAGAGTTAGAGTGATCTTAGATGCCGTAGGAATCTTCCCGAAGCTTCGCGCTTCAATTCGGCACTTATCGTGCACGTTAGTTGGTTCAAGAAGGGAGACCAATCGACTAGATTGAGATCTAGTCGGTCAAGAACTCTTCTCAAACCGACTAGTTCATTGAATCAATTATTCAGGAGTTACTGTTTATCGTTAGTCGGTCTAAGAACATTCGTCGACCGACTAGATGAGAAACTAGTCGGTCAGCAATCGTTCTTTAACCGACTAGCTCTATGATCATTTTGATACCAAGTACTATTCATTCTTAGTCGGTCTAAGAACGTTCGTCGACCGACTAGATGAGAAACTAGTCGGTCAGTAGTTGTTCTTTGACCGACTAAATCTAAATCCTATTTTTCGTCAGGAGTTACTGTTTACACTTAGTCGGTCTGCGTTGGTCAACCGACTGACTAGTTCCCAAACTAGTCGGTCAGAGGTTGCTCTTTGACCGACTAATCAGTGTCGAAACCCTAATTTCTGGGCAGCCGCCAGCTCTTCCTATTTAAACCCCACCCACGATTTCTTTCATCCCTCTTTCATTCTCCTGAGCCATTTTCTCCCCCAAATCACCCTCCAACATTTCCCCAAGCCATTCCTTCCTCCCTTGGAGCTTCCCTCTCGCCATTTAGGCCGGCCACCTCCTCTAGGTCACCGAAAAACCCCCAAAAATCCCCAAAACCCCATTTCTCCAGATTTTCTCTCCATTTCCAGATCTGAACCGTAGGTTCCCGAATCGTTTCTTCCGTCGACGTGCTTGCTCGGCATCGATCTTCCGCTAACGATTCGGTAATAACTCGATCCTATAATATTCTCATAACCCATTTGTGTTTTTGTAAACCCCTAATAAAACTAGGTTGGATGTTGTTCTAACATTGATTTGCCATGTCAGCGATCTCATCCCCGTAGCTAACACTTTGTGACGTGCCTCGTTGATCGTCATCCTCGGTGCTAGGCAAGTGAAACTTGCCACTTAGGGTTTTAGGCCATGTCTTAGGCCATTTGCTTGTTGTAGCGTAAAAGAGACTAGACAGTGAAATGATAGCTGCCTAGACGCCTATTTGATCTAGTTTGACAATGAAACTAGATCCGTCACCTCAATTGATCTAGCTTGACAACGAAGCTAGGTCCAACCCTTTTTAACTTGTTGTTCATGCATATTAAACTGCCATGTTTAATTCCTTACCTGTACGCCTTACTACATGCCATGCCATGCTATCCATGTTGAATGTCGCATTCGTAGCACACGCTACCATACTTGTGTTTCCTGGCTCGTGTTCCAGAAGCGGGCTACGTGAGTTGGTTGATAGCCAATGCCCGATCTACTTGTTTTCGTCTAGGTACCTGCGTTGCAGGCATAACCCTACGCCATACGTGTTAAATACACTTCCTGGCTCGTGTTCCAGAAGTGAGCATTCTGTGTTCGGGGTAATGCCCTGGCTCGTTATACGTGTTAAGCACATTTCCTGGCTCATGTTCCAGAAACGAGCATTCCGTGTTCGGGGTAATGCCCTGGCTCGACACACGTGGATGGGTAGAGATAATAGGTCACTTGAGCTTAGGAGTTGGCCCGATCAGCCACTCTCTTCAACAGGCGGAATCTCTGTGCATAACTTGTTTACTTGTCGTGTTTACTTGACGTGATCTACTTGACTTGTACTTGTCCGTGTTTATACTTGTAAAACTTGTCATCCATGCCATACTTGTTACTTGCACCCTACCTTGTTTGTCACTTCCATTTTATACTTGCCATGCTGAGCATCATACTATAACTGCTAGGTTGTTAGTTTACCTTCCTTTCAGTTTCCTTGCCCAAGTCTTTTAGACTTGCTGACATGTGCCCCTTTACTCTTTTGGGTGACGCATGTTAGATCCCGAGCCAGAGTTCGTTGTTGAGGACGTGGTGTTCGCTGACGCTAAGTCATGACCCGCGGTTGCTGTAGAGGAGTAAGTGGACACTGGGGACCAGTCCTAGTGTCTTCGTTGAGCTTTCCCTTTTGTTTTAGACTGCTGTAGTTGTCGGTGCGCAGCACCTATACTTTGTTATGTTTGTCCTTGTTGGCCTTGTTCTGGGCCTTTAGACTCTTTCTTTTAGCCTGGTGGCTTTTCTGGATGTTGAACTTATTTTTAATGTTGGACAAATTCTGAGATTTGAGATTTTATTTCTGTCTCTCCTTGTGTTATTATTGTTGTTCTGTTTGTAGTTACAGGGACCTGCTTATGTTTTATTGACGCTTATCGGGTTTGGGGCTTCACAGCTCCACTCTCGTGCGGACCTTTTCACGTCTCGCCTCCATTTTAGGGAAGCTGGGCTTGACAGTTTCCTAGCCTCAACCTTCTCCAAACCTGTTTCTCCTTCACAACACGTTATCAGCACAATCACGCTCGATGGAAGAAGCGACGGCTCGTGAGAGGAAGGCGCCCGGCAGAAGCTCCGTCAATTTTTTTCGTGACGCAAAGCTTCGCGAGACGATGCCGAGTTCCTTTTCGGGCATCCCTCATCAAACTTCGCTAGATCTGGTGGACAGATTTAGTGGGTAAGCCTAAATGTTTTTCTAGATTTGATAACATATTAAATATTCAATTTTTTATGTGATCTAGAATAAAATAGATGATTGTTTACGCATGGATCTAAATTATTAGATCAAAAACTTGATTGTTTATATGCGAAATCACCGTTTCTTCATTAAAAATCTAATTTTTATTCGATATAACGTCGATTTAGAGTCTAAAAGTTGCTTTTAAAGATAAAAATCTGTTTTTAATAGATTAAACGAAAAAAATTGCCCTAGCCGCCAGGCCGTCGCCTCTAGCGGCGGCCTCCGGCAGGCCGCCCCCTGAAGGGGGCGCCGGCAGCGCCGGCAGGCCGCCCCCGTGAGGGGGGCGTTGCCGCCGGCAGGCCCCCCTTGAAGGGGGGCACCGGCAGGCCGCCCCCCTGAGGGGAGCGTAGCCGCCGGCAGGCCCGCCTGAAGGGGACGCCGACAGGCTGCCCCTGAAGGGGGGCCACCCCTTGAAGGGGGCACCGGCAGGCCGCCCACCTGAACGGGGGTGCCAGCATGCCGCCCCCTTGAGAGGGGCGCTGCCACCGGCTGGCCGCCTCCCTGAAGGGGGCGCTGCACCTGAAACCGACCCCCACACCCCTCTGATACGGTGGCGGGGGGCTGCGCCACCGCCTGCGGGGGTCTGTGCCGCCTCCTACGGGCGGCGGCCGCATTCTCTCCTCCCCTCCCACATTGAAACCCTAGGGAAACCCTAGGGCTTGGGGAGATGGGCCTTTTTAGGCCCAATAATGAAAACTAAATGGATATTTAAATAAAATTTTAATTCCAGTCCATTGGGGTTCTACCCAAATTGGGCCCAGAATTGATCTTTAATTTATTTTTCTATTAAAACTTCATTATAATTCCCGAAAAATTCTGGATAAATCAGGGAAAATCAGGGGGAGGAGATTTGAGCATTAATAACCCCTTTTGGGGTATTGGGGGCAAGTTATAAATATGTTCATAAAAGGGCTATTCAGCTATTAATTAAGATTTTCTTTTCTTGTCTTTTTCTGATTAATTATCTGCGTAAATCATCACCGCATTTCGTTTGGATTATTTGATTCGTATTAAACGAAAAGTTTTCTTTCCATTTTTAATGCTAGTGATGTTGCATACATTTCATTGCCCGTTGCATGATTTAACATTTAATATTATTACATGTCTGTGATAATTAAATGCATGTGTAGAAAATTATATGTCTGCCGCATATTTAATGATTTCTGTGATGTACATTTTATTTAGCATGCTTAAATCACTATGATACAGTTTAATGCCTGTAGCAAAACTATATGTCCGCGATGAGATTATTTAAATGCCTGCAGCATATAAATAGCATGTGTATACATCATACTTGTTTCAATTCAGGTTAATTGAGCATAAATTTTTAGTTTACAAGTTCTATATTATATGTATGATGGGCTCATGATATGACGATATTTATGACAACAAGCTGTAATGCCCTGAAAGCTACTGCACAAGTACTAGAGGGGGGGTGAATAGTACTTTAAAATTAACGAGGAGTATAATTCCTAATTATCGTGCAAACTACTACCAACAAATGCGGAAGCTAAAATATGACAACAACAAATATTCAATGCTAACAATTGATATGATGGGTTCGGATCCACCCAAGTCTCCCCGACTTGAACCCGGTGATCCTACGTCCCAGAAACCCGGATCCCCTCCGGATACTAAGGTTAGAAACCCTAACCCTAGATTTCCACTATGAATACCTTGTGAAAAACCTTCACAAGATCAATTCATACAATCAATAGCAATAGTGAATCCCACAACCCGGGATCACAACCTTCTCTCACAACCGAGAGAAACAATAGCAATAAAAGAGTTTATATGAAATAAACAACAACTTACCACAAACCCTATACCTTGAGTATTCTTACCAAATAAGGGCAAGGAGGGATTTGAGGAAGGAGAAGTCACCAAGACCTAGCACCACCAATATGAGCAGCAATGGGTGTCTAGGAATGAATAGGAGACTTGAATCAAGCAATAGCTTGGATGGCTCAACAAGAACAAAGTTCTCTCAAGATGGATTCTAGATCTCAAATGAGGGAGAGAAAGATTTCTTGTGAGGAAGAGAGCTTTGGAAATGAGTTTTAATCTCTAACTCTTTCAATCTGAATAAGTCTCTCAATAGCAGCTCTAACCTTGAGAGAAATGACCAAGCTTCGTATTTATAGGGTCCCACCAAATCGAGCTAGGTCATCTCCCAACGGTTGGAAATCTGGGGCAATTAGTCGGTCAAAGAACAACCACTAACCGACTAGTTCATCAACTAGTCGGTCGGTGAAACAACATGAACCGACTAAAGGATGAACAGTGAACAGATGAGATTTCAGACCTAGATAACTAGTCGGTCCAAGACGACTTTCCGACCGACTAGTTTCTCAACTAGTCGGTCGGTCAGTTGACTTAGACCGACTAAGAGTCAAAAACTATTAGTCTGAATACAACTTGATTTAGTCGGTCCAAGAACAAATATTGACCGACTAGATCATCAACTAATCAGTCACCAAACGTTCTTAGACCGACTAACGATAAACAATAACTAGGTGAAAAATTGGCATGTACAGTAAAGCTCAACTAGTCGGTCTAAGAAGCATCACTGACCGACTAGTTCACCAACTAGTCGGTCGGTGAGTCAACTAAGACCGATTAACTGTAAACATTAAAGAGCTTAGAATTTGGGAGACAAACTAGTCGGTCCAAGAAGCTTTTTTGACCGACTAGATCACCATCTAGTCGGTTGGTTCTTCTTCTTGAACCAACTAACATGCACAAGAAGTCCCGATTCGAAGCGCGAAGCTTCGGGAAAATTTGTATGGACTTCTACTAAGATCCTAGAGCTAAGATAGGAGCGTTATGAAGATATAAATCGTAAGACCTACTCAAGGCTTAACATTCTACGATAGAAGCTTAAAGACTATAAATAAAACTTGACGATACCGTCTTCACTAGCTTCAATCGAATCTTCATGACTTCTAAAATGGTCCAAAAGCTTCAACGAAGCTTTAGGCATATGAATATGTGCTTTGAGAAGTCTTGAGACGTCGCTTTAGATGTTCACGTGAATTTGGCGACGATCTACATAACTGCACTCACAAAGTGTTAGTTCACGATTTATTTATGTTTGCTCATCATCCAAAACCAAATCTGGGGAGTCCAATACTCAACATTCTCCCCCTTTTTGGTGATGACAAACCAACATAAATAATAATCAAAAATAATGATTCAAATGTAAAATACTTACTCTCTGCATTGATGACACGTTAATTCCAAATTGAATAAATATAATACGCATCAAGCAAAAGTGAGAAATATAAAACATGATCCAAGGATCGAAATTTAGGATCGTAATCCATTTTTATTTATCTTCACTCCCCCTGAATCTAACATGATAAATTAGATTCATGAACAATAGAGTTAAATTTTCATTTTGCACTTGTCATTATTACTATCTCTCCCCCTTTGGCATTATCCAAAAAGAGTGGGGGGCATACACCGACAACAACAAGGCTAAAGAAAAATCCAACACCGGGAGTCGAAGAATACGACGATGGTCCAAAAGACACCAAGAAACAAAAATACACGAAGAAAATCAAGGTGTGCCTAATTGACCATTATCCAAAAGCGAAAAACGAAATCATCACAATACCAAATAAAATTCACTTATTGAGAAAAGCAACGTGCTCTCCAATCTCAACATTTTGGTTAAATTAGTGCATGGAAAACAATTCTATGTTTTCATAGAAATAAATTCTTTTTAACCAAGTCATTATCGTCGAGTGATGAAATCGAATATCATAGACATTAAAACGAATATAAAATGTGCACAACGAAGTAAAAGAGAACAACGATGTATATATATATATGAAGCAACATGAGTACAACCAAAAGATACATCGACTCCATAACATCAAAGGCACAAAGTACATCGACTACATCAAAATGTCACATAGTATATCAACATCAAAACATATACAAAAACATCAAAAAAAACACCACCAACCCTGTCCTAACCCAAAAATCTCTCTAACAGATGAATCATCCAAGGAGCATCGGAGAGTCCTCCAAACAGACTCTCAAGAAGTAGTGGTAGGATCAGCAGTCTCCGGAGGTCCAGTTGAAGGAGTGGATCAGGCTCTGCTGGGAGGAGTGGAGTGTCAACAGAAGGAATCGTCGGGGCAAGAGTGGAAACAGCAACAGCAGGCTCAACGGCAGAGGTATCAACAGGAATGTCAACAGGAGCAGACGTCTCTGGAGCAGCAGTAGACACGTCCACTGGAGCAGAAGACTCTGGAGGACCTGAAGAAGTGGCAGCTCCAGCAACAGATGTGGTAGCAGCAGCAGGAGTGGCCTCAGCGCCACGAGCAAGAGAATCAACGAGCTCATCGATATCCTCATCATCCATCTCCTCATCCTCAGAAACAGGAGGAGGGACCTCAACACCAATAACACGAGCAATACGACACAGAATCTCCTCGAAACGAGCATACCGAGACTCGAGACGATGAACTGAACGAGCGAGATCATCAAGTGTGGTGGGAGGTCTAGGAGTGGCAGCTGCAGAAGATGTGCCCTGAGAAGCTGAAGGAGTCGTCCTCTGCACATGACGGAGTGCCGCAAGAGATTTCTTTACGGCCGTCGCGTTCAGGGGAGGACCAAGTGGACGCTTGATCGCGCCCCGGATACACGTCCTGGAGCGACGGTTGTAGTTTTACCGCAAGCGCACGGTATAGCGGCGAGCGGGTATCGAACACAGGGAGGACGAATGACCGTGCTTGTTCCTAATCAACCTGGCTATTCGAGAGAGATAATTGCCTTGGGCGATCCTGTCACAATCGTCAGACAAATGTGCGAAGTATCAAATCAAATAAAGAACGTCTAGGGAATGGGGAATCCCCGCTACTCACCGTATTTCATAAGAGTGGTTCGTCGGTATTAAAATTGCTAGAATGAGAATTCGGATGAACTAGTTGCAACTGAATGTAGAACCAAGCTCACGCTCTCGCGCTGTTGCCGGTCTATAGCTTTCCTAGGTTCGGGTCCAATCTCTTGCAAACCCTAGCCTAGGGAAGCTAGCATTAGGATCAACATCATCGTCCAATCGCGCACCGAGCCCAATCTCTTGCAAACTCGGTCCACGATCTAGATTGGGATAGTTCCTACCCGTCCAATCTCTTGCAAACAGGTATTGGCATGGAATTGCACCCGGAAATCCTAATATCGGTCCAATCTCTTGCAAACCGATACTTCGAAAATCCGACTCCAACCCAATTCGGATTTCTAGGGTTTCCTATCGAATTGGGATCCAATCTCTTGCAAATCCCAATTGATATGAATACCTAGCCATCCGTAGTAAATCGATCCCAATCCAATCTCAAATAACAATCCTAGCTCAATTTCCACCAATTCATCACAATTATGAAATAGGGCTCGTAGGGTTCATCCCCACGCCCCAAGACGTGGTGACTACTCACAAATCATAGCAATATCACAAATTTGATCAATGAAATAAGCAATGGAATTCATCACAAATATTGAGATAAACAATAAAAATAGAATTTTTAGGGAAGAGAGATGCAAACCAATGGAGTTCTTCAATTTAATCCAACAAAAATCCAAGTTTTTCCTCTTCTCCAATCACAATAATAAAGCTAAAAAGTAATCTAAAAAGCTGCAAAAAATCTAAGAGATGGCTCTCTAAACTAGGGTAAAAGCAGGGCTTAAATAGCCCCAAAAATCGTCCAAAAATCTTGACCAAAACGCCCCTGCACAGCCTGTTTTCCGCAAATTTCGCTACAGGCAGCGCATCGCACTCGGCCGAGTGACAAATGTCGCTCGGCCGAGTGAGAAACCCTGTACTTTTCCAGTAAGTCGGGGCCTTCAGGGGTCTTCACTTCGGGAGCGGCTCGGCCGAGTGAGTTGTCGTCACTCGGCCGACGGCTTCACTGCACTCGGGCGGACGGGATAATCCACTCGGCCGAGTGGGTCTTCTGAAGCTCAGGTGGCCGAAAAACAGAAACTTCGATATTTTGGAGGGGCTTCGTCTGGGCGCCACTCGGGCGGACGTGGTATCGTCACTCGGCCGATGTGGTCTCCGTCGCTCGGCCGAGTACACATGGAAATCGTGTCTGAACGGGTCGGCCGAGCAGTGTCTCGCTGGTCGGCCGAGTGGCTCCTCCACTCGGCCGAGTGGGACACAAAAAATGCCCAATCTGATTGTTTTGGCCTCCTCGTCGCTCCTGCGACGTCCATTCTTCTTCCGCTCCTCTCCAATAGCAAAATACCCCTCGGGGAGGTCGTCGGTGGCCGTCTAGAGTAAGCGCATCTCGAGATCACTCCAAATCGCGCCAAATCACCTGAAATGCGACAAAAACAACAAATCGTGAAAAGCATCGCAATATCGTCGATATATCGTGAAAAACATGATTTGGGCAATCTAAATGGCATGCAAATACACGGAAAAAAGGTGTAAAATAAGGAGTGATCAAAATCCCCCAAGCTTGCCTCTTACTCGTCCTCGAGGAAGATAAGTAAAAGGCGAACCCGGTGGATTCGGAAAACGAAAACGGCGAAAAACGAAAAAAATGAAAAACGAAGAAGAATGAAAACGAAATGGAAACAATGAAGGAAGAAAGAAAGAAAGAAGCGAAGAGGTGGGATGCTAGATCATTTTCTCAGGACGTGGGTTTCACTTACTCTTATAACATGCACCGAATGAGAAATACCTGTCAAAGAATTTTATTTTGATATCATAGTATAATAGTGCAAATAGAAATAGAAAACCCACGAACAACGATATAATCATGAAAAACGGAATGATTTTAAAATTAACATCGTCTGAATCATTTAAAGCGGTATACAAATCACAGATCACACACTTTTCAATTGAACGCTTTCTATCTGGAGTATAAGAGTATCACACTATAGATTAGAGAGAATAGAAAAGTATGGATTTCATGAAATGAACGCTAGGCTTAGATTTCTGGATTTCGTAAAGCTAGAAACAATCTCACCGAGTACAGAATATTACTTAGCCTAGGTTGTCGTGCAATGTCAAGTAGTCACTCTCTCACTCATCAATGGATCCCCTCCCCCAAGCTTATCTATAAGCGTGGTGGCACAAAAATATTTACATCCCCATTTTTTATATATATAGCTCCAAAAGCAACGAAAAGAAAGAGGAGAGAAAGAAAGTGAGATGGGATCTTTTATTGAGGATTTTTCCTCTCTTTTTTTTTCTTTTTTTTTCTTTGCAATAAGCAATATATACACAATGATCCCAACTCAGAGAGAGATAATGATATACAAGAATGTTTTTCTCTCTTTTATTATTATTATTATTTTTTTGAATAGGGGATTTGGAGCTAGGAATTAATAGCGGGGGAAATGCCATGAAATAGAATCACTAAGGGGAGATTCACCAATGATTTTTAAAAGTAGAGAAATGATGTTCAAGATTTGTGGAGAAAGAAATATATATAACTCTCGGCTCACTCTATAAGACATGCACGACAACTTCAGCAGGGTAATCTAATCTACTCAGTTTTGATCACAAAAAAAAGCTAACTAATCCAGATATATCATAGCTAATCATCATTCAATCATCCTGAAGTGAAGTGTACAATTCATGCATATAGAAGTGATAAAGGAAAAGAAATCAGTACTCCAGATATAGGCATTCAATGCGTGAATCTTGGTGTGTTTTCTGTGATAGCATACATATGAATATTCAGGCTCAGCTAATAATAAAATTTCATCCATTTTCATGTGGAAAAAGTGTGGGTTACTATTTCTAAATGCAAAGCAAGTCATAGCATATGATATCAGAAATAAAATCTAAGACACGACAAATATAGCATGCATATAGAATAAGCTAACTCCACGTAGACATCATCACAGAAAATTCATCTCTAGCATGAGATGAAAAAAAGAAAGAAATAAAGATAAAGGAAAAATAGAACTATTTACAATGCGGCACGCAGAGAAATAAGAAAAACGTGATGCATGGTAAAATGAGAAAAAATGATGAAAATAAGTGCAAATAAGTGCAAAAGCGGAAAGTGGCGTGAAAAACTAAAAATAAAGGTGGCAAAACGAAAAAGAACGTGAGAACTCACTCCCCCAAGCTAAACGGCACAGTGTCCTCAATGTGCAAAGTGTGGCACACAGAGAGACAAGTAATGTGAGGGGCAAGTGAGGATGCATGCATGATGGAAAGAAAAAAGATAATAAAACGAAAAATAAAGAAATGAAAATATGATGCGGATATGATGCATGCACAGATATGAGTGATACGAGTATAGATGTGTCACCAAAAACTCTCCCTCTCCCAAAAAGGATATATAAATAGATACGGCAAAATGAGAATCCCAAAATAAGTGAGGGGAGGGGGGGCGTACAAAAATGCAACGGGACCCAGCAGAAACGGGCAGCATAACGGCAGGAATAGACTAAGGCATCAGGGGTGCCTAAGAAGGTGGCGCTGCACCGTCTCCGTCCCGAGGTGGAGGTGGTGGTGGTGTAGGCTGCTGAGCTGAGGTGGGCGTGGAAGTGGGAGCAGGTCTAGTGTGTGTGGAAGTGTGTGTGGGAACCTGCTGGGTGGGTGGGGGTACGCGCGGGAGACGCTCTAAGATCTGTGTCAGGCAGTAGTGGATCTGAGGGATCAGGTCAAAGCGTCCAGCCATCGTAGAGACGGTGGAGGACAGGGTCCTAAGGTCACCTCTGAGACCGCCCACCGCCAACTCAAGAGCACGAATGCTCTGCAGTACAGTGTCGGGCGGGGGTGGTGCAGAGGGACGCACCGGTCTAGGCTGCGCAGGGCGAGGCTGGCGTACGCGTGTGGAGTATGTAACGGGCTCAGCAGGGAAGGGGACAAAAGGTGCCGCGCCAGCAAATGTGGGCCTGGCCTCAGTGTGAGGCCGGGACGCCGGCTGGTGAGAAGTAGAGGCAGCGGCAGCAAAGGAAGCGTGCAAAAGTGGCAACGAGGTGGCAAGAGAGGTCAGTGGCCCAGAAGTGTGGACAGACGCCACGACGCTCTCGGAGAATACGGCGGCTGTGGAGACAGAGGACTCTACCGCTGGGGCGGAACTGTGTGGACCAAAAGGCGCAATCCCAGCGGAGATCATGCTAGCCATGGTCTCCACGACCGCAGCAAACGAGGGCTCTCCATGCTCGACAAAGGTCGGCGGGCGCTCGGGGAGTGCGGAGCAAAGAGGCTCCACGGTCAGAGGGCCAGAGGTGGCAGCGGGAGTGGTGGGGACAGCCTCGGAAGTGGTGACAGTGGTGGAAGTGGGCTCAGAAAAAGTACTCTCGACACTGACAGAGGTGGGGACAGAAGTGTCAGGAGCAGCGGAAACGACTGGTATGGGCTGAGGGGCCACTGGGTCAACAGGGTCGGCGGCAGGCTCGGCAGGGTGTGCAGCAGGGTCTGCGGGGGCAGCCTGGGCAGCGTGGGCAGCGTGGGCCTGCTCGGCCTCCTCGGCCTCGAGCACGTAGGCGGCGGGGATGAGGACATCCATCTCTGGGAGCCAGTCAACGTGGGCTGGTGCAATCTGGGTCCGAGCAGGGCTCGGGAGAATCATGTAATCGGCCCCGTAGGGGCCGTGCAACCAGACCCAGTGACGCTCACCATGCGGACGAAGCATCTTCATCCGGGCCATGA
Source organism: Scilla litardierei (assembly GCA_030789695.1). Lineage (NCBI taxonomy): Eukaryota > Viridiplantae > Streptophyta > Magnoliopsida > Asparagales > Asparagaceae > Scilla > Scilla litardierei. Next base: position 60,186,056 of record CM061135.1, on the reverse strand, counting down.
CATCAATCGACAAAGAAGTGGGGCCCGATACTCGCCGCAGGTCGTCAGGTAGGTCCTCGCCCGTCATCATGGTAAGCAGGGTGATCAGACCGCCGCAGCAGATCGGTGAGCGAGCGCCCACCGATACAATGATGCGGTCTAAAAACCAAGCCGCAATGTCGATCACGACGGCGGGGACAAGCTCGTGTCCATCCCTAGATAGAGCTCTGGGACGTGTCATCGCATAGAGCATGTAGAGCTCTGGCGTAGACATCGTGCCCGGCTCATATCTGGCCAAAAAGGTGGTCGCCATGAGGCGCTGGGCAATACGTAGGCAGGGGTGGACAATGGCCGAGGCCTTGGCCCTACTAGGGTCAAAGGCGGCGTGGTGGCCTGTAATCCGGGCCCAGAAGGCGCCGGCGTCGAAGGAAGGTGGGGGGATGTGGGTAGGGCCGTAACCGCGATCGGCTCCGGGGACTGCGGGCCATGAGAAGAACGCTCTCATCATATCGAGAGTGACCTGGCACTCTCGATCCATGAACCTGAATGAGCATCCCTCATCGGTCCGGGCGATCGAACTCAAAACCTCAAGTGTCGGGCGGGTGAACGTGTCCGCCGACACCTGAAGGAAGTCGCGCCAACCCACGTTGTCGTACAACGTGAGTATCCCCTCTAGTACCCCCAGGCGTCCAAGGTCAGCGAGGTGTGCAAACCTGGAGGGTACGATCGAGCGCTGGGAGATACGGTCGAAGACGGCGCGGTGTGCGTCGTCTCGGAACGTGATCCCGAGCGGCCCGACCAGTGGAGCCGGTGGTGGTGGCTGTGCAGCGGCGGGGAGTGGCTGTGCGGGCTGTGGGTGCGCTGCAGGCTGTGCGGGGTGTGCGGGGCCTGCAGGCTGTGCGGGGTGTGTGGGGGAAGGCGGAGGAGAGTCCTCCACCAAGTGGGAGGGGCCGGGCTCGTCCGACCGCTTCCGCTTGGCGGAAGCTCTCGTCGACCGCGGCCGTGTCCGGGGCGGCATATCGGCCCCGAGCGCGCGCCGAAAAAGTGAAAAAAGTGCGGTGCGTGTAAAAGAATGGAAAGAGTATACCCAAACACGCCGCGAGTGCTAAGCAGTGGAAGCGTGCGAAGTCCGCGCCTCCACGAAGTCCTGAGCAGCCCGTAGAAGCTCCCCTGAGCTCCCCTAAGCTCCAAAAAGCAACCTGCGCATGAAAAAGCGATATCAGCGAGTAATAATCAAAATGTATGGAGCAATAGGGGTATAATGGATAGATATAGGAATTGATTTGGGTTAGGGGGGCGTTTAGCACATGGATCCTCAAGAAATACACGAAAAGAGGAGAAAACGGCGAAAACAGGGTTACCGGAGGTGATCGGACGGCGTGCCGCCGCCGGCGACTCGGGCGAGGCACCGGCGTGTGCTCGGCCGGCGGTGGCGGACCGAGCGGCGGCGCGGCGAGGTCGTCCGGGCGAGTGAGGGTTTGAGCGAAGCGAGATCGGGCGAGGGGAGCTGGAGCGTCGGGCGCTTGGGGGGTTTTGGGATTTCGAAAAATGAGCCCCCCTCGGCCCTTATATAATAAAACTTACGACTCGGCCGAGTGACGTGGTCACTCGGCCGAGCGAGACCATTGAAAGTTTCCTCCCCGATATCGCTTCGGCCGAGTGGCTTTGTCAGCCTCGGCCGAGTGGAGTAAGTCCATTCGGCCGAGTGACTCAAGCTATTCGGCATGACTCGCCCTAGGAGGGTATCCGTTTCACTCGGCCGAGTGAATATATTTACTCGGCCGAGTAGCAGTTATAATGAAATGAGGAAAATAGACAGAGAGTTGGGTACAGTAGACTTCCCTCGTTCGTGAGCGGCTCGGCCGGACGAACTTCTGTACTCGACCGAGTGACTAGTATGCTCGGCCGAGTGAGCCTTGTTTTCTGCTGTTTGTCTTCGTTTGGGCTCTAAACTCCGTCTTTCTTCCTCCAGTCGATTTCATCCTCCTCCTAAGCGTCGAGCGCCTTCTTGGGGCGCTCCTCGTCGTCTCGTTCATCCTCCTCATGATGGATCTACCTATCTCCTCTCCTGTCAAGAAAAATAGGACCCGTTATCACAAAATTTTTGGGCGAACGACTCGAAACACTAAAAATTTCTAAAACGAAAATAAAGAAAAAGTAAAAATAAAGCAAAAACCGTCGGATTGTCTCCCGACAAGCGCTCGTTTAAGGTCGTGAGCTCGACCCCCTATAATTTTCAATCAATGCGGGATGTTTGGTGCATATGAGATGCACCCATCGAATTTTCCGGGGAGCGCGCTTGGATTTGGATGTGGCGGCGGCGCGTTCTCCCGCGGTGGTCTCTCGTCTCGAATAGTGTCGGGGGGAGGCTCCCCCAAGCTAGCGTTTGCTCCGGTCAACGGCTTAACCGGTGATGCCGGTCTCTGTGCCGGCGGAGCTTTCTTTGGAGACTTTAATTTCGAGAGCTTGCAGAGCTCTCGAATTCTTGCGACATCAGCGTCGCCTTCATCTTCTTCACCGGAGAGGTCGGGGGAATCATCTTTATTCTCTTCATGGCCTAAATCCGGGCCTTCTTCAAAATCTTCATCAAAAAGGGCGCCAATTGAGTGGGGAATCGCCTCTTCTATCACCTCATCAAGGAGGTCCATGTAGTCAAGTTCCTCGTGATAAGGCATATGCTTCATAGCCTTAGGAATGTGGAGCTCCACCTCGATGTTTCCGACGTTTAAGGTTAAGGTACCTTCGCGCACGTCGGCGATGACTCCGGCGGTGGCGAGGAATGGGCGTCCAAGTATCAATGAGGTGTCTCTCTCCTCCTTAACGTCCATGATGACGAAGTCACATGGCAAGCATATTCCACCCGGGACTTGAAGTGGGATGTCTTCGGCAATCCCCACCGGCCTTGTTATCCGTCCATCGGCTAATTGAATGCGCATGTCGGTGGGTTTCAACTTTGTCCCGGTGTTTAGTCTCAAGAACATGGAGAGGGACATGAGGCTCACGCTAGCCCCAAGGTCAACCAACGCCTTTTGAAGAGGAACGCCGCCCAAGGTGCAAGGAATCCGAAAACTCCCCGGATCTTTAAATTTCGCCGGCTCCTTCTCTCTCTTGGTGAACCAAGAGCCCTCCTCGGCTAGCATTATCTTTTCCTTCCTCTTTCTCCCCGAAATCAAGTCCTTCAAGAATTTGGCATATGTGGGGATCTCGACGATGGCGTCAAGGAAGGGAATATTTAGGCTAACTCCTCTTAGGTACTCGAGAAATTTTGCTAGCCTTTTCTCCATTTTAGCTCTAGCGAGCCTTTGGGGGAATGGGATCGGTGGCATGAAGCGCCTTTCCTCAATCAATTGCTCCGCTCTAGATTTCTCCTCGTCATGCGGCTCCTTCTCATTTTCAACTTCTACTATTGGCTCAATTGGCTCCAAGCGCTCCTCCACGGGCTCCTCGGTAGGAATCATGGCGGGGGTGGTGTCCTTCCCGCCTCTAGTAGTAACGGCAACTACGGCGTTGATGTGGCCGGTGTTGCCCCGTGGGTTTTGCTCCGGTTGCGCCGGCAATCGTTGAGTGTTCCGATTGAGCAAAGCCAATTGCTCCGATATTTGAGCCACTACGGTATTAAGAGAGTCTTGCCCCGCCTTCAAATTAGCATTCACCTTATTTTGCTCGACCATGAATGCCTCCACTCTAGTTTCGAAGTCGGTTCGTTGCGGAGCTTGTGGAGGGCTTTGGTTTTGATTCCTCCACCCTTGGTTGTATCCGGGAGGCCTATAAGGTGGAACTTGTTGCTTCGGTTGAAAGTTTTGTTGAGTAGGCCCCCTCGGTGGGTAATATTGTTGTTGGGGTGGTGGTGGCCGAGCTTGATTAGGCGGTTGTTGTGGCGGGTTCAAAGCTCCTTCATTGTTGGCGTAGGAGAATCCCGGATGATTTCTTGCGGCCGGATTGGACCAATACCCTTGGTTCCCAGCAACATATTGTACTTGCTCCAAGGATCCTTCTACTTGCTCTCCTCCCGAGTACATGGCTTGAGATTGGTCTTGCCAATCACACATTTGGTTCATCGGCGCGGAGGTGGAAGGGCTTGCTTGGGGCTCCGTAATGAACTTCTCCAATCTCTCCACCACCTTGTGGAGAGAATCAAATTTGCTCGTAAGCTCCGCTACGGCCTTCGCCTCGTAGATGCTTGTTAGCTTTAAGGAGGACGTGGAGTGTCCTCGCTCATCGCCCCATTGTTGGTTATTTGAGGCCATCTCCTCGATTAGGGCCGTAGCTTCCTCGGGAGTCTTTGACAAGATAGCACCATTCGCCGCGGCATCAATAATTTGTTTGGTCCCCGGTTGGAGACCGTTGTAGAAGCTATGCACTAGCTCCCAATCTTCTATACTGTGGTGCGGGCATTGATGCTGTAAATCCTTAAATCGCTCCCAAGCTTCATAGAGCGTCTCTTATGGTCCTTGCTTGAAGGACATGAGAGCGCTCCGGATCTTCACCGTCTTGGATGGCAGATAGAATTTGTCAATGAATGCATCCGCCAACCCGTCCCAAGAGGTGAAAACTCCGTCAGCCTGCGTCCTCAGCCAATAGAGTGCCTTGTCCTTTAGCGTGAAGGGGAAGAGACGCAGTCTGATGGCATCGATGGGGACCCCCGGCATTTGGAATGTGGCGCACTTCGACAAGAATGATTGGATGTGGTAGTGGGGGTTCTCATGGGCGTTCCCATGAAATGGGTCTTGTTGCATCAAACCCACCAATCCAGTCTTTAGCTCGAAGTTCTTGTCGGCCGCCAACTCCGGCACGGCAATGGATGATGTGGTAGAAGAGGTCTTAGGCCGAAGCCTATCGCGAATAGAAATTATTCTCGCCATCCTTACCGCCAATTCTTCGGGAGTTTCCGGGTTGGTCATAAACCGCCCTTCCGGATATTGTCTTCTTTCCGCTCTAAGTCTCCGCGCGGTACGTTCGATCTCCGGATCAAATAATAAGGCTTCGGGGTCCGCCGTAGATCTCGTGTACATGCACAGGGAAAACAGAGTTTCAAAGAGATGATTAGTACCGTGGAAGGGTTAGGTAAGAATAGTAATGGAAATAATAATAATAATGAAAAAAGAAAAAAAAAATAAAAATAAAAGAAAGAAGTAGCTAGGGTGAGAAAGGATCAAACGTAATCGCCTCCCCGGCAACGGCGCCAAAAACTTGATCGCGCCCCGGATACACGTCCTGGAGCGACGGTTGTAGTTTTACCGCAAGCGCACGGTATAGCGGCGAGCGGGTATCGAACACAGGGAGGACGAAAGACCGTGCTTGTTCCTAATCAACCTGGCTATTCGAGAGAGATAATTGCCTTGGGCGATCCTGTCACAATCGTCAGACAAATGTGCGAAGTATCAAATCAAATAAAGAACGTCTAGGGAATGGGGAATCCCCGCTACTCACCGTATTTCATAAGAGTGGTTCATCGGTATTAAAATTGCTAGAATGAGAATTCGGATGAACTAGTTGCAACTGAATGTAGAACCAAGCTCACGCTCTCTCGCTGTTGCCGGTTTATAGCTTTCCTAGGTTCGGGTCCAATCTCTTGCAAACCCTAGCCTAGGGAAGCTAGCATTAGGATCAACATCATCGTCCAATCGCGCACCGAGCCCAATCTCTTGCAAACTCGGTCCACGATCTAGATTGGGATAGTTCCTACCCGTCCAATCTCTTGCAAACAGGTATTGGCATGGAATTGCACCCGGAAATCCTAATATCGGTCCAATCTCTTGCAAACCGATACTTCGAAAATCCGACTCCAACCTAATTCGGATTTCTAGGGTTTCCTATCGAATTGGGATCCAATCTCTTGCAAATCCCAATTGATATGAATACCTAGCCATCCGTAGTAAATCGATCCCAATCCAATCTCAAATAACAATCCTAGCTCAATTTCCACCAATTCATCACAATTATGAAATAGGGCTCGTAGGGTTCATCCCCACGCCCCAAGACGTGGTGACTACTCACAAATCATAGCAATATCACAAATTTGATCAATGAAATAAGCAATGGAATTCATCACAAATATTGAGATAAACAATAAAAATAGAATTTTTAGGGAAGAGAGATGCAAACCAATGGAGTTCTTCAATTTAATCCAACAAAAATCCAAGTTTTTCCTCTTCTCCAATCACAATAATAAAGCTAAAAAGTAATCTAAAAAGCTGTAAAAAATCTAAGAGATGGATCTCTAAACTAGGGTAAAAGCAGGGCTTAAATAGCCCCAAAAATCGTCCAAAAATCTTGACCAAAACGCCCCTGCACAGCCTGTTTTCCGCAAATTTCGCTACAGGCAGCGCATCACACTCGGCCGAGTGACAAATGTCGCTCGGCCGAGTGAGAAACCCTGTACTTTTCCAGTAAGTCGGGGCCTTCAGGGGTCTTCACTTCGGGAGCGGCTCGGCCGAGTGAGTTGTCGTCACTCGGCCGACGGCTTCACTGCACTCGGGCGGACGGGATAATCCACTCGGCCGAGTGGGTCTTCTGAAGCTCAGTTGGCCGAAAAACAGAAACTTCGATATTTTGGAGGGGCTTCGTCTGGGTGCCACTCGGGCGGACGTGGTATCGTCACTCGGCCGATGTGGTCTCCGTCGCTCGGCCGAGTACACATGGAAATCGTGTCTGAACGGGTCAGCCGAGCAGTGTCTCGATGGTCGGCCGAGTGGCTCCTCCACTCGGTCGAGTGTGACACAAAAAATGCCCAATCTGATTGTTTTGGCCTCCTCGTCGCTCCTGCGACGTCCATTCTTCTTCCGCTCCTCTCCAATAGCAAAATACCCCTCGGGGAGGTCGTCGGTGGCCGTCTAGAGTAAGCGCATCTCGAGATCACTCCAAATCGCGCCAAATCACCTGAAATGCGACAAAAACAACAAATCGTGAAAAGCATCGCAATATCGTCGATATATCGTGAAAAACATGATTTGGGCAATCTAAATGGCATGCAAATACACGGAAAAAAGGTGTAAAATAAGGAGTGATCAACGCTCATCGTCAGGAGGCAAAGGCACGTGGAAATGACGAAACACCAAAGTCAGCAGACAAGGATAAGGGATATGCGCAGATTTAGTGGACTTGCGAATACACTCGAAAGAGTCCATCTTATCGAGTATAATGCGAGTCCAATTAATCTCGCAACCCAAGAAAAGAGCGTAAATCAACTTGAGGAAGGGCTGGGATGGCAGAGATGATGAGCCGTACTTTGGAAGCAAGCATGACTTCAGGATTAGATTGAGCACCCAAGCATTCGGTTTGAATGACTTCGATGGGACACCAATGAAAGCAGGAGGGATCACATGGAAGATATCGGCGAGAACGGACTGATCCAACGAAGAGATATCATCAACAGAAATATCAGACGGGAGGAGACCAGATGACAAACAACCAAGCAACTCGCCCAAGATTTCTACCATGAGGACTATAGGAGTCCCCAAGACAGTAGTCTCGATGGAGTGGGTCTCACCGTACTGTCCCCGGGTACGGTTCGCATAGAAAAGTTTGACCAGGCGAGGATAGGGTCGAGGGTTCGCCTTAGGGTCAAAGCAAAGGTAGTCTAAGAGTCCACTATAGGAAAGAAGATCTGCTAAGCCAAGAAAATCGGAGAATTTAACGAAATGCTCCAATAACAACGGGCAATGTTCGATACGCCTGTATGCCGCTAGACACAAAGGGTCATCACGACACAACGATATATCGACACCACCTGCTGGCATCGGGGCCTTTCCCTTAGGCTGTCGAGTCCTAGGATGAGGTGGAGTAGTGGGTTCCTGACGACTAGGCTCATCCTCGGGTCTAAACTCAGTGCTAGAATCAGATGGAGTAGCGGGGGTATGGAGTGTAGGCTTCCTAGACAGAGAATGTCTACTGGGTTTGGCAGTCGCCGTCCTCTGCTTCTTCAGAGGAGGCGAAGACGATGAAGGTTGGGTTGGTTTAGGTCGGCGTTTGGGTTTTGAAGGATTCCTAGGGTGTGGCTCTATGGACATAGGAGATGCACCGGAGGGAGTGATCGGAATTCTCGTTCTTGACATAAGTGTGACAAAATGAGATCAAGCAAACAATCGCAAGAATAGATTGAAGAACCCTAGTTATCGAAACCCTAGTGCTGAAAACGAAAATCGCTTGAAACCGAAACCCTAGGAAGGAAATCGACCTAGAACGAAGCCCTAGATGCAAGAGAGGGGAGGAGGGATACCTAGGAGGAAGATCGACGGTCGTTGATGGTCGGAAAACGGCGATCGGACGGCAGAATCGACAGGAGGAGACGAAGGGTCGGGGGTTTGAGCTGGAGAGGGGAGAGCGTCGATCGATTAGAAATGAAAATAATCGAATGGAAACGAGTTTAAGTCGGTCGAAATTCGAAAAGACACGACTGTCCCTGAGCACTTAGTCGGTCACAGTTCAAGCACTGATCGACTAGATGACGATCTAGTCGGTCGGTCAATGAGCTTGAACCGACTAAGTCGAAACAGAGGCCAGTCAAAGTTTTTAGGGATAGAGTTAGTCGGTCTAAGTTCAAGTACTGACCGACTAGTTTTCATTCTAGTCGGTCGGTAAGTGAACGTGGACCGACTAAATGAAGTCAGTAGCAAAGAAAACTTATAAGCTTGAGCTAGTCGGTTTGAGTTCATTAGTAGACCGACTAGATATGCATCTAGTCGGTTTGTTGATGAACTGAGACCGACTAGATGAGTCCAAAAATAGATAAATGAGTTTTCTCCTAAATGCACTTGGACGAAACATCGTTCAACTCTCAAAAATCATCAAACTAACCCATTAATCATCGAAAAACTTAAACACGACGTTCAAGAGTAAATTCGAGCATAAATTCCAAAAATTCACAAAAATCCCGAAAGAATCCAATAAGTCTAGCATGAACAAATATAGCGAAATAGAATAGCATGCAAGATTATTGAATAAAAATGAATCCTATATCTCGGATTCACACATAATCCCCAATTCTCGACGGAACCGCACAAAGGAGTCCTCCTTTAGGGGTTTCGTGAAAATATCGACGATTTGCTTCTGGGTTTCAACGTACACTAATATGATGTCCTTTTTAGCAACATGATCATCTAAGAAATGGTGTCGGACATCTATGTGTTTAGAACGGGAATGGTGCACCGGATTCTTTGAAAGACAAATGGCACTTTGGTTGTCCACCATGATAGGGCTAGTATCACAATGTATACCAAAATCCTTAAGTGTGTGTCTCATCCAAAGAACCTGGGCACATGCAACACCGGCGGCAATGTATTCCGCCTCGGTGGTTGAAAGTGATACAGAATTTTGCTTCTTGGAAAACCAAGAGACAAGAGAATTTCCTATAAAATGGCAAGTGCCACTAGTACTCTTCCTGTCGGATTTGCATCCCGCATAATCAGCGTCATTATATTAGACTAACTCATACGTGCTAGATTTTGGATAAAGTAATCCAAAGTCTAATGTGTAACTTAAAAAGCGAAAAATATGTTTTACCGCTACTAAGTGAGAATCCTTAGGTTGAGACTGATAACGAGCACAAATACATACGGCAAACATAATATCGGGCCTACTTGCGGTAAGATAAAGTAAACTACCTATCATACCTCGATATAGATGAATGTCTATATCTTTTCCGTCCGTATCTTTATCAAGATGCGTAGTAGTGCTCATTGGAGTCTTTTTCCCGGAGGCACTCTCCATTCCAAATCGCTTTAGCAACTCCACCGTGTACTTCGTTTGGTGGATGAAGATTCCATCGTTCATTTGGCGAATTTGGAGACCTAAGAAATATTTGAGCTCACCCATGTGGCTCATCTCCAATTGTTCCTTCATAACATTAGAAAACTCTTCGCAAAGAGCGAAGTTAGTAGCACCGAAAATGATATCATCAACATAAATTTGAACTAAAAGTATATCATTATTCGAATGCTTAATAAAAAGTGTAGAATCGGCTTTTCCCATTTTAAAGTTCAAATCCAAAAGAAAATTCTTTAGGCGATCATACCAAGCTCGAGGAGCTTGTCTCAAACCATAAAGTGCTTTCTTTAGTTTAAAAACATGATTTGGAAATTTTTCATTAATAAAGCCCGGAGGTTGAGAAACATAAACTTCCTCAATGACATCTCCGTTTAAAAATGCACTTTTTACATCCATTTGAAAGAGTTTGAAATTTTTTATGGCATGCAAAAGATAAAAATAATCTAATAGATTCTAATCTAGCTACCGGAGCGAAGGATTCTTCGAAATCGATACCTTCCTCTTGTCGATAGCCTTGAGCTACTAACCGAGCCTTGTTCCGGACGACGATTTGGTTCTCTTCGGTTTTGTTCTTGAAGATCCACTTCGTTCATATAACGGTGTGGTTCTTCGAAGGCAATGTAACAAGCTCCCATACCTCATTCCTCTCGAATTGAATGAGTTCCTCCTCCATGGCAAGGATCCAAGCACTATCTTCGCACGCTTCATTTATATTCTTTGGCTCAATCGAGGAGACAAAGGCACAATTGGCGAAGTGGTGGACTTGCGATCTCGTCTTGACTCTATCATGAATATTGCCAATGAATTGCTCATGGGGATGGTCACGAACGGTATGAAGCCGTTTGGGAATTCCTTGATCACTAGGAACATTCTCAACAACTTCATTAGTCGGGTTAGTATCAATAGAATCAATAGAATCACATAAAACATCCATTGAATCATCATCATTTGAAATTCTAGAAGGAATAAAATTTTCATTAAAAGAGACATATAGTGATTCCTCGATCGTCGAGGATCTTTTGTTCTATATCCGGTAGGCTTTGCTACGTGAGGAATACCCAACAAATATCCCCTCATCCGATCTCGGATCAAACTTGTCCAAATTTTCATAAGTGTTTTTAATAAAACATTTCGCACCAAAAACACGAAAATGTTTAACTTGAGGCAATCTACCAAACAACAATTCATAACAAGTTTGTTTGGTGCCGGGCCTCAAAAGTATTCTATTAAACACATAGCAAGTGGTGTGTACCGCTTCCGCCCAAAATTGATGGCCAAGTTGGCTATCATCGAGCATTGTGCGAGCACACTCCATAAGCGTTCTATTCTTTCTCTCAACAACACCATTTTGAGGGGGTGCACGAGGGAAGGAAAACGTGTGTGTAATTCCAAGATCATCACAAAAATTTGAGAACGACTCATTCTCAAATTCACCTCCATGATCACTACGAATAGTGACAATGGTGGTTCCGATGAGATTTTGTACTTTCTTCACAAATGTTGTGAAGTTTTCAAAAGCTTCATTTTTATTACATAAGAAAAATACCCATGTAAATCTCGAAAAATCATCTACGATGACAAGCCCATATCTAGCATTTCCTAAAGAAGCAACTCTAGTTGGCCCAAATAAATCTAGATGTAATAGCTCTAGAGGCCGTTTAGTAGAAATGCTTTTCTTAGGTTTAAATGAAGATTTAGGAAGCTTGCCTCGTTGACATGAGTCACAAAAACTTTTCTTTTCAAAAACAAGCTTAGGAAAACCTTTAATGGAATTTAATTTTGAAAGCTTAAAAAGTGTTCCAAAGTTCACATGACCAAAGCGTCGATGCCACAAGTGTTGTTCACTTGTGTTGGCAACGAGACATTGTTCATATGACTTAGGAAAATCCAAAATATAAATATCTTTGTGGTATGTGCCGGAAAATAATAAATCATTATTAACATTATTAAAAATGTGACACAATCCTTTCGCAAATCTAACTTTGTAACCTTTGTCACAAAGTTGGCTTATTGAAATAAGATTGTGGTTTAAACCATTAACAAGATAGACATCACTAATTAAGGGTTTAGATGGGTTACCCACTTTACCAACACCAACGATGGTTCCGCTCTCGTTGCCTCCAAAGATTACCCGGTTCCCATTAGCAATGGGCACCACTCCGGAAAGCAATTGAGCATCGTCCGTCATGTGTTTTGAACACCCGCTATCAAGTATCCACCCATCCTTGGAGCCAAATTTGACTTTGTTGCTCCGTTTGTTTTTCTTGAGTACCTAAAGATGATTATATCATTTCATGGTACTCAAGATCATTGGGTCCTCAAAGGTTAGACCTTTGGAAGCCAAGTCCAATTGGACTTAGACTTCCCAATATAATTAATATTATTCACTACATTCAAAAAATAATCATTCATGTAGATTTGTTTTTCATCCATACTTGTGTCCTTTGGGCTCCAAATTGAGAATATTTTGGGAGCCTTAATCCTATTGGGAACATGCATGCTTTGTTGATTTCTACGTGATGCATGTCGTGGATAGGTAAAAGGAACATGATGAAATGGTGCATGTGGATAATTATTCATATGACGATGTGGGTGAACATATGCATGTGAGGGAACACGTGCATGAGAGTGTCTCACATGTTGTACACGTGCCCGTGAATGTGTAGCATAGAAATCATCATATGAGTGAGCCGGTGGAGTAGGACGTGTGTTCCTACGTGGCATAGTATCGGTGTACATGTAGGCATGGCCCTTCTTTGGAGGTCCACCCAAAGTGGGTTTCTTTCTGAAAGAGGGTGTGGACGAGGTGGAAGCACCATTGGTAGATGAACTACCAATAGAGTGTTTGCTACCACTCGTCGAAGCACCGGAAGTTGGCCTAACAAAAGTAGTGGCCGATTTGGATGGAGTTCCCATCATATACCCCAAACCAATGTGGTGATTGGCTGGAAGTAAGTCACTTAGGATTTTATCCAAATGGTCCTTAACTTTATTGAATTTATTAATTCGGCCTAATGTGTTCTCATATTTCTCGGTGAGAGAACGCATAAAAGCATCCAAAGTGGATACTTGCGATATGAGCACATAAACACGAGATTTAAGATTCTCATTCTCAATACTCAAAGTCGAGTTTTGAGAAGTCAAATCTGCTATCTTGTGTTCCTCCGGATCCTCAATGCTAACATGTTCAAGTTGAGTCTTGAGATTAACCATCTCATTCTTCAACCCTTCAACAACGGTGTCGTTGTTGGTGATGATAGTTTTAGGTGAGGTTTGGATGCTAACTAGCTCATCTTTAGTCTTATTATATCGTTCAACTAATTTAGCATATCTATTCCATATTTTTTCATTAGCTAGTCTAAGGTCATCCATAGTTACCTCATCACTTTCATCCTCGCTATCATCGGAGGCGGGTTCTTGACCATTTTCCTCGTTATCCATGAAACATACGTGCGCTTGCTCCACTTTCACATCATCCGACTCCCCGCTTGAAGAATCATCTTCGGAATCGGTGAAACTGACAAATCCTTTCTTGTAGCCTTTCTTATACTTCTTCGATTTGTCGTACTTCGGTGCCTTCCACTTTTCTTTTGCTTGTTTTGTGGACAATCCGCTTTGATGTGTCCTGGCTTATTGCATTTAAAGCACAAAGGAGGAGAGGCGTTAGTAGAAGTAAATTTAGATTTACCTTTGAAGTTACCTTTTCGGAAGAAGCGATTGAACTTCTTTGCCATGAGGGCAATGGATTCCATGTCCATTTCGTCTTCTGAGTCCTCGTCGTCGGTAGAGGTGGATGGAGCCGCCTTGAATGCAATCGCCTTTTTCTTAGGCGCGTCTTGGTTCAAGTAAGACTTCATCTTCTCTTGTAACTTCACTTTTCTATCCTTGCGTACCTCGTATGACATTAAAGTACCCATTAATTGAACCACGGTATACTTGTTCATATCGTTACCTTCCTCGATGGCGAAGGTACGCTTTTCCCAACTAGAAGGAAGTCCTTCTATAAGCTTCGAACATTTCTCATTATGGGTGTAGGTTTTGCCGAGAGCCTCTAACTCATTTATGATGTCGACGAAGCGAGCATAATACTCCTTCATCTTCTCACCCTGTATCATATGAAACATCTCGTAATATTTATTAACTACTACGAGTTTAGAGTCCCTTACCCTACTCGTCCCTTCATGTAAGATGAGGAGGGAGTTCCAAATTTCATATGCACTCTTACATGTGCATATCTTATTGAAGTCATCGGGCTCCAATGTGCATTGCAAGGCGTTCATTACCTTGGCATTGCTTACCTCCGCGGCGACCTCCGCGGGAGTCCACTTCTCGAAATCTTCTTCGGTGGGCTCGACATACTCCTTCATTGTGGTCCTCCATAGTGAAGCACTCCGGAGGAAAGTTTCCATCCAGTATTTCCAGTACCCGTAGTTGGTACCGTTGAAGAATGGAAGCCTCGTTGAGGAATGTCCTTCCATTACCGAAGAAGCTCCTTCACGGTTCTTGAAAGTGCTATAATCTGGAGGTGGACACACGGTCTTGTTGTCGTTGGCAGACATAGCTTAGTATCTGGCTTCGATACCAAATGTAATGCCCTGAAAGCTACTACACAAGTACTAGAGGGGGGTAAATAGTACTTTAAAATTAACGAGGAGTATAATTCCTAATTATCGTGCAAATTACTACCAACAAATGCGGAAGCTAAAATATGACAACAACAAATATTCAATGCTAACAATTGATATGATGGGTTCGGATCCACCCAAGTCTCCCCGACTTGTACCCGGTGATCCTACGTCCCAGAACACCCGGATCCCCTCCGGATACTAAGGTTAGAAACCCTAACCCTAGATTTCCACTATGAATACCTTGTGAAAAACCTTCACAAGATCAAATCATACAATCAATAGCAATAGTGAATCCCACAACCCAGGATCACAACCTTCTCTCATAACCGAGAGAAACAATAGCAATAAAAGAGTTTATATGAAATAAACAACAACTTACCACAAACCCTATACCTTGAGTATTCTTACCAAATAAGGGCAAGGAGGGATTTGAGGAAGGAGAAGTCACCAAGACCTAGCACCACCAATATGAGCAGCAATGGGTGCCTATGAATGAATAGGAGACTTGAATCAAGCAATAGCTTGGATGGCTCAACAAGAACAAAGTTCTCTCAAGATGGATTCTAGATCTCAAATGAGGGAGAGAAAGATTTCTTGTGAGGAAGAGAGCTTTGGAAATGAGTTTTAATCTCTAACTCTTTCAATCTGAATAAGTCTCTCAATAGCAGCTCTAACCTTGAGAGAAATGACCAAGCTTCGTATTTATAGGGTCCCACAAAATCGAGCTAGGTCATCTCCCAACGGTTGGAAATCTAGGGCAATTAGTCGGTCAAAGAACAACCACAGACCGACTAGTTCATCAACTAGTCGGTCGGTGAAACAACATGAACCGACTAAAGGATGAACAGTGAACAGATGAGATTTCAGACCTAGATAACTAGTCGGTCCAAGAAGACTTTCCGACCGACTAGTTTCTCAACTAGTCGGTCGGTCAGTTAACTTAGACCGACTAAGAGTCAAAAACTATTAGTCTGAATACAACTTGATTTAGTCGGTCCAAGAACAAATGTTGACCGACTAGATCATCAACTAGTCGATCACCAAACGTTCTTAGACCGACTAACGATAAACAGTAATTAGGTGAAAAATTGGCATGTACAGTAAAGCTCAACTAGTCGGTCTAAGAAGCATCACTGACCGACTAGTTCACCAACTAGTCGGTCGGTGAGTCAACTAAGACCGACTAACTGTAAACAGTAAAGAGCTAAGAATTTGGGAGACAAACTAGTCGGTCCAAGAAGCTTTTCCGACCGACTAGATTACCATCTAGTCGGTTGGTTCTTCTTCTTGAACCAACTAACATGCACAAGAAGTCCCGATTCGAAGCGCGAAGCTTCGGGAAAGTTTGTATGGACTTCTACTAAGATCCTAGAGCTAAGATAGGAGCGTTATGAAGATATAAATCGTAAGACCTACTCAAGGCTTAACATTCTATGATAGAAGCTTAAAGACTATAAATAAAACTTGACGATACCATCTTCAATAGCTTCAATCGAATCTTCATGACTTTTAAAATGGTCCAAAAGCTTCAACGAAGCTTTAGGCATATGAATACGTGCTTTGAGAAGTCTTGAGACGTCACTTTGGATGTTCACGTGAATTTGGCGACGATCTCCATAACTGCGCTCACAAAGTGTTAGTTCACGATTTATTTATGTTTGCTCATCATCCAAAACCAAATCCGGGGAGTCCAATACTCAACACAAGCCAATCATGATTTCAAAAAGTTTAACATCATATCCACTTTAACAAAATGAACCTGAAGTTCAAAATCAAATCAAAAGTCAACACCCTTTTCACCCAAAAAAAAATAAATACGATGGACTATAAAACCATTTATGCGATCTTTTAGAGATACGCATTTTGCGGTAAATAGACATCTCATACTTATTGTCTATATAATCGAATATTGACACCAGCAGTTGTCATAACACCGCTAAACTCTTTTAGAGTCATCTCACTTTACAATGTATGATTCTTGAATCTACCCCTTACTTTTAAGTGTACGCCCGAAGTCGTGACTTAATAATTAAGTGAGACATTATAAATTTCGTAGCCACGTATTTGTTTCCCCTCTGAGCATGATAAACTATCCACATAAAATTTGAACGACTCAAGAAAATGGCCTGAAGCCATATTCGAGCATTCAAATAGACTTTTAAAAGTCTCTAATTAATTAGAAAAGTGGAAGTATAAAATAATTTGATCAATCCCCTGCTTATGTCTGCTTAGTAAGACTAATTTTCATTTTCCTTTATAAATAAGGAAAACTTAAAACAGGGGAAGTCTTGAATAAAATGAGAAAGGGAAGATATGATATACCTCGACATGGAGTAAGCGATGACAAACCTATATCAGACCAGAAGTTCTGATAAGACCCATAATTTTTTTTGCAAATATGAATGTGCATTAACTTATGACATATAAAAATACATACATATCTAGTCTAAACGACGAAAGTCAAATTGACCTTATGTATTTTTAGCTACTCCCCGGGACAAATAAACTTTGAAAACAAATTTAATCTGTTGTCATAACATAAGTCTTAATGAGCATAATTATAGTTGTATGGTTTCAAGAGCACACATCACACTATGTCACTTGTTGACTTAATATAATATTCTCTTGCACTTTTAATACATTTTATTTTACTGCGAATGATTTGCTATCTTGAATACCCCTTAAAAATAAAATGAGGATGCCATGTACTCTCTAAAACTTATACAGTTTCAAAGGATATTCGTCAACACGAAATCCCTAATGACTCAAGAAATCAATGAAGCATGAAGCTTTGTCCCATAATGATCCGCACAATAGTCAATGTGAAGATGTAATCCTTCATAGTTTGAACACCGTTCAACTATTACCGGACAAAATTAACTTGAGAATTTTAATGGACATTTCAAAAGTCACACATAAAAAAGAGGAATTAATTTGGAACACCAGAAGTGTCCAGAATCGACCAACTTTGGATCGATATCACCCTGGATTGATAATGCAAGACATCATCAACCAGACGAACCCGAAGATTCTTCAAAAAGGGTGAAACTTCCTTTGTCCCATTCAAAAGGGGAAAATGATTACGAGATCATCTCCATTCACATGGACTTTGACTCTCCCCACTTCCTCAAATGAATTTAAGATGATATACTATCATCATTAAAGATAATGAAGACCTTTAGGTCTCTTGAGAGTATTTAAGGGATATAAATAGGCTTTGTCCACTCCCTTAATAGGACTGATGATGTACCTTTGGTGTACTCATAATTATATCCTCTAAAAATGGTCATTATCCAACTACATTTTTTTAAATGATGGTAACATTGGATAAAAATGGGAAATCATAAATAATTAGCAACAGTGGTTGCGTACACTTAGCTAAACACACAATTAGAACCTTTTTATATGAGTCTGATCAACTCCATATAAAATTTTTCTAAGAATGGGTTTAGAGCACATCTTAAAGATGGTACGTCTGTAATGCAGTGTATGTGTTCCTGAAGCAACACTACATAAACTGTCATGATGCCATAAAGAGAACACATTCATCAGGACTAACCAACTTTGATGAATAGATTCCAAAATCTCGTTTGAGTAAGGCATTAGTACACATCTTATAGATTGTGTGTTGATGGTAATAAGGATCCTGAAGATCCTTCAATTCCCTATTTGGTTCAAATCATCTATGAGCCAGAAGCTCAAATTGACCATTTAAAAAGTAAATACATATGATCCGATTATAATCAGACTGAGAATTTAAATATTGTCAAAACTTTCACATCCCTGCTGCTAAAAATCCAGCTAGGATTGACATATCAAATATAATGGATGCAATCCACCAGTAGCAGAAGTGGATGTCGTTAAGAGATGAGAGGATATACCACTAGGTTCCAAAGAGAGAAATCTACTCCTGGAGACCGAAAAAGCAATACCACCACAGGAAAGTGAGCTCAAATCCAGAACCTTATCGCAACTTGGTTGCTAAGGACTCATTCTGGATCTGTCCATATTCTTTACCCGTCCCAGAACCTTCACTTCTTTAACGCGTCGTGAAGGAGACACCTCTGGGAGAAATCAAATGATTGTAGTACGTACGGGGTGAGTTTTGGGTAAGAAAGAACACATTTTTTCGACAAATTCTCTCATATTTCGCTTTGCCAGTTAAATATAAAATATCGTTTCCACAACTCTGCTTTGCCTGAAGCAAAGATGGAGATTTGGCCAAATTATAATAATGTAGAATGAGGCAATAATAAGGTGAGCTGGACTCACTTATGAAATATGAGGTGTATGGACCTGAAGTCTTGATATCAAAAATGATATCAAATCCTGTGGGATAACTGAGTATTGTAGGAGAATTATAATAAAATCGTTAGCTATAAGCATTTTAATTTGCTATAGCTTTAGAGGTATAAATCACTCAAACCAGGAAGTACTCAAGTAAGATGAGCTGAACTCACTTACAAGATGAATCTGATGCATCAACTGGTTTATGTCAAGGCGTAACCCAACGAATGGCAAAACGAGGGAATTTTTGGTTGATGTTGCTATTGGATGTGACAACATCACCGATATAAAATTTCTTCAACTACAAGTAAAATTTTTTTCTTTTCTTTCCTTTTTTTCTCTGGGACATATATTAATAATATGATTAAAGGAAAGACAGCCTAGACAGAGATCCTTAAAGGACTCATTCTAAAAGGTTGTTGTTTGCACCTCTTAAAAACAGTATTGTTTTTAAGAAAGCAATTAAAAGAATTGAGATTATTTTAATAACTCAAAATATTATCGGATCTCCTGAAGAGAAAATACTGAAATATATGTTAAAGCCTATCTATCAAATATGATATGATATGATAAGAAAGTCCTAACTAGGCATAAATTCTTGGCTTACAGAATACAACATCCTGAAGATGAACTATCATCCTGAAGATGCCATTAATCATCCTGAAGATGAACTATCATCCTGAAGATGAATAATCATCCTGAAGATGAACTATCATCCTGAAGATGACATTAATCATCCTGAAGATGAACAATCATCCTGAAGATGAACTATTATCCTGGAAATGAACTATCATCCTGAAGATGAACAATCATCCTGAAGATGAACAATTATCCTAGAAATGAACTATCATCCTGAAGATGACATTAATTAATCATCCTGAAGATGAAAACTTCTTACAATGACGATTAATGAAGAAACATTAAAATCATTCTCCACTAAATACACCTATTTGGTTGTATGGATATACATTAAAAGACCCCTTTTCGTTAGCTGGAAGAGGGAAAGAATATACAAGGTCCAGAAGTACCTTAAGTGTCTTTGGAACACTCTTTTACCTGGTCAACTGCATGCATCTCTTTTGAGCGTTAGCAGTATAGCTATTAACTAGGTACAATGCAGCGCCTGCAGCGCACCACTGGACCAGAGAGATGTAGCTTCTGCGCTATCTCCAAGGGTCGAGGAAAAATCCTCCATGTTAAATGTATTTGCATATGCAGGTTACAGATCATCACGATGAATAGTATAAAAGGAACATCCACCTCCTGAAGATCTATACAGAATCCTCCCAAGTCTACATCCTTCCACCATCCCGAGAAGCTCATCACCCAAGGAGCAGTTCAAGAACATACAAAGACAGGTCCTGAAGTACCTCGCAGACAATGACGATTGAGACGTGGAGCTGTCTACCAAGTTCGCATCGTTCTTTTAGTTTCAGCTACTGCCTTTTATGAGTGAAATTTGTATAGATGAGTGAAGTTTATACTTTACATTTGCTTTTGGAATGTTGTAGAAGAGATGGATGTATAGACGCATAGGAGATTAATGTATAGATACATAGGATATCTGTAAGCCTGAAGCTTGATCAGATAAGGGGGAGTCAACTGTAGAGTTGTACTCTTTTTCCTTGGCTAGTGGTTTTTCCCACAGGGTTTTCCATAGTCAAGGTTTTAACGAGGCAACCACATTGACTCTGGATCCAGATGTATCCACCCCTCGACACATCCTCAAATCAGGGGAAGTTATGGAGTGTTGTACTCTTTTCCCTCCGCTATTGGTTTTTTTCTACAGGGTTTTCCATAGCTAAGGGTTTTTAACGAGGCAGTTATCCCTAACTTGGATCTAGAAGCATCCACCTTTTAAGATCCTCAGTAGTACTAATGAATCTTTCAGTATTCATAAAGTCGAGTATACCACACTGGTTGGATAAGGGGAAGTGTTATGAATAGGACCCATTGAGCCTATTGGGTATCCACCCACATGAGTAACCAATATGAATACTATATAAAGGGGGCTAGGGGTTTCCTAGCCTCAACCTTCTCCAAACCAGTTTCTCCTTCACAATACATAAATAAATAAATAAGTCTATTGACAATGAGTAAAACTATATTTTCTTACTAGTGATATATAAGGAATTCTACAAAAATAATACATTATACATTACATTTATATCAATACTTTACAATCCTAACATGTATATTTATGTCACGTTATGATAAATTCTACCAATTGCTTGATATGAAATATTGAATGAGTTAAATGAAGATTATACACTATTTTAACAAATGTATATCGAACAAAAGTACATGGTGGAAGACGAAATTTCTAATTATCATCCAACATATTTGTTTGGTGAATTAATGTTGCTGGGTTGGGTGCTATGACATAAGAACTCTTAGATTACTTCCTACAAAAGTGAGATTGATAACATCTTTGCCCATATGCTCGTCAAGAACTAGAATATACATGTATATTAGCTTGATAACATCCATGATGATCAATATACAGAATATACATGCTGGAAATGAAGCTTACTCTTACTAAAATTCTCTGTTCATTTAAAACACACCCAAATATAAATCTTTTGTGAAGAAAATTCCAGTGAATTATTGTAACATCAATGAATGACAAAAAACTATAAAACTGAATGCTAGATTGTGTGAATGTTCTAGCTTGCTCAGTATGTCCAGGCTCTTTCTCTATAAGTTCATGAAGGGTATCATATAAGCAGATGACATAGAGAACCAAAGACAAGGTCCAAGTGAGCAGAGCTCACATAACTGTTGATTCTTAAAATGTCTGTTATTTTGTTATGTTGTATGTCCTCTACAATGTCTGTTATTTTTTTGTGTTGTGTGTCCTCTACAATGTCTGATATCTTGTTATTTTGTGTGTCCTCTACAACTTTGCTCATGTCTCCTCTACAAATTTGGGCGTATCTTTCGGTGGGTTTTCTGCTTGTGTACTAGTTTTTGAGCATACTTAATGCATAACAGAGTTTATTCAATGAAATTTTTTGAAACTTAGTTGGTTCCTTTGAATTCAATTTTTCATTGTATAGTTTGTTTAGTCACACATTCTCAGCTATATAATTTCATGTCTCATTTTTTATTTTATTGTATAGGAGAGCATTCGAGTACAATCACAATAGGAGGGTGTGGAGAGGCAAGGAAGAAATGATGCTGTGGCTCGTGTTCTAGGCGAAGATCACCCAGGACGAGTGTTTGGTTTTGGATCTAATGGTTCTCAATCCCAGATCTTTGGGATACATAGAAGATTTGTCCCGTCACATTCCTTTGCGTCTGATGCTTCATCAAGTCATTCAAATCTAGTAACGCGGGTGGAGTTCGATAGTCAAAAATAGGAGCTTGAGCAGTGTAGGTCTCGGCTTGATCAATGTACATCTCAGCTTGCTCAGTGTACGTCTCTTTTGAGCTTCTTCATGACACAAAACTTTACTCAAGAACAGCTGCAGAAGTTACTTGAAGATTCGCAGTACCAGAACCTCTTCCCTCCGCCATCCGGTCCTTAGTTTATTCTGATGATGTAGAAAAGGTTTTTTGTATTAAAAAATATCTTGTAGTTGTGTTTTAAAGACTTTCGTTTTGTATGAATTATTATTGTAACTATTATTATCTTTTAGTTTTTTTAATAAATAAATTCCTGTTTTGAGTGTTTTATTTTTTTATAAATTAATTTGGTTTGTGGCGGTTTCGAACAGCCACAAACAGGATTAATTTTTTAAATTAATTATTTTATTAGCGGATAAAATCCGTTATAAAATCTGCAGTAATCACGTTTAGGATTGTTTTAAAACATGATGCCGTTAGTGGCGGTTCGAAACCGACACAAATGACGCATTTTCAGCGGTTAAAAACCTAAGAAAAACACTGCTACAAATTTTGTAGCGGTTACAATCCGCTACAAACTGTTTTTAAGGTTAATATTTTTAAAATAATTTTTTCCTGTTATGCCGGTTTCGAACCGCCACATGTCATTATGTTTCTGGCAGTTTATAACCTACATAAAGTTTTTTATCGAAATTAAATTTGTCGCTAGAAATGTTTTTTTGGCGGTTCGGAACCGCTACAAACAAGGGCTGCATGCGGTTTATTTTAAGCGGTTTTAAACCACTATAAAAGATGTTTCTCGCCCCCTTTTTTGTGGCGGTTAAGAGAACCGCTTGGAACGTCATTTGTGGCGGTTCCGACCCGCTACAAATGAATTTTTAAATCGCCAAAACTGTTGTTCTTCCTTGTAGTGTATGGAATACAAACCCGATTTGATCAACAACTTTGTCTTGAGAATCAATTCTCTAAAATGTAGCACTTGGGCTTTAGAGATCGAAACTTCAAGTATTTTAATCTTTGAAAAATATGAGATTTAAAATCGATAAAAAGATTAAAATAAGAGAACTTGTATTTTGAATCTCAAATAAAAAACAACTAGAGTTTGGAGATCAAAATATCAAGTATAAAGAAAAGGCTAAAAAGATTTCAGAAAAATAGATCTTAGAAAAGATTAGAACTCAGATTAAAAACAATAGCCTTGGAACTTTTAATCTCAAAGAATGGATAGAGAGCTTTTGAAAAAATGTGGATAGTTTTTCAAATAAGAATAATTGTATTTAAAACATCTGAAACCCTCTTTTATTTATAGGTAAATAGAATCTTGAATTCTGATCAAAATTAGCATAAAATCAGCTCTCAAAGTTAACTCCAACGGCTAGCTAACGACTAGCAAAAATCAAGGCTGATTTCCAAATCTGGCCTGTGTTGACCCAGATAGTCGACTATCTTCTCTAGATAGTCGGCTATTATTTAAGATAGTCGGTTATTATTTTGACAGAGAGTTTTTACAAAATCCTGTACAAAATAGTTGGCTATCGATCAAAATAGTCGGCTATTTTGAGATACTTCATAAAATTTACTTCAAAATATTTCTAAAATACTTTCCAAAAGTTATATTTATGAAATATACTTAGTAATGTAGTTTGAAAATATTGTTAGAGGATTTTAGAATGTGTGTTTGTAACATACTTTTCGCTTTACAAATCTTAGTAATTGCTCATGCACTATATCTTTAGCTCTTCATTTTGCTCATTGATCTTGAGCTAACTCCTCTTGTTCTCAGATCTTTGTTTGCTTCACGATCCAAGATCATCATGTGCTTCAATTTGTAGTGTTCTTGATCGTAGCTTTAAGTCTTCGATTTGCGTCACAATGGCTCCAATCATTGAATATATCTATATACACTTAGAATAAGATTGTTAGTCCTTATATCACTTGTGCACATCATCAAAACCACTGGGGTGGGTCTTAATATCCCAGTAAAAATGTCTTCTTTCTCATCATGAATAGCTATATCTCTCTCGTGTGGTTGTGTGTTTTGATTGTTGTTGTTGGGTTGTGGATTTCATCTCTAGCATGTTTTCATTTATTATTAGTGATGAAACGTTAAGATCTAGGATGTTTATTGGAAGCCTAGTGGAAAATCCAAAGAGAGGAATTATTCTAGAGGACCCTTTCTTCTATACTCAAATTTATTTTCTCTTTGTTTCACTCACCACTTTCATTGCACACCACATGTTCGATTAAATGCCGCATCTACTGATTGTTCGTTCCTTAGCCGAGAGCACAATTGAGTTATATTTTTGATGAACCCCCATGGCTAATAACCTCGTTCGTGCACACACAATATGATCCTCCTCGCTACTCGTCGATTCAACCTTTCATCCCTAGTGCGTTGATTGGGTAGATAGTCTTAAAACCAATTTTCACACCCTACTATCCATCATAGCTTAGTTGGTTATATCCTCCACCATTCGTTTCCATTTATCCATTGATAGTGCGATTGCAAAACGAATTGTCCCCGTGATTTGACCCAGTTTTACCAGAATTTGTTACTTGGCGACCTCCTATATTTGGAAGTAGCGCTCAACACAAATTGAGACGAGTCAGGAGGCATGAATTGGCACGATCCAACTTACTGATAGGCATGGCCCTATAAGCACATGTGGTGCATGGTTTTTCCCGCATGGGATACATGGTGCTCATCGACTGCGTTTTCGCCTTGATCAAACAGATGTGCATGCAAGAGCTGCTTGCAACAGTATGTATGCTCGTCTGGGACATGTGTCAACATCTGATGAGATCCTGCCTGGGATGAAAATCTACGATGGCTGTCAGACTGCTGAAAGCGGAGTGGAGCGAGACTCCGAACCCAAATGGGACATACCCGTTAATATATATATAAACGAGGTTTTGACTAAGGTTTTGATGAAATTCTCGAGTGACTTTTGAGTGGTTTTCTTTGTAAAGTTTGCAGCTGCCTGTAGAATATACAGAGCACAAACTGAGGGCTTTGGGAGGGCTTGGTTGTGAGGTTTTCTCCGCAGTTTCTTCTTTGATTTCTTAGCAGGTTAGTTGTTTCCCTTCAACTAAATGATGTAACTTGTAATCCAAAGACACTGAAGAATTAGTGTGTTAGGATCATGTAGATGACAAACAATACTAGAATGAGTATCGAATAGTGTTACTAAAAGTAACCAATTAATAAAAATCATTCTAGCAAAGCCTAAGTCTCCTTGGGATGTTACTACACTAGGTACTTAATCAATTACTCAAAATACTTGCAGTGATAAAAATGCAAAATAGAGAATAAATAACCAAGCAAGTAAAGAGAGTTAGAGATATGATAGATAATACCAATCATAAACACAGATAGAATTATATTGGTTCGTCCACTCCCGGGCTAGTCCAGTCCCAAGCACCACTTGGAGTTCCATTATCTTGCCTCAAATTGAGGGCTTCTTACAACCTTGCCTCTTCTTCAAAAGAGTGCTTCTACAATAAAATAACCACTTTACCAAGATGACCATGTCACGCCCCGCTTCCCATTATACTCGGGAGCGAGGACACAGGCGGGCCTGTGGTGTGATTAAAGCAAGGAGGCGGTACTTCTTTTTCTTCTTTGCCCTTCTTCCTTGGTTTAAACACACTAAGCATCTATGATTAACTTGTAGGTTCTTGCATGCTTACTTAAGAACAATACAAATAATTATAATTGCAATATCCACTGTCTTAGAATAAAGTACATAAAATTGGGCCTAGCATGGCCTTTACAACTTGATACATAGAACGAAGTAAAGCATGGCCTTTACAACTTGATACATAGAATTAAGTAAATAAAATTGCTTATTGACAAGATCTGTTCTAATTCTCGGCATGTTATACCACAACATAGTCTCTGGCTACTGGGTCTACTTCCTGGTTAAGCCTATCTGGATAATTACTCTTGAGACCTGACATGTATTTCATAAAATAATAAACAAAGAAATAACTGTTAGCGAGGGTCGTTCGACAAGTATTTTCCCATAATAGACATATATATATATATGTATATATATATATGTATATATATATAAAAGAATGAGGGGAGGGTCCGAGTTCTCCGGGGGCGTTCGTGATCTAGGGTTCAGGCGCCCGGTAGGTTTATCGGTCAAATGGGATGCTCGGTGGATCCTGTCTAGCGGGGAGGTCGGCGATCCGGGTGCGGGGTCTTCTGCTTCCCCCACGCCGGTGGGATCTAGTGGAGGCGGCGCGAGCGTAAAAGGATCGGAGGGGGCCTCCGGTGGTGTGGATGTTCAAGTTACCCAGGGGGGTCCGGCTGAGGATGGGATTAGGCTGCGCAGGGAGGGGGTTGCAGTTGAGGGCAGTGCGGCTAACGAGGGTTGGGTGGAGGTCCGTCGTGTTCGGCATAGATCTTTCCCAGGGGGATTTGTAAATCATCCTAATCTTGGACGGCTGAGGCCGCAGCCTTGGAGGCGGCCTCCTGTGGGGCGGGCAAGGCCGTTTGGCTTGCCGAGGGAGGTTGGGAATAAATCGAAGGTGGCGCGCAAGGTGTTTGAGGATTTTCCCCAAAGGGCTGTTCACATTCCTCCTAAGCCCAAGGTTCCGATTACCATTAATTCTAATGCGGAGAAGAGATCATGGCTAGATGTTTGCGCGGATCGACGTTCTTACGGGGCGGGACTGGCTATGAAGTTGGTGCCACCGGTAATTGGTGAGAATGGCATCCCCCGTGCGAGGGTTTCGGGGTCCTTGGTTGAGCGAGGTACTGAGATGTGGAAGAACACTCTTGTGGGGTATGTCTTGGGCGATACCCCTTATTATGGTCAAATTGTGGCGTGGTTGGAGAGGCTTTGGAGGCTAAAGAAGAAGGTGCAGGTCTACTCCAAAGACAATGGGTTCTTTTATTTTAGATTTGAATCATCTGAAGACTGTGACAGGATTCTGCGGGGGGTGCATGGTTATTTGATGGCAGGTTGGTGGTGTTGAAAAAATGGAATATGAATCTTCGGCATGACAGAGACATTCTCACTGCCGTATCGGTTTGGGTTCATTTACATGGGTTGCCCTTATATTTGTGGAATTTGGAGACGCTGAATATTATTGTTTCAGTGATTGGTACTCCTATGTGTTTGGACCGGGCCACTGCTAATTTGGAGAGGATAACATATGCGCGGTGTTTGGTTGAGGTGGATGCTTCTTTACCATTACGGAAATCAATTGAAGTGGAGCTGGATGGGGGAGAAATTATAAGTCTAGAGGCGACATTCGAAGGAGAACCTCCGAGGTGTAGTAAATGTGTATGTTTTGGCCACACCGATGCCCAGTGCACTGCGGCGGGAGAGCCCCCTTCAATCCAAGGTGAAGGAGCGTCGAATGGGGAGGTTCTTAATGAACCGGTTGTTGGCGTCAGTGATGTAAGGCTAGAAGTTGCTGCCCTGTATGAGTCAGATATAGGGGAGAGGGTGAAGTCTGTTTCACCAATTGCTAATGTCCCTGAGAAGGCAGCTTCTCTGCCACCTGATATCCTTCTTTCGGCCACTCCAGATCCTGTGGATGTTGAGTCAGATATAGGGGAGGGGAACTCTGTTGTTGGTCCACTTGATGGTCCGGCCGATGGTCCAGCGGTACGTAACAATTGCCATGGGGATGCACATGGTGAGGACCCTCCGGAGAATGGGGTCCGAGCGCCTGTAGTTGAGGTCTCAGTCGGTAAGACTGGGAGAGGGCCGGGGGAATCATCTGTAGAAGACTTGGAGAATGCGGGCCTTGCTCCGGTGGTAAATGAGCAATGCCCGGTTGTTAAGCCTGGGGGGGATTCTTCACTTCCTTCTCTTCTTGAATGCACGGGGGGTGGCGATGTTGATAGGATCCCCGAGATGCTGGCTATCGACAACCCGGAGTGGGTGGCAGAGGAAATTCGCCTTAAGAACTCTGATGAGGGCAAGAAGGTGAGGAAGAAGTCTGAATGCCAATCTGAATCCGTTACTAGGAGGAGCTCCAGGATTCAAAGTGGCGTTCCCAAAAACCCACCTAGTCAATGACAGTATTCATTTGGAATACTAGGGGTTGAATAACCCGGTTCGGCGTCAGGACTTGAGGGACAGAATCATCAAAATAAAACCATCGGTAATCATTCTTCTTGAGATTAAACTAAGTTCGTTGGAGAGGATTTCTGTGCTTCCTAATCACTGGACCTCTTTTCATAATATGGACAAAGCGACAGGCGGTCAGATTGTGATTTCCTTGGATCCGACAGTTTGGAAGGCCGTGCTTTTCTCTTCTTCGGATCAACATGTTACAATTTCTTGTACTAACTCTGGAGGGCTTTCATATGCTATTACTGGAGTGTATGGCCGAAATACGGTGGGTGAGCGCAAAGAATTATGGAAGTCTATTCTATGTGATGCTGCTATGTTGAATAAGGGGGTGTGGATGGTTGGTGGTGATTTTAATAGTGTTCTAACTACTGCGGATAAAGTTGGAGGTAGGAGGTTGGAGCAAAAGGTTCTATTTGATTTCAATGAGTGTATTGGTACTAGCCAGCTTCTGGAGCTCAAAAGCAAGGGTTGCAAGTACAGCTGGTGCAACAATAGAGTGGGTGGTGGCCGGATTTCTGCTCGTCTAGACAGAGTTTTTGTTACTAATGACTGGCTCAGCTTGCTTACTAATTCTTTTTTGGAGTACTTGGACCCGATCACTAGTGACCATGCTCCTATGGTTGTGAGACTTCATACTCAGGTACACTCCGATCCAAAGCCTTTCAAGTTCTTTAACTATTGGAGCAAATGCCCAGGGTTTTCTGACATTGTTGTTGAGGGTTGGGGGCTATATGTGGCGGGCACCCCGATGTATTGTGTCTGCCAGAAACTAAAGAAGTTGAGGCCTATAATCCGCAAGTGGTCTATTAATCACAATGCCTCTAAGCTTGTGAACTTGGTCCGTTCTAACCTGGAAGCTATAAGGAAAAATTCTCAATTGCATTCTGATGCTTCTTTGCAAGCTTTTGAGCAGGCAGCGTTGAAGGAATTGGCTAGTGCTATGAGTTTAGAAGAGGAGATGATCCGCCAAAAGAGTAGGCAGGATTGGATCTCCTTGGGGGATCGCAATACTAAATTCTTTTATAATGCAATGAAGTTGAGGGAAAGTCACAACAGTTTGTCTCATTTGGTGGATGCTAGGGGGAGGCTTTCGAGTTCCATTGATGGGCTAAAAAAGGATGCTATTGATTTTTATGTGGGGTTATATAACCAAAATAATTATGCTACTGCTTTCCATCCTATTACCCCTAAACGCATCCTTACTGAGGAAGCATCGGACTGGCTGATTAGGAGAATTTCAGATGAGGAAATCAAGACATTGGTTTTTCAGATGAGCCCCGATAAGGCTCCGGGCACTGATGGATATAATGCGCACTTCTTTCAGCACTATTGGTACATGATTGGTGAAGATGTTTCTTTGGCGGTTAAATCCTTCTTTGATGCGGGCTCCCTTCTAAGGCAAGTTAATCATACCCATCTTACTCTAGTTCCTAAGAATTCTAATGCTACCACTCTAGGCGACTATAGACCCATCGCCTGCTGCAATGTATTGTATAAAATCATCAGCAAGATTATCTGCAACAGGCTAAGGGTGGTTATTCATGAGCTTATCTCTCCTAATCAGGCAGCCTTTCTTAAGGGGAGGTTGTTGTCGGATAGATCCCTTATTGCGCATGAGCAGATTAGGGACTTCAGTAACCCTATGGGGGGAAGGGCTTGCCTTAAGCTGGATTTGAGGAAAGCGTTTGATTCAGTGAATCGTGCTTTTATTCTTCACTTTATGGGTCAGATGGGATTTCCTCAGGTCTTTATTAGATGGATCAGTGAATGCATTAACTCGCCCACTTTCTCTGTGATGGTAAGGGGCTCCCCCGTTGGATATTTTGAGGGCAACAGGGGTATTAGGCAGGGGGATCCTCTATCTCCTTACTTATTCGTTATTGCTATGGAAGCCTTCTCTATTCTGATGGCTAAATCTCTTGGGTGTGGTGCTCTCCAGCCTATGAGACGCTCTGGTTCCATTTCACATCTTCTGTTTACTTATGACCTGCTAGTGTTTTGCAGAGCCAACCTTAAATCTTTTAGGTGCATCAAGACCATGCTTTTGGAGTTCAAGGACTTGACTGGGTTGCAAGTAAACTGGGACAAGAGTTCGGCTATATTTAGTAAGGGAACCAAGAACAGGTCTATACTTGCGGATTGCTTGGGTATCAAAATTTCCTCCACTTTTACTACTTATCTTGGTATCCCTTTGTCTTCCAAATATCCTAAGGCGCCGATGTACGGTAGATTGATAGATAAATGCAGGAAGAGGCTTATGGGATGGACATCTACTATGTTATCTACTGCTGGGCGGATTGAGCTGGTTAAATCGGTCATTTATGGAATGGTGGCGTTCTGGATGCAATCCTATCACATACCTTATACAGTTGTGCGGGAAATATCTTCCTTATGCAGGCGATTTATTATGGGGCCCTCGCGAGCATGGTCTTGGAAGGATATTTGTTGCCCAAAAAATGAAGGTGGAGTTGGCATTCGTTTATTAGAAGATCTCAATGTGGCCTCGGGGGTTAGGCTAACATGGAGATTTCTTACCTCCAAGAGCTTATGGGCAAAGCATATGAGAGCTAGATATGTTGGGACTGATGGGTTCTATGCTGCTAGTGGATTATTGACGCATTCTGGTACTTGGAAACATATGCTTAACTGTAGAATGGCTTCCAGTAAACTCATAAGGCGTGTGGTGAAAGATGGACGTTCTACTCTATTCTGGCATGACTCCTGGCTTGATTGTGGCCCTCTCAAATATCTGGTTACGGTGCCCCTGGAATCTTATATGAAACGAGTGTGTGATTATTGGGTCCAAGGGACCTGGGCCAATGACCCTGATATAAACAGCATCCGGCATCACCTATACAATGTGACCCTCTCCCAGGGTTCGGATTCATGGTTTTGGGCACCGTCTACCTCATCAAATGTTCCGCATTCCTTGACCTTGCAAGGCCCTGGGCCTCAGGCCGCAGGGTATTGTCCATGCGCTCGGACTGGGCGTATGGCGGCTTCAACACGCTGCAGGCCGTGTCCGGGGGAGTCTAATCCGGGCGAGTTTAGACCATCTATTTGTAGGCCACGCTTACTGGCTGTGGATGATCCCTTCTCTTTTAAGGAGGCTTGGGAAGGGGTTCGGTTACGGGGGAGGCCATTCCGTTTCTATAAGTTGGTTTGGTTTCCTGGTCATATTCCGAAATAGGCCATCACACTCCTTCGTGCTTTTAGGGGTAAGCTTCTAACTAAAGATGTTATCAGTAAATGGGGTCTTAACACATCAGTTAACTGTGTTCTTTGTGGTGGTGATTTCATGGAAGACATAAACCACTTATTTTTCTCTTGCTCCTACACGGGTTACCTTCTCAAAAGATGTTTGCTAAAGCTGAATGTCAATGACCAGATTGGGTTCTCTTTGACTGATATTGGTGATTATTACTTGGAAAATTATGGGGCTAAAGGATCTATGAGCAGATTAGCTAAAACTGCTCTCTCTTTCTTGGTGTGGCACATTTCGCATGAGAGGAATGGCAGGGTGTTCGAGGGGAAGAGTAGAGGTAGAGCTGATATTTTTGAGGCAATTGTGGCTGATGTCAGAGTGGCTATGGTAGGCCAGGAGTCTTCCTCCTCTGAGGAGGCAACAGTTTTTACAAATTGGGAGATTAGAGATTTGAGCTAAGGCATGGAATTATGAGTCCATTTTTTGTATAGTATGCGTAGGGAGAGGAATCTCTAATTAAGAGTGACGGCGCTTGTGCCCTCTCCTCTTTTTATTGATTCCACTTTCCTGCTTGTTGTATTCCTTGTAAGTTTCTCATTTAATAAAGATCTACTAACTTTCCAAAAAAAATGTATATATATATATATCTATTATACATTTGACAGCGATTTTTGAATCCTAGGGCTGACTAGGACAAGCTGACTAGGACAAAGGGGTTGATAGAAAGACGGCTAGGATTAAATCTAGAGAAATGAATGGTAGGGATGAAGCTTTGAGATTAAGGGTTTGTATTTTAACACATACTTTTGATATTTGTGGGTCCCATTTGATAGCAACAGATTTTGTTTGGAGAGTGCACTAGCCTTGAATCATTTTAACTCAGAAATTAACTCGGGGATATCAACAGCCGGTTTGGAGAAGATCAAGATGCATTTTTGGGGGAGAGTTTCCCAAAGCACCTCTTTCTCTTCCCCAAAATTATTTCCCCAACATCATTTCTCGTAAGCAGCAAGATCTTTGTTCTTCGCAAGCATCAACATCATTCCTCTTTGCTCTTCCCCAAAGAAGCACACGGCTTCTTGCTTTTTGCAGATTTGAAGATATGGTTTCTTGGTGAGTGTGTTTTTATGTTCCATAGCACACGTGTTTTTGCTTGGCGCAGATCTGAGTCTTCTCGCAAGGTACTGAGTCTTTTCGCAAGATCTGACAGCAAGATCAATTCATCGCATGTTGAAGAAGAAAGCAGCAAGGGCATGACTACGGGTTCTCGCAAGGTAATAACAGCAAGATCACGCCAAGTATTATGCCTTCACTATTCTCGCAAGGTTCTAGCAAGATCAAGCTAGCCTAATCAGCAAACAATGCCAAAACAGGACATTGATGAAGGAAGACGATGTAGGAGAGGACAATCCGGTGGTTCCCGAGGTCGACGATGCGGAAGAGGATGATCCAGTGGTTCCCAAGATCGATGTGTTCCATTCCCATCGGCACCCACCCAGCCCCATCCCCTTCTTCAATCTAAAAATATCATTTTATCTTTTATTCCTTTGTTGCAGAACAGGACCGGCTACTGAAGCAGGAGACCAGCATCGAAATTGATTTTTTTGGCGATCCTACATTCTAGATCCGAACACCAGATACGTTGGGCCTACCCCTCAAGCACCGCATGCTCAAGGCACGGCATGTTATGGTACGAATAGATGTATGAACAAAATATTACGGGCTATTATGTTGTTTAGGTGTATTCAATTAGTCTAATGCAGCAAAGGAGCAGCACATGAATTCATATACCATTAACGTAGATAAATATAAGTACTTTGTTACTTTGTGTCCACATTCAAATTTAACATTCTAGATTCGAGGGAAAGAGAGAGGGGGGAAGAGAGAGAGAGAGAGAGAGGGAGCCCTTCCTACGTTCTAGATCCAAATGCCAAACACTTGAACTAGAAATCTTGAAGGACAGTCGGATCCAACTCGATTAGAACCTCTCGCCTCGGATTCTTTGGCGATCCAACTCGATTAGGGGTTTTTGCGAGATGGCCTCGGATCAGACTGTTGCGACTGGATCCCAGCCCCTAGCTCAATTGGTAAGCTTTGTTCGACATTTTCTGGTCGGATTGATGTTTTTTTGTTATGTATGTTGGAATTTTATCACATCCTTTATCATTACCACCAGCTTGTGCATTAATTCTACACTGAAAGTAGCCATCTTGGGCACCCGGACGACACCGGCGACATGAAGTCGTTCACTACTATTCAAGTAAGCAAAATTATGGATTCGAAATTGAATAAAAATAATCGATGTTTTTGTGATGATGAGATGATTTTTAGGCAATCATCTTGGGCACCCGGACGACGCCAGCGACAGGAAGTCAGTCACTTCCCACCGTCATGTTTTTGGGATGATTTGAGGCAATTAATGATATACTAGATGATAAAATGTATAATAGATGGCCTGAATGGTTTTGGTCAATTTTGTTTGTTCTTTGTTTTGGTCTGGGCTGGTGTGATTTGATTCTAAAGATGCTCATTGTCTAATGCACTCTTTGTTTAAGGTATTATTCTGTTGAACTTCAAGACTCCAAATGTGTATTGGAAAATATTCTTTTTTCTGTTAAGAACAAATGCAACCACTATCAATTTATGACTCATATGGTTGTAATATATGCGATTTGGACCTCGAGGATGCCGAATTAAAATCCTAATATTGCTTCTCTCTCCATAAATTGTATGTATCTTTACATAGTCCTTCCGACATAAATTTAGCGGTTCTAGAAATTTTAATAATTCCAGAATGCTGCACCCCCATTAGTTATCGAATTTTTTATTGGAAATTGCTCTCAATGATGTCGTATAATAAAAGCAAAAGGTGAATATCATAATTTGCAGAAATATCTTTCGAACGGGTGGAGATGGACCGCACACGAATAATTGTAAAAACAGTTTTAAAAAAATGGTATGTCACGGGAAGCATCGGAAGGACACGCTTTTGAGATACAACTTACAAGAGAGTGATTTATTAATTCATTAATGTGTTCAATGCACCTGGCAATTCATTGCACCAGCTCATTCTGGGTCCCCAAGGATAAAGAGTAGAAACTTGGGTGAAAGAGTTGGTGCGTGTATTATTTAGCCAAAACTTTGTTATCATTAGTAGTAAACAATGATTAAAAGGAAGCAGATTACGAAGACGCCTGCGCTGAAGTTAAATTTTTTTTTCTTTAAATTTTGGAGGGGGAAATAATTTTTGGGGCCGAAGGCGCCCACGTCGAAGCTAAATTTTTGTTCGTTTAAATTTTGGAGGGGGAAATAATTTTTGGGTAGAACAAATATTTTGAGTGGATATCATAAATGAACCGTGCCCGAGGGCACGGGTTATGACTATCGATATCTATATATGAAACCACAACTCTTTTTGAATCCTAGGGCTGAGATTTAATCGTGGTAAATCAATGGTTGAGATTGGATTGTGTGAAAATTTTAGGTGGAAAGCTTAAATTTTGGGGGGAAAAGTGTCTTGGGAACCAAAACTTTGAAATTAAAAATTTTTTCTTAAAAATTGTGGAGAAGTATGATCCATTAAATTAAACATAAGGAGAAGTCGACTTCCGTTTAAGATTGTCATATATCAAAATTTTAACAGTTAATATAATATATCCCGAAATTATTTATGAAATGAACCGTGACGTGATAACCAAAATTAAAGATTTTAGATTATATGAATCGAAATAATTTGTTCGTTTAAAACTTAAAGCAGAAGTCCGTAAATAATTTAAATACCCTGAGGTTTGTTGTTCCGCACCGATGGCGCTATCGCAATTTTTTTACGCCGATTTTGTTGTTCCGCACCGAAGGTGCACGCTCAAGTTTTTTACGCTAATTTGTTGTTCCATGTCGAAGGCGCCCGTGCTGAATTTGTTGTTCTACGCAGAATTTGTTGTTCTGCGCCGAAGGTGCCCGTACCGGATATGTTGTTCTACGCAAAATTTACCGAAGGCAACCGCGTCGAATTTGTTGTTCTACGTCGAATTTGTTGTTCCGCGTCGAAGGCGCCTGCGCCATATTTGTTGTTCTGAGCCGAAGGCGCCCACGCCGAAGGTGCCCGTGCTCCTACATATTTTTACGCTATTTTGTTCTTTTTAAATTTTGGCTGTGAAAATAATTTTTTGGTGAACAACGATTTCGCGGGGAAAATTTTTACTTGAACCGTGCCCTCCTAGGGCTGACTAGGACAAGTCCCAGTCATCAGCAACGATCAGGATGCATCCACATCCTTTGCATCCAAGGGTTAAGGTTTAATTCAAAAAACCCCCACAATCACAATATTTGCATAGAGTACCGCCCCTTTCCCCTAATACCCTACACACACACACACACACACACACACACACACACACACACACACATGCTTTGCACTTCCTCCATGCATTTTCGAGCGTTTCTCTTTTGGCCCGGCTTAAATTTTTTTCCGGCACCTGCGTCGAAGCCGCCCCGCTAAATTTTTTGTTCTGCGCCGAAGGCGCCCACGCCGAAATTTTTGTTCCGTGCCGAAGGCGTCCGTGCCGCTAAAAATTTTTACGCTACTTTTTTGTTCTTTTAAATTTTGGTTGTGAAAATAATTTTTTGGGGAACAAACATTTTGCAAGGGAAGATCTTAAATGAACCGTGCCCGCGGGCACGGGTTATGACTAGCGTGTGTGTATATATATATATATATATTATACATTTGATAGCGATATTTTAATCCAAGGGCTGACTAGGACAAGCTGACTAGGACAAAGGGGTTGATAGAAAGACGACTATGATTAAATCTAGAGAAATGAATGGTAGGGATGAAGCTTTGAGATTAAGGGTTTGTATTTTAACACATACTTTTGATATTTGTGGGTCCCATTTGATAGCAACAGATTTTGTTTGGAGAGTGCACTAGCCTTGAATCATTTTAACTCAGAAATTAACTCGGGGATATCAACAGCCGGTTTGGGGAAGATCAAGATGCATTTTTGGGGGAGAGTTTCCCAAAGCACCTCTTTCTCTTCCCCAAAATTATTTCCCCAACATCATTTCTCGCAAGCAGCAAGATCTTTGTTCTTCGCAAGCATCAACATCATTCCTCTTTGCTCTTCCCAAAGAAACACACGGCTTCTTGCTTGCCGCAGATCTGAAGATATGGTTTGTTGCTGAGTGTGTTTTTATGTTCCATAGCACACGGGTTTTTGCTTGGCGCAGATCTGAGTCTTCTCGCAAGGTACTGAGTCTTTTCGCAAGATCTGACAACAAGATCAATTCATTCTCGCATGTTGAGGAAGAAAGCAGCAAGGGCATGACTACAGGTACTCACAAGGTAATAACAGCAAGATCAAGCCAAGTATTTTGCCTTCACTATTCTCGCAAGGTTCTAGCAATATCAAGCTAGCCTAATCAGCAAACAATGCCAAAACAGGACATTGATGAAGGAAGACGATGTAGGAGAGGACAATCTGGTGGTTCCTGAGGTCGACGATGCGGAAGAGGATGATCCAGTGGTTCCCAAGATCGATGTGTTCCATTCCCATCGGCACCCACCCAGCCCCATCCCCTTCTTCAATCTAAAAATATCATTTTATCTTTTATTCCTTTGTTGCAGAACAGGACCGGCTACTGAAGCAGGAGACCAGCATCGAAATTGATTTTTTTGACGATCCTACATTCTAGATCCGAACGCCATATACGTTGGGCCTACCCCTCAAGCACAGCATGCCCAAGGCACGGCATGTTATGGTACGAATAGATGTATGAACAAAATATTACGAGCTATTATATTGTTTAGGTGTATTCAATTAGTCTAATGCAGCAAAGGAGCAGCACATGAATTCATATACCATTAATGTAGATAGATATAAGTATTTTGTTACTTTGTGTCCACATTCAAATTTAACATTCTAGATTCGAGGGAAAGAGAGGGGGGCAGAGAGAGAGAGGGAGCCCTTCCTACGTTCTAGATCC
The DNA here is from genome assembly GCA_030789695.1 of Scilla litardierei. NCBI lineage: Eukaryota > Viridiplantae > Streptophyta > Magnoliopsida > Asparagales > Asparagaceae > Scilla > Scilla litardierei. Next base: position 60,148,758 of record CM061135.1, on the reverse strand, counting down.
GAACGCCAAACACTTGAATCTTGAAGGACAGTCGGATCCAACTCGATTAGAACCTCTCGCCTCGGATTCTTTGGCGATCCAACTCGATTAGGGTTTTTTGCGAGATGGCCTCGGATCAGACTGTTGCGGCTGGATCCCAGCCCCTAGCTCAATTGGTAAGCTTTGTTCGACATTTTCTGGTCGGATTGATGTTTTTTTGTTATGTATGTTGGAATTTTATCACATCCTTCATCATTACCACCAGCTTGTGCATTAATTCTACACTGAAAGTAGCCATCTTGGGCACCCGGACGACACCGGCGACATGAAGTCGTTCACTACTATTCAAGTAAGCAAAATTATGGATTCGAAATTGATTAAAAATAATCGATGTTTTTGTGATGATGAGATGATTTTTAGGCAATCATCTTGGGCACCCGGACGACGCCAGCGACAGGAAGTCGGTCACTTCCCACCGTCATGTTTTTGGGATGATTTGAGGCAATTAATGATATACTAGAGGATAAAATGTATAATAGATTGCCTGAATGGTTTTGGTCAATTTTGTTTGTTCTTTGTTTTGGTCTGGGCTGGTGTGATTTGATTCTAAAGATGCTCATTGTCTAATGCACTCTTTGTTTAAGGTATTATTCTGTTGAACTTCAAGGCTCCAAATGTGTCTTGGAAAATATTCTTTTTTCTGTTAAGAACAAATGCAACCACTATCAATTTATGACTCATATGGTTGTAATATATGCGATTTGGACCCCGAGGATGCCGAATTAAAATCCTAATATTGCTTCTCTCTCCATAAATTGTATGTATATTTACATAGTCCTTCCGACATAAATTTAGCGGTTCTGGAAATTTTAATAATTCCAAAATGCTGCACCCCCATTAGTTATCGATTTTTTTATTGGAAATTGCTCTCAATGATGTCGTATAATAAAAGCAAAAGGTGAATATCAAAATTTGCAGAAATATCTTTCGAATGGGTGGAGATGGACCCCACACAAATAATTGTAATAACAGTTTTAAAAAAATGGTATGTCACGGGAAGCATCGGAAGGACACGCTTTTGAGATACAACTTACAAGAGAGTGATTTATTAATTCATTAATGTGTTCAATGCACCTGGCAATTCATTGCACCAGCTCATTCTGGGTCCCCAAGGATAAAGAGTAGAAACTTGGGTGAAAGAGTTGGTGCGTGTATTATTTAGCCAAAACTTTGTTATCATTAGTAGTAAACAATGATTAAAAGGAAGCAGATTACAAAGACGCCTGCGCTGAAGTTAATTTTTTTTTCTTTAAATTTTGGAGGGGGAAATAATTTTTGGGGCCGAAGGCGCCCACGTCGAAGCTAAATTTTTGTTCGTTTAAATTTTGGAGGGGGAAATAATTTTTGGGGAGAACAAATATTTTGAGTGGATATCTTAAAGGAACCGCGCCCGAGGGCATGGGTTATGACTATCTATATCTATATATGAAACCACAACTGTTTTTGAATCCTAGGGCTGAGATTTAATCGTGGTAAATCAATGGTTGAGATTGGATTGTGTGAAAATTTTAGGTGGAAAGCTTAAATTTTGGAGGGAGAAGTGTCTTGGGAACCAAAATTTTGTAAATAAAATTTTTTTCGTAAAAATTGTGGAGAAGTATGATCCATTAAATTAAACATAAGGAGAAGTCGACTTCCGTTTAAGATTGTCATATATCAAAATTTTAACAGTTGATATAATATATCCCGAAATTATTTGTGAAATGAACCGTGACGTGATAACCAAAATTAAAGATTTTAGATTATATGAACCGAAATAATTTGTTCGTTTAAAACTTAAAGCAGAAGTCCGTAAATAATTTAAATACCCTGAGGTTTGTTGTTCCGCGCCGATGGCGCTAGCGCAATTTTTTACGCCGATTTTGTTGTTCCGCACCGAAGGTGCATGCTCAAGTTTTTTACGCTAATTTGTTGTTCCGTGTCGAAGGCGTCCATGCTGAATTTGTTGTTCTACGCAGAATTTGTTGTTCTGTGCCGAAGGTGCCCGTACCGGATATGTTGTTCTTCGCAAAATTTACCGAAGGCAACCACGTCGAATTTGTTGTTCTACGTCGAATTTGTTGTTCCGCACCTATGGCGTTTGTGCCATATTTGTTGTTCTGAGCCGAAGGCGCCCCACGTCGAAGGTGCCCGTGCTGCAAAATATTTTTACGCTATTTTGATTTTTTTTTAATTTTGGCTGTGAAAATAATTTTTTGGTGAACAACGATTTCGCGGGGAAAATTTTTACTTGAACCGTGCCCTCCTAGGGCTGACTAGGACAAGTCCCAGTCATCAGCAACGATCAGGATGCATCCACATCCTTTGCATCCAAGGGTTAAGGTTTAATTCAAAAAACCCCCACAATCACAATATTTGCATAGAATACCGCCCCTTTCCCCTAATACCCTACACACACACACACACACACACACACACACACACACACACACACGCTTTGCACTTCCTCCATGCATTTTCGAGCGTTTCTCTTTTGGCCCGGCTTAAATTTTTTTCTGGCACCCGCGCCGAAGCTGCTCCGCTAAATTTTTTGTTCTGCGCCGAAGGCGCCCACGCCGAAATTGTTGTTCCGTGCCGAAGGCGTCCGTGCCGCTAAAAATTTTTACGCTACTTTTTTGTTCTTTTAAATTTTGGTTGTGAAAATAATTTTTTGGGGAACAAACATTTTGCAAGGGAAGATCTTAAATGAACTGTGCCCGCGGGCACGGGTTATGACTAGTGTGTGTATATATATATCTATTATACATTTGATAGCGATATTTTAATCCAAGGGCTGACTAGGACAAGCTGACTAGGACAAAGGGGTTGATAGAAAGACGGCTATGATTAAATCTAGAGAAATGAATGGTAGGGATGAAGCTTTGAGATTAAGGGTTTGTATTTTAACACATACTTTTGATATTTGTGGGTCCCATTTGATAGCAACAGATTTTGTTTGGAGAGTGCACTAGCCTTGAATCATTTTAACTCAGAAATTAACTCGGGGATATCAACAGCCGGTTTGGGGAAGATCAAGATGCATTTTTGGGGGAGAGTTTCCCAAAGAACCTCTTTCTCTTCCCCAAAATTATTTCCCCAACATCATTTCTCGCAAGCAGTAAGATCTTTGTTCTTCGCAAGCATCAACATCATTCCTCTTTGCTCTTCCCCAAAGAAGCACACGGCTTCTTGCTTTTTGCAGATTTGAAGATATGGTTTCTTGGTGAGTGTGTTTTTATGTTCCATAGCACACGGGTTTTTGCTTGGCGCAGATCTGAGTCTTCTCGCAAGGTACTGAGTCTTTTCGCAAGATCTGACAGCAAGATCAATTCATTCTCGCATGTTGAAGAAGAAAGCAGCAAGGGCATGACTACGGGTTCTCGCAAGGTAATAACAGCAAGATCACGCCAAGTATTATGCCTTCACTATTCTCGCAAGGTTCTAGCAAGATCAAGCTAGCCTAATCAGCAAACAATGCCATAACAGGACATTGATGAAGGAAGACGATGTAGGAGAGGACAATCCGGTGGTTCCCGAGGTCGACGATGCGGAAGAGGATGATCCAGTGGTTCCCAAGATCGATGTGTTCCATTCCCATCGGCACCCACCCAGCCCCATCCCCTTCTTCAATCTAAAAATATCATTTTATCTTTTATTGCTTTGTTGCAGAACAGGACCGGCTACTGAAGCAGGAGACCAGCATCGAAATTGATTTTTTTGGCGATCCTACATTCTAGATCCGAACGCCAAATACGTTGGGCCTACCCCTCAAGCACAGCATGCCCAAGGCACGGCATGTTATGGTACGAATAGATGTATGAACAAAATATTACGAGATATTATGTTGTTTAGGTGTATTCAAATAGTCTAATGCAGCAAAGGAGCAGCACATGAATTCATATACCATTAACGTAGATAAATATAAGTATTTTGTTATTTTGTGTCCACATTAAAATTTAACATTCTATATTCGAGGGAAAGAGAGAGGGGGGGGGAAGAGAGAGAGAGGGAGCACTTCCTGCGTTCTAGATCCGAACGCCAAACACTTGAACTAGAAATCTTGAAGGACGGTCGGATCCAACTCGATTAGAACCTCTCGCCACGGATTCTTTGCCGATCCAACTCGATTAGGGTTTTTTTGTGAGATGGCCTCGGATCAGACCGTTGCGGCTGGATCCCAGCCCCCAGCTCAATTGGTAAGCTTTGTTCGACATTTTCTGGTCGGATTGATGTTTTTTTGTTATGTAGGTTGGAATATCACATCCTTCATCATTACCACCAGCTTGTGCATCAATTCTACACGGAAAGTAGCCATCTTGGGCGCCCGGACGACACTGGCGACATGAAGTCGGTCACTACTATTCAAGTAAGCAAAATTATGGATTCGAAATTGATTGAAAATAATCGATGTTTTTGTGATGATGAGATGATTTTTAGGCAATCATCTTGGGCACCCGGATGACGCCAGCGACATGAAGTCGGTCACTTCCCACCGTCATGTTTTTGGGATGATTTTAGGCAATTAATGATGTACTAGTGGATAAAATGTATAATAGATGTTCTGAATGGTTTTGGTCAATTTTGTTTGTTCTTTTTTTTGGTCTGGGCTGGTGTGATTTGATTCTAAAGATGCTCATTATCTAATGCACTCTTTGTTTAAGGTATTATTCTGTTGAACTTCAAGGCTCCAAATGTGTCTTGGAAAATATTCTTTTTTCTGTTAAGAACAAATGCAACCACTATCAATTTATGACTCATATGATTAAAAGGAAGCAGATTATGAAGACGCCTGCGCTGAAGTTAAATTTTTTTTCTTTAAATTTTTGGAGCCAAAGGCGCCCGCGTCGAAGCTAAATTTTTGTTTGTTTAAATTTTGGAGGGGAAATAATTTTTGGGGAGAACAAATATTTTGAGTGGATATCTTAAAGGAACAGTGCCCGAGGGCATGGGTTATGACTATCTATATCTATATATGAAGCCACAACAGTTTTTGAATCCTAGGGCTGAGATTTAATCGTGGTAAATCAATGGTTGAGATTGGATTGTGTGAAAATTTTAGGTGGAAAGCTTAAATTTTGGGGGGAAAAGTGTCTTGGGAACCAAAACTTTGAAATTAAAAATTTTTTTGTAAAAATTGTGGAGAAGTATGATCCATTAAATTAAATATAAGGAGAAGTCGCCTTCCGTTTAAGATTGTCATATATCAAAATTTTAACAGTCCATATAATATATCCCGAAATTATTTGTGAAATGAACCGTGACGTGATAACCAAAATTAAAGATTTTAGATTATATAAACCGAAATAATTTGTTTGTTTAAAACTTAAAGCAGAAGTCTGTAAACAATTTAAATACCCTGAGGTTTGTTGTTCCGCGCCGAAGGCGCCTGCGCAATTTTTTTACGCCGAATTTGTTGTTCCGCGCCGAAGGTGCCTGCACAAGTTTTTTACGCTAATTTGTTGTTTCGTGTCAAAGGCGCCCGTGTTGAATTGTTGTTCTACGCAGAATTTGTTGTTCTGCGCCGAAGGTGCCCGTACCGAATATGTTGTTCTACGCAAAATTTGCTGAAGGCAACCGCGTCGAATTTGTTGTTCCACGCCGAAGGCGCCTGTGCCATATTTGTTGTTCCGAGCTGAAGGCATCCACGTCGAAGGTGCCCGTGCTGCTAAATATTTTTACGCTATTTTGTTCTTTTTAAATTTTGAATGTGAAAATAATTTTTTGGTGAACAATGATTTCGCGGGGAAAATTTTTACTTGAACCGTGCCCTCCTAGGGCTGACTGGGACAAGTCCCAGTCATCAGCAACGATCAGGATGCATCCACATCCTTTGCATCCAAGGGTTAAGGTTTAATTCAAAAACCCCCCACAATCACTATATTTGCATAGAATACCTCCCATTTCCCCTAATACCCAACACACACACGCTTTGCACTTCCTCCATGCATTTTCGAGCGTTTCTCTTTTGGCCCGGCTTAAATTTTTTTCTGGCACCCGCACCGAAGCCGCCCCGCTAAATTTTTTGTTCTGTGCCAAAGGCGCCCACGCTGAAATTGTTGTTTCGTGCCGAAGGCGGCCGTGCCGCTAAAAATTTTTACGCTACTTTTTTGTTCTTTTAAATTTTAGCTGTGAAAATAATTTTTTAGGGAACAAACATTTTGCGAGGGGATATCTTAAATGAACCGTGCCCGCGGGCACGGTTCATGACTAGTATATATATCTATATATTAAAACACAAAGGTTTTTGAATTCTAGGGCTGATTGGGACAAGCTGATGTCATGCTCAAGTATAAAGAGGTTGATAAAAGAATGGCTAGGATTTAATCTTGGTAAAAGAAGGGTTGAGATGAGTGTTTGGAAAACCAACCACTTTTTTCCTTTTGTTTTCAAACCCCCCACAATCACTACATTTGCGCAGAATACCACCTATTTTCCCTTTTTGCTAAAAAAACCCTCTCATTTCACTTTTTACCCACACACCATATACACACACACTTATGCACTTCCACCCTTCGCGCCGAAGGTGCCCGCTAAATTTTTTTACGCTAATTTGTTGTTCCGACTCAAGGGCGCCCTCGCCGAATTTATTGTTCTACGTCGAATTTGTTGTTTCGCACAAATTTGACTGTGTAAATAATGTTTGGGAACAAACATTTCGTGGGTGAAAATCGTAAATGAACTGTGCCCGCAGGCACGGGTTATGACTAGTATATACTACATTTGACAACCTCTTTTGAATTCTAGGGCTGAATAGGACAAGATAAAGAGTGGCTGAGATTTGATCTTGGTAAATCAATGGTTGAGATTGGATTTTGTGAAAATTTTAGTGGGAAAACATAAATTTTGGGGGAAAAAGTGTCTTGGGAACCAAAACTTTGAAATTAAAATTGTCTTGGGAAAGATAGTGGAGATTAAATTTTGGGGGGAAAATTTCTTGGGAACCTAAACTTTGAAATTAAAAGTGTCTTGGGAAAGATAGTGGAGAAGCATGATCTATTAAATTAAACAAAGTAAAAAAATTAGCGGAAAAAAATTTAAGTTAATACCCTCACCGAAAACTACACTGACATTTGTTGTTTCGTTTGGCAACCGCTAAATTTTTTTATGCTAGTTTGTTGTTTCGCACTGAAGGCGTCCTCACCGAATTTGTTGTTCTGCACCGAAGGCCGCTTCGAATTTGTTGTTCCGCGCAAAAGGCGCTCATGCATTGTACCGTGCCGAATTTGTTGTTTCGCACCGAAGGCGCCCTCACCGAATTTGTTGTTCTATGCCGAAGGCCGCACTGAATTTGTTGTCCCGCGCAAAAGGCGCTCGTGCGTGCATTGTACCGTGCCGAATTTGTTGTTTCACGCCGAAGGCGCCCGCTAAATTTTTTACGCTAATTTGTTGTTCCACGCTAAAGGCACCCTCGTTGAATTTGTTGTTCGATGCCGAAGGCCGCGTCGAATTTGTTGTTTCACGTCAAAGGCGCTCGTGCGTTGTTCCGCGTCGAATTTGTTGTTCTGTGCCGATGGCGCTCACATCGAATTTTTTTCTACGCCGAATTTGGTGTTCAGCGCTAAAGGGGCCGGCGCCGAATTTGTTGTTCCACGCCGAAGGCGTCCGCGCCGTATTTTTTGTTCTAGGCCGAAGGCGCCCGCACCGTATTTTTTGTTCTACACCGAATTTGGTGTTTCGCCTTCTCGCCAAATTTGTTGTTCCGCGTCAAAGGCGTCCGTGCCGAATTTGTTGTTCTGTGCTGAGGGTGCCACTAAATTTTTTTACGCTAATGTATTGTTCCATGCCAAAGGTTCCCTCGCCGAATTTGTTGTTCGACGCCGAATTTGTTGTTCTGCACCGAAGGCTGTGTTGAATTTGTTGTTTCGCATCGAAGGCTGTGTCGAATTTGTTGTTTCGCGTCGAAGGCGCTCACGCATTGTTCCGCACCGAATTTGTTGTTCCGCGCCGATGGCGCTCACACTGAATTTTTTGTTCTACGCCGAATTTGGTGTTCCGCATCAAAGGTACCTGCGCCGAATTTATTTTCCACGCCAAAGGCGTCCACGCCGTATTTGTTGTTCCGTGTCGAAGATACCCACGCCGAAGGTACTCGTGTCGCTAAATATTTTTACGCTAATTTCTTGTTCTTTTAATTTTTGGCTGTGGAAATAATGTTTTCGGAAACAAAGATTTCGCGGGTGGAATTCTTAAATGAACCGTGCCCGCGGGCACGGGTTATGACTAGTGTGCGTGTGTGTGTGCGCGCGTGCGCGCATATAAAGAAACATGTTATGTAAGCAACAAGATAATGATCTGAATTTAATAAAGAGCATATGTACGACTAATATGTAAACTTGAATATTTTAGCTAATGCACATGTGGTGATGATAAGGATCAAACAAATACTGAAAATCAAGTATTGGCAATTAATAGATTATGACATGAATAGATTAAACAATATGTAACTAAAATATGCCCCGCCATCGGAAGCTACCCGTGGCGCTACTTATCGACCCTATAATCCAGGGAGACGGTCAAGTTGCTTGCCTCCATTTTGTGTGAGTTGGAGGTATCCATAAAGCGGATCCAGTCACTCCCACACCCTCTGTGACAATGGACTACCCCAGTCTCACCAGTCAAGTCGAGTGTCAGGTCAACAATATGTGTTATATACAATCAAGTCTGTATTTTATACTGCCATGTATTCCCATAAAGCCCAACAAGTCATGTAATTGTTCTGTGCAATTCTGTAATGGCATATATGTATGCACATGTCCACATCATCAATAAGTCATGCAAATAGTTATATGAAGATTCATGATAAGTGACATGTCAACAATGTACAATATGTTCATTTTTACTATTTTAATCGGGCAACTTTATGTAAAAATTAATTCAAATATGCGAACAGCTAAGCATATGAATTTATTTAAGCAGAAAATAATTTTTTGAGGCTAACATGTAGTTTTAATAATTTTTAAACAATTAATACTATTTTTTTGAATTAAAACAAGTAATAATTAAATTTTGAAATTAAAAATGAATTATCAATAATGTTCAACATTTAATATCTTGAAACATAGACGTCATAATTTTATGAATGAGATTTCATATTTTTTTATTTTAACTAGTAGAATCATATCTTTTATGTCCTTCCGATTTTGCAAATTACGACAAAGATAAACTAATTTACTAAATTAAACATAAATATGATAAATAAAAAAATTATTTACGGGCAAGATACTTGCCTGATTTTAGTGATCCTTGTGTTGGGATGCTCCTGGAAGGGCGCATGATTTTCTGTAGCCTTACCTTTTAATATATTTATTATTATTATTAATTCATATAAATATTTTTTATTTTTCACTCTCACTCTCACTCTCACTCTCACTCTCACTACTCTTCTTTCGTTCTTCTCTGTTATTTCATTCTTCTCTTTTTTTTATTTTTGCTACGTGCTGTAGGGAGCCACGATAGCCACGCGGGGGAGGGGTGGAGCTCCGATGGAGCTTGGGTGGAGGAGGAGCTCTCAACTTGCAATGGGGGAGATTAGTGCAGTGGGACGGAGAGAGCAGTAGGTGAACAGGGCGAGGAGAGTGAAGGTCTTTGTGTTCTCGGGTGCTTGTGGGGCCGTGGGGATAGCGGAGGGGCCGGGATGCTCGTGGTCATGCTCGGGGTTGCATGGGAAGAGGGCAGTGGCTCATTGCACGGTTGGAGTGCAGGGATGGCCTTTATGGCTTGCAGCCAAGCCAAACGATAGGGGGCCGGGTGTGGGTGATGGTCTGAGCTTGCTCCAACAAAGGAGGATGGACATGGGATGGGGGTCGGATGTGATGGATCGTGGGTGCAATTGGGATGTCATTGATTTGGTTGTCGGCAGGGGGTGGCTACACATAGGGGAGCTCGATGACATAGGAAGGAGCTTGGGGGAGTGGCGTTTGACCAAGCATGGGCGAAAGAGCTCCGGGGAGCTTGGTTGACTCCGCGATGGGTGCAAGGTGTTCACAGTGAAGGGGATGGTGCTCTAGCTAGGGGTGGGGTTGTGAGTGCGCCCGGGTCCAAGGGGGAGGTGGCGCACGTTGGCATGGTGGCTCAGCAAGGGTGGCGACCATGGGTTGATGGGGAGGCGTCGATAGTGTGAGGGATGTATTGGTGGAGCTGGGAGGGCGAGGGAGAGGGGGTGGCCACTGGAGAGAATGGGCACCGAAGTTGGGAGGGGAAGGAGGAGGAGGAGTGGGGGTTTATATGACGAGGGAGCTTTGGGAGGGATTGTTGGATGAATAAGTAGAATGAGAAGGAGAGTTGATGATGAAGATGAAGAAGAAGAAGAAGATGGTATGGTTGTAGTAGTTATTGTTATTGGTGTTGGGTGAAGAGACGAAGAAGGGGAAGATAGTGTTGATGATGATGGTGTTGTGTGAGTTTGGATCTTTGGTGTGGGAGGATGAGCTCGAGGGCTTGCGGTTGGGTCGATGATGATAGAGGCAGAGCTTGTGGATGTTTAGCACCTGCGATTGGCGTCGCCAGAGCTCAACATGAATGGTCGGTAGTGAAACAAGGTAGGTAAGAGACACGTCAGGGCTTGGGGGGAGAGAGATCTTATGTATTGGTGTTTTAGACCAATATTAATTTGATGATGATCACAACATTACGTTATTGCTAATGACTCTCAATGTTTTAGTCTCATGTTTAACTGTTGAAGAATAACATTTTGGATACTAAGAGCTTGATGAAAGGATGTACATCAAGATGAGCATTGCCAAAGCTTAGAACTTGATGAAAGGAAGCTCATCAAGTGGTGCCAAAGCTTGGAAGATGATTACGAGATCAAGGCTACTCAAGCTTGAAGGCTTATAGACTCTAGGAGAAGCAAATTGTAATCCATGTAATATTTTATTACTTGCTTTCCTCTTTATGAGTCTAGGACTTTGTAATTCCTTGATAGATGGTCATAATCATTCATGCATATGCATTAACCATCTTAGTGAACCTTAGGATCTTCATAGAAATCAATCATATAGGTTTCCCCTTGCCATGAACTTAATTGGAGTTTCTGTCTTTCCTACATGTGCCTGCTGAAGGTAGGCCAAGCGACTGGTGATCACCAGGTGCCTGGCCCGCCTTCTACAGGTGGCTGTGATGCACTGGCTTAAGTTAAATTTCCTTGACTCTACCTTAAGATTTTGGTGCAGGTGACTGAAGTACAAAAGACAGGCGCCTGCCAACCATCAGGCGCCTAGACAATGTTCTTCAGTCGCATATATGTCAAAGTGCGTAACTTGTCAATTCTGTGCATCACTCCATCTTGTGTGTCAGTCGACTGATGTAGAGTTTACAGTCGCCTGTCAATCCTCAGGTGCCTGGACTTTGTTCATCAGTCGCCTGAATGCACAAGTGCGTAAGTTGACATTTCTCAGCTCCATTCCATCCCATGTGACAGTCTCCTGACGAAGTTCTTACAGGCACCTGCACAGCTGTATAGGCACCTGTGTAATCTTCTATAGTCACCGGTCCTTGCTCAGCTTATAGCCGTTGGGATTATTATAGCCGTTGATCAAGCGCCTAATTCTTCTTCAGCAGTCGCATGTCCATGACGTTTCAGCCCAAAATCTAACCGTTGCAGAATTCTATATTTTGGCTTTTTTGCTTGATTTTATGGGGTTTTCTTGGCTTCCTATATATAGGAGTGTGCTCGGTTCTATTAGAACTTTTAGTTGATATTAAAGATCATTAAGAATATCAAAGCCACTCCTATGTCTCATTTTCCCTCATTAGAGCTCTAATCCTCTTCATGCATTGAAGCTAGCTCCAGGGAAATCCTCCAAGTGCAATCAAATCTCATCTCAACACTTGGAGATCCTCTTCCATACCTTGCATTCATTATTGAGTAAGTTCATCCATCAAGGCATATGTAAGAGTCTATTTATTTCATCTTTTTGATTGAAACCCTAACTCTCTGTGTGGGAGTTTAACCCTTGTGTAGGGTTGGTTGAGTTGTAACCCTAATTCTCTTTGTGTGAGTTAGTTTACCTCTGTGTGGGAGTTTGACCCGAGTGTAGGGTTGGTTGAGTCCTTGTGTAGGAAAAAATCCCTTATGTAGGGTATCCCTTGTGCAGGGTTTGTATTCACTACCTTGTGTAGGATAATAGTGAATATTTGGTGTGGCTGGATGTACCCAAGTTGGGGAACCAGGGTAAAATCTATTGTGTTTGCGTTTGCTTGATTGTGTGTATTAATTTCCTTTGCACTTATTATACCGCATTTGCAAGTTTAAATTTTAATTACACACTTGTTGCCATTACTCTATTCACCCCACATCTAGAGTGTTTGTTGTTAGTATTGCAAGGTAGACGATCCTTACAATTGGTATCGGAGCGAGGTTGAAGCATACAAACAACGATGGCATTCAACGCTTCATCAATGTCTCAAGAAGAAGGTCTATCAACTGTTCGACCCTTGCTCTTCAATAGAACAAATTATCCAAGTTGGAAGATTAAGATGATAATCTACTTGGAGGGTCAAAACCCATGCGATGTTACGGAGTGTCCTCTTATGAAGCCTATTACACCCGCGACTATAAGGACAAAGCAGAGAAGGATTTGATCAAATCCAATGCGAGGGCAATGAACACATTCCATTATGCCATCACTCCAAATGAGTTCAACTGCATTTCCATATACAAAACGGCCAACGAAATTTGGCATACATTGGAGATAACTCACGAAGAGACTTCAAAGGTAAAGAAATCTAAACAAAGTGTGTTTAGATCTAAATATGAATTGTTTAAGGTATAGGAAGGAGAGAGCATCTTTGAAATGTTCACAAGTTTTACGGATATTGTGAATGCTTTGGAAGAACTTGTGAAGGTGATTTCTCAAGAGGATCGAGTGGAGAAGATTCTTGACTCTCTTACAACTCAATGGGAGTCAAAGGCCAAATGTATTTTGGATTCATGTCACGCCCCGCTTCCCAAAACAGCGGAGGCGAAGCGTGACTAGGCCCGCTTAGGCCAGGGCTAAGGAGCCCTGACCTAATAAGCGTCTGTGTGGTACCAAGACGAAGGTGCAGGTCCCTGCATGTTAGTACAGAACAATAAAAGCACAAGAAAGCAAGAACATCACATTTATTCCAACATATCAAAAGTACCAAGTCTCAACGCCCGAAAGGCTACAGCAGCAGAAAAAAAAATCTAACGGTGCAAGCACCCAACCTAATCAAATAGCAAAAAGGTGCTACGCACCCAATGAAAGTAAATGGGTAACTCTGGAAACTGCAACGGGGAGTCTCTAGCTCTGGTCCTCCTCAGGATCGTACTCAGGATCAACGCTCTCTGGCTCGACGTCAGCTGGCAAGTCAGTCTCCTCAACGTACTCTGGCTTGGTCCCTGACGTACAACACCAAAAGAAGGAACTATACGTCAGGTAAGGTCTACAAGAAAAGGTTAGACCAAACTACAAGTGCACCAATTACTTAACAACGTTTTACTGGTTGATTAACATGATAAGGTTTTAACAACAGAAGTACACGCAACAGGAAAGTAAACACGACAAGTAGTGGTCGTAGTGAGTGCTACCGACCACTGGACTAGCCTACAGGTGTCAAGACAAGACAGAACACGGAAATCCAGACATGACAAGACAAGACACGAAAAGGGTTCACGCCTGTTCGGTTCGAGGGGGATCAGACCCTCTTGCCGCTTGCACGCTCAACCCTACCCCAAAACCCCAAGAATCGTGACAGGACAAGGGATCACTTGCTCTAGCTTGACAAGTGCCCTATTGCTCTCTGAGCTGTGTATCAGTACATGGGATCACCTGCTCTAGCTTGACAGGTGCCCAATTACCCATCAGGCTGTGAACTAGTACAAGGGATCACTCGCTCTGGCTTGGCGAGTGCCCTATTGCCCATCGGGCTATGCAAGATGGAACGGGACATGGAAGGGACATGACACGACAAAACAGGAGGGGTTGTACTAGGGTGTCCACAACTCACACACACACATGTCAATCCTATGATATCAAAATTGTTGTTGTTGGACTCAGATTTCGTTGTCAAATCTGAGCCATCAAGGGCGTCCCGTACGCTATCATTTCACGTCCAGTTCTCATCATTCCAAGATATCAATTCTAGCAAGACTAAGGCCTAAACATGGCCGAGAACGCAAGTGGTACACTTGCCTGTGGTGGCGAGTGCGTCGTCTCCCTGGCACGTCTCGTCCAAACGTCTCGTCGGCGGAAGACCATCTGAAAATCGTGACACGGCGACGGTGTCAGCTCATGATTTAGAATTCCTATTAGGGTTGTGTCTAGGTTATCGGTACTAACCTAATCGTCAAAAATCACATTTTTAATGTATTTAGCCTAGTCGACGATCTACCCTCTGTGCACATGCGAGAAGTCCATTCGTCGATTTATCTACGGTTGCACAACGTTTTAAAGAGGAGCGAAAAGTAAATTTAATTTGATTATGTTGCTGATTTTAATTAGGGTTTGATCATTTACGGTGGGGGTTTCTACGAGTTTAGGGGACCAACCTGAAAATGACGATTGCACAAAGATCCGGCGTCAGATCTGGAAAAGTGGAAGCTTAGCGTCGTCCGGAAATTCCTAGGCGGCGGGTAGCGCAGCGAGGAATGTTGGTTGTTGTTGATGACGTTGGCCTCCAAAGGTGATGACGAAGATCTTGGCGTCTCCCGCGGTCGTCGTCGTCGGATCTGAGATAGGATCACCACGCGAGAGGAAGAAATGGATCTTGGAAGAAAGAGCGCGGCCGGAGCTTGGCCGTGAATCTTAGATCTGATGGGAAAGGAAAAACAGGAGAGGGGAAAGGGAAATGAGGATGGAGGAGAAGAAGAAAGGAGATCGGATTGATCTCTTGAAGGTGGAGGGCCCACGGGAGGAGGAGGGACTTAGGGAAATGAAGGAGATAGGTTGGGGAAGACAATGGCGGGAAATAATGAGGAGAAAGGAAAAAGAACCACACGTTTAAATAAGAAAACGAAACGGCGGCTAGGTCAAAATTAGGGTTTCGGGGGTCAGCTAGTCGGTCTGAGAAGGGTGGTTGACCGACTAGTTTAAGAACTAGTCGGTCGGTCGTCTAACTGTGACCGACTAGAAGGCAAACAGAGAACAGTGTCGGTACATGGTTGATAGATTTAGTCGGTTTATGAAGGCTCGTCGACCGACTAGTTTGCAACCTAGTCGGTCGGCTAGTGTTCATTGACCGACTAAAGGATAAAAGTGGTCGACAAGAAGTTTTGAAAATTAGTCGGTCTGAGAAGAAAACTTAACCGACTAGTTCGTCAACTAGTCGGTCGGTATTCGTTCTTAAACCGACTAATGATAAACAGTAACTCGACTGTATGAAATGATCTCTAACTTAGTCGGTTTGCGAAGAAGTGTTGACCGACTAGTTCGAGAACTAGTCGGTCGATGGATGAACTTAGACCGACTAAGCGTAAACAGTAACTTAGGCGAAAAATCTGACAGAAACTAGTCAGTCCATGAAGAGTTTCTGACCGACTAGATTGACATCTAGTCGATCGGTCCTTGTTCTTGAACTGACTAAAGTGCACACCAAGTCTCCAAATGGAGTGCGAAGCTTCGGGATGAGTTCTAGGGACTCCTAAGATGGGTCTGGCTCTAAGACAAGAGGGTCATGAAGCACGCTAAGCTACAGATTGGGAAAAAGATACGGAAAAGAAAAGAAAGAAGGCGAACAATCACATATATATATAAATAAATATCATCATACAAAACCAGCCGTTACAAGTCAAATGACATGTCCAAATACACCGTTGAGGGGTGCATTAGGAATTTCATGGCGTATGAAGTAAAGATACAACATAAGAAGGAGATTCAACCATCCAAGCCCGAGAAGCCGGAGAAGCAAAAGGGGATTGCATTCCATGCTGAGAAGGAGCCAATCAAATGGAGAAAGAAATTCCATCGAGAAGCGTAAGTGAAGAAGATGGAGAGGATGAGGCTAGTGATGATTGTTGGATCTGGATCCTAGCCTAGAGGGGAGTGAATAGGCTTATGAAAATATTTTCGCGCAACCCACGAGAAATCACGTGTAGTTAAAAATACAAGCAGAGTAAATAAGAGGCAATCACAGAGTACACACATATTTACCCTGGTTCGGTCGCATCAACGACCTACGTCCAGCTCCAAGCAAATACTAGCATTAATAAGTTCCTTCTGTACACCTACAATGGGGTCCTAGCTCCAACTCTCCACCTAGACTGTACCACACTCAACAAAGTGCAGAACATAATCAACCTAGTAAATGCGTATCTTGACTGCACCAACACGTCAAGACCCTCTTGTCTAGCCCCAACCAGACAAGTCGCAAAGTAGAACACAAAAAGCTGGTAAAGTTTCCCCTACAGAGATTGTTACACTAATACACAAATATCAATGAGTAAAAGGGTTTAGAAATGCTTAGTTCGTGTCCGTGTAGTCGTCTCTGTCAATCAGCACGTCGTCAGCTCATGTTTGATGAAAACGGTGTCTCAATCTGAAGTTTGTATCTCAAGTTCTAGGTCAAATAGCTCTCTGGTCTGTGCACAAAGCAATTCCAGTTCAATCCAATTAATAGGCGGTCTATGCGTATAGTAATCCTTAATAATCCACGTCAACAGCCCATTTTGTATTCGTTTTCATGCACACCCCTTCGTCCGCTTTGCTTCGAATTAGGGCATGCAGCGCTACGGCGGCGGCGACTCGATGCATCCGGCAAGGGCGAGCTGAACTCCTCCACGGCAGTAGGAAGAGGATCTTCATGACGGTGATGTGTGGCTTAATGAGAGCTCCGGTGGTGACTCATCGTCTATGGCGTGTGGCAGCTTGAACGGCTACAGTGATGAACAACTCCGACCTCTCTTCTTCGACGGCGGCACCTCCGACGGCGTGGGCTTCCTCGACTCACCTCGACGGCGTTTCCTCTTCGACGGTGATCTCCACTTGAGCAACCCAACTCGACTTCTTCGACAGTGGCAAGAAAACTTCGACGATGGACTCCTCCTCGACGTCGATGACAGGCGCATCGACTTCGACGTGTGGGCTTTGGCGACGCTAGGGTATGCAACGAGCTTCTTCTTCGACGGTGAGGCTTTGAAGACGGTGAGTGGCAGCTAGGAGATCTTAACGGCGATGCATGAGAGATGACATGGAGTTTCCTTGGAGACGTCGATGGCAGCAAGAGATAGACTTTCTTTGAGACTTTCTTCGCTTGGAGACGTCGGATGAGGAACTCGCGGCTGTGAGGTGTCAATGGCAGCTTAACTCGACGTTGAAGACGACGGCGTGAAGTTGACAGCCGCAACAAAATGAAGATGAATGGTTAAGGTTTGAGATGACTTGCGGCAAGAAATAGGAGAGGCTATGATGATGGAGCTTTGGGTGTTTGGTCTCTTTTCTTGGCCGCAAGAGAGAATGATGATTTGCCTTGGAGAATTGAATAGCAAGAGGTTGCAGCAGGTTGAACGTTGAATACGCCGACTCCAATCTTTTTTGGCTGCTGCTATAGAGTTTAGGACTTGGCTATTTTCTTTTGGTTTGCTGCACTATGGTTTCTTTGAGTTGTCGCAACCCTCTCTGCTTTTTGGGATTGGTCGCATCTATTTTTGTTTCGTCGCGCCCATTAGCCCCTCTCCATGATGGGGGTTTTATAGGGATAGGGTTAGATATTGGTGTTTGGATAGGAATATGAAATGATAGGATTTGAGTAGCAATAAATCTCTATAATTGATTTGTTCCAATATTAAATTGATTTGAATCATTCCAATCTCCTTAGTCAATTAGACTTGATCCACATCTCTTTTCATCACTTGACAAAGTCCAATTGCTTTGTGCAATACATCTCTTCTCTTCCCAAATTGCTATATGATTAGCAAATACTCCATCTCTTAACTTTTTCATCTCTTGAACGAATTACCGTTTCGCCATTCATGAAAAAAAAACACTTAGCACACACGTTAATTAGCAACACACGTTTGTCATCATCAAACTAGAGATCCTAGATCATCGCATCCAACAATCTCCCTCTTTTGATGATGACAAACCCATAAAAGATTTGAGCAAATAAATGTGCATGTGTGAAGTGTGAGGGGTGAAGTGTGAGGAAGGAGGGAGGTAATGCAATATGAAATATACAATGAACAAGCATTACAAGCATTCACAACAAATGGCGTAAAGATAGGCATGCTCCCCCTCTTTCCGAGCTCCCCCTTGAACAAGTATTTCATGGTACAAGTGCAAGCTCCCCATTCAACAAATAATACCATATGATGTGACAACAATACCAAATCTTTTCCTTTCTCCCCCTTTGTTATCATCAAAAGTGGACTAATGAAGTTATCAAATACCACATGCAAAAATAAAGTATTATTGAGTATATCTAGCACTTGCATGTCATTTTCCATAAAGTAGACAATTCAAATTCATAGAAAATCATAATTTAGACTTCACCACCAATGTGTAAGTGTGACAATATAAACATTGAAGTACAAAGGGAGATTCAATTTAGAACATCAACCAAAGCAATCCACATTTTTCAATTATCATGAATTTCACTAGGATTGATTTTTCCCACCTCATTAAAAATGAGTTCAAGTTACCAAGCCCAAAAACATAGCCTATAAGGACTCTTAGATGTGGGGTTGGCATTACTTGACGAGTAAAATACACCAACGCTAAAGATTACCCATAAAGCATACGTTGGATACTTGTGGGGAATGTACTTGCCATGAATTGTATCCATTTTACATACTGAGCAATTTTCATGTAATTTTTTCTATTCGTTTCTTTTTGTGCTCAATTTTTATTCACGGCACTACACATCATATCCCTTAGATTATTCAGTTTTTATTCTTCCTACATTCACTTTCCAACATTCATCAAAAGAATCTCCAAAAGGACTAAAAGTTTAGTATACGTGGAAGTGCATATGTAGGTGTAGAAATCAAATTAATCATTTCATGAGGCATGTCATGGCTACCAAATAGTTTTTAACATGCGCATGTAGCTATAACAATAATACAATGATTTCTACAAAGGATATGAATGAACATTCAAAAAATAACACTTCTAATGAATCATAAAGAGGTATTCATTAAGCACATTTTTTTTATTTTTGGTTTTTCATTTTTTTATAAAGAACTAAAACAAACTTAAAAAGCAAACCACCAAGCAAACAAACAAAAATTAAGTCAAGCACACACAAAATCAATGAAGGTATGTAATGATGTGCAAAGAGGGAAAAGATATACCTTCGCGTCGTCATTTGACTAAGGAGCTAAAGAATGAAATGTTCAATTCATTGCTTCTCGCCAATTCTCCACCTCACCTACATGAAAGGTGTTAAGAGTGACCTTGGAATCCAACAAGGTCCACTAGTGTTAGTCATCAAAGTTTTAGGAACCCACAGTTGTTTGAACTTTATGTTTGTGTTTCTAAACTTACAATAATAGGATGTGTGACCAACACTATCACAAGTAAAGCACTTTGCATGCATATTTTTCACTATAGAGGGCACATTATGGAATTTCTTAAATTTGGGCTTTTCAACTTTTTTCAAACCAAATCCAAGTCCTCTTCTATTATTGCCATACAATTGATTTTCAAGTATGGTATCCAACAAATGTTTACCAATGGAAAATTTTCTTAATGACACTTCTAGATTAGAAACTTTTGATGTTAAAAATTTATTTTCATCCACAAGCAAAGTACATTTACTTATAAAAGCTCTCTTGTTTTCCTCTTACATCTTTTCAAACTCAATCATTTTTCTATTAAAGTCATTATCCAACATGCAGAATTTATCATTAAGCTCTCTAATCACATAGTCTTTTTCAGTTTCGAGCTTAGTCAAATCTTGCTTAAGCATGCTAATATCATTCAATAAGAAAGGACAAGTAAGACAAGTAGCTTTTTCAGACATGCTAGCTTTTGCTTTTTCTAATGACACAATTTTAGCTTTACATGCAACAAGTTTCTCTTTAAGAATATCCACTTCATCAGAAATGTCACAGTTTTCTTTTTGTAATTTAAAGCTAGCATCCCTATAATCATTTAACGTGAGTTCCAGCTCAATAATCTCATTTTGCATTCCTTTACAAACATCTAACAATTCAGTTTTAGTAAAGGAATTTACCTCATCGTTGTTTGCCATTAAACAGACGACAGCGGAGTGGGCTACCACCTCTTCATCCTCATCCTCAGCTTCACTGTCCATGTCCCAAGTTAGCATCTTAGCTTTACCTTTATCTTTAGCAACCTGAGTGGTCTCTTGTCTGCATTGCTTCGTGAAGTGTCCCTTTTTCCTGTATTTGAAGCATTCAACTCTATTAGCAGAATCTTGTTCAGAAGAATTTTTATCGTGATTAAAAGTGTTAGAGCGAATGAACCTTCTATGCATTTCTGATCATCCTTGAGGAGTTCTGACGAGCTTTCTGAAATTTCTAACCATTAGCACCATCTCCTCCTCATCATCTTCATCTTTGCTAGCTATCAGAGCAAGTGGCTTTGAAGCTTTTTCCTTCTCCTTAGGTTTCTCTCTTTCTTCAATATTTTGCAATTCAAGCTCGTGGGACATTAAGTTACATATCAAGTCCTCCTCCCTCATCTGCGATAGATCCTTCGCTTCTTGGATGGCGGTGACTTTAGGCCTGAAAGAGCTTGGCAGTGCTCTTAATATCTTCCTCACCTGTTCAAGGCTAGAATATTGCTTACCGAGCAAGCTAGACTTGTAGACGATGTTGGTGAACCTCGCAAACATCTCTGATATGGTTTCTGATGGTAGCATGCAAAATCCCTCGTACTCTGTGCTCAGAAGTGCAAGTCTAGACTCCTTCACCTATGACGTTCCCTCGTGTGTCACCTCCAATGTATGCCATATTTCCTGCGCAGTTAGACAATGTGAGATACGATTGAATTCAGATTTATCTAATGAACAAATGAGAGCATTCATAGCTTTAGCATTAAGAGAATAAAGTCTCCAATCATTGTCATCCCATTTATCATTAGGTTTAATCATCTCAACATTTTGTATTTTAATGACATGTGGTTTATAGCCTTTTTCAACAATTTGCCAAGCTTTATAGTCAATAGAAATTAAGTAGATTCTCATTCGATTTTTCCAATAAGCATAATCTACTCCATTAAATCTAGGGGACGATAAATGGACTGACCCTCATCAAAAGCACTATCAATGGGATTCATGATCAATCCTAGGCTAGATCCTAAAACCTGCTCTGATACCACTTGTTGGATCTGGATCCTAGCCTTGGGGGGTGAATAGGCTTATAAAAATATTATCGCGCAACCCACGAGAAATCACACGCAGTTAAAATCACAAGCAGAGTAAATAAGAGGCAATCACAGAGTATGCACAAATTTACCCTGGTTCGGTGCATCAACGACCTACGTCCAGCCCCAAGCAAATACTAGCATTAATAAGTTCCTTCTGTACACCTACAATGGGGTCCTAGCTCCAACTCCCCACCTAGACTGTACCACACTCAACAAAGTGCAGAACACTATCAACTTAGTAAATGTGTATCTTGACTGCACCAACACGTCAAGACCCTCTTCTCTAGCCCCAACCAGACAAGTCCCAAAGTAGAACACAAAAAGCTGGTAAAGTTTCCCCTACAGAGCTCGTTACACTAATACATGAATATAAATGAGTAAAAGGGTTTAGAAATGCTTAGTTCGTGTCTATGTAGTCGTCTTTGTCAACTCACACGTCGTCAGCTCCTGTCTGACGTAAACGGTGTCTCAATCTGAAGTCTGTATCTCAAGTTCTGGGTCAAATAGCTCTCTGGTCTGTGCACAAAGCAATTCCAGTTCAATCCAATTAATAGGCAGCCTGTGCGTATAGTAATCCTCAATAATCCACGTCAGCAGCCCATTTTCTATTCGTTTTCATGCACACCCCTTTGTCTGCTTTTCTTCGAATTAGGGCATGCAACACTACGGCGGCGGCGACTCGATGGCTCCGGCAAGGGCGAGCTGAACTCCTCCACGGCATCAGGAAGAGGATCTCGACGACGGCGATGCATGACTTAATGAGAGCTCCGGTAGTGACTCGTCGTCTATGGCATGTGGTAGCTTGAACGGCTACAACGACGAACAACTCTGACCTCTCTTCTTCGACGGTGGCACCTCCGATGGCATGGGCTTCCTCGACTCACCACGACGGTGTTTCCTCTTCGACGGTGATCTCCACTTGAGCAACCCAACTCGACTTCTCTGGCAGCGGCAAGAAAACTTCGGCGATGAACTCCTCCTCGACGTCGATGACAGGCGCTTCGACTTCGACGTGCGGGCTCCGACGACTCTAGGGTATGCAGCGAGCTTCTTCTTCGACGGCGAGGCTTTGAAGACGGTGAGTGGCAGCTAGGAGATCTGAATGACGATGCGCGAGAGATGACACGTCGTTTGCTTGGAGACGTCGATGGCAGCAAGAGATAGACTTGCTTTGAGACTTGCTTCGCTTTGAGACGTCGGATGAGGAATTCGCGGATGTGAGGTGTCAATGGCAGCTTAACTCGATGTTGAAGACGGCGGCGTGAGTTGACAGCCGCAATAAAATGAAGATGATTGGTTGAGGTTTGAAGATGACTTGCGACAAGAAATAGGAGAGGTTATGATGATGGAGCTTTGGGTGTTTGGTCTCTTTTCTTGGCCGCAAGAGAGAATGATGATTTGCCTGGGAGAATTGAATAGCAAAAGGTTACAGCAGGTTGAACGTTGAATACGCCGACTCCAATCTTTTTTGGCTGCTGCTATAGAGTTTAGGACTTGGCTATTTTCTTTTGGTTTGCTGCACCAGGGTTTCTTTGAGTTGCCGCAACCCTCTCTGCTTTTTGGGATTAGCGGCATCTATTTTTGTTTTACCGCGCCCATTAGCCCCTCTCCATGATGTGGGTTTTATAGGGCTAGGGTTAGATATTGGTGTTTGGATAGGAATATGAATTGATAGGATTTGGGTTGCAACAAATCTCTATAATTGATTTGTTCAAATATTAAATTGATTTGAATCAATCCAATCTCCTTAGTCAATTGGACTTGGTCCACATCTCTTTTCATCACTTGACAAAGTCCAATTGCTTTATGCATTACATCTCTTCTCTTCCCAAATTGCTATATGATTAGCAAATACTCCATCTCTTAACTTAGTCAGCTCTTGAACGAATTACCGCTTTGCCATTCCTGAAAAAACACGCTTAGTGTTGAGTATTGGACTTCTCCCTACTTGGTGTTAATGATGAGCAAACATAAATACTTGTGACTAATCCCCTGTTTTGCAGTTAATCCATTGCCTAAGCTTACTTTGAAGATCAACTAGCAATGGATGACTCACTAACGTGATTGAAAGCAAATGATATGAATTGGATGATCGTAGATTAATAATTAAAGTTTTGAAAAGACTTCAAGCTCATACGATGGAAAGAAGAGATTATTCGTCAATGTAATTTTTCTTTTATCTCTTCTAGTATGTAGCTTAGAAGTAGAACTATGATGGAGCACTCACACACATCTACTTTCGGTCATAGGACATCTCTAGACCTTTGTCCTTTGATCTCAATTCAATTCTCTTTTGTTTGTGCTAGGATTGTTTATAACAGCCGACTGCTTAATAGTTTACAGTCGCATGTCTCAAAAACAGTCGACTGTGTTTTGTTCTACAGTCACCTGTTATGCACAGACTATTACAATGCAGTTTTTGGGTCCTCTCTGATTATCTCGCACATGCTACTGTTGAACGTTTATCAGGTGCCTGTCTTAGCGACAGTCGATTGTGAATGGTTCATCAGTCGCCTGTCTCTCCTTGCCCAAACTCTGTTTGATCTGATTTCTACGGCCAGTCGACTTATGCTGTATATACAGTTGACTATCTATTAGATCAGTCGACTGTCTATGCTGCAACAGTCGCATGTCTGTAAATCTATTCTTTGACTCAGCTCTCTGGAAATTTCTCCTGTCTGTGACAGTCGTCTGTTTAAGGTTATACAGTCGCCTGTTCTGATTGACAGTCGAGTGTGTTCCTTGCATCAGTCGTCTGTCATATATCTTGTGATATTTCCAGTATTTCATCTAACTTACTCTTCTCTCGGCCAGTCGCCTATAGAAGAATGTACAGTCGCCTGTTGGTTTTACAGACGACTGTCTTGGCTTCATCAGTCGACTATCCACGTGGTAAGTTACTGTTATGAATTCTCACCTACCCTTGCTGACTGTGCAACAGGCGACTATGGTTTGTTCAACAGCCGACTGTTGCAAGTTCAGATTATATCCGTTGAGATTTTTCTCCCGGATTTCGATTGGGTTTTTGCCTAAACTGTTTTATGGATTTGAGAAAGCTATAAATAGAGCTTCTATTGTTTCATTGGAAGTGTTACGACCTAAAGATCATAGTAGCCCAACTCCCGCCCGGATCCGCTAACATACCCCTTTAGCTCACCATTTAACAATTAGGGCCGCCGCCCCGCAAACCTGGGGCATCACGGAGATAGGCGCGCCTTACGGCGCTCCCCGAAACGGCCGAGGCGAACAACTGTAGCCGGCCGAGGCGAACAACCGCAGCCGCCTGACCCACCGGGGGAGCACGTTAGGGGACGCTCGGGTAGCTAGGCCAGAGCTATTGACGGGCGCGGCCGGGCCGGACAACCCCCGACCGGAACGGCCCGTCCGATTCCCGCGAACCGCGGCGCCAAAAGTGAGCCAGACCTTTAGTTCGACGCTAACGACAAACAGCCTAGGATAAGGACACGACTAACACATACGTCACCCGACCGCCTGACAAAGCACCCCCAGGCGGCTGACCTGACCAGCGGTTAGTGCTTTCGGCCCTGACATCCCGACAAAAGCACCCCTCGGCCGTTGCGCCGCCTGACAGAAGCGGATCAGGAACTCCTGTTCCCGACGTCCTCGTCCGAAGCTTCCGCTGACACCCGAGCCAGCTCAGCACGCCTAGTCATCACCCGTCATGTATAAATACCTCCTCTCCTCTCCTCTTACGGAGAAGGGGTTAGAAAAACTCTCTCATCTTCTATCATTCACACACGAGAGCAAAGGTCCTCCATATCTTTGTTCTCCCACCTATAGCTCGTCACGCGAGGCGGACACACAGTTAGTCCGGCCGGTATGTCCAGCCCCCCATTTAAGCCCTTTTACTGACTTAGGCATCGGAGGGGCTAAGGGTTGAACCCCAACCCCGCCCTTCTGACGAGTTGTTCGTGCTGCAGGAGAGCTCGCCCCTTGGCCAAAGTCAGCGTCAGCCTCCCGCCGTCCAACCTTCCTCAGCTGCGTCCGACGAGATACGATCCCGTGAGCTCCACCGGCAACGGATCCAACCTCTTCATCCCACTAATCACTTGTAAAACAGCCTACCTAACCCCTCATTTCCATATAACCACCGTGCCCTTGGTTCCCCATAATACAAATTCATTGTACGCGAGTTCCACCTCGTAACAATTGGCGCCGTCTGTGGGAACGAAGGGTCACACCCATGTTAGACTCCATGCCGATTCCGCGGAACCCTGACCACGGCAAAGATCCAGTGGGACAGGAACCGCTCTCTCTGCAAATTACTCCAGCGTCCGAAGCCCTCCCGGGCGTGGGCACCGAAACTGAACCTACTTCATCCTACGTCGTCTTGAAAAGCTTCGAGGCTGTCACTCAGGCCGGGGGAGGCTATCAGACAACCGGAACGGGGCCGCCGCCCGGCCCCTCGGAGCCCCAGAACGTGAGGCGGAACCTCCGCCTTCAGTTCGAGGAGGAAGGAGAAAACAGGGGGCT
The DNA here is from genome assembly GCA_030789695.1 of Scilla litardierei. NCBI lineage: Eukaryota > Viridiplantae > Streptophyta > Magnoliopsida > Asparagales > Asparagaceae > Scilla > Scilla litardierei. The sequence continues at coordinate 60,122,956 of CM061135.1, read as the reverse complement.
CGCGGAGGAGATTGCGGCCCAGCAAAGACTCCTGGAAGAGGAGGTGGAAGTTGTGCGGCGGTGGAAGCGCCTAGGGGAGGCGGCCGTGGTGCAAAGGCGCTTGGACGAGGCGGCCGAGACCGCCCGAAAGGCCTACCAGGAAGAAGAGGCCGCCCGCCGCCAACTCCGCTTCATTGTCGCGGAACGCGAGAGGCTAAGGAGGGAAAACAGGAGCAACCGAGAAGTCCTGGAGAAGACGGCGACGGGCCGGTGGCCCGGGAACGGGCGGGACCCGTTGCTGAACGGGTCCCCGCCTGGAGAAGGCGGCCCGCATCACCAGCACCACCCCTCCGACACCCTGCACGAGGAAGCCGTTTGTCGACAACTACGCTTCCTCACCGCCGAGCGCGAGAGACTCCTTCGGGAGAATCAAGAACGGATGGAGGCCCGGGGAGAGCTGGCCGGGAGAACCTGGCGCTGGGATAACCAGAGCCCGCAACCCGTCGAGTCCTCGACCCGGGGAAGGAGCCCTGTCGGGCGACCGTCAGGCTACTCCCCGGGGACGGAGGACCGTCGACGGCCGAGATGTGATCGAAGCCAGACCCCCGAATGGCGGAGAGGGGACGCGCCGAGCCGCCCAACCTACCCGGAGGAGGCAACGCCACTTGCACGGTGGATCACGTCCGCCCCAAGGCCCATAAGGTTCAAACCCCCCCCCATTTGGTCACATACAACGGGAGGGGCGACCCCCTCACGCACGTGCAACAATACCGGGGGGCGATGGAGGCCCAGGACGTGGATGAGGCATTCCTATGCCGACATTTCTCCCAAATCCTGAGGGACACCGCGTTGGACTGGTACTTTGGCTTGCCCGCGAGGTCCGTAGGGAGCTTTGGCGAACTATCCCATAAGTTCTGCCAAGAGTTCCGGGCCGGGCGGACGAAAAAGAAGCCCTTAGACTATCTCAGCACGATAGTCCAAGGAGAAGGAGAGACAACGGGTAGATACCTCCGCCGTTTTCAGGAGGAGAGACGGGCGGTGGTGACGTGTGGCGATGAGGTGCTTATGCTGGCCTTCAAATCGGGGCTGCGGACTCGGAGCCTCCATAAATCCCTGCTCCGGGATCCGCCAACCGATTATGAGGCATTGGTTACTATGGCGGAGAGACACGTGTTGGCCGAGGAGACTCTCGGCGCCAAGGCCTTGTTCCCCCCGGCGAAACCCCCCCAAGGCGAACCCCGGTCACATCCACGGCCGAGGCAGGAAGAGGGACACCGTGGTCGCGACCAACTGGCCCGACCAAGGAGGGAACCACTCGGGCCTCGCCCGCAAGATCGACCTGGCACGGCGCGCGATTTCGCTCCGGCCCAAGGGCTCCCTCGAGTCGTCCCGAGACAAGAAGGCCCCCTACGGGCACATTACACGCAACTCAATGCCTCCTTGATTGAGGTGATGGCTGCGGCTACACGGGCCGGACTGCTGCCGGAGCCATCCCGAGAAATGAAGTCGGACCCCGCCCGGAGAGATTTTAAGAAATACTGCCGATACCACTGGGACCACGGCCACGACACCGACAACTGCTTCACCCTTAAAAGGGAAATCGAGCGGCTGATCCAGGCGGGCCACCTGGGGGACTTCGTCGGAGGCCGGAGACCGGACCGGGAAGACGGGAACCACCGAAGAGCACGGAGGGCGGACCCTCCGGCAGGCGACGAGCGGGAAGAGCTTCACCCCCCGAAACCCGTCATGCGCATAAACACGATATGCGGCGGGCCATCTTCGGGAGGGGCATCGTCGTCAGGCAAAAAGGCATATGCGAGACAAGTAATGACGGCGGGTCTTGGAGGGGACCAGAGAGGGAGAAGGATGGCCTACCCTCCCATTACTTTCAGCGACGAGGACCTAGAGGGGATCGAGCAGCCCCACGACGACGCCATCGTCATCGAGGCACAGATTGGGACGGCCATCGTCAGCCGCCTCCTGATCGACACCGGGAGTTCTTACGACATCCTGTTCATGTCCACAATCGGGAAGATGGGGTTAAGGCCGACGGACCTGAGACCCTGCACTGGACCCCTCGTCGGTTTCACCGGTCACTCGACCCCCATCATAGGAGTGATCACCTTACCGATAACCCTCGGAGAAGAGCCGCAGGTCGTCACTCGAATGACGCTGTTCGTTGTGGTCGACATTATGTCGGCGTACAATGGGATCATAGGACGACCTTACATGTTGGCCATTGGAGCGCTCCCCAGCCTCCTCCATCAGATGGTCAAGTTCCAGACCCCCCGAGGGGTGGGGATCGTACGGGGAAGCCAGAAGCTGTCTAGGAGCTGCTACGTAGGGTCGACCAAGCACAAAGGACCAGAGGTGAACCTGAAGATCGACTCCCTGAGGCGGAGTTATGACCCCCACCAGCCAGAGTTAGCTCCAGCCGATGCCACTGCCGAGGGAAATAGGATCGACCACACGCCCACCGCCGCCACCACGCCCCCCCATGAGAAGGACGGGCAAATCACTCCAAGGGGCGCGGTGCGCAGGTCGTGACATAGCCCGGAACTGTAAGTCCTGAACGAAGTACCTTGTTCCTTTCTTTTATATTCGAATTTTGCCTTTGCTGCATGACAATTTCAGTTCAACCCTCTCAAAGACTCCGGGGCAGGACCAATCCTCACCACCCAAACCGGAGAGGGGCACGGGCCGAGCTGCGTACTCACTCCCCCCAGGAAGACCTCTAGGGCAATCTCACTGAGCTTGGCCACCCAAACCGGAGCGCCATATGCGGGGTAGGCGACGGCCCAATACCCGTCCGACTATAGAGGCTGCGGGGAGGCGACGGCCCAATACCCGCCCTCTCAAAGACTCCGGGGCAGGACCAATCCTCGCCACCCAAACTGGAGAGGGGCACGGGCCGAGCTGCGTACTCGCTCCCCCCCAGGAAGACCTTCGGGGCAAGTTCACTGAGCTTGGCCACCCAAACCGGAGCACCATATGCGGGGTAGGCGACGACCCAATACCCGTCCGACTATAGAGGCTGCGGGGAGGCGACGGCCCAATACCCGCCCTCTCAAAGACTCCGGGGCAGGACCAATCCTCGCCACCCAAACCGGAGAGGGGCACGGGCCGAGCTGCGTACTCGCTCCCCCCCCAGGAAGACCTCCGGGGCAAGTTCACTGAGCTTGGCCACCCAAACCGGAGCGCCATATGCGGGGTAGGCGACGGCCCAATACCCGTCCGACTATAGAGGCTGCGGGGAGGCGACGACCCAATACCCGCCCTCTCAAAGACTCCTGGGCAGGACCAATCCTCGCCACCCAAACCGGAGAGGGGCACGGGCCGAGCTGCGTACTCGCTCCCCCCCAGGAAGACCTCCGGGGCAAGTTCACTGAGCTTGGCCACCCAAACCGGAGCGCCATATGCGGGGTAGGTGACGGCCCAATACCCGTCCGACTATAGAGGCTGCGGGGAGGCGACGGCCCAATACCCGCCCTCTCAAAGACTCCGGGGCAGGACCAATCCTCGCCACCCAAACCGGAGAGGGGCACGGGCCGAGCTGCGTACTCGCTCCCCCCCAGGAAGACCTCTGGAGCAAGCTCACTGAGCTTGGCCACCCAAACCAGAGCGCCATATGCGGGGTAGGCGACGGCCCAATACCCGTCCGACTATAGAGGCTGCGGGGAGGCGACGGCCCAATACCCGCCCTCTCAAAGACTCCGGGGCAGGACCAATCCTCGCCACCCAAACCGGAGAGGGGCACGGGCCGAGCTGCGTACTCGCTCCCCCCCAGGAAGACCTCCGGGGCAAGTTCACTGAGCTTGGCCACCCAAACCGGAGCGCCATATGCGGGGTAGGCGACGGCCCAATACCCGTCCGACTATAGAGGCTGCGGGGAGGCGACGGCCCAATACCTGCCCTCTCAAAGACTCCGGGGTAGGACCAATCCTCGCCACCCAAACCGGAGAGGGGCACGGGCCGAGCTGCGTACTCGCTCCCCCCCAGGAAGACCTCCGGGGCAAGTTCACTGAGCTTGGCCACCCAAACCGGAGCGCCATATGCGGGGTAGGCGACGGCCCAATACCCGTCCGACTATAGAGGCTGCGGGGAGGCGACGGCCCAATACCCGCCCTCTCAAAGACTCCGGGGCAGGACCAATCCTCGCCACCCAAACCGGAGAGGGGCACGGGCCGAGCTGCGTACTCGCTCCCCCCCAGGAAGACCTCCGGGGCAAGCTCACTGAGCTTGGCCACCCAAACCGGAGCGCCATATGCGGGGTAGGCGACGGCCCAATACCCGTCCGACTATAGAGGCTGCGGGGAGGCGACGGCCCAATACTCGCCCTCTCAAAGACTCCGGGGCAGGACCAATCCTCGCCACCCAAACCGGAGAGGGGCACGGGCCGAGCTGCGTACTCGCTCCCCCCCCAAGAAGACCTTCGGGGCAAGTTCACTGAGCTTGGCCACCCAAACCGGAGCGCCATATGCGGGGTAGGCGACGGCCCAATACCCGTCCGACTATAGAGGCTGCGGGGAGGCGACGACCCAATACCCGCCCTCTCAAAGACTCCGGGGCAGGACCAATCCTCGCCACCCAAACCGGAGAGGGGCACGGGCCGAGCTGCGTACTCGCTCCCCCCAGGAAGACCTCCGGGGCAAGCTCACTGAGCTTGGCCACCCAAACCGGAGCGCCATATGCGGGGTAGGCGACGGCCCAATACCCGTCCGACTATAGAGGCTGCGGGGAGGCGACGGCCCAATACCCCCCCTCTCAAAGACTCCGGGGCAGGACCGATCCTCGCCACCCAAACCGGAGAGGGGCACGGGCCGAGCTGCGTACTCGCTCCCCCCCAGGAAGACCTCCGGGGCAAGCTCACTGAGCTTGGCCACCCAAACCGGAGTGCCATATGCGGGGCACCTTACGGACCAGTACCCTCCCTCCCCTGTAAGGTCCTGTCACCCCTCCCCTCAAACCTCGGGAAACTACTCAAGGTCCGCGAATCAAGGTAACCCCTACACAGCCATTCCTGAGGAGCAACGCCAGACCCCCATAAAGCCGACGCCCGAAATGACTTGTCCAACCCAAAAGGACACTCGGGAGGAACGCCGCTGACAAGTGTCATGCATGCCTGAGGGGTCACATCACTCGTCACCCATCAGGACCACCCCCCTAAGACCGAAATTCCAAGACGACCCCGACTCTCAATAAAAAGTAAACGAGGGCAGAAAGTCACCATTATAAATCCCCCACTCTCACCTCAGCTTCCTCAAGGGGGGTGGAAGGCGAGAGGAAGGAGGTGGAGATAGACTGGTCGTCTTGCATCCCTCTATCCCTCAAAACATGCGGCAAATGCGAGTATCGCCAACTGCCAAAGTAAACGATCCCCCAACCGGATATTCCCCTTACACGACGGTTACCCAGCCTACTGCTCCCTTCCTTCCTTTAGACAACTTAAGGCATGGGAACTGGAGCTCCAATGGCATACCATGCCTCTCCACGGTCGCCCCGCGCGCGCAGGCGTGGCTGGCAGACAACCCGATGGATGGGGCACACCTGCCAAATCACCCCGCCGAGCACCCCGGCAGCCGCCCAAGGCCCCCCAACCAAGGGGGACTTGTCCCTAAGCGCCGGCGTCCTCCAAAGGGCTACTCCGCGTACAAATGGAAATACCTCTCCTTCCACTCATCGGCCTCCCCTGGACCGTTCACACCGGGAGGACGCATGGAGGGGCCACAACCCGCGTCCCTCCGATCCTACCACGCGGAGCCTCCAATCGAGAGGAGCAACACGGCCCAGTGGGATAGAACAACCACCAAGGACTCCCTCTCCCCCCAATTCGGGGAACGAGGGCCGAAGCCACTGCCGGGCTCCGACGCGACCATCCCCCCTAAGCCGAGGGGGAACCCTCTGAATCCCCCCACCCCACCTTGAAAGGGGCGCGACGCCAGAGAGGCGGATCAACCGCGAAGAGAACGTCAACTTACCTAGATCGACACACGATTACGCCTACGGGCCGATACAATGTTACGCCTACGGGCCGATACAATGTTACGCCTTCGGGCCGTTTCAACGTTACGCCTATAGGGCGACCCCGTTTTATTAAACTTTCGATAATAGCCGATGAAAAGTCCAAAGACAAATGCCGGTTAACCGCTAGTCATAACTCGGATAGACCTAAACCCGAACAACCTACGAAAAGGGAGGCGACCCCGCTGTAAATCTCTCGGGCGCCCTACGCGAAATAAAGGGACTCGACACGATTCAGCCTACGCCAAGATAGAAACGTCCGCACCAAGGCGTAATTCTAAGAAGTAAATTTATGCATACATAGGCGGAAAGTCCAAAAAAGGCGGGGGCGAGTCAGGCGAATCCTTACTTTCTTTCGTTTTTTAAACATACACAAGGGGGGCTACACAAAACTACTTGGCGCCCCCGCCAATCACGACGCCCTCTCCCTCCATAGAATCCCTCGCCGCCCCGCCGCCCTCTGGCTCGTCACCCTCCTTGTCCTCTTGCTCCTCACCCTCCTCGTCTCCATCCCCCTCCTCGCCTCCGCTTGCGGCGAGCCCGTCAAGATCGACCTCTATCGACGGGACCAGGCCAGCCGCCTTCTCCTTCATCCGAGCCAGACAGTCATCCCATCCCTCCACACGGCCCTTCCTTATGCCCTCTACCATCGAATCTGTAAGGGCGGGAATGACGGTTGTCTCATGATACGTCCTGAATTCCTCGACCCTACGGGCCAACTCCTCCTCGGCGGCCTTGGCACGCCCCGCTAGATCCTCCGAACGAGCCTCCTCCCTCCGAAGGGCCCCCTCCAGCTCATTCGCTCTCTCTCCAGCCTCGGTCGCCCTCTGCTCATAATCGGACACGACCTTATTCAGGTGCTCTACTTCAGCCTCATATCGGCTGCCCCGCTCCCTCTCCTTCTCCAGGTCCTCGCCGGCTCTCTTACGAACGACAGCGACCTCGGCGACCATTCTAGCCACGGCGCCTTCGGCCTTATGTATGGCCGGCACGTGCCGCATCATCCCGAGCATCAAGTTGAGGATCTGCGTAAAGAAACGCCGAAAAATAAACACATTTAGGGCGTCCGTTAAAACCCGCCGAAAGACGTCACCCGTCTTACATAACATACCTGGACGCCATGCATCATCGCGGTCCCGCACAGACCCTCAGGCTCCACCGCTTCCAGTGCCACTCTATCGCGAGGCAGGAAGATGTTCTCCGCCAGCCTCGCCGCCACGCTACCATCCTCAAACACGGACTCATTATTCGCCACTTTGTACGGCGCCCGATGAAGCGCCCCGTCGGGATAGCCCTCGACATCGGTCCTCTTGGCCTTAAACTTGGCCAGTGCGGCCTCACAGTGGGGGTCGGTTGGTGCTCTCTCGAGGCCAAACATGGGACAACCATAAGGCCAAGGGTCCCATCCTCCTGATCCGGTCGGGCCACTCGACGCCTCGGCCCTATGCGACTGACCGCTAGGATCCGCCCCCTCCCCCCCGCGGGCGCCATGGGGCTAGGCGATCTCGTTCGGGGCAGTTCCGCCCCTCCCCCTGTCGACCCTTCATCGCCGCCCTCCAGGTCGATGATGGGATCCGCCACGCCATCCCCAGCTCCGCCATCCAACGGACCACTTTCCCCTGGCGCGTCATGCCCTGACGACTTCGCCGACCTCTTCCTCCTCTTCGTTGACGCTGGCACCCTAGTCGAGCTCCCAGCCCCTCCTTCCGCTCGCGCCCTCTTGGGGCCACCTCTTGCCGACGATCGCCCCGCCTGATCCGCGGCCCTCCGCATCATTTCCTCAAGGGATAGACTCATCGTGCCACCTGCCAAAGAGAGAAAGTTCAGCGTAAGCATATCAGGTGCGGGAACACCCAAATCTTTTGTACCTTCGGGCCATATGTAGGCCGTTATCATCTCAGCCCGAGATAGCGTCCGATAATCTCGGCCCTCTGCTGGTATAGCCATTAAAATCTGGGCCACCAACTTCTCCTCGTCCCCCAATTCCACCACCTCTCTCGCCTCGGGATTCAGCTCGGCCCAATCAGCCCTTATCAGCACTTCCTCCGGCACCTCCACAAACACATACTGCTGGCGCCACAATTTAATTTTGCCAGGCAACCCTCTGATGAGCGGATGCGTCCTCTTCACTGATAGATAGTAGCATGATCCCAACCTCTTGACCGAGAAGAAGTGGCGAAATAAGGACAGGGATGGGTTAACCTGATTGCTTACACACAGCACTAGGAACCCCACAATGGCACTGATGGCATTGGGCATCAGACGATACAGGGGCAGTTCCAGGAAGTTCAACACTTCCAGCACGAACGGATGAGGGGGAAAGCGCAAACCCTGCTCAAATGAAGAGACATATACTCCAACCTCCCGGTCACCCGCAAAACACACCCTTTCCTGCGGCTCCGGTTCACGAACCGAATATGGCGGCCTGACGTACTTCGTGAAGATCTCCCCAATGGATTTCTTCAGCACCGACTTCACCCCCGCAATCTCGACGGGCACCCTTCCAGTCTCCGCGGCGGAACTTCCTTCCCTAACTACCCCAGAACCCTGACCCCGAATCGGAGACATCGAGGAAGACATTAGTCAAATTGGCGTCTTACCTAACGGGTGCTGTCGCCTCGGCCTCTCGCGTTGCTCCGCCGATCGCTCCTACGAGAATGACTCTGGAAAGGATTCTTAAACCTCTTACAAGCCCTAGCTCCTCGACATTCAACCTTTTTACCCCCCCCACAGGCAATATATCTTTAAAGCGCTTCCGCAAAGCATCAGCATCGTGACCGTCGAACCCGCGACACGCGTCACCAATCTGGGTCCTGTCCATCGCCAACCCACGTGTTCGGACGCTTCGCGTCCTGTCAAAACCGTCAGTTGCGCCACGCGTCGTCACCACAGCGGTTGGGCCGCCTCGGTTCCCGCCCGCCGACGATTCGCCAGGATGACGTCAAGTCAGACGACCGCCAACAAATCCCGCCCAAATCCCTGCAAAATGATTACCCTCTTTTGAAATTACCCCTCGATATCGCCGCTAGATCCAAGATTTGGTCCGGCCTCCGCCAGTTCGGCCAAAACATGGAATCGACGCCAGATCCAAGATTTGGTCCGGCCTCCGACAGTCCGGCCAAAGCGTGAAATCGGCGCTAGATCCAAGATTTGGTCCGGCCTCCGCCAGTCCGGCCAAAACATGGAATCGACGCCAGATCCAAGATTTGGTCCGGCCTCCGACAGTCCGGCCAAAGCGTGAAATCGGTGCTAGATCCAAGATTTGGTCCGGCCTCCAACAGTCCGGCCAAAACACAGTCAGAGTTGGACCCAATATTTGGTCTAACACTCGTCAGTCCGGCCAAAGCACGAGCTTCCCTCGTATCATTGCCATTTCCGCTCTCCTTCGGCCCGGCCGGCACAAGAGCCCGCTGCTCACCTCATATGCACCTCAATTCCAACACTTGGCACGGGCTCCCGAGCAAACGGACAAAGAACGTGACTCATCTCAACTCCCCTCTACCGGAAACCCCGGCAGAGCGAAGTTGGGGGCAATCACATCCCCCACAAATCGTATATTCTACGGGCAAACCATATACGAATACAGATTGGCACAAAAAATCATAATTTATTTACTCAAACCGCTAACCCGTACATTGGACATTTGACTTTCCACCCACTACAACAACACATCGTTCATAACCCTATCACGAGAAGGTACGGCCCTCCCCGAACCCACGTTTCTAGCGGCGCCGCTTCTCGACCGACCGATCCCTCACATCCTTAACCACTTGCTGAATCGCCGCCTCCTTAGCCTCTTGCAGCATCGGCACAACATGCTCGTCATGATACCGGCGGATAGCGGCTTCGACCAGTTTGCCCTCAGCGTCCCGCTTATCCTCCAGTCGCCGCACCGCTAGACCCTTCTCCCTCTTCTCGGCCGCCAGAGCTACCTTTAGGTCCTCAATCGGCTGCCTCTGTAACCCGATCACAGACTCCTTGCTGACAACTTCCGAGGTATATTTCGCCCGGATATCATCCCTCTCTCGCGTTATTTCTTGAAGCTGCTTCTCGACCGCTGCTTTGGACGAATCGAAGTACGCAGCCCGCCCCTTCTCCACGCCGTAGGCCGCCCTAACCCTCTCCAGCTCCGCCTCCGTGTCCCTCAGCTTCTCCCTGACCTCGCCAAGGTTCTCCTTCGCTTCACACAGGGCCGCCCTGGTGGCGACCGCTGAGGGACGGCCCCGCAGAGCTAGCACGTTCGTAAGCATCTACATAAACCTTGAATCAGTGAGACACGGGCACACAAAGCCGGCGTGCGAGTAAAGAAAGCCGGCTTACCTGTAGGACGTGCCATATAGCCGAGCCACACAGCCGCTCCGCCCCCACGCGAGCCAACGACTCACGATCGTGCGGCAACCCGCAATACTCGGCGAGGCGCGCCGCCACTCCCGCATCTTCGAATACCGACTCGTCGCGGCTGACTCGAAAGGGAAACTGGTGGAGATGGTCATCAGGGTACGCCTCGACCTCTTCTCGGGTCCTCTTAAAACGAATGAGAGCGCCCTCACAGGCTTGACTCGACGACGCCCCCATTTCCCACGAAGGGATCCCGTATGGCCACTTCTGAACCACAGGCGCCCGGCGGGGCGCGACCACCTCGGGTACCCGCGGGGGGACGGAGGGTCGGGCCCCTCGCGCGGGCACGCCCTCGGGACGATCCTCGCCGGGCCCACCAGCGGAGCGGTCTTGTCCGACTGTCGCCCGTCCCGGGTGCAATCTCTCCCCCGGGGGGGCCCCGCCCCCACGATCCGGGGATCCTGCCTCACTAGCCCCCCCTTGCCTTTCCCGCGAGGATCAGTACCCCCCGAGGTCGGGGCACCGGCCGAACCTGACACCTCCTCCGGCTCCCTCATCGTGTCTTCACCTGCAAAAGGAAAAGAGAGACAATCAGGGCGAGCCTAGCCCAAAGTTTACAAAACTTCAAAGATACCTAGGGCCCAAAAGTCCTGGGCGAGCCGACTGCTCTGCGTTAGACTCGCCCAATGACGACACGCCTCGGGCAGCTCCCTTAAAATCTGAGCTTTGGCAATATCCTCCCCGGTCAGCTCCACCCCTTCATTTACGAAGGGATTCCGCGCCCCCCAATTCGACGTCAGCGCCACGTCACTTGGCACTGTCACGAAGACGAACTCCCTCATCCAATCGCCGACATCATCAGGCACCTCGAGGATGAGTTCTCGCCCTCTCCTGGCGCAAACGCGATGATACACCCCCCACTTCTGAACCACGAAGAAATGCTGAAACAACGCCAAGGAGGGACTCAAGGAGCAAGCAAGACACAAGACGACAAACCCCACTAACAAGCCCCAGGAACGGGGCGCTAAGGCGAATATCGGCAGCTCCAGGAAATTCAACAAGTGAAACAAATACGAGTGGATTAGGAAGCGGAGCCCCAACTCAAAGGACCGGACATAGACCCCGACCTCATTATTCCCCGGTGAGCTCACCGCTTCCTCCGACCCGGGAACCCGCACCTCATAGGGTTGTCGCACAAACCGCACGCGAATCTCCCGGATGTTGATCCTATCCAACCTACGTCGGTGGGACTCAATGTCTCTCGGTGCAACGGATAACCATGACCATCTTTCCCTGGTCCGCTGCACCCCCGGCTGCGACGCCCCCTCGCACGCCGACTCTTCCTCCCCCACCCGGCTACTCCCTCCAATCTCAAATCGAGAAGCCATTGATCGGAAAGGAAGGAAATTAATTGTTGTTACCTGTTGCTCCCTTGAACCTGGAAGGCGATCGGAAGAAGATGGCCGGTGACGAAAGGGACATGTTAGCCAGCAAGCTCCAAATAGAAAAATCGAGCGCCGGAGGAGAATCGGAGAAAGACAAAAATTCCCGCCGACCGCCTCCCAAACCTTTTTAGCAGTACAAGTGGCCCCCGGGCCATCTCGGCCGTCAAACTTTCGCCACACGGCGCCCATCGAGACATCCCCGACGCCTCGACTGGCGTGAGGGTCACCTCATCCACGTGTCGCAAACTCAATCGTAGAGACGCTTCGTTTTCCTCTGCCCCCTTTTCAAATCGTAATAATGACCACTAAAGCGGGAGTTCCGAAGCCGCCGCCGGCACTACCCGGTGGGTCCAAGGCCCATATTGAGGATCCAGAATGTTGGATATGGTTCGCCCTCCGAGCCGAGCCGAGCTGCCGCCTCAGACTCGAAGGCCGGGGGCAATTGTTACGACCTAAAGATCATAGTAGCCCAACTCCCGCCTGGATCCGCTAACATACCCCTTTAGCTCACCATTTAACAATTAGGGCCGCCGCCCCGCAAACCCGGGGCATCACGGAGATAGGCGCGCCTTACGGCGCTCCCCGAAACGGCCGAGGCGAACAACTGTAGCCGGCCGAGGCGAACAACCGCAGCCGCCCGACCCACCGGGGGAGCGCGTTAGGGGACGCTCGGGTAGCTAGGCTAGGCCTATTGACGGGCGCGGCCGGGGCCGGACAACCCCTGACCGGAACGGCCCGTCCGATTCCCGCGAACCGCGGCGCCAAAAGTGAGCCAGACCTTTAGTTCGACGCTAACGACAAACAGCCTAGGATAAGGACACGACTAACACATACGTCACCCGACCGCCTGACAAAGCACCCCCAGGCGGCTGACCTGACCAGCGGTTAGTGCTTTCGGCCCTGACATCCCGACAAAAGCACCCCTCGGCCGTTGCGCCGCCTGACAGAAGCGGATCAGGAACTCCTGTTCCCGACGTCCTCGTCCGAAGCTTCCGCTGACACCCAAGCCAGCTCAGCACGCCTAGTCATCACCCGTCAGGTATAAATACCTCCTCTCCTCTCCTCTTACGGAGAAGGGGTTAGAAAAACTCTCTCATCTTCTATCATTCACACACGAGAGCAAAGGTCCTCCATATCTTTGTTCTCCCACCTATAGCTCGTCACGCGAGGCGGACACACAGTTAGTCCGGCCGGCGTGTCCAGCCCCCCATTTAAGCCCTTTTACTGACTTAGGCATCGGAGGGGCTAAGGGTTGAACCCCAACCCCGCCCTTCTGATGAGTTGTTCGTGCTGCAGGAGAGCTCGCCCCTTGGCCAAAGTCAGCGTCAGCCTCCCGCCGTCCAACCTTCCTCAGCTGCGTCCGACGAGATACGATCCCGTGAGCTCCACCGGCAACGGATCCAACCTCTTCATCCCACTAATCACTTGTAAAACAGCCTACCTAACCCCTCATTTCCATATAACCACCATGCCCTTGTTTCCCCATAATACAAATTCATTGTACACGAGTTCCACCTCGTAACAGGAAGGTTACTCATTCATTGCAAAATCCTTCAAACTTTCATTTCCAAAGATCAAAGCTTTCAAATCCAAAGCCCTAAGTATTTCCAAATCTTGTTCTCTTGCTCTCCAACCTAGAACCAAAGATTGATCTTCTAGGCATTTGGTGCAGTCAAGAGAAAGGGCTTTTCTCCTCTCTTCCAAGAGAGTTCTTCAACACACATCACACTTCTCCTTCAAGTTCTACTTCAAGGCATAGGTGATTGTAAGTGTTTCTTTCAGATTTCATAACTTCTTTATTTGAATTGTGCTCTCAGTTGTGAGAGTGGTTTTTGCTTGCTCACTGGTTGTGGGAGTCAAGGACATCGATTGTATTCGATTGTACTTGTAAGGTTGCTACAAGTGGTTTTTAAGGAAACCTCAAGTTAGGGTTCTAACTTGAGTATCCGGTGGTATCCGGGTGGTAGGGACGTAGGATTACCGGGAACAAGTCAGGAGTTGACTTGGGTAATCCGAACCCTTGAAACATAACTGCGTTTGAGTGTGTTTCTCTTTGGGTTGTTTTTCTATTCCGCACTATTTGTTGGATTGCATTTTATTTGGCTTAAATTCCTTTTAAATTTGCATAAACACTATTCAACCCCCCCTTCTAGTGTTTTCCCCATAGACAGGGTCCTTACAATTGGTATCAGAGCGCAAGGTTTTATCTATGGCATCCAACAACAACAACGTTCCTCCTCCGCCTACGTACAACAATCACGACCATGATGGAGCGTCCACACTTTTCGAAGGTTAATCTACGGTACGTCTTCCACGTTTCAATTGTAGTAACTTTGGTTATTGGAAGTGTAGGATGGAAACGTTCCTTTGGAGTGCTTCTCTTTGGAGAACTCTCCACAAGGAGTACGTCGAGCCCTCCGAAGATGATTTCGAGAAATGGACGACTTCCGAGAAGTCCGCCGAAGTCAACAACGCTAAAGCAATGAATGCTCTTCATTGTGCGTTGGACCCGAATGAGTTCAACAAGATATGCACATGTAAGAGTGCATATCAAATTTGGAACCATCTCATCGTTACCCACGAGGGAACGAATAAGGTAAAGCTTTCAAAGTTATATGTTGCCGTGCAAAACTTCGACTTGTTTCACATGTAGGAAAATGAGAGCATTGCGTCGATGTACGGACGCTTTACCGACATCACAAACAAATTGGAAGCCCTTGTGTAACGACCGCTTTCCGACCGTTTGTAATTTTCTGCGCGCACGTGTTTTATCGTGCACGTATTTTATTTGGCTTTTTCCGAGCTCTGGCATATGCGATGCTATATGCCGTTGCGATCGTTTTGGGGTGTTGAATTTTATAGTAATTTTTGGGAACGTCTTTCACTGCTCGTTTCCTCGCAAAACGACTTTGAACGATAGGGGCGTTTTAGTCATTTGACTCAAAACGCCGTTTCCAATTTTACGTAAATTTTTGGTAAGCGTTACGCACGATCAGGCTCCGTAGATCTGTGCGTCTCGTCTCCACGATCGCACCGGCATTTTCGGATTATTTTTCTGATGCCCGGATTGAAAGATATCGCCCGGAGAAATCTGGACCGTTGATTTGACCTGATCAGATTCAAATTCAAATTTGTTAGCCAAATCTGGCTAAATCTGGCTAAATCTCTTTTAAAATCGTTTTAAAATCTTCCCTAATCTGTTTCACTAATCTCCCCTAGACTTACCCCTACTTGTACACCCTCTACCCCTTTATCAATCCCCTTTAGCTATAAAACTTATAGATATATATCAAATGACTATTATTATATAACCCCATTCTTTTAACCCTAACCTAACCCTAACCCTAAAGACTCAGCCGCCGGCCCCCTAGGAAAATCCCCAATTTCTTTCCCCTCTCTCTCCCCGATAACCCTCTCACCGGCGGAATCTCGCCGCCTCCCCACGGCGGGGCCGTCCGCCGTCGCCTCCCTCGCGAGACTCCCGCCGCCCTCTCGCCCTCCCAGCGCCGCTGTCTTCCCCTCTCTCCATCTCCCTCTGATCACCGCCACAGATCTCTCGCCGTCGCCCCACGGTGCTCAACTCAGCCCGACGTCGCCGCAGCAGCCCCGAGCGACGCCGATCCGCCGCCACAGCGCCCCTCCGTGCCATTGCGCAGCGCGCCACCCCGCGCCCCGGCGAGATCCCGCCGCCAGCGGTCATCAACGAACGCCGCCGCGATGCCCTCTTCCCGATCCGCCACCGCCGGTCCCCTCACGATCCCGTCGTCTTCCCCTCACGACCCCGCCATGGTCCTCCGGCCGTCGTAACGCCGTCTCCACCGCTGCAGCATCCCGATTGCGCCGCCTCCCCCGTGGCCCCTTCATCGCCACAGCGCCCCCATCCGCATCTCCTCTCCGGCCGCCTCTCTCGACCGCCCCGCCGTCGCGTAAACCCTGCGCCGCCGTCGCTCGACGACCCACGCAGCCGCCGTCTCCCCGTGCAGCGCGCAACCCCGTCGCGCCGTGATCCGCTGCACCGCCTCCGCGGCTCTGCTTCCGATGCGCTCCCCGCATCTCCCCTCATCCTCCAGCCACAGCGCGCCATTTCCGCCGCGCGCAGAGCCCCCGACTGTCGTCGGTGGCCTCACAGATCCGGCCAAGCACCCCTAGGCCAGAGGCACCCCGCGACGACTTCTAGGCCGAACGGCCTTTGGACTAGCGTCCAATCGGGCGTTTCGTCGCCGTTGCGCACCATTATTCGCTATTCTTGCTGCCGGACCGATCATACTCGTTGCCGCACTGCTTCCGCTGCCCGGACGAGTCTCACTACGCTACCCGTAGTCGAGACGCCATTGACGCCACAGATCTTCCCGTTGACAGCCGCCCATTCCTTTGCTCCACCCACGTCAGCCCCGTGCATGCCACAGATTCCGCGGCCTCCTGTCGTCACGACTCGTTCCTGTTGCCGTAGGCGTTTTCGTTGCCGGGACCAGCATCCGAAACGATCTCGATAACGTACCCGTAGCTGTGACACCTCGGCTGCGCTACCCGCAGCCGTTACGATCCTGAGGCGATCCCGAGATGATCTCCACTACGCTACCCGCAGTCGGGGACGCGAGCACCGCCACTGTTTTCAGACCTGACGCCAGATTTATGTGTGGACATCATTCAGGTTGGTACCCCTAACTCGTAGCACAACCCACACCGTAGAGAAACTGAAAACCTAACTAAAACTGGACAACTACAATTAAATTTACGTTTTCGCACCAGTAAAACGCTGCTCAATGTAGAAAATCGACCATCGGACAATTTTCTGTGCATATAGGGTAGTGGTCGATTTAGGCTGTTAAAAAACCAAAATGTGATGATTGACAAATAGGATAGCCTCGATAACCTATAAACAAACCCTAATAGGACTTGATGAAAATCACGACCTGACACCGTCGCCGTGACACTGTTTCAGACGGACTACCGCGGACGCGACGATTGGACGAGATGCCCCGGACGGACGACACACTCGCCTTCGCAGGCAAGTGTATCCACTTGCACTTTTGGCCGTGCTTAGGCCTTAGTTGGTTAGAACTGTTAACTGTGAACAAATAGAACCGGACGTGAAATGATAGCGTCCGGGACGACTCCTGACGGCTCAGACTTGACGACGAAGTCTGAGCCTGACAACAACAACTTTTGATATTGTAGGGCTATCATGTGTGTGCCTGCGTGTGGACACCCTAGAATAACAACTCCCTACACTTGTCATGTCGTGTCCTGTTACACAAAAAGCCTTCGGGCGTTTCGGATGCTTTCCTAGCGGAAGTGATCCCTGTTACACAAAAAGCCTTCGGGCGTTTCGGATGCTTTCCTAGCGGAAGTGATCCCTGTTACACAAAAAGCCTTCGGGCGTTTCGGATGCTTTCCTAGCGGAAGTGATCCCTGTTACACAAAAAGCCTTCGGGCGTTTCGGATGCTTTCCTAGCGGAAGTGATCCCTGTTACACAAAAAGCCTTCGGGCGTTTCGGATGCTTTCCTAGCGGAAGTGATCCCTGTTACACAAAAAGCCTTCGGGCGTTTCGGATGTTTCCCTAGCAGAAATGATCCCTGTAAATCTTGTCCTGAGTTCCTGGGTTTGGGGTTGGGTTGAGCGTGCGCACGGCAAGAGGGTCTGATCCCCCTCGAACCGTAAGGCGTGAACCCTTTCGTGTCTCACTTGTCCTGTCTTGTCTTGTCCCGTCCCGTCCCGTCTTATCTTGACACCTGTAGGTTAGTCCCGTAGTTGGTAGCACACGCTACGACTACTACCTGTCCCGTTTTACTTTCCTGCTACGTTACTTCCTGTCGTGTTACCCTGTTATAACCACAGCATGCTAATCAACCAGTAAATTATTGTGTAAAAGAACCTCAGCATGCTAATCAACCAGGTAAACCGTTGTTCAAAGTTCGGTGCACTTGCAGTAAAGTCTAATCCTTCTTGTAGACTTTACCTGACGTACAGTTCCTTTTTTTTCTTGGGTGCTGTACGTCAGGTGTTCAGCCAGAGTTCGTGGACGAGGCAGACTCGCTGGAGTACGAGGAGCCGAGGACGTCGACCCAGAGTACGTGCCTGACGAGGACCAGACCTTGAGGTCTTTTTAGTCATCTCGTTCAGAGGTTACTGCTTTTAGTTTGCTTTTAGCTAGGTTGTTGCCACGCTTAGGCTTCCTTTTAGACTTTGTTCCAGTTGGATATTATATCTCTAATTTAATGAATGCCTTTTCCTTCCTGTACTCCTGTTATTTCGAACTTTATTAGTGCAAGAACCTTAAAACTTTAAAATGGTACCCCTACAGACGCTTATTGGGTCCAAGCTTCACAGCTCCGGCCTAAGCGGGCCTTAGTCACGCTTCGCCTCCGTCCATTTTGGGAAGCGGGGCGTGACAGGTTTTAGTGGTGGCCCATGCAGGTCTTGCAAAAGTTCGGAACAGTAAAAGTACCGCATTCATTTAATATCCAACGAACAAGTCTGAATTAGTTACCCCAGTCTTAGATGGTAGGAAGACTTAGGTAGACGTCCCAGTTGTATAGTCAGACGCCTTGGTTAAGATTTAGCCGTACCCGTCTTAAGATACTTTAGTAGCCTCTCCCTCCCTAGCTCTGACCAAAGTAGATTTCTGGAGTTCTTCTTTAGTTTAGTCGTTCGCTCAGGTCCATCAACTTCGGGCCCAGCAGAACGTAACCTTGATTCTCTTAGGAACCTTTTCCTTAGAACCTGATATAGTCTAGTTCATTATGAAGTCTTAGAGCTGAGTTATCCTGATCTTTAGACGACCCGATAATTAGGACCCCTGACTTCTAGCGTCCCTCTGATCATTACACTCTGGGTTATCGATCGTAGGGTTCCATCGTAGCCCCTTGTATCTTATCTTACGCGTAACCAACATGCGATTGTTTCTTGTCTCCCGATTCACGTGATCGTTTCCTGACGATTGTCGTCGATCCTTCAAATCCCTTCCTTGACCGATTCTGCTTCCACTAAAAGTATTTTCGAAATTTATTATTAAGTTTTTCGCTCAGCTAAATTTCTTTGAAAACCCATATATTATATATTTCAAAATATCTTTTTTGGTTAAGTTAAAAAAATTCTTTCGCTAATTTTAAAACCTCCTTGGTCGTAAAATTATTTTACTATCCCGTGCCTATTTTCAAATCGGTATCTTTCGTAATTCAGTTTTAAACCTTATTATCAAATTCTATAATTCAATATATATACATTACTTTTCTTTTAAAAAAAATTTATTTCTAACCACTTACCGTGCATACTTTTTAAAATACTTTCTAAACTAGGGGGAACTTCAATTATTTTATTATTATTATTATATCTGTTCTATGTTCCTCGTGACCACATTTCAAAATCTTTGTGTAAACTTATTTTCATTTGCAAAACAATCGTTTCCCACCCTACCCATCCTTTCCTTCGTCTTACTTTTTCCAAAATTTTAAAATTCTACCATCTGCTCACTTCCTCCTACATTTTTTAATATAAGTATATGATACCAAATTTTTCACGTAATTCTCCCGTCATCAATCTAATTATTTTGAAGAATATTTTTCGTTCCATCCAACCAATTATCTCCTTGCCCCGTCTTATTTGAACTCATTCTTTCCGATCTTATTTCGTTCTACTTTTGATTTAGTTTTCTTTCCTTCTTTTGTCTAGACATTAGTTCTTGAAGTTGTTCATGCTGTCTTCAGTTTAGGAGTAGGCCCTTCGATAGGTGATGTCGTTGTGGTGCGTGAGTATAGATAGAGTGTGTAGACCTGTATGAATGTGTATTCGTTAGGATCCTGATGATTGCCCTTGTGTCTTGAATGAGTGCTCCGTATTAACCCTGTTATGCTTTAAGTTGTCTGAATGATGGTATTCATATGATGTGAATAGTGTCCTAGCAGACAGTTCCTTAGACCTAGTCTTTATATTAATGAATAGTTTAGCTGGGATGTATGTGACTGTATCAAAACTTTGTTTTCCTTTAAACCAAATCTTTAAAGTTTCGAAACTAACTCACAAGATCACAAATCACTTATCCTCCCTCATCCATTACCGCAACACCACACGTTTTTCCAAAAGTTTTAAATTATTTCTTTGGCCTTAAGTCTCTCTTTCCCTCCTCTTCTTTCTCCCTTAAACAAAAATTTTCGTGTTTATGGTTGTTATATTAATTGGGACTAGCTATCATTGTTATAAGATTTTGCTTGCAGGTAGGCTTGGGTGAGATGAGATTTATTATAGCAATGATTAACCGATTTTGGAACAATGGGATTTTGGAATAGATTTCTTTCGGACGAAAAGAATGAGCTGTCCAAGACTTATTTATAATACCGATGTGAGACGGACTCAATGGAGAATTCTGGTTGAATGAGATTATATGCGTGAAGATGAGAACTTATCAGATTTGAGGCTTAGACGAATGGTAGATAGGGATGGCTACAGAGTATGATAGGAGTTAGGGTGATCATGAGATTGAGTAGAGCGATGTGAGACGGACTAAATGGAGAATTCTGGTTGAATGAGATTATATGCGTGAAGATGAGAACTTATCAGATTTGAGGCTTAGACGAATGGTAGATAGGGATGGCTACAGAGTATGATAGGAGTTAGGGTGATCATGAGATTGAGTAGAGCTTTTATTAGCATCGAGACTTGATTGTTGAGTTGACGTGAGAAGACATTGGGAATAACATGACGTGTTGAGACGAATGGATGGTTATGTAGTCGGACTTAAAATGGTTGGGATTAGTTATAGTGAGTAGGATGAGATGTGATTCTGATAGTTCAATTATTTGGTGGATAAATTTGTGGGAGGATGTGACTACAGATGTATTAAGGACACGTCAAATTATTGATTAGCGAAAGGTGTTGTAAGATTGACAAAGTTTTTACCCTGGATTGGTGGTTGACTAGAATCTCAATTCTTGGCGATTGATAAATATTGGAAAGGGATCGAGAGTCTAAAAGATTGTTTTTGAGCAATGATGTTTAGTGAAGTGGTATGGTAGGGGAATATAATTATTAATCTTTGGTGAGGACTCGGAGTTGGAAATTTGAACAGTAGTGATAGATCTATAGCTAAGTATTAGGAGGTGAGTTTAGTCATGGCATTGTCCAGAGAAAAGAAGGGTTATGAAGGATTAATTAAAGAACTTTGGTTGAAGTTAAAAGACTAGCAATCTATAGGTGTAGTCATGAGAGTTTTGGGGTATAAGGCTATATAGATGTTATTATTATTATTATGAGTGATTCCGAGGACGGAATCATTTCTAAGGTGGGTAGAATGTAACGGCCGCTTTCTGACCGTTTGTAATTTTCTGCGCGCACGTGTTTTATCGTGCACGTATTTTATTTGGTTTTTTTCGAGCTCCGGCATACGCGATGCTATATGCTGTTGCGATCATTTTGGGGTGTTGAATTTTATAGTAATTTTTGGGAACGTCTTTCACTGCTCGTTTCCTCGCAAAACGACTTTGAACGATAGGGGCGTTTTAGTCATCTGACTCGAAACGCCGTTTCCAATTTTACGTAAATTCTTGGTAGGCGTTACGCATGATCGGGCTCCGTAGATCTGTGTGTCTTGTCTCCACGATCGCCCTGGTATTTTCGGATTATTTTTCTGATGCCCGGATTGAAAGATATCGCCCGGAGAAATCTGGACCGTTGATTTGACCTGATCAGATTCAAATTCAAATTCGTTAGCCAAATCTGGCTAAATCTGGCTAAATCTCTTTTAAAATCGTTTTAAAATCTTCCCTAATCTGTTTCACTAATCTCCCCTAGACTTACCCCTACTTGTACACCCTCTACCCCTTTATCAATCCCCTTTAGCTATAAAACTTATAGATATATATCAAATGACTATTATTATATAACCCCATTCTTTTAACCCTAACCTAACCCTAACCCTAAAGACTCAGCCGCCGGCCCCCTAGGAAAATCCCCAATTTCTTTCCCCTCTCTCTCCCCGATAACCCTCTCACCGGTGGAATCTCGCCACCTCCCCACGGCGGGGCCGTCCGCCGTCGCCTCCCTCGCGAGACTCCCGCCGCCCTCTCGCCCTCCCAGCGCCACTGTCTTCCCCTCTCTCCATCTCCCTCTGATCACCGCCACAGATCTCTCGCCGTCGCCCCACGGTGCTCAACTCAGCCCGATGTCGCCGCAGCAGCCCCGAACGACGCCGATCCGCCGCCACAGCGCCCCTCCGTGCAATCGCGCAGCGCGCCACCCCGCGCCCCGGCGAGATCCCGCCGTCGGCGGTCATCAACGAACGTCGCCGCGATGCCCTCTTCCCGATCCACCACCGTCGGTCCCCTCACGATCCCGTCGTCTTCCCCTCACGACCCCGCCATGGTCCTCCGGCCGTCGCGACGCCGTCTCCACCGCTGCAGCATCCCGATCGCGCCGCCTCCCCCGTGGCCCCTTCATCGTCGCAGCGCCCCCATCCGCATCTCCTCTCCGGCCGCCTCTCTCGACCGCCCCGCCATCGCGTAAACCCTGCGCCGCCGTCGCTCGGCGACCCACGCAGCCGCCGTCTCCCCGTGCAGCGCGCAGCCCCGCCGCGCCGTGATCCGCTGCGCCGCCTCCGCGGCTCTGCTTCCGATGCGCTCCCCGCATCTCCCCTCATCCTCCAGCAACAGCGCGCCGTTTCCGCCGCGCGCAGAGCCCCCGACTGTCGTCGGTGGCCTCACAGATCTAGCCAAGCACCCCTAGGCCAGAGGCACCCCGCGACGACTTCTAGGCCGAACGGCCTTTGGACTAGCGTCCAATCAGGCGTTTCGTCGCCGTTGCGCACCATTATTCGCTATTCTTGCTGCCGGACCGATCATACTCGTTGCCGCACTGCGTCCGCTGCCCGGACGAGTCTCACTACGCTACCCGTAGTCGAGACGCCATTGACGCCACAGATCTTCCCGTTGACAGCCGCCCATTCCTTTGCTCCACCCACGTCAGCCCCGTGCATGCCACAGATTCCGCGGTCTCCTGTCGTCACGACTCGTTCCTATTGCCGTAGGCGTTTTCGTTGCCGGGACCCGCATCCGAAACGATCTCGATACCGTACCCGTAGCCGTGACACCTCGGCTATGCTACCCGCAACCGTAACGATCCTGAGGCGATCCCGAGATGATCTCCACTGCGCTACCCGCAGTCGGGGACGCGAGCACCGCCACT
Source organism: Scilla litardierei (assembly GCA_030789695.1). NCBI lineage: Eukaryota > Viridiplantae > Streptophyta > Magnoliopsida > Asparagales > Asparagaceae > Scilla > Scilla litardierei. Next base: position 60,099,997 of record CM061135.1, on the reverse strand, counting down.
GTTTTCAGACCTGACGCCAGATTTACGTGTGGACATCATTCAGGTTGGTACCCCTAACTCGTAGCACAACCCACACCGTAGAGAAACTGAAAACCTAACTAAAACTGGACAACTACAATTAAATTTACATTTTCGCACCAGTAAAACGCTGCTCAATGTAGAAAATCGACCATCGGACAATTTTCTGTGCATATAGGGTAGTGGTCGATTTAGGCTGTTAAAAAACCAAAATGTGATGATTGACAAATAGGATAGCCCCGATAACCTATAAACAAACCCTAATAGGACTTGATGAAAATCACGACCTGACACCGTCGCCGTGACACTGTTTCAGACGGATTTCCGCGGCCGAGACGCTTGGACGAGACGCTCCGGACGGACGACGCACTCACCTTCGCAGGCAAGTGTATCCCACTTGCACTTTTGGCCGTGCTTAGGCCTTAGTTGGTTAGAACTGATACCTATGAATAAATAGAACCGGACGTGAAATGATAGCGTCCGGGACGACTCCTGACGGCTCAGACTTGACGACGAAGTCTGAGCCTGACAACAACAACTTTTGATATTGTAGGGCTATCATGTGTGTGCGTGCGTGTGGACACCCTAGAATAACAACTCCCTACACTTGTCATGTCGTGTCCTGTTACACAAAAAGCCTTTGGGCGTTTCGGATGCTTTCCTAGCGGAAGTGATCCCTGTTACACAAAAGCCTTCGGGCGTTTCGGATGCTTTCCTAGCGGAAGTGATCCCTGTTACACAAAAAGCCTTCGGGCGTTTCGGATGCTTTCCTAGCGGAAGTGATCCCTGTTACACAAAAAGCCTTCGGGCGTTTCGGATGCTTTCCTAGCGGAAGTGATCCCTGTTACACAAAAAAAAGCCTTTGGGCGTTTCAGATGTTTCCCTAGCGGAAATGATCCCTGTAAATCTTGTCCTGAGTTCCTGGGTTTGGGGTTGGGTTGAGCGTGCGCATGGCAAGAGGGTCTGATCCCCCTCGAACCGTAAGGCATGAACCCTTTCGTGTCTCACTTGTCTTGTCTTGTCTTGTCCCGTCACGTCCCGTCTTGTCTTGACACCTGTAGGTTAGTCCTGTAGTTGGTAGCACACGCTACGACTACTACCTGTCCCGTTTTACTTTCCTACTACGTTACTTCCTTTCGTGTTACTCTGTTAGAACCTCAGCATGCTAACCAACCAGTAAACTGTTGTGTAAAAGAACCTCAGCATGCTAATCAACCAGTAAACCGTTGTTTAAAGTTCGGTGCACTTGCAGTAAAGTCTAACCCTTCTTATAGACTTTACCTGACGTACAGTTCCTTTCTCTTGGGTGCTGTACGTCAGGTGTTCAGCCAGAGTTCGTGGACGAAGCAGACTACTGGAGTACGTGGAGCCGAGGACATCGACCCAGAGTGCGTGCCCGACGAGGACCAGACCTTGAGGTCTTTTTAGTCATCACTTCCAGAGGTTACTACTTTTAGTTTGCTTTTAGATAGTTCGTTGCCACGCTTAGGCTTCTTTTTAGACTTTGTACTTGTTGGATATTATATCTCTAATTTAATGAATGCAACTTCCTTTCTGTACTTCTGTTGTTTCGAACTTTATTAATGCAAGAACCTGAATCGTTTAAAATGGTACCCCTACAGACGCTTATTGGGTCAGCGCTTCTCAGCTCTAGCCTAAGCGGGCCTTGTCACGCTTCGCCTCCTAATTTTTGGGAAGCGGGGCGTGACACCTTGGCCAAATCTACACCGAACCTTAAAAGGTAATGAAGATTATCATGGGGATGACCTCTAAATGGGAAAGACGAGCAATCGCCATTGAGGAGGTCAATGACTTAAAGAACTACACCGTGGTGAATCTCATCGGGACTCTTATGTCTTACGAAGTAAGACGGGATAACCGATTGAAGATTCGAGCCATAATGAATCCTTCGGAGGCCAAGAAGAAAGCTTTGGTGTTCAAAGCCAATTCGTCATCCTTCGAAAGTGATGAATCCGAGAACGAGATGGATTTGGGTGAAATGACCCAAATGGCGAAGAAGTTCCAACGCTTCTTCCGCAAAGGTAAATTTCCCTCCAACAAATGTTTTGAGTCTACTAATGCTACTTCCTCTCTTTGTTATAAGTGTAATAAGCCAGGGCACATCAAGAGGGATTGCCCAATGCTAAACAACAAAGAAAAGTGGAAGGCACCAAAGTACCACAAGTCCAATAAGAACAAGAAAGACAAGAAGAAAGGACTCTTCGGTACCTTTGATGACTCAAGTGATGACTCATCAAGCGATTCCGATGATGAGAAGGGTGAGAGCACCCACATGTGCTTTATGGCACTTGAAGACCCACTCTCGGATGAGAGTGATTCCGATACGGATAACACCGAGGTAACAATGGATGAACTTCGCATAGCTAATGAAGAAATATTTGCTAAATACCAATCTTTAATGCTTAGATACTCTAGCTTAAAGAAATCAAAAGCTAGCACGTCATCCATTCCATGCATTATCAACAATGACACCATTGTTGATACTTGATCACTCCGTGTTTTACACCCTTTTTTCGCATCATTGCATGCCATTTAGATCGCCCAAATCACGCTTTTCACGATTTATCGACAATATTGCGATGCTTTTCACGATTTGTTGTTTTTGTCGTATTTCAAGAGATTTGGAGCGATTTGGAGTGATCCCGTGATACGCCTACTCCAGAGTGTCACCGATGACTTCCCCGAGGGGTATTTTGCTATTGGAGAGGAGCGAAAGAAGAAAGAACGTCGTAGGAGCGACGAGGAGGCAAAAACAAGCTGTTTGGGCATTTTTGGTGTCTCACTCGGCCGATCGAAGGAGTCACTCGGCCGACCAGCGAGACCCCGCTCGGCCGACCAGATCGGACACGCTTCATGTGTGCACTCGGCCGAGCATCAGAAGCCACATCGGCCGAGTGACGGAACCCCGTCCGCCCGAGTGGCACTCAGACGATGCTCATCAAAAAGAGCCAACTTACTGTTTTTCGTCTGCCTGAGCTTCAGAAGACCCACTCGGCCAAGTGGAAATTGCCGACCGCCCGAGTGAATAGAAGCCATCGGCCGAGTGACGACAACTCACTCGGCCGAGCAATGCCCGAAGTGAAGACCCCCAAGACCCCAGACTTACTGGAAATTCTCAGGGTTTCTCACTCGGCCGAGCGACTATTGTCACTCGGCCGAGTGAGCCGCGCAGCCTGTAGCGTAAATTGCGATTTTCAGGCTGCGCAGGGGCATTTTGGTCACAGTTTTTTGGACCATTTTGGGGGGTATTTAACCCCAGTTTTTAACCTAGGTTAGAGAGCTTTTTCCTTTGCTTTTTGCAGCTTTTTAGATTAAACTCTTTAGCTTTTGATTCTTGTGATTGGAGAGGAGAGGAAAGTTTATTTTTGTTGGATTCTTGGAGAACTCTATTGGTTTGCCTCTCTCTCCATTAAAAATCTCATTTTTATTGCTTATTTGAATATTGTGATGAATTCTATTGTTATTTCAATTGTTTATTCTTGCATTTGTGATATGATTTGTGAGTAGTCTTTACGTCTTGGGGCGTGGGGATGAACCCTACGAGCCCAATTTCTGATTTGTGATGATTTGGTAGAAATATTGCTAGAATTGCTATTAGGGTTAGTTTGGGATCGATGTACTACGGATAGCTAGGTGTTCATATCGATTGGGATTTGCAAGAGATTGGATCCCAATTCGATAGGAAACCCTAGAAATCCGAATTGGGTTGAAATTGAGTTTCCGTAGTATCGGTTTGCAAGAGATTGGACCGATACTAGGGTTCTCGGTCGCAATTCCATGTCAATATCCGTTTGCAAGAGATTGGACGGGTAGGAACTATCCCAACCTAGGTCACGGCCCGAGTTTGCACGAGAGTGGGCTCGGGACGCGATTGAACGATGATGTTGATCCTAATGCTAGCTTGCCTAGGCTAGGGTTTGCAAGAGATTGGACCCAAACCTAGGTTAGCTTTAGACCGGCAACAGCGCGAGAGCGTGAGCTAGGTTTTACATTCAGTTGCAACTAGTTCATCCAAAATTCTACCCTAGCAATGGTGATACCAATGAATCACATTGATGAGATACAGTGAGTAGCGGGGATTCCCCATTCCCTAGGCGTCTTTATTTGATTTTATATCTCGATACTTTGTCTGACGATTGTGACAGGATCGCCAAAAGGCAAATTCCCTCTTTTATGTTCCTATAGCCAGGTTGTTTGGAGCAGGCACTGTCATTCATCCTCCCTGTGTTCGATAACCCGCTCGCCGCTACACCGTGCGCTTGCGGTAAAACTACACGGTCGCACTTCTGGGTTACATTCCGGAGCGATCAAGTTTTTGGCGCCGTTTCCGGGGAGGCGATAGTGTTTGACCATATCACCCTAGCTATTTCTTCTTTCTGTTTTATTTCTTTATTTTTATCTAACCCTTCCACTGTGCTAATCATTTCTTTGAAACTCTGTTTTCACATTGCATGTACACGAGATCAACGGTGGACCCTGAAGCTATATTATTTGATCCCGAGATTGAACGTACTGTGCGGAGAATTAGAGCGGAGAGGAGATAAGATCCGGAAGGGAGGTGTATGACCAACCCGAAAACTGCGGAACAATTGGCGGCAAGAATGGCGAGGATCATTTCCATTCGCGACAGGCTTTGGCCTAAGACCTCTTCTACGACCTCGTCCATTGCCATGCCGGAGTTGGCGGCCGACAAGAATTTTGAGCTGAAGACCGGACTAGTGGTTCTGATGCAGCAGGATCCATTTCATGGGAATGCCCATGAAAATCCTCACTACCACATCCAGCTATTTTTGTCGAAGTGCGCCACATTTCAGATGACGGGGGTCTCCATCGATGCCATCAGACTGCGCCTCTTCCCCTTCACATTAAAGGATAAAGCTCTTTATTAGTTGAGGACGCAAGCTGAGGGAGTCTTTACCACATGGGACGAGTTGGCGAGCGCGTTCATTGACAAGTTCTATCCGCCCTCCAAGACGGTAAAGATTAGGAGTGCTCTCATGTCCTTCAAGCAAGGACCCCAAGAGACACTCTACGAGGCTTGGGAGCGCTTCAAAGATCTGCAGCATCAATGCCCCCACCATAGCATCGAAGATTGGGAGCTCGTCCATAGCTTCTATAATGGTCTCCAACCGGGGACCAAGCAGATTATTGATGCCGCGGCAAATGGTGCCATCCTATCGAAGACTCCCGACGAAGCTACGGCCCTAATTGAGGAGATGGCCTCAAACAATCAACAATGGGGCGACGAGTGAGGACACTCTTCGTCCTCCTTGAAGCCATCTAGCATCTATGAGGCAAAGGCCGTAGCGGAGCTGACAAACAAGTTTGATTCTCTCCACAAGGTAGTGGAGAGACTGGAGAAGTATATCACGGAGCCCCAAGGAACCCCTTCCACATCCGCACCAACGAATCAAATGTGTGATTGGCAAGACCAATCCCAAGCTATGTATTTGGGAGGAGAACAAGGAGAGGGATCTTTGGAGCAAGTTCAATATGTCACGGGGAACCAAGGATATTGGGCCAATCCGGCCACTAGAAACCATCCCGGTTTCTCCTATGCCAACAATGAAGGAGCATTGAACCCGCCGCCGCAACCACCTCAACAAGCTCGACCACCACCACAACAACAATATCCACCGAGGGGGCCTCCACAACAAAATTTCCCACCAAAGCAACAAGTTGGACCCTACAGGCCGCCCGGATACAATCAAGGGTGGAGAAATCCAAACCCCCCACAAGCTCAACAACGTTTCGACTTTGAAGCTAGGGTGGAGGAGTTTATGGTCGAGCAGAAGAAGATCAATGCTTCCTTACGACCGTTGTAGCCCAAATCTCGGAGCAACTTGCGTTGCTCAACCGAAACACTCAACAATTGCCGGCTCAACCCGAGCAAAACCCACGGGGCAACACCGGCCACATCAATGCCGTGGTTGCCGTTACAACTAGAGGCGGGAAGGATACCACTCCCGTCATGATTCCAACCGAGGAGCCCGTGGAGGAGAATGTAGAGCCAATTGAGCCGGTCGTTGAAGTTGAGATGGAGAAAGAGCCGCAAAGGGAAGAAAAGTCTAGAGCGGAGCAATTGATTGAAGAGAGGCATTTTATGCCACCGGTCCCATTCCCTCAGAGGCTTGCTAGAGCAAAAATGGAGAAACTGCTAGCAAAGTTTCTCGGGTATTTAAGAGGGGTAAGCCTCAACATTCCTTTCCTCGACGCTATCGTGGAAATCCCGACATACGCCAAGTTCCTTAAAGATTTGATTACGGGAAGAAAGAGGAAGGAGAAAATCATGCTCGCAGAGGAGGGCTCTTGGTTCACCAAGAGAGAGAAGGAGCCCGCCAAATTCAAAGACCCGGGGAGTTTTCGAATTCCTTGCACCTTGGGCGGCGTCCCTCTACAAAGGGCGTTGGTGGACTTAGGGGCTAGTGTTAGCCTCATGCCTCTCTCTATGTTTCTAAGGATAAATACCGGCACGAAATTGAAGCCTACCGACATGCGGATACAACTAGCCGATGGTCGGATCACAAGGCCGGTAGGGATCGCAGAGGACATCCCGCTACAAGTCCCAGGGGGCATATGTTTGCCATGTGACTTCGTGATCATGGATGTTAAGGAGGAGGGAGATACGTCACTAATACTTGGACGCCCGTTCCTCGCCACCGCCGGTGTCATAGTCAACGTACATGAAGGAACTCTAACATTGAATGTCGGCAACATCGAGGTGGAGCTTCATATTCCCAAGGCAATGAAACACATGCCTTATCATGAGGAGCTGGACTATATGGACCTCCTTGACGAGGTTATTGAGGAGGCGATCCCCCATTCGATCGGCGCTCTATTCAAGGAAGATTTCGAGGAAGGGCCGGATTTTGACCAAGAAGAGAAGATGGAGCATCCCCCGACCTCTCCATGGAAATTGATGAAGGCGATGCTGATGTCGCAAGGATTCGAGAGCTTTGCAAGCTCTCAAAGATGAAGTCTCCGAAGAAAGCTACACCGATACGAAAATCGGTGTCACCGGTGAAGCCGAGGCCCAGAGCAATCACTAGCTTGGGAGAGCCACCCCCCAACACTACCCGAGGCAAAGGAGCACCGAGGAAGGACGCCCCGCCACAACATCCAAATTTAAGCGTTCTCCCCGGAAAATTTGACGGGTGCATCTCATATGCACCCAATATCCCGCATTGAATTCAAAATCAAAGGGGGTCGAGCTCACGACCTTAAACGAGCGCTTGTCAGGAGGCAACCCGACGGTTATCACTTTATTTTTACTTTTCCTTTATTTTTGTTTTAGAAATTATTAGTGTTTTGAGTCGTTCGTCCAAAAATTTCGTGATAACGGGTCCTAATTTTCTTTGACAGGAGAGGAGAACGAGGTACCTATCATTAGGAGGATGAACAAGGCGACGAGGAGCGCTCCAGGAAGGCGCTCAATGCTTAGGAGGAAGATGAAATCGACTGGAGGAAGAAAAACAGAGTTTAGAGCCCAAACGAAGCCAAACAGCAGAAAACAGGGTTCACTCGGCCGAGTATACTAGTCACTCGGCCGAGTACACAAGTTCGTCCGCTCGAGCGGCTCACGAACGAGGGAAGTCTGCTGTACCCAACTCTCTGTTTCTTTTCTTGATTTCAGTATAATTGCTACTCGGCCGAGTATATATATTCACTCGGCCGAGTAAAACTGATACGCTCCTAGGGCGAGTCTTGCCGAGTAGCTTGAGCCACTCGGCCGAATGGACTTACTCCACTCGGCCGAGGGTGGCAAGGCCACTCGGCCGAATCGTAAGCGGGGAGGAATTTTTTAATATATTTCCATTGCGTCCGCTCGGCCGAGCGACTTAGTCACTCGGCCGAGTCGTAACTTTTTCTATATAAGGGGGCGTGGGGGGGGGCGTTTTTCGAAACGAATTAAAACCCAAATTCCCGACCGTTCTCATCCCTCGCCCCCGATTCCCCCCTCACTCGCCCGACCTCGCGCCCCGCCGCCGCGCTCGGCCGACCACCGCCGGCCGACCGCACCTCCGCCTCGCCCGAGTCACCGCCGGCGTCCACTTCACCAGCCGAGCTCCGGTAGCGCTAATTTCGCCTTTTTCCTCCTCTTTTGCGTATTTTTCGATGATCCATGTGTCTAACGAATCCCAAATCCAAATTAAATTCAATTTCTATCTATTATACCCCTAACCCCCCATACATTTTGAATATTACACGCTAATCTCTTCGTTTGATGCGCATGTTAAATTGGGGAGCTTAGGGGAGCCCAGGGGAGCTTCTGGGGATCGTTTTGAGCTACGTGGAGGCGCCGTCTTCGCACGCTTCCATTACTTTGCTCTCGCGGCGTGTCGCGGTATACTCTTTCCTTTATTTACGCACGCCGCATTTTTATTGCTTTTGGTGAGCACCCGGGGCCCATATGCCGCCCCGGACACGGCCACGGTCGAGGAGAGCTTCCGCCAAGCGGAAGCGGTCGGATGAGCCCGGCCCCTCCCACGAGGTGGAAGACTCTCCTCTGCCTACACCACCACACCCCGTTCACCCCGCACAGCCTGCAGACCCCACACACCCCGCACATCCTGCAGAGCCCATTCACCCCGCACAGCCACTCCCTGCCGTCCCATAGCCACCACCACCGGCTCCACTTATCGGGCCGCTGGGGATTACGTTCCGGGACGACGCACACCGCGTCGTTTTCGAGCACATTTCCCAGCGCTCGATCGTACCCTCCAGGTTCGCACACCTTGCAGACCTAGGACGCCTGGGGGTACTCGAGGGGATGCTCACGTTGTATGACAACATGGGTTGGCGAGATTTCTTCCAGGTGTCGGCGGACACGTTCGTCCATCCGACACTTGAGGTGCTTAGTTCCATCGCCCGGACCGACGAGGGATGCTCGTTTAGGTTCATGGACCGAGAGTTCCAGGTCACTCTCAGTATGATGAGAGCTTTCTTTTCGTGGCCCGATGTCCCCGGGGCCGACCGTGGTTACGCCCCCACTAACATTCCCCCACCTTCCTTCGATTCCGGTGCTTTCTGGGCCCGGATTACGGGTCTACCTGCTGCCTTCGACCCTAGTAGGGCCAAGGCCTCGGCCATCGTCCACCCTTGCCTCCGCATAGCTCAGCGCCTTATGGCGACTACCTTTTTGGCGAGATATGAGCCTGGGACGATGTCCACGCCGGAGCTTTATATGCTCTACGCGATGACGCGCCCCAGAGCTCTATCTAGGGAGGGGGACGAGTTGGTCCCCGCCGTCGTGATTGATATCGTGAGCTGGTTTTTGGATCGCATCATCGTATCGGTGGGCGCTCGCTCACCGATATGCTGCGGCGGTCTGATCACCCTGCTCACTCTTATGACCGGCGAGGACCTTCCAGCCGACCTGTGACGAGCCCCGGGCCCCACTTCACTGTCCATAGACGTTATGGCCTGGATGAAGATGCTTCGTCCGCATGGTCAGCGGCACTAGGTTTGGTTGCACGGTCCATTCGGTGCGGATTACATGATCCTTCCGAGTCCAGCTCGGACTCAGATAGCGCCAGCACAGGTGGACTGGCTTCTGACGATGGATCTCCTGATCCCCACCGCCTATGTGCTTGAGGCCGAGGAGGCTGAGCAGGCCCACGCTGCCCACGCTGCACCCGCTGACCCCGCTGCTCCTGCTGACCCCATGGCCCCTCAGCAGCCTGATATTTCTGCTGCTCCCGACACCTCTATCCACACTTCTACCGGTGTCAGGAGTACCCTCGCTGAGCCCACCTCCACTACCTCCACGCCTACGACCCCCCCCCCACTACCTCCACGCCCACCACCACAGCTGGCCCTCTGTCCGTTGAGCCCGTTTCCTCCGCCCTACCCGAGCGCCCACCGACTATAGTTGAGAGCGAAGAGCCCTCTTTTGCTGCCATCGTGGAGACCGTGGTTTCCACCTCTGTCTCCACCGCAGCCGTTTTTTCTGAGACTGTCGTGGCGTCTGTCCACACGTCTGTGTCACCGACCTCTCTGGCCACCTCGTTGCCACTTTTATACTCCACTTCCGTTGCTGCTGACTCCACTTCTTACCAGCCTGCGCCCCAGCCTCGCACTGAGGCTAGGCCCACACTTACGAGCACAGCACCTTTCCTCCACATGCCTGCTGAGCCCATCACCTACGCCACCCGAGTACGCCAGCCCTGTCCTGCACAGCACAGACAGGTGCGTCCCTCTACACCACCTCCCCCTGACACTGTACTTCAGAGCATTCGTGCTTTCGAGGGGACGGTGAGTGGCCTCAGAGGTGACCTTAGGACCATGTCCGCCACCGTCACTGATATGGCTCGTCGCTTCGACCTACTTCCGTACATTCACTATTGCCTCACCCAGGTTCTCGAGCGGCTTCCTCGCATGCCCACACCCACCCAGCAGGTACCCACTCCCACTACCACACACACCCAGCCTGCTTCCGCACCCACACCCACACCCACTCAGCAGCATGTTCCCCAGCCACCTCCTCCTCCTCCTCCGCCTCAGGACGGAGACGGCGCAGCCCCACCCTCTTAGGCACCCTCGATGCCATTGATTCTTATTGCCGTCGTGCTGCCCGTCTCTGCTGGGTCCTGATGATTTTTGCCCACCACCCCCCTCCCCTCACTGTTTTTTGGGTACACATTTTGTTCATATCTTTATATATAGTTTTTGGGAGAGTGGGAGAGTTTTTGGTGTCACACTTTTATATCGGTATCACTCCTGTATCTGCATGCATCATGTCCGCATCATATTTTTCATTTCGTTATTTTTAATTTCTTTTTCCTCATGCATGCATCCTCACGTACCCCTCACTTTACACGTCTCTCGGTGTGCCACACTTCGTACATTGAGGACACTGTGCACTTTAGCTTGGGGGAGTGAGTTCTCACGTTCTTTTCGATTTACCACCTTTATTTTTAGTTTTTCACGCCATTTTCCGCTTTTGCCCTCACTTTCACCACTTTTTCTTTTATTTCACCATGCATCACGTCTTTCTTATTTTCTTTGTGTGCTGCATTGTAAATAGCTTTATTTTCCATCTTTATCTTTATTTCTTTTTCATCTCATGCTAGAGATGACTTTTCTGTGATGATGATGACGTGGAGTTCACTTTCTCTATATGCGTGCTATATTTGTCATGTCATAGATTTTATTTCTGATATCATATGCTGTGATTTGCCTTGCATTTAGAGATAGTAACCCACAATTTTTCCGCATGAAAATGGATGAAATTTTATTATTAAGCTGAGTCTGAATATTCATATGTATGCTATCGCAGAAAACACACCAAGATTCACGCATTGAATGCTTATATCTGGAGTACCGTTTTCTTTTCCTATATCACTTCTATTTGCATGATTTGTACATTTCACTTCAGGATGATTGAATGATGTTGGCTATGATAAATCTGGATTAGTTTAGCTTTTTTGTGATCGAAACTGAGTAGATTAGATTACCCTGCTGAAGTTGTCATGCACGTCCTATAGAGTGAACTGAGAGACATATTTATTTCTTTCTCCACATATCTTGAACATCAATTCTCTATTTTAAAATCATTGGTGAATCTCCCCTTAGCGATTCTATTATATGGCATTTCCCCCGCTATTAAATCCTAGCTCCAAATTTCCCAAAACCAAAGAAAGAAAAAGAAAAACTCTTGTATATCCTTATTTCTCTTTGATTTGGGATCATTGTGTATATATGCTATTAAGAAAAAAAAAAGAAAAAGAAAAGAAAAAGAAAAGAAAAAAGGAAAAGAATCTCAATAAACGATCCCATCTCATGTTCTCTCTTTCTTTCCTCTTTTCATTTTTAATTTTTTTATTACTTTTGGAGCTTCATAAAAATGGTGTAACGGCCGCTTTTCGACCGTGCGTATTTTAGCGTGTAGCTGTGTTTCGTATGCGTTTTGTGTATTTGATTTTTTGTTACTGTCTCCCGTAGCTCAGACGCGAGACCGGATCCCGTGTTCACAACCCTCTCGGAGGCGCGATCGCTCTGTTATATTTCTTGTAGTTTTAGGACGTTGAGGGACCAATCTGCATTAACTCACTATGGATTATTAAAAACATTTTTATTATAAACTTTCTTTTTAAATATGAGTGGTTCTGTGCGTTCTTTTCTTTCAAATGAATTTGAATTTAATTATTAACCTAACACTAACCCTCTAATAACCCAAAGGGCCGGTTGTTCTCTTAAGAGAATCTTTTTAAAACTAACATCTAATGATAAAATCAAATCCCCTTAACCGTACACTCTATCTTCCTCCCACCCACGTTCTCCCTCTCTCCTTCCTACATTTAAGAAACCTAGACTAGGTCCCCCCTATCAGCCGAATTCAACCACCTTCTCCTCTCACACACGTTTTCACCCCTCACTCCTCTCCTATATTAAAAAAAACTAAACCTAGGACTAGGGCAGCAGCCTACTCTATCTTTTAACCCTGTTAATTTATTGTGCTCTCTCTCCCTTATATCTCGCTCTCCCCCAGGGCAGCGGAGCTGCTCTCCTTCTCGCGTGCAAGCCTTTGTCCGCACCCCGCCTTGCTCGACAGCCTCTCCGATCATTCCGGCGTCGCACCCAAGCGTAGACCGCCGACCCCGACCGCCAGCTCACCGTGCCCTGACGTCAGCAGTCCGCACGCCGGTTCTCCTCGGCGGTCGACAACAGCCAGAGGCCGTCGGAGCCGCTCAGCCCAACGCCGCCTGCGCCACCCCGAGGCTCCCCTTCCACCACATCAGCCTCCCGCCGTCGCCACTGCAAGTCACGGCTCACCTAGATCGGACGGAGAAAGGAGGAACACGCAAGGAAACGGTGAGTTAATGTATATATGATGTGCTTTCAGTTTATTATATATTAACATTGATATAGGTAAGTATATTAGTTAAACAGTAAGATGTGGACTTTTATAATGCTTAGCATTATACATGTGGGTACGTGTAATGCTAGGTTAATAGAATATACTTTTAGTTAATAAGTTATTTATATAACCTAGGGCTGTTAGCAATATACCTACTAGTTAATAATACTAGTTATTGACAATTTTGTTAATATGTGCATTAAATAAATGGTTAGAACTATGTTATTTATTATCTGACATTAGTTTGTCATCCCGGTTAAACCCTTCTGCTTAATATCACGAACCTATGTCGCAGATAAATCCGTGCTACCGCAGTCGAGGAACCGGAGCGAAGGCGACGCGATACGTTGCTGTTTTCGGATTCAACGTCAAATTTGCACATGACCGTCGCACCAGGTTGGTGCCCTAACTCGTAGCGCAACCTACCCGTAGCGAAAACTGAAAACCTAACTAAAATCGGCAATTTAACTCATTAAATTTACTTTCTGCTTCCTTAAAACGATGTGGAATCGTAGATCGACGATCGGACTTTTTGACTGTGCACATAGGATAGAATCGTCGGATAGGCTGAACGGACATTTTGACATGTGACTATTAGGGTAGCCACGTCCAACCTAGAAATGAACCTAAATAGGTTTTATTGAAAACGCGACCTGACACCGTCGCCGTGACACTGTTTCAGACGGACTACCGCGGACGCGACGACTGAACGAGACGCCACGGACGGACGACACACTCGCCATCGCAGGCAAGTGTATCCACTTGCACTTTTGGCCGTGCTTAGGCCTTAGTTGGTTAGAATTGTTAACTGTGAACAAGTAGAACCGGACGTGAAATGATAGCGTCCGGGACGACTCCTGACGGCTCAGACTTGACGACGAAGTCTGAGCATGACAACAACAACTTTTGATATTGTAGGGCTATCATGTGTGTGCATGTGTGTGTACACCCTAGAATAACCCTTCCTGTCTTGTCACGTCTCGGCCCGTCTTGCATAGCCCGCTGGGCAATAGGGCACTCTTCGAGTGATCCCTTGTACAGATTCACAGCCTGCGGGCAATAGGGCACTCTCCAAGCTAGAGAGAGTGATCCCTTGTACGGATACACAGCCTGCGGGCAATAGGGCACTCTTCGAGTGATCCCTTGTACAGATTCACAGCCTGCAGGCAATAGGGCACTCTTCGAGTGATCCCTTGTACAGATTCACAGCCTGCGGGTAATAAGGCACTCGCCAAGCTAGAGCGAGTGATCCCTTGTACGGATATCTTGTCTTGTCTTGTCTTGGGGTTTGGGGTTGGGTTGAGCGTGCGCACGGCAAGAGGGTCTGATCCCCCTCGAACCGTAAGGCGTGAACCCTTTCGTGTCTCACTTGTCTTGTCCTGTCTTGTTTCCGTCACGTCCCATCTTGTCATGACACCTGTAGGTTAGTCCCGTAGTTGGTAGCACACGCTACAACTACTACTTGTTGCGCTTTACTTTCCTGCTGCGTTACTTCTGTTTGTTACTCAGTTATAACCCCAGCATGCTAATCAACCAGTAAAACGTTGTCTAAAAGTTGATACACTTGTAGTTTGGTCTAACCCTTTTTGTAGACCTGACCTGACGTACAGTTCCTTCTTTTGGTGCTGTACGTCAGGTGTTGAGCCAGAGTACGTCGACGAGGCAGACTTACTGGAGTACGTGGAGCCGAGGACGTCGTCACCAGAGTACGTACCTGACAAGGACCAGACCTTGAGGTCTTTTAGTCACCACTTTCAGAGGTTACTACTGTCAGTTTTCTTTTAGATAGTTTTTTGCCACGCTTAGGCTTCTTTTTAGACTTTGTACATGTTGGATATCATATCTCTAATTTAATGAATGCAACTTCCTTTCAGTACTTTCTTTTGTTTCGAACTATAATAATGCAAGAACCTGAAAATCGTATAAAATGGTACCTCTACAGACGCTTATTAGGTCCGAGCTTCTCAGCTCTGGCCTAAGCGGGCCTTGTCACGCTTCGCCTCCGTCCATTTTGGGAAGCAGGGCGTGACAGGTTTTAGTGGTGGCCCATGCAGGTCTTGCAAAAGTTCGGAACAATAAAAGTACCGCATTCATTTAATATCCACGTATAAGTCTGAATTAGTTTCCCAGTCTTAGTTAGTGGGAAGACTTAGGTAGACGTCCCAATTTGATAGTCTGACGCCTTAGTTAGGAATTAGTCATCCTCGTTCTAGAATACCTTAGTAGCCACTTGACTCTGACCGTGTTAAATTTTCAGAGCCCTTCTTTTAGTCATTCGCTCGGGCCCATCGAATTCGGGCCCAGCAGAACTAACCTGGATTCTCTTAGGAACCTTCCCATTAGATCCTGGTTACAGTCTAGCTCATTATGAAATCTTAGTGCCGAGCTCTCCTGATCTTAGGCGACCCGAAAAAAATAGAATCCATGACTTCTAGCGTCTTCCTGATCATTACCATTTTCGTGTTACCGACCGTAATGTTCCATCGTAGCTCTTCACGGTTCGTATCCTACACATATTCTTCAAGCGATCATTTTCATGTCTCCCAATTCACGTGATCGTTTCCTGACGATTATCGTCAACCCTTCGAATCCCTTCCTTGACCAATTCTGCTTCCTCTAAAAGTATTTTCGAAATTTATTAATAAGTTTATCGCTCAGCTAAAATTTCTTTGAAAACCCCTATATTATATATATTTAAAATTTCTTGTTTTTGGTTGAGTTAAAATTCTTTCATTGACTCTGAAACCCTATTGGTCGTAATTTTTAAGTCAATACCTCGTACTCGTTTTCGAATCGTTATCTTTCATATTTCAGTTTTAAAACTTGTTACCATTTTGAAAATTCAATATATCACTTTTTTCTAAACTACGAAATTTAGTTTAACCACTTAAACACACGCACTTTTGGAATATATTTTTCTAAGCTAAATAGAATTCCAAATTATTTTCTTTTCTTTCTCTCTATGTCCATCGTGCTCATATTTCGAAAATCTTGGTATAAACCCATTTTCATTTGCAAAACAACCGCTACCTCACCCTGTCTTTGTTTCCTTCACCTAACTCTTATTCCGAATTGTAATAATTTTTACCCTCTGCTCGCTTTTTACTACTTATTTTATAAGTATAAAAGTATATGATATCCTATTTTACACGTAATTCGCCATTCATCTATCTAATTATTTTGAGGAATGTTTTTGCTCCATCCAACCAACTACCATCCTAACCCCGCCTTATTTGAACTCGTTCTTTCCGATCTCATTTCGTTTCTCTTTTGGTTTAGTTTTCTTTTCCTCTATTATTTAGACATTAGTGCCTGTAGTTGCCTATGTCATCTCTAGTTAGGAGTGGTTCCATTGGTTTGTGATGTTGTCGTGATGCATGAGCATAGGTAGAGTGTGTAGACCTGTATGAGTGTGTCATCTTTAGGATCTTGATAATTGCCTTTTGTGTCTTGAATGCGTACTCGGTGTTAACCATGATATGATTGAAGTTGTCTGAATGACGGTATTCATACATATATGAATAACGTCATAGCAGGCAATTCCTTAGACTTAGTCTTACGTACTATTGAACAGTTTATCTTGGCTGCATATGATTGTATCAAAACTTTTGTTTTCTTTTAAACCAAATCTTTAAAGTCTTTGAAATTAGCCCACAAAGTTCATAACTCACTTATTCTCCCTCAACCATTACCACCACTCCACACGTTTATACTCACATGTTTTAAAAATATTTCATTGGCCTTAAGTTTTCCTTCCTCTTCTCTCTCCTTTCTCTTTTCGAAATATTATGTTTATTATTGTTACATTTTGGAACTAGCTATTGTTATTATAGGACCTTGTGTGCGGGTAGGTATAGTGTGTGGTGAGGTGTGTAATAGCGATGATTAATTGATTTTGGGACACCAAGATAGGAGATTGGAATCATTGTATGAAAAGAATAAGCTGTCCAAGACTTATTTATAATACAAATGTGTGACGGACTCAATGGAGAATTCTGGTTGGACGAAATTATATACGGGGGATGAGAACTTATCAACCCGAAACATGGACGAGTGATAGATAGGAGTAGCTATGTAGGTATAATATGATTGAGAGTGATCATGAGAATGAGTAGAACATTTAAAGCATCAAGACCTGAATGTTAGGTTGGCATGAGAAGACGTTGGAAGTAACACGACGTGTTGAGATGAATGGATGATTAGGTAGACGGATTTGGTATGGTTAGGAGAGTAGATGATATGGGTAAGGATCGGTGTGGTTCGATGGTTCATTGATGATAGAGATTAGATTTATGAGTCGATAATATGGATGATACATTGGAGACGTGATGATTGCTAATTTATAGACAGTGGTGTGGATCTGTAGTCAGGTGTTAGGATGTGAGTTGGTCGTGGCATTATTCAGTGATTAGAGGGGTTATGATGGATTATTTGAGGAACATCGTTTAAAGTTATAGTATTAGCAATCTATACGTGTAGATATGAGAGTTTCGGGTATGAGATTAGATAGATAGTGTTATTATTAGTATAAGTGATTCCGAGGGCGGAATCATTTCTAAGGTGGGTAGAATGTAACGGCCGCTTTTAGACCGTGCGTATTTTAGCGCGTAGCTGTGTTTCGTGTGCGTTTTGTGTATTTGATTTTTTGTTACTGTCTCCCGTAGCTCAGACGCGAGACCGGATCCCGTGTTCACAACCCTCTCGGAGGCGCGATCGCTCTGGTATATTTCTTGTAGTTTTAGGACGTCGAGCGACCAATCTGCATTAACTCACTATGGATTATTAAAAACATTTTTATTATAAACTTTCTTTTTAAATATGAGTGGTTCTGTGCGTTCTTTTCTTTCAAATGAATTTGAATTTAATTATTAACCTAACACTAACCCTCTAATAACCCAAAGGGCCGGTTGTTCTCTTAAGAGAATCTTTTTAAAACTAACATCTAATGATAAAATCAAATCCCCTTAACCGTACACTCTATCTTCCTCCCACCCACGTTCTCCCTCTCTCCTTCCTACATTTAAGAAACCTAGACTAGGTCCCCCCTATCAGCCGAATTCAACCACCTTCTCCTCTCACACACGTTTTCACCCCTCACTCCTCTCCTATATTAAAAAAAACTAAACCTAGGACTAGGGCAGCAGCCTACTCTATCTTTTAACCCTGTTAATTTATTGTGCTCTCTCTCCCTCATATCTCGCTCTCCCCCAGGGCAGCGGAGCTGCTCTCCTTCTCGCGTGCAAGCCTTTGTCCGCACCCCGCCTTGCTCGACAGCCTCTCCGATCATTCCGGCGTCGCACCCAAGCGTAGACCGCCGACCCCGACCGCCAGCTCACCGTGCCCTGACGTCAGCAGGCCGCACGCCGGTTCTCCTCGGCGGTCGACAGCAGCCAGAGGCCGTCGGAGCCGCTCAGCCCAACGTCGCCTGCGCCACCCCGAGGCTCCCCTTCCACCACATCAGCCTCCCGCCGTCGCCACTGCAAGTCACGGCTCACCTAGATCGGACGGAGAAAGGAGGAACACGCAAGGAAACGGTGAGTTAATGTATATATGATGTGCTTTCAGTTTATTATATATTAACATTGATATAGGTAAGTATATTAGTTAAACAGTAAGATGTGGACTTTTATAATGCTTAGCATTATACATGTGGGTACGTGTAATGCTAGGTTAATAGAATATACTTTTAGTTAATAAGTTATTTATATAACCTAGGGCTGTTAGCAATATACCTACTAGTTAATAATACTAGTTATTGACAATTTTGTTAATATGTGCATTAAATAAATGGTTAGAACTATGTTATTTATTATCCGACATTAGTTTGTCATCCCGGTTAAACCCTTCTGCTTAATATCACGAACCTATGTCGCAGATAAATCCGTGCTACCGCAGTCGAGGAACCGGAGCGAAGGCGACGCGATACGTTGCTGTTTTCGGATTCAACGTCAAATTTGCACATGACCGTCGCACCAGGTTGGTGCCCTAACTCGTAGCGCAACCCACCCGTAGCGAAAACTGAAAACCTAACTAAAATCGGCAATTTAACTCATTAAATTTACTTTCTGCTTCCTTAAAACGATGTGGAATCGTAGATCGACGATCGGACTTTTTGACTGTGCACATAGGATAGAATCGTCGGATAGGCTGAACGGACATTTTGACATGTGACTATTAGGGTAGCCACGTCCAACCTAGAAATGAACCTAAATAGGTTTTATTGAAAACGCGACCTGACACCGTCGCCGTGACACTGTTTCAGACGGACTACCGCGGACGCGACGACTGAACGAGACGCCACCGACGGACGACACACTCGCCATCGCAGGCAAGTGTATCCACTTGCACTTTTGGCCGTGCTTAGGTCTTAGTTGGTTAGAATTGTTAACTATGAACAAGTAGAACCGGACGTGAAATGATAGCGTCCGGGACGACTCCTGACGGCTCAGACTTGACGACGAAGTCTGAGCATGACAACAACAACTTTTGATATTGTAGGGCTATCATGTGTGTGTGTGTGTGTGTGTACACCCTAGAATAACCCTTCCTGTCTTGTCACGTCTCGTCCCGTCTTGCATAGCCCGCTGGGCAATAGGGCACTCTTCGAGTGATCCCTTGTACAGATTCACAGCCTGCGGGCAATAGGGCACTCTCCAAGCTAGAGAGAGTGATCCCTTGTACGGATACACAGCCTGCGGGCAATAGGGCACTCTTCGAGTGATCCCTTGTACAGATTCACAGCCTGCGGGCAATAGGGCACTCTTCGAGTGATCCCTTGTACAGATTCACAGCCTGCGGGCAATAGGGCACTCGCCAAGCTAGAGCGAGTGATCCCTTGTACGGATATCTTGTCTTGTCTTGTCTTGGGGTTTGGGGTTGGGTTGAGCGTGCGCACGGCAAGAGGGTCTGATCCCCCTCGAACCGTAAGGCGTGAACCCTTTCGTGTCTCACTTGTCTTGTCATGCCTTGTTTCCGTCACGTCCCATCTTGTCATGACACCTGTAGGTTAGTCCCGTAGTTGGTAGCACACGCTACAACTACTACTTGTTGCGCTTTACTTTCCTGCTGTGTTATTTCTGTTTGTTACTCAGTTATAACCCCAGCATGCTAATCAACCAGTAAAACGTTGTCTAAAAGTTGATACACTTGTAGTTTGGTCTAACCCTTTTTGTAGACCTGACCTGACGTACAGTTCCTTCTTTTGGTGCTGTACGTCAGGTGTTGAGCCAGAGTACGTCGACGAGGCATACTTACTGGAGTACGTGGAGCCGAGGACGTCGTCACCAGAGTACGTACCTGACAAGGACCAGACCTTGAGGTCTTTTAGTCGCCACTTTCAGAGGTTACTACTGTCAGTTTTCTTTTAGATAGTTTTTTGCCACGCTTAGGCTTCTTTTTAGACTTTGTACTTGTTGGATATCATATCTCTAATTTAATGAATGCAACTTCCTTTCAATACTTTCTTTTGTTTCGAACTATAATAATGCAAGAACCTGAAAATCGTTTAAAATGGTACCTCTACAGACGCTTATTGGGTCCGAGCTTCTCAGCTCTGGCCTAAGCGGGCCTTGTCACGCTTCGCCTCCGTCCATTTTGGGAAGCAGGGCGTGACAAATGGGGATGTAAATATTGTTTTTTGTGCCACCACGCTTATAGATAAGCTTGGGGGAGGGGATCCAATGATGTGTGAGAGAGTGACTACTTGACGGTGCACGACAACCTAGGCTAAGTAATATTCTATACTCGGTAAGATCGTTTTAGCTTCACGAAATCCAGAAATCTATGCCTAGCACTCATTTCATGAAGTCCACACTCTTCTATTCTTTCTATTCTATTGCGTGATATTCTTATACTCCTCTTAGAAAGCGTTCAATTGAAAAGTGTGTTATCTGCGATGTTGTATACCGCTTTAAATGGTTCAGACGATGTTAATTCTAAAATTATTCCGTTTTTCATGCTATATCAATATTCTTGGGTTTTCTATTTCTATTTGCACCATTATACTATGATATCGAAATAAAATTCTTTGACATGTGTTTTACATTCGGTGCATGCTATATGAGTAAGCAAAACCCACGTCCTGAGAAAATGATCTAGCAGCTTCCCTCTTCGCTTTCTTCTTTCTTCTTCGTTTTTCGTTTTTCGTTTTTCGTTTTTCGTCGTTTTCGTCGTTTTCGTTTTCTGAATCCACCGGGTTCGCATTTTACTTATCTTCCTCGAGGACGAGTAAGAGGTAAGCTTGGGGGATTTTGATCACTCCGTGTTTTACACCCTTTTTCCGCATCATTGCATGCCATTTAGATCGCCCAAATCACGCTTTTCACGATTTATCGACAATATTGCGATGCTTTTCACGATTTGTTGTTTTTGTCGTATTTCAGGAGATTTGGAGCGATTTGGAGTGATCCCGTGATACGCCTACTCCAGAGTGTCACCGATGACTTCCCAGAGGGGTATTTTGCTATTGGAGAGGAGCGAAAGAAGAAAGAACGTCGTAGGAGCGACGAGGAGGCAAAAACAAGCTGTTTGGGCATTTTTGGTGTCTCACTCGGCCGAGCGAAGGAGTCACTCGGCCGACCAGCGAGACCCCGCTCGGCCGACCAGATCGGACACGCTTCATGTGTGCACTCGGCCGAGCATCAGAAGCCACATCGACCGAGTGACGGAACCCCGTCCGCCCGAGTGGTGGAACCCCGTCCGCCCGAGTGGCACTCAGACGACGCCCATCAAAAAGAGCCAACTTACTGTTTTTCGTCTGCCTGAGCTTCAGAAGACCCACTCAGCCGAGTGGAAATTGCCGACCGCCCGAGTGAATAGAAGCCATCGGCCGAGTGACGACAACTCACACGGCCGAGCGATGCCCGAAGTGAAGACCCCCAAGACCCCAGACTTACTGGAAATTCTCAGGGTTTCTCACTCGGCCGAGCGACTATTGTCACTCGGCCGAGTGAGCCGCGCTGCCTGTAGCGTAAATTGCGATTTTCAGGCTGCGCAGGGGCAATTTGGTCAAAGTTTTTTGGATGATTTTGGGGGGTATTTAACCCCAGTTTTTAACCTAGGTTAGAGAGCTTTTTCCTTTGCTTTTTGCAGCTTTTTAGATTAAACTCTGTAGCTTTTGATTCTTGTGATTGGAGAGGAGAGGAAAGTTTATTTTTGTTGGATTCTTGGAGAACTCTATTGGTTTGCCTCTCTCTCCATTAAAAATCTCATTTTTATTGCTTATTTGAATATTGTGATGAATTCTATTGTTATTTCAATTGTTTATTCTTGCATTTGTGATATGATTTGTGAGTAGTCTTTACGTCTTGGGGCGTGGGGATGAACCTTACGAGCCCAATTTCTGATTTGTGATGATTTGGTAGAAATATTGCTAGAATTGCTATTAGGGTTAGTTTGGGATCGATGTACTACGGATAGCTAGGTGTTCATATCGATTGGGATTTGCAAGAGATTGGATCCCAATTCGATAGGAAACCCTAGAAATCCGAATTGGGTTGAAATTGAGTTTCTGTAGTATCGGTTTGCAAGAGATTGGACCGATACTAGGGTTCTCGGTCGCAATTCCATGCCGATACCCGTTTGCAAGAGATTGGACGGGTAGGAACTATCCCAACCTAGGTCGCGGCCCGAGTTTGCACGAGAGTGGGCTCGGGACGCGATTGAACGATGATGT
Source organism: Scilla litardierei (assembly GCA_030789695.1). Classification (NCBI taxonomy): domain Eukaryota; kingdom Viridiplantae; phylum Streptophyta; class Magnoliopsida; order Asparagales; family Asparagaceae; genus Scilla; species Scilla litardierei. The sequence goes on along the minus strand of CM061135.1, from coordinate 60,077,426 downwards.
TGATCCTAATGCTAGCTTGCCTAGGCTAGGGTTTGCAAGAGATTGGACCCAAACCTAGGTTAGCTATAGACCGGCAACAGCGCGAGAGCGTGAGCTAGGTTTTACATTCAGTTGCAACTAGTTCATCCGAAATTCTACCCTAGCAATGGTGATACCAATGAATAACATTGATGAGATATGGTGAGTAGCGGGGATTCCCCATTCCCTAGGCATCTTTATTTGATTTTATATCTCGATACTTTGTCTGACGATTGTGACAGGATCGCCAAAAGGCAAATTCCCTCTTTCTGTTCCTATAGCCAGGTTGTTTGGAGCAGGCACTGTCATTCGTCCTCCCTGTGTTCGATAACCCGCTCGCCGCTACACCGTGCGCTTGCGGTAAAACTACACGGTCGCACTTCTGGGTTACATTCCGGAGCGATCAATACTTTAACCCTTGAGAAAGCAAACTTAGCTTCTCAAAATGTCACATTGAGAAATGAGGTGAATTCCCTCAAATCTCAACTAGATCAAACACATCCCATGGATAATAGTGATCTAGTTACACGCCACACATAATTGGGATTAGAGAATGATTCTCTTAAAACCCAAGTGCACGAGCTCAAAGTACGGGTGTCCACCTTGGATACCCACATTTCTTCTTTAAAGCAGAAATATGAGCTCATGTCCTCCCGTATTGTGAGATTCAATAAGGGACAAGGACAATTGGATGATTTGCTTGCAAATCAATTTCCGGCCACACATCGTGTTGGCCTTGGATTTGTAAAAGCTAATGCATCTAATGATCGCACCTCCTATAGTGGTGTCACTATAGATTTTGTGAGGCCTTCCTCTGGTGCATCCACAAGTGGTGTCAAAGACACTATAGGTAGCAATCCTACCAAGAATGTCACCACATCACTTTCTCTTCCTTTTGGCAAGAAACCCACTAAAGGTGGAAACCAAAAGCAAGGTCATGCTTATATGTACACTAATACTCATCCACGTAGGAAACATCCTACTTCACAAGTGGATAATCATGACACATTTTATGCTCCGCACCCATGGACACGTACACAACCACACATGAGAAATACTCATGTACGTGCTCCCACACACCCATATGCTCATACGCATCATTCTTTCATGTATGCTAATTCTCCACATGTCATGCATGATCAATATGCTTCATATAATATGCATGTTCCCAAGAATACATATCATTCTAGAATGTACAATGCATATCCTTCACCACATCTTTATGCTAGAAATCATGTTCCTAAGAAGCATGCACCACATAGAAATCCAACACATATGCATGCAACTAGGAATAGGACTCCCAAGATGTACACTATTTGGGGTCCTAAGAACACTAGTCTAAATGTTAGGAATGCTTATGTTGATTCCTACTTTCATGATGTAATTAGAAATAGTAACTATGTTGGGAAGCGGAAGTCCACTTGGACTTGGCTTCCAAAGGGCTAATCCCCTTGGACCCAACAAACATTTGGTACCATAAGCTTATGGTATATTATATAGGTACCCAAGAGAAAGAAGAAGAGAAATAAATGCCTTATTAGCTCTAAAGGGAAAGGATGGATTCTTGATAGTGGTTGCTCCAAACACATGACGGGAGATCCATCATTGCTCTCCGAAGTGATTAGCATCAAAGATGGTGCAACGGTCACTTTTGGAGGTAATCAAAAGGGAACCATCATTGGAGTATGTATCGTTGGTAATCCTTCCAAACCCCTAATTACTAATGTTTATCTTGTTAGTGGTTTATGTCACAACCTCATTTCCATAAGTCAACTTTGTGACAAAGGTTACAAGGTTAACTTCGGAGAAGGATTGTTTACTATTGTTGATTGTGATTCAAATGTTTTATTTTCCGGTATTAGGCGTAAAAATATTTATTATTTAAGCTTGCCTAAAACCGTAGAACATTGCTTAGTTGCTAACACAAGTGAACAACTATTATGGCATCGCCGTTTTGGTCATGTTCACTTCAAGCACTTATATAAGTTAGCTAAGCATGATCTAGTCAAAGGTTTTCCTAAGATTGTTTTTAATAAGAAAAACTTTTGTGATTCATGTCAAAGAGGTAAACTAAGTAAATCTTCATTTAAGCTTAAAGAATGGATTACTTCTAAGAGGCCCCTAGAACTTCTACATCTAGATTTATTTGGGCCAACTAGAACCGATTCTTTAGGTAATGCTCATTATGGACTAGTTGTCGTTGACGACTTTTCTAGATTTACTTGGGTTTCATTTTTAACTAATAAGAATGAAGCTCATGAAGAGTTTACCAAATTTGCAAAGAAGATTCAGAATCTTTTAGGATCCACCATTATCACTATTCGTAGTGATCATGGAGGAGAATTTGAGAATGAGTCTTTTACTAAGTTTTGTGATGACTCCGGGATAACTCATAACTTTTCCTTTCCTCATGCACCACCACAAAATGGTGTTGTAGAAAGAAAGAATAGGACTCTTATTGAGTGTGCTCGCACTATGCTCCATGATAGTCATTTAGGACTACAATTTTGGGCAGAAGCGGTGCACACTGCATGTTATGTGCTCAATAGAATCCTAGTGAGACCCCGAACAAACAAAACTTGTTTTGAGTTGTTTTACGATAAAAAGCCTCATGTGAAATATTTTCGTGTCTTTGGTTCCAAATGTTTTATAAAGAACACCTTTGGTAATTTAGACAAAATTTGAGCCAAGATCCGATGAAGGAATTTTTGTTGGATATTCCACACATAGCAAAGCCTACCGGATATACAACAAAACTTCTTCAACGATTGAGGAATCACTTCACGTATCTTTTTATGAAGATTTTGACTTTCCTCATGTTGATGATGATAATGTAGATATTCTTTGTGATTCTCTTAATAATGTTAAGATTAATGATAATATTGTTGAGACTAACACTTCTAACGAAGTTGTTGAAGTTGTTCCTAGTGATCCAGGTTTACCCAAAGCTTATCCAACCGTTCGCAACCATCCCCATAACCAAATTATTGGAGATATTGGTGTGGGTGTTCGAATGAGATCAAGAATTGAAGAATTCTCCCATTGCGCATTCGTCTCTACCATTGAGCCAAAGAACATTCAAGAAGCTTGTGAGGATAGCTCTTGGATAGTGGCAATGGAGGAAGAACTAGCGCAATTCGAGAGAAATGAAGTTTGGGAACTTGTACCTCTTCCAAGTGGTCACCAAGCTATTGGGACCAAATGGATCTTCAAGAACAAGACGGATGAAAACGAGGTAATCACACGGAACAAAGCAAGGTTAGTAGCTCAAGGCTACCGGCAAGAGGAAGAATTTTCCAAGTCTATGAAGGATGAGTTTGAGATGAGCCACATGGGAGAGCTCACCTACTTCCTTGGATTGCAAATTCGACAAATGGAGAATGTCACTTTCATACATCAGACAAAGTACACAGGGGAGCTTATTAAGCGATTCGGTATGGAATCGTCTTCAAGCAAAAGGACTCCCATGAGTACTACTACTCATCTACACAAGGATGAAAGCGGAAAAGATGTAGACGTTCGTCTATATCGAGGTATGATCGGTAGCTTACTTTACTTAACCGCTAGTAGGCCCGATATCATATTTTCCGTATGTATATGTGCAAGATATCAAGTGATCGACCCCGGATATACACCCGGAGAACGATTGTAGTTTTACCGCAAGCGCACGGTCAAGTGGTGAGCGTGTATCGAACACAAGGAGGTGTTGTTGGCTCCAATCTATCCTAGGTTGGCTCGACTACGAAGGTTTTATTGGTGGAGATGGATATGGTATGATGTAATGGCAATGGTGATGGATGTCGGTGTCGGAGATAGAGAAATCAGTCAAATATCGATTCAAATACAATATAATAAAAGTGTCTAGGGCTAGGGAATCCCCACTACGGATTTTCATGCATCATTGTGAATAGTGAATCTCAATATTACTAGACTTGCGTTGAGGTGAACTAGTCATAACTGAATAGAGAACCAAGATCACACTCTCTCGCTATTGCCAGTCTATAGCAACCTAGGATATGGCCCAATCTCTTGCAAACCCTAGCCTAAGCCACTAGCATTAGGATCGACATCATCGTTCAATCGCCTCTTGAGCCCACTCTCGTGCAAACTCGAGTTACGATCTAGGTTGTGATAGTTCGTATTCGTCCAATCTCTTGCAAACGATTATGGGTATAGATTTATAATAAAAATCCTAGCTTTGGTCCAATCTCTTGCAAACCAAGTCTAGAGAATCTCGATTATAAACCTAAATCGAATATCTAGGCCTTCCCATCGATTAGAATCCAATCTCTTGCAAACCCTAGATCGATGGAAATCCCTAGCTATCCGTAATAAATCAATCACAACCTAACCTCCTAGAAATTCTAGCAATTTAGAAATTCATTCATCACAAATCTGAAATTAGATCCATAGGGTTCATCCACATGCCCTAGAACAACAAATCTACTCTAGCATAGCAATAACGATATGAGAATCAATAAAAATCATTGCTTGCATACAAAAAGATAGAAAAAAACAAAGATTCAAACAATAAGAACAAAATACTTAGCTTGATGAAGATCTTCAATCCAAAATACAATCTTTTAGATCCAAGAGGGGGCTTAGGGCATGGCCTAACCTCCAAAAGAATCCCTAAGAAAACATGTTGGGAACCCCCTCTAATGGTGGCTACAAAATCCTTATATAGTCTCCCAAAACCCTAGCAAATAACCCTAGAAAACCCCTCAAATTCGTGCCCAAAAACAGCCCAAACCGTAACTTAAAAATCTGGGCCCGCCGTCGACTCGGCCGAGTGGGAAAATGTGACTCGGCCGAGTGGAAATTCCAACACTGCAGCGTCAACTTACAGAAATTCTCCAGATTTCATCCGACCTCCGATTGGCACGTTCTTAGTGGCGTTGGAACAGTCATGAAGTCTACTATCCATAAAAAATATGAGAAAAATACTTTGATTTTTTGGAATGATAGTAGATTTCAAAAGAGTGAGAGGCTATCTGAAAATCTGGGCACTGCGTGTCCTCGGCGTCACTCGGCCGAGTGGGATTCTCTACTCAGCCGAGTGACAGACCCAGTAGAAAAACAGTAACTTCGAGGTCCTCAGGGGTCTGTCTCCGGGGGTGGCTCGGCCGAGTGGCTTTACTCACTCGGCCAGGGGCATTTCTTGCTCGGCCGAGTCGAAACCGTCAAAAGCCTAAACATTTCCAGTAAGTCGGCCTCTTTTGATTGTGGATTTCTCATGCCACTCGGACGATGCGATCTTCTTACTCGATCGAGTGGGATATCAACCCTCGGCCGAGTGCACGCCCAATTCCTTCTGTTGGAGCGTGTCCGGTCGGGTCGGCCGAGCGGTCTTCTTGCTCGGCCGAGTGAGTGCTCCACTCGGCCGAGTGGCATGCTGTAAATGCATAATCTTCTCCGTTTCTCCTCCTCGTTGCTTCTACGGAGTTTCTTCTTCTTCCACCTGTCTCCCATCGCCGAATAGCCCTCAAAAGAGCCTTGGGTGACGCTCCGGAGTGGGTGCAAGTCCCTTAAGCTCATTTTTGCTCCCGATCGCTCCATATTTCCTGAAATCCGACAAAAACAAGAAATAGTGAAAAGTAACGCAATATCGTCGAATACTCATGAAAATCACAATATGAGCAATCGAAATGGCGTGAAAACATGCAGAAAAAAGGTGTAAAATATGGACCGATCAAAATCCCACAAGCTTACCTCTTACTCGTCCTCGAGGAAGATAAGTAGAGAGACGAACTCGGGAGATGAAAATAAAGAAAATGAAATGAAAAAGAAAGAACACGAGGTGGAAGGGGTCGCTAGATTCTTCTCTCAGATCTCAAGCCATAAGCTACACATCACGATAACTTGGAAAATACAAATCACATGCTATAAGGATTTCATATCTTACTTAGACATGGTACTTGCAAGCTTTTAAGAATAACAAAAGGGACTCTCTAAATTCATACAATCAATTCATATCCACATCACGCATTTCATAGAAGTTAATATACAATTCATTGGCGATGCACTTTTCAATCAAAAGTTATAAATGAAGCATATAAGATACACACCAAGCATGCAATAGAGAATAGAATAAGAGTCATGGATTCATATATTTATTTCAAATCATGAAAAATCTCCATATCTAATATATTTTGCAAAGTCTAAGCATTATCGAATATTCCCATTCATGCACGTCTCCACTCTAATGTCATACTCACTCATATGGTCAAATGAATTCACCCCCCACCCCCCAAGCTTAGCTTGAGGCATCGCTTCTAAAGGAATATGATAGTGGAAAATGGGATTTTTGCCTTGGTTTTCCCAAGTATTTTGTGGCTCCAATGATAAGATAGAGAAATATCTTTTTTTTTTCTTTTGGACTTTATTTCTCATTTTTTCTTTTTGGATTTTTGTAGGAGCTATTTGATTTGTATTTTTGGGTTTTTGGCTCCTTTTTGGCTTTTTGGACTTTTTGGAGCAAACTTTTCTTTTGTAGGAATTTTTTTGGGAAATAGATGCGATATAAGTAGCTTTAGGAGGTGAACTCAAGTGACATGTAGAGAATAAAAAGATATATGTGGAGAAAGAAATAATATAACACTCGGTTCACTCTAAGATGTGCATGAACGGTTCAATAAGATATTACTTCAACTAAAACTCATATGTAAGCATGGATATTCTCAATCATCTCAATAAAAAGCGAAGTCAAGCGGTAACGAGTACTTTCATATCAAGCATGCAACAGAAGGTGAATAAGAAAATAAGGCAGATGCTCCCGTTATACAATTGATGCGTGAATCATGGTGCACTTCCAACAAAAGCATACTAAACACTAATCCATACATTCAGCTTCAACTAATATCATGCATTCATATAGAGGAATCATCAAAAGAATATATGAGCAAGCACAAGGATAGCAGAATACTGAAATACTCTAAGTAGCATGGCAAGGAATAATAAGCATCGTGATGGTGCTAAAGCAATAAGAGATATCATCATACTAAATTCATCTAGCGAAAGAAAAGAAAAGGAAAATAAAGAAATAAAAGTAAAAGAGAGGAAAGAAAAGAAAAAAAACAAGCACACAATATGATGCATGAACACACATAAAAGAAAAATAAAATGGTAAATTCGAAAAGATGATGCAAAAAATTTTGAAAAATTTTAAAAATCCTAAAATAAAGTTAAAATGCAACTAATGCATCTAAATGGCATGGAAATGCACTCCCCCAAGCTTAAACTCCACATTGTCCTCAATGTGATCATAATGGAAGAATATGAGGAACGACGATAAATATGGGGGGGCGAATGAAAAATGATGACATGAATGACATGGAATCCTAATGCAACTACATGCACATACAATGATGCATGAGAGCGCCTTCCCCTAAACTTATACCAAACAATCCTATTCAAATGACTCGATCAAAAATATCACGGTTTTGCAAAGCGTGATCAAGTCAAACGAATAAGAAAGTAAGGTTTCACTTGAAAGAAATGCTCGATGGTGGTGAGCAAAAGGATGTGACACATCAAAATATGAAGAGGGCAATAAATATATATAATGGGTTTGGGGTGTAAATGATTATTGTTGCCATCATATGAGGTGATATTTATTCAAACAAATCTATACGGTCCTCTCACTGTCGAGAGGGTTCGGGTTTATTGAAAGCATAAAATTTTACGCTATTGCTACACTACTGGATTGATATCACCTATAGCAAAAGGCGGATCCAATATCTTTGCCGGTGCCGGCAACTGCTCCAACTGCTCCTTCCGTGGCTCCGCCAGGCGCGTATGTCCACGGACTCTAACAAACTCCAGTAATGCATCCTCCAGCATTCCCACAAGGACTCCACCTGTATCCTGCAGAGAATAGGATGCATCAGTTCGCTGCAAAAAATTCACCCTCGTAATAAAAGTATCCCAAAGAGGATCGTCTATAGAAATATATGGAATAAATAATGGTGGACGATACTTCCCTGGAAATAATCCAATATCCTCACGTGCCGTGATAGCTGTCTCCATGGTGTCTTCTCTATGCTGCTGAGGTAAATCTAGATCATAGGTGTGGACTTCCTCGATAGGCTCGTCAAACTGTGACACGTCCAAGCATACCTCCGGTCCATAATCGTATGCGTGCTGCAAAAGGTATGACGTGTCAAAAATATCTGAATCAAAATAAATATCGAATGGAATGCATGATTCAGAAATGGAGTGGGTAAAAATATCTCCCTGAGTGGGAGCAGTAAGCTCTGTGGGATAGTCCTCTGCGTCAGTGGAAGGATGAGGTGGCTGCGGAAGCTCTAATGGAGGAGGGTAGTGCTCGGGATCCTCATGAATGGCTGTGTCCTCATCTCGATGCACGACCTCCTCGGTGATAAGCTCTGGCTCCGTGTGTAATGCCTCCTCAAAAGCATGCTTCGGCTCTGTGAGGTAAATAACATCAATGTCTTCTCCATCTGAATCATCTCCATCCATCCACTCATCGTATGGACTAGCTGTGTCTGTGGGTGGGGGAGTGACGACGGTGAAACCCGGCTCTGTAGCAACACGCCCTGAGTATCTCATCGCAGTTCTCTCATCAGAAGTGGCTGCATCTGTGCCTGGTACTGTTGTCTCCTCAGATGTGGAAGCATCAATGTCCTCAGCCTGCCGTCCAAGAATCTCATCCAGATACGGATAAAAATGTGTGGTCCATATAAGCACAGCCTCAGTGGAAGGTAGAGGTGGCTGCGGAAGCTCAACTGCAGGTGGGCAAGACTCTGGATTTATCTGAATGAAGTTGCCTCGTCCCAAAGAGCTGCCTCCATAATGCAATGCTCTGGCTCCACATGTGATGCCTCCTCGTGAACTATCAATGTAGGCTCTCTCTGGAATGGTGATACTGGCTGCGCATGTGTGTCAACTTGTGGGGATGCATCATGTGGAGGGGAATGCCCGCGAGCAATCCAAAAATTTAGTCTATCCCCCTCAAAACTGACATGGATGTCCTCCTCAATTGTTCCTGCAGCTGAAACATGGTTCATAACAAAATCTGCAAATCGTAGATCAAATGCATCACCTGCTGTAATGCTCTCTGAACCGATGAACCTCACTGACTCCAAGATGCCCTCCAATAAGTTCCGAAATGCTTCCTCCTCAAAATCTGTGGTCCACATAAAACCATCCATAACACCTGATAAACAAAGATAAATACCTGGAGAAAAATATCAGTGGCACAAAAGAATATAGAAAAGGTAGTAATGGTGGCGGGGGCGAAAATTTCTTTTTAATTTTTTTTTTGTAGTCTAATCAACCTAACTGTGACAAATTGGCACCCAACGGGAAACACCTCCCCGGCAACGGCGCCAAAAACTTGATCGCGCCCCGGATACAAGTCCCGGAGAACGATTGTAGTTTTACCGTAAGCGCATGGTCCAGTGGCGAGCGGGTATCGAACACGAGGAGGTGGTGTTGGCTCCAATCTATCCTAGGTTGGCTCGACTACGAAGATTTTATTGGTGGAGATGGCTATGGTATGATGTAATGTCAATGGTGATGGACGTCGGTGTCGGAGATGGAGAAATCGGTCAAATATCGATTCAAATACAATATAATAAAAGTGTCTAGGGCTAGGGAATCCCCACTACGGATTGTCATGCATCATTGTGAATAGTGAATCTCAATATTACTAGACTTGCGTTGAGGTGAACTAGTCGTAACTGAATAGAGAACCAAGCTCATGCTCTCGCGCTATTGCCAGTCTATAGCAACCTAGGATAGGGCCCAATCTCTTGCAAACCCTAGCCTAAGCCACTAGCATTAGGATCGACATCATCGTTCAATCGCCCCTCGAGCCCACTCTTGTGCAAACTCGAGTTACGATCTAGGTTGTGATAGTTCGTATTTGTCCAATCTCTTGCAAACGAATATAGGTATAGATTTATAATAAAAATCCTAGCTTTGGTCCAATCTCTTGCAAACCAAGTCTAGAGAATCTCGATTATAAACCTAAATCGAATATCTAGGCCTTCCCATCGATTAGAATCCAATCTCTTGCAAACCCTAGATCGATGGAAATCCCTAGCTATCCGTAATAAATTAATCACAACCTAACCTCCTAGCAATTCTAGCAATTTAGAAATTCATTCATCACAAATCTGAAATTAGATCCATAGGGTTCATCCCCATGCCCTAGAACAACAAATCTACTCTAGCATAGCAATAACGATATGAGAATCAATAAAAATCATTGCTTGCATACAAAAAGATAGAAAAAAACAAAGATTCAAACAATAAGAACAAAATACTTAGCTTGATGAAGATCTTCAATCCAAAATACAATCTTTTAGATCCAAGAGGGGGCCTAGGGCATGGCCTAACCTCCAAAAGAATCCCTAAGAAAACATGTTGGGAACCCCCTCTAATGGTGGCTACAAAACTCTTATATAGTCTCCCAAAACCCTAGCAAATAACCCTAGAAAACCCCTCAAATTTGTGCCCAAAACAGCCCAAACCGCAACTTAAAATCTGGGCCCGCCGTCGACTCGGTCGAGTGGGAAAATGTGACTCGGCCGAGTGGAAATTCCAGCACTGCAGCGTCAACTTGCAGAAATTTTCTAGATTTCATCCGACCTCCGATTGGTATGTTCTTAGTGGCGTTGGAACCATCATGAAGTCTACTATCCATAAAAAATATGAGAAAAATATTTTGATTGCTGGAATGATAGTAGATTTCAAAAGAGTGAGAGGCTATCTGAAAATCTGGGCGCTGCGTGTCCTCGGCGTCACTCGACCGAGTTGACTTCTCTACTCGGCCGAGTGGGATTCTCTACTCAGCCGAGTGATAGAACCTGTAGAAAAACAGAAATTTCGAGGTCCTCAGGGGTCTGTCTCTGGGGGTGGCTCGGCCGAGTGGCTTTACTCACTCGGCCAGGGGCATTTCTTGCTCGGCCGAGTCGAAACCGTCAAAAGCCTGTACATTTCCAGTAAGTCGGCCTCTTTTGATGGTGGATTTCTCATGCCACTCGGGCGATGCGATCTTCTTACTCGGCCGAGTGGGATATCAACCCCCGGCCGAGTGCACGCCCAATTCCTTCTGTTGGAGTGTGTCCGGTCGGGTCGGCCGAGCGGTCTTCTTGCTCGGCCGAGTGAGTGCTCCACTCAGCCGAGTGGCATGCTGTAAATGTCCAATCTTCTCAGTTTCTCCTCCTCGTCGCTTCTACGGAGTTCCTTGTTCTTCCACCCGTCTCCCATCGCCGAATAGCCCTCAAAAGAGCCTTGGGTGACGCTCCGGAGTGGGTGCAAGTCCCTTAAGCTCATTTTTGCTCCCGATCGCTCCATATTTCCTGAAATCTGACAAAAACAAGAAATAGTGAAAAGTAACGCAATATCATCGAATACTCGTGAAAATTGCAATATGAGCAATCGAAATGGCGTGAAAACATGCAGAAAAAGGTGTAAAATATGGACCGATCATCAAGCAAGACCTAAGGAGTCACACTTGATTACGGTTAAACGAATATTTTGTTATCTCAATCAATCCCTAGATTATGGGTTACTTTACCCTAAGTCTAGCACGTATGAGTTAATCTCATATAGTGATGCCGACTTTCCCAGATGCAAGTCCGACAGGAAAAGTACTAGTGTCACATGTCATTTCTTAGGAAATTCCTTAGTTTCTTGGTTCTCTAAGAAACAGAATTCGGTATCATTGTCCACGACTGAAGCAGAATATATTGCCGCGGGTCTTGCATGTGTACAAATTCTTTGGATGAGACACACTCTTAGTGACTATGGTGTCAATTGTGATACTTGCCCTATCATGGTTGATAATCAAAGTGCTATTTGTCTTTCCAAGAATCCGGTACACCACTCCCGTACCAAACACATAGACGTGAGACACCATTTTATAAATGATTATGTAGCTAAGAAGGACATCATCTTAGAGTACATTGAAACCCAAAAACAAATTGCCGATATCTTCACTAAACCTCTTAAAGAAGATTCATTTGTGAGGTTGCATGGAGAATTGGGAATTATGGGTGAATCTAAAATATAGAAGCTCAATTTTCATGCTATAACTCCTTATTGAGCTCATATTCTTAATTGTCTTTCTTCATGCGCTTTATTGTTTTATGAAATTAAGAAAGGCAATTGTGACTTATTTGATTTCATGAGTTTTCGAAGTTGATTGAAATAATTTGTGTTTCAATGGATTCATTGGTTTCATAATGATTTTAAGATGTATTTGTGATTAGAGTATAGGTCCTAAGGTAAGTGTTCTTGTTCTCTGGAATTCTATCTCACTGTGCATTTTTGGACCAGGACAGATGACTGTTTTTTTCTTTTGACAGTTGACTGCCCTACTCTATATCCTCTATATGAAAATTGATATCTTTCGCACAGCCGACTGATGACTGTTTTACAGTCGACTGTTAGTTTAACAGGCGACTGCAATTTAGTCATCAGGCGACTGACTCTCTGTCGAATTTTTACAGTGTTCTCTGTTATTCTTGTGATCTGTAATAATTCTTGGCCAGCCGACTGTTGAGTATATGTCAGTCGACTGTCCAGTGGACAGGCGACTGCATTATACTTGCCAGTCGACTGCCCATCTCACTGAACTTTAATTTTATCACTTCATACAGTCGACTGACTTTTGTTCTCCAGTCGACTGTCTCCTGTTGTGTCGGTTCATGTAATTTGATCTGAGCCCCTATTTTATATTCAGTCGACGCGATCACTCCCCACGTCGATTCTCTCTCTCCTCCGTTTCGACTGTACGTTCTTCCCGCTCGATTGATGCTCCCTTACCGTCAATCTCGCTCCCTTTCGTGCGTCAATCTCGAGGAGTCGTTGCCTTTTGTTCTGTCACTCAATGAGGTTAGGTCGCTTCTGTCTATCTCGTGACTTGTTAGAGTTTGTTCGTTCTGTTCCTTGCCCTAGCTCTGTGCTCGGCCATGGCTCTTTTCGATCATTTCTTCCCTAATGTCTCACTCGACTTCCTCAATGAGCCTGTTCCTTCACCAAAACCTGATACGGCTCCCTCTTCACCTCAATCTTCGGGAGAGCCTCTTCATATCTCTGTCAGTGACCCTATCCCATCCGTGCATGCTGCTGAACACTCATCTCTGGCTGTTGAGCATCCTTCTCGGTCCACGGAGTTTCTACTTCGTCAGTTGGATGCTCGTGTCTGTGCTCTTGAAATGCTATTTGTTTCCCTTGATGAGAAGCTTTCGCTTTTGCTTAAGCTTCAGCTTATCTCGTGTAAGCATCTTGCTTGTCCTGTTCCTCCCGAGCTTCGTGACCTGTTTGCTACCTCTGAGAACACTTCTCCTGCTTGTGTTTCTCCTCCTCCTGGCTTCACGCCAAAACCCCATGTGTCTCTGACCTCCGTTGTCCAGACTCCACCTCTTGTTCATGTTGGTTCATCTGATGTTCATGTTTCATCTTCTAAGAGGAAGTCTCCAACTTTTCCTACTCGTCGCTCTGCTCGGCTTTTGTTCCGATCTTCCGGCCGTCCATCGGACCCCTCAGTCATTCAGATCGACTGAGGCTGCTGCTGCTGATGCTGTTCTGTTCACTCACCTGAAGACCTTGGTTTTATTTTGTGGGGTCTGCTTTTGTTTAGGTTGAGTGATTATGATATATGTTTTGTCTGTGTATGATGGATGATACTGTATGCGACACTTTTATATATGTATGATGATATTCTCTTTGATGTCGTCAGGATGATGTATTTTTTTTGTTGACCATGATGTACATTTTTTTTGGGGATGGCCATGTTGATGACCATACGTTGATGTACTCAGCTTCTTTATATCTATATATATGATGTTGCATCCCTCCCTTGTATCACACTATGCTATATTGATTAACTTCTGTGTGATGTATGATATATTGTCTCTATGTATGCTTCACTCTTCTTGATGTGCTTTTGAGACAATACACGAATTTGATATTGGTTAATTCATGCTCTTTCATTGATGTGATGAATTTCTGAAAATTATTTTCATTTCGAATATCTAAAATGTTGATATTGGATTTCAATTCCATTACTCACATGTGTATATGATGAGATCTGAAGAGTTTTTGATTCGATATATCTTTATACTCCTTGATTGTTGTTAGTTCGTATTTTGGCACTATTATTGTTGTTGTTATTTACTCCCACCTTTTTGGATAATGCCATAGGGGGAGAGAAATAAACATACAAGATTCATAATGGATGTGCTAAGTAAGTTCTAACGCTTGAATCTAAGATTTTCGTTGCCTTAGATTCAGGGGGAGTAAGATTACAATGAATAGGGATTTTATTTCCTAGATTTTTTGAATTAAATTCATTCATATCTCACTCATTTGCTTCAATTGCTATGTAGATACTCTAATATTTGTTGGCTAACTTGATTGGCATCTATGAAGGGGGAGTAAGTTTTCATTGCGCACAACTATTTATCTTTTTGTTTATGTTTGTTTGTCATCATCAAAAAGGGGGAGAATGTTGAGTATTGGACTTCTCCCTACTTGGTATTAATGATGAGCAAACATAAATACTTGTGATTAATCCCCTGTTTTGCAGTTAATCCATTGCCTAAGCTTACTTTGAAGATCAACTAGCAATGGATGACTCACTAACGTGATTGAAAGCAAATGATATGAATTGGATGATCATAGATTGATGATTGAAGCTCCGAAAAGACTTCAAGCTCATACGATGGAAAGAAGAGATTATTCATCAATGTAATTTTTCTTTTATCTCTTCTAGTATGTAGCTTAGAAGTAGAACTATGATGGAGCACTCACACACATCTACTTTCGGTCATAGTACATCTCTAGACCTTTGTCCTTTGATCTCAATTCAATTCTCTTTTGTTTGTGCTAGGATTGTTTATAACAGCCGACTGCTTAATAGTTTACAGTCGCCTGTCTCAAAAACAGTCGACTGTGTTTTATTCTACAGTCGCCTGTTATGCACAGACTATTACAATGCAGTTTTTGGGTCCTCTCTGATTATCTCGCACATGCTACTGTTGAACGTTTATCAGGTGCCTGTCTTAGCGACAGTCGACTGTGAATGGTTCATCAGTCGCCTGTCTCTCCTTGCCCAAACTCTGTTTGATCCGATTTCTACGGCCAGTCGACTTATGCTGTATATACAGTTGACTGTCTATTAGATCAGTCGACTGTCTATGCTGCAACAGTCGCCTGTCTGTAAATCTATTCTTTGACTCAGCTCTCTGGAAATTTCTCCTGTCTGTGACAGTAGTCTGTTTAAGGTTATACAGTCGCCTGTTCTGATTGACAGTCGACTGTGTTCCTTGCATCAGTCGTCTGTCCTGTATCTTGTGATATTTCCAGTATTTCATCTAACTTACTCTTCTCTCTGCCAGTCGCCTGTCGAAGAATGTACAGTCGCCTGTTGGTTTTACAGACGACTGTCTTGGCTTCATCAGTCGACTGTCCACGTGGTAAGTTACCGTTATGAATTCTCACCTACCCTTGCTGACTGTGCAACAGGCGACTGTGGTTTGTTCAACAGTCGACTGTCGCAAGTTCAGATTATATCCGTTGAGATTTTTCTCACGGATTTCGATTGGGTTTTTGCCTAAACTGTTTTGTGGATTTGAGAAAGCTATAAATAGAGCTTCTACTGTTTCATTGGAAGGTTACTCATTCATTGCAAAATCCTTCAAGCTTTCATTTCCAAAGATCAAAGCTTTCAAATCCAAAGCCCTAAGTATTTCCAAATCTTGTTCTCTTGCTCTCCAACCTAGAACCAAAGATTGATCTTCTAGGCAATTGGTGCAGTCAAGAGAAAGGGCCTTTCTCCTCTCTTCCAAGAGAGTTCTTCAACACACATCACACTTCTCCTTCAAGTTCTACTTCAAGGCATAGGTGATTGTAAGTGTTGCTTTCAGATTTCATAACTTCTTTATTTGAATTGTGCACTCGGTTGTGAGAGTGGTTTTTGCTTGCTCCCTGGTTATGGGAGTCAAGGACATCGATTGTATTCGATTGCACTTGTAGGGTTGCTACAAGTGGTTTTTAAGGAAACCTCAAGTTAGGGTTCTAACTTGAGTATCCGGTGGTATCCGTGTGGTAGGGACGTAGGATTATCGGAAACAAGTCGGGAGTTGACTTGGGTAATCTGAACCCTTGAAACATAACTGCGTTTGAGTGTGTTTCTCTTTGGGTTGTTTTTCTATTCCGCGCTATTTGTTGGATTGAATTTTATTTGGCGTAAATTCCTTTTAAATTTGCATAAACACTATTCAACCCCCCTTCTAGTGTTTTCCCCATAGACAGTGTCCTTACACTTAGCACATACGTTAATTAGCAACACACGTTTGTCATCATCAAACTAGAGATCCTAGATCATCGCATCTAACAATGATGATATCAAGGAACTTGCCAAGAAACTCAATGCGTACTTAAAAAGCAAGCAAGGTAAGTCTTTGTCAAAGTTTGTCTCTAAATCTAACAAGACTCCTACTTGTTTCAATTGCAGTGGTAAAGGTCATCTCTCAATCGATTGCCCTTCCAAACCCTCCAAAGATTCTTACAAAGGAAAAGAGAAGAAATATTGGAAAGGCAACTCCAAGTACAAGAACAAGAAGAAGTGTCTTGTTGGTACTTTTAATGACTCAAGTGAGGACTCATCAAATGACGAAGAAGATGGTGACAAGGAGGAAGCCCTCAAGTGCTTCACGGCATTTGACGGTATCTCTTGAAGCTCAAGCGATGAAGAGGTGGAGGCTTGGCTCAACCCCAATGAAGAAGTGTGCTTCATGGTAAAAGGGGAAGATTCTTCATTAAGCTCTAGTGAGGAGGAATGCGATGATGAAGATGAGGTGGAGCCAAAGCTATCTTATGAGGAGCTTGGATATCGTTATATTGGTATCTCCAATGGGGCTAGTAAGTGCATCAACTCGTAGGAGTGACAAGGAGGAGAAACGAAGAAGATTGGGCATTTATAGCCAGTCACTCGATCGAGTGAAGCACTCACTCGGCCGAGCAAAGAAGCTCGCTCGGCCGACCAAACCGGACACGCACAGCAGAAGAATATCAGTGTGCCCTCGGCCGAGTGACGATAGACCACTCAGCCGAGGATGAAGATCCCCTCGCCCGAGTGGCACGGGAAAATCCATCCAAAAAGAGGCCGACTTACTGGAATTTTACAGTCGATCAGAGAAACCCACTCGGCCGAGCATGAAATGCCCGTCGGCCGAGTGAGTAAATCCACTCGGCCGAGTCACCTCCGAAGACAAACCCCCAAAAATCCCCGACTTACTGGAAATGTACAGGGTTTGTTACTCGGCCGAGTGACATTTGTCACTCGGCCGAGTGAGCCGTTCTGCCTGCTGCGTAAAGTGCGATTTCTGGGCTGCGCAGGGGCATTTTGGTCACGATGTTCTGGGCGATTTTGAAGGGTATTTAAACCCAGTTTTTGCCCTACTTAGGAGGACTTTTTAGAGCTTTTTGACAGCCTTTTTGAGAGCTTTTTAGATCAATAGATTTAGCTTTTCTTTTGGAGATTAAAAAGGCTACTTTTGTTGGATGTTATTGGATTCTCATTGATTTGTCTATTCTCTTATCAAAAACTCTATTTTTGTTAACAATTTCTCTATTGCAATGAATTGTGTTGATTTTATTATTGATTTTCTTAAGTATTGCATGATGATTAGTGAGTAGTGCCTTCGTCTTAGGGCGTAAGGATGAACCCTATAGACCCTACTTCTAAAAATTGTGATGAATTGGTGAAGTTCTTGCTAGAATCGATTAGGGTTAGGTTGGGATTGATTAATTATGGATAGCTAGGGATTCATATCGATTGTGATTTGTAAGAGATTGGGTCCCAATTGATAGGAAGCCCTAGAAATTCGATTTAGATTTACGATTGGACTTCTCTAGAATTGGTTTGCAAGAGATTGGACCAAAGCTATGATTTTTAATCGTGTTTCTATACCAATATCCGTTTGCAAGAGATTGGACGGGTAGAAACTATCACAACCTAGGTCGTAGCTCGAGTTTGCACGAGAGTGGGCTCGAGACACGATTGGACGATGATGTCGTTTTTCATGCTAGCGGCTTAGGTTAGGGTTTGCAAGAGATTGGGCCCTACCCTAGGTTTGCTATAGACCGGCAATAGCGCGAGAGCGTGAGCTTGGTTCTACATTTAGTTGTGACTAGTTCACCTAAGATTCGAGTCTAGCAATGACGAAACCTATGAATCACAATGATGAGATATGGTCCGTAGCGGGGATTCCCTATCCCTGGGCGCTTTATTTTATTGATATTTCTATCGACGTTTGAATGATTGTGACCATTTACCCAAATGATTCTCGACCCTCTTGATAGCTAGGTGATCGAAAAGAGACACTGTCATTGTTCCTCCCTGAGTTCGATACACGCTCGTCGCTACACCGTGCGCTTGTGGTAAGACTACCAATCGCTTGTCCCGGGTGTGTATCCGGGGCGCGACCAAGTTTTTGGCGCCGTTATCGGGGAGGCGACAGTGTTTAATTCTACCTACTTAGCTATTTCTTTTTACTTTATTATTTTTTTATTTTTTTATCTTTACCCTTCTATCGTGCTAACAATTCCATTGAAACTCTATTTTCCTTTGCATGTACACGAGATCTACGGCGAACACCGAGGAAATACTATTTGATCTGAAGATCAACCGTACATTGAGAAGGATTAGAGCGGAGAGGAGACTTGATATAGCGGGGAATTTTATGACCAATCTGGAGACGACGGAACAATTGGCGGCCGACATGGCGAGGATTATATCCATCAGAGGTAGGCTACAGCCTAAGACTTCGTCCACCACCTCTTCCATCGTTATGCCGGAGCTGGCGGCGGCCAAGAATTTTGAGCTAAAGACGGGATTGGTAGTATTGATGCAACAAGACCCGTTTCATGGGAACTCCCATGAGAATCCGCATTATCACATCCAGCTTTTCATGTCCAAGTGCGCCACCTTCCAAATGCCAGGCGTTTTCGTTGATGCATTTCGACTGCGGCTCTTCCCCTTTACACTCAAAGACAAAGCTTTATATTGGCTGAGGATGCAGGCGGAAGGTATATTCACTACTTGGGATGAGTTGGCTAGCGCCTTCGTTGACAAATTCTACCCGCCATCCAAGACGATGAAGATACGGAGTGCTCTCATGTCCTTTAAGCAAGGACCGCAGGAGACCCAATACGAGGCATGGGAGCGCTTCAAGGATTTACAGCATCAATGCCCCCATCACAGTATAGAAGATTGGGAGCTTGTTCACAGTTTTTATAATGGACTCCAACCGGGCACGAAGCAAATTATAGACGCACCCGCCAATGGAGCCGTACTATCGAAGACCCCGGATGAAGCTACAGCCTTATTAGAGGAGATGGACTCTAATAACCAACAATGGGGCGACGAGCGAGGTCATTCTTCTTCCTCCTTGAAGTCCACTAGCATATATGAGGCCAAGGCCGTAGCGGAGCTTTCGAACAAATTTGACTCTCTCCACAAGGTAGTGGAGAGATTGGAGAAGAATATCACCGAGCCACATGGAGCACCCTCTACATCTACACCGATAAGCAATATGAGTGATTGGCAAGGCCAATCTCAAGTCATGTATGTAGGAGGAGAGCATGGAGAGGGGGCCTTGGAACAAGTGCAATATGTTGCGGGGAACTCTGGATATTGGGCCAACCCGGTCGCAAGAAACCATCCGGGCTTTTCGTATGCAAACAATGATGGTGCTTTAAACCCGTCGCCACAACAACCTCCTCAAGCTCGGCCTCTCCTACCACAACCTCAGTATCAACTGAGGGGGCCACCGCAACAAAATTACCAGCTTAGGCAACAAGCGGGACCTTATAGACCGCCGGTTACAACCAATGTTGGAGAGCTCCCATCCCACCTCAAGCTCAACCACGATTGGACCACGAAGCTAGGGTGGAGGAATTCATGGTGGATCAGAGAAAGATGAATGCTAGGTTAACGGCGGGACAAGATTCACTAAATACCGTCGTCGCTCAACTTGGAGAGCAACTTGCGATGCTAAACAAGAACGCCCAACAATTGCCGGCTTAACCCGAGCCCAATCCACGGGGCAACACCGGCCACATCAATGCGATGGTGGCGGTTACAACAAGGGGCGGGAAGGATACCACTCCTGCTATGACCCAAAGCAAGCAACCCGTGGTAGAGATTTTGGAAGAAAAAGAGCCGGCGATTGAGGAGGAGATCCAAAAGGAGCCACTAGGAGGAGAAAATTCTGAAGTGGCGAAGCCTAATGACGAGCGCCGCTACATGCCACCGGTGCCATTTCCACAACGACTAGCTAGAGCCAAGATAAAGAAAAGGCTCGCCAATTCCTTGAATATTTGAGGGGAGTAAGCCTCAATATTCCTTTCCTAGATGCTATAGTGGAGATCCCGTCTTATGCAAAGTTCTTGAAGGACTTGATATCGGGAAGGAAAAAGAAGGAGAAAATCATGCTTGCCGAACAAGGAACTTGGTTTACCCGGAAGGAAAAGGAGCCCGCAAAATTCAAGGATCCCGGGAGTTTTCGCATCCCTTGCACACTTGGAGGCATCCCGTTGCAAAAAGCTTTAGTTGACTTGGGCGCGAGTGTGAGCCTAATGCCCCTTAGCATGTTCCAGAAATTGAACACGGGCACCGACTTGAAGCCGACCGACATGAAAAGTCAACTTACGGATGGTCAGATTACTAGGCTGCTAGGGATTGTGGAGAACATTCCACTTCAAGTTCCGGGAGGAATATGCTTACCTTGCGATTTCGTTATCATGGACATCAAGGAAGAGGGCGACACGTCACTTATACTTGGACTCCCGTTCCTCGCCACCGCCGGTGTTATAGTCGACGTGCGGGAAGGAACTCTATCCTTGAATGTCGGGAACATCGAGGTTGAGCTTCACATACCCAAAGCCATGAAGCATATGCCCTATCACGAGGAGTTGGACTATGTGGACCTCCTTGATGAGGTGATCGAAGAAGCTATCCCCCACTCTATTGGCGCCCTCCATGACGATGGCTTTGAGGAAGGCCAACCTAGTAGTGAAGAAGAGAAGTTGGAGGACCCTCCAGATAGCTCCACGGACGATGATGAAGGCGACGCTGATGTCGCAAGAATACGAGAGCTCTGCAAGCTCTCAACGGCCAAGAACCCAAAGAAAGCTCCACCGAATAGAAGATCGGTGTCACCGGCCAAGAAGAAGATAGGAACGAGCTCTAGCTTGGGGGACTTATCCCCCAACATTACCCATGATGAGGGGGCACCGAGGAAGACCAATGATCATCACGACCCAAATCCAAGTGGCCTTCCCGGTAAATTTGACGGGTGTATTTCATATGCGCCCAACTTCACGAGCTAAACGAATATTTAAAGGGGTCGAGCTCATGACCTTAAACAAGCGCTTGTCGGGAGGCAACCCGACGGTTTTTGCATTGTTTTTATTTTATTTTCATTTTTGGTTTAGATTTTTATTAGCGATTATAGTCTAGTGTCTATGAAAATCGTGACAACGTGTCCTAATTTTCATGACAGGAGATGGAGAAAGAGAGATCACTCATATGGAGAATGACCGAGGCAAGGGAGAGCGCTCCAGGAATACGCCCAGTCATTAGGAGGAGGAAGAAACTGACTGGAGGAAGAAAAACAGAGACTGGAGTGAAAACGGAGAGCCGATGCAGAAAACAGCACGTCACTCGGCCGAGTAGCATCTGCCACTCGACCGAGCAAAGACTCCATTCGGCCGAGTGGAGCACCAATCAGGGAAGTTTTGCAGACCAACTCTCTGTCACTTTCTATAAGTTTTAGTCTTAATTGCCACTCGGGCGAGTGACTTGTCACTCAGCCGAGTGAAATAGATACCCTCCCAGTTCTATAAGATTGCCGAGTGGAGTTTCTCCATTCGGCCGAGTGAAACAAAGCCACTCGGCCGAGTCGTAAGTGGCGAAGATATTTTGAAAAAATTTTAACTTTACGCCACTCGGCCGAGTGAAATCATCACTCGGCCGAGTCGTAACCAACCTATATATAACCGGCTGTAGGCTGCGCGAAAATCGAAACGCAAAATTTCCCAAATCGTCGCCCGAGCCGCTGTCGCTTCGCATCCCTTTGCCCGATTCGCCGCCTTCCTCTCCTGAGCCGGCCACCACCCACCGGCGACCGACCCCCAGTCGACCGCCGACGACCCACCGAGCAGCTCGCCACCGACCATCGCCGTCGCCGTCGCCATTTCGCCGTAATTCCTCGTTTTTGCCCCCCAAATCCAATTTCCTCACCTTTTTCTCCAATCTGCACATGTTTTTAGCCCGATTTTGAAATTAATTTACATATCTATCTATTATCCCCTATCTCCCCCATGTATATTGAGTATTATTCGCGGATTTGATTGTTTGATTTGCAGGCTAGCTTGGGGGAGCATTGGGGAGATTTTGGGCGCACTTAGAGCTTTGCAGAGGAGGCATCTCTTCGCACACACTGCTGATTGCTCTCGTGTCGTGATCAGGTATACTCGTTCCATTATTTTGCACGTCGCATTACCTATTTGGGTGGGCACGCTTCGCGGCACACATGCCGCCACGCCGTAGTTCACGCGCACGGGAGCCCGCTGCGAAGCGGAAGAGACCAGATGATCCTGGTCCCTCTTCCGCTAGGGCGGACTCCCCTCCACCTAGCCCACCACCACCTACACAGCCGATCCCTGCTGATACTATCCCACCACCCGCTCACGTCGTCGGGCCGATGGGGATTACGTTTCGAAATGACGCACACCGCGCCAGATTCGAGCGTATCTGCCATCGCTCGATAGTACCCTCTATGTTTGCACACCTAGCCGACCTAGACCACCTAGGGGTACTTGAGGGGCTTCTCACGTTGTACGACAACGTGGGATGGCGTGATTTTCTGTCGGTATCGATGGATACTTACATCCGTCCGACACTAGAGGTCCTTAGTTCCATTGACCGGACCCCTGGAGGATGCACATTCCGTTTGATGGATCGAGAGTGCGAGATCACTCTCGACATGCTTAGAGCATTTTTCTAGTGGCCCGTCGTCCCGGTCCCAGACCGCGCCTACGCTCCCACGCACATCCCACCCCCGTCGTTCGACACCCACACCTTCTGGACCCGGATCACGGGATCCCCACTCGCCTTTGACTCTAGTAGGGCCAAGGCCTCAGCTATCCTCCACCCCTGCCTCTGCATTGCGCAGCGCCTTATGGCGACTACTTTTCTCACGAGGTACGAGCCCGGGACCATGTCTACGCCAGAGCTCTACATGCTCTATGCGATGACTCGCCCTAGGGTTCTAGATAGGGATAGTGACGATTTGGTTCCCGCCGTCGAGATCGACATTGCCAGTTGGTTTTTGGACCGCATTATTATTTCGGTGAGCGCTCGCTCACATATCTGTTGCGACAGTCTGATCACCCTTTTGGCCCTTATGACCGGCGTGGACCTACCTAACGACCTGCGTCGACCTCCCGGCCCCACTGCACTTTCTATAGATGTTATGGCCCGGATGAAGATGCTTCATCCCCATGGTCATCAGCACTGGGTATGGTTGCACAGTCCCTTCAGCGCTGATTATATGGTTCTCCCGAGCCCTGCTCGGACACATATTGGACTGGCGCACGGGGACTGGATTCCAGCGATGGATCTCCTTATCCCTGACGCCTACGTGCTTGAACCCGAGGATGCTGAGCAGGCACCCCCTGCACCACATGTCGACCCCGTGATCCCTCAGCCTGCACCTGCACTGTCTGCACCTCTGACACCTCTGTCCACACGTCTGCTAGTGTTAGGAGCACTTTAGCTGAGTCATCCACCACCACCACCACTGTGCCTCTTTCTACTGAGCCTATTACCTCTCTAAGCCCCGAGCATCCCACCACCATTTTAGAGAGCGGCGAGACCTCCTTTACCGTCGCAGTGGCGGTTCTGTCCTCACTTTTAACCACGGCCACCCCGGCCGTTGGTCCGTCTGACCCCACTGCCGCTGGTCCGTCTGACCCCACTGCCGCGGTCTTTTCTGAGAGCGTCGTGACATCTGTCCCCACTTCTATGTCACTGACCTCTCTGCCTGCCTCGTCGTCTGTTTTCACTTCCACTTCCGCTGCTGCTTCCACTTCGACCTTTCCTGCGTCCCAGCCTCTCACAGAGGCTGGGCATCACTTAGCGAGCACAGCACCACTACCCCACTTCCCTGCTGGACCCATCCTATACACTACCCGCGTGAGACAGCCCCGCATTTCACCTGTTATACCTGTGCGTCCCTCTACTCCACCACCCACTGACACTCTAGTTTAGAGCATTCGTGCTCTTGAGGGGGCTGTTAGTGGACTTAGAGGGGACTTTAGGGCTCTCTCCGCCACAGTTAGTTCCGTGCAGACCCGCGTCGCCATTCTTCCCCGTATTCAGGCTTGCCTGAACCAGATTCTGGCACGTCTGCCCCCATCACCGACACCCACCCAGCAGTTACCACGCCCACCACCTCCACCACCTCCTCCGCCACAGGACGGTGTTGGTGCACCACCACCAGCCTAGGCACACATTGGATGCCTTCTATATTTCTGCAGTTTTGCTGGTCGTTTTTGGAGCCTGATGATTTTTGATCCCCTCCTCCACACACTGTTTTGGTACCTTTTTGGTCATATCCTTTTATCTCTTTTTGGGAGTGAGGGAGAGTCTTTTTGGGGACCCTGATATTTTGCACCATTTTGATCTCTGCATGCATCATCTACATTCACATCATATTTTCTTTTTCTTTTTCTTTCTTTTTCATCATGCATGCATCCTCACCCACCCCACCCATTTCACTTCTCTCGATGTGCCACACTGTGCACATTGAGGACACTGTGCACTTTAGCTTGGGGGAGTGAGTTCTCACACTTTTTGCTTTTCATCACCCTTTCTTTGTTTTTACACCATTTTCACCCACTTTTTCGTTTTTTATCATGCATCACGTTTCCTTATTTTCCTTGTGTGCTGCATTGTACATAGTAGTTTCTATTTTCTTTTATCTTTATTTCTTTCATCTTTTGGTAGAGATGACTTTTCTGTGATGACGATGACGTGGTGATTAGCTTATCTCTGTATGCATGCTATTTTGTCACGCCATAGCTTTTATTTCAGATATCATATGCTTTGTCATGCTATGCATTTGAGATAGTAACCCACCTTTTCATATATGAATATGGATGAAATTCTGTTATTAGCTGAAATCTGATAATTCATATGTATGCTCTTCATAGAAAACACACCAAGCTTCACGTATTGATTGCCTATATCTGGAGTACTTCTTTCCTTTCTTATATCACTTCTTATTGCATGAAAAATGAACGCCTCACTTTCAGGTTGAATGAATGAATGTTAGGCTGATAAAACTGGACTAGTTTACTTTCTGAGATTAAACTGAGTAGATTACATTACTCTGCTGAAGTTGTTGTGCACATCTTATAGAGTGAACCGAGTGATACATTTATTTCTGTCTCCACATATCTTGAGCATTATTTCTCTACTTAAAATTCATTGGTGAATCTCCCTTTAGCAAGTCTATTATTGGCATTTCCCCCGCTATTAATTTTCATGCTCCAATTCCCCAAAATCGAAAAAATGTATACCTGTATATCCTTCTCTCTTTTGATTTGGGATCACTTATGTATATATGTGTTGATTTTATAAAAATAATAAAAAAATAAAAATAAAGAAAAAGACAAGAAAAGAGAAAAGAAGTTTATACATGATCTCATCTCACATTCTTTCTCTCTTTCTTCCCTCTTTTGTTTTATATTCTATCAAAAATGGGGAATATGTTTATTGATTTATCTTATGCCACCACGCCTATAGATAAGCTTGGGGGAGAAGATCCAATGATGTGTGAGAGTGTGACTACCTGACTGTGCATGACAACCTAAAGCTAGGTAATTTTCTGTACTTGGTAAGATCACTAAAGGTTTTACAAAATCCAGGAATTGACACTTAGCATACATTTCATGAAAACCATGCTTTTCTATTCTTACTACTCCATATTGTGTGATATCTCTTATACTCCAAATAGAAAGCATTCAATTGAAAAGTGTGTGGTCTATGATTATGTATACCGCTTTAGATGCTTCAGACGATGTTAATTCTAGAATGATTTTGTATCTCATATTATTTTGCTATTCTTGGGTTTTCTATTTCGAATGCATCATTATACTATGATATCGGGATAAAATTCTTTGGCATGTGTTCTATATTCGATGTATGCTATATGAGTAAGCAAAACCCACGTCCTGAGAAAATGATCTAGCACACCTCTCTCTTCGCTTTCTTTCTTTATTTTCTATCTCTTCCATCTTATCTTTTCTTTTTATTTTCCATCGGGCTCGCCTTTTACTTATCTTCCTCGAGGACGAGTAAGAGGTAAGCTTGGGGGATTTTGATCACTCCATATTTTACACCCTTTTTCTGCATGTTTGCATGCCACTTTGATCGCTCATATCGCGTTTTTCATGATTATTCGACAATATTGCGATGCTTTTCACTATTTCTTGTTTTTTTCGTATTTCAGGAGATATGGAGCAATTTGGAGCGATTTTGAGATCAAGAGGATTTACACCCACTCCGGAGTGTCACCCACAGCTCTTTTGGGGGCCATTCAGCGATGGAAGACGAGTGGAAGAAGAAGGAACTTCGTAAGAGCCACGAGGAGGAGAAACAAAGAATATTGTGCATCTACAGCCAGTCACTCGGCCGAGTGAAGCACTCACTCGGCCGAGCAAAGAAGCTTGCTCGGCCGACCAGACCGGACATGCACAGCAGAAGAATATCAGCGTGTCCTCGGCTGAGTGACGATAGACCACTCGGCCGAGTATGAAGATCCCCTCGCCTGAGTGGTACAGGAAAATCGATCCAAAAAGAGGCCGACTTACTGGAATTTTACAATCGATCAGAGAAACCCACTCGGCTGAGCATGAAATGCCCGTCGGCCGAGTGAGTAAATGAACTCGGCCAAGTCACCTCCGAAGACAGACCCCCGAAAATCCCCGACTTACTGGAAATGTACAGGGTTTGTCACTCGGCCGAGTGACATTTGTCACTCGGCCGAGTGAGCCGTTCCGCCTGCTGCGTAAAGTGCGATTTCTGGGCTGCGCAGGGGCATTTTGGTCACGATTTTCTGGGAAATTTTGAAGGGTATTTAAACCCAGTTTTTGCCCTACTTAGGAGGACTTTTTAGAGCTTTTTGGCAGCCTTTTTGAGAGCTTTTTAGATCAATAAATTTAGCTTTTCTTTTGGATATTAAAAAGGCTACTTTTGTTGGATGCTATTGGATTCTCATTGATTTGTCTATTCTCTTATCAAAAACTCTATTTTTGTTAACAATTTCTCTATTGCAATGAATTGTGTTGATTTTATTATTGATTTTCTTAAGTATTGCATGATGATTAGTGAGTAGTGCCTTCGTCTTAGGGCGTAGGGATGAACCCTATAGACCTTATTTCTAAATTGTGATGAATTGGTGAAGTTCTTGCTAGAATCGATTAGGGTTAGGTTGGGATTGATTAATTACGGATAGCTAAGGATTCATATCGATTGTGATTTGCAAGAGATTGGGTCCCAATTGATAGGAAGCCCTAGAAATTCGATTTAGATTTACGATTGGACTTCTCTAGAATTGGTTTGCAAGAGATTGGACCAAAGCTAGGATTTTTAATCGTGTTTCTATACCAATATCCGTTTGCAAGAGATTGGACGGGTAGGAACTATCACAACCTAGGTCGTAGCTCGAGTTTGCACGAGAGTGGGCTCAAGACACGATTGGACGATGATGTCGTTCTTCACGCTAGCGGCTTAGGTTAGGGTTTGCAAGAGTTGGGCCCTACCCTAGGTTGCTATAGACCGGCAATAGCGTGAGAGCGTGAGCTTGGTTCTACATTTAGTTGCGACTAGTTCACCTAAGATTCGAGTCTAGCACTGACGAAACCTATGAATCACAACGATGAGATATGGTCCGTAGCGGGGATTCCCTATCCCTAGGCGCTTTATTTTATTGATATTTCTATCGACGTTTGAACGATTGTGACCGTTTACCCAAACGATTCTCGACCCTCTTGATAGCTAGGTGATCGGAAAGAGACACTGTCATTGTTCCTCCCTGAGTTCGATACCCGCCCGCCGCTACACCGTGCGCTTGCGGTAAGACTACTCGTCGCTTGCCCCAGGTGTGTATCCGGGGCGCGACCAGTGGTATGTGCGCAGAGTAAACCAGTAGGTGCGCAAATCAATTCCCTAATTTTTGTTTGATATTGCTTAAAAATTATTACCCGTGTTATGGATAGTTTATCTTTCAATGAATATCTATTGCGTTACAAACGATGTATCCTACCTTTGTATGAACTCTTCCGCGATAAATAAAGATCTAAGGGCTTCCATAGCAAGCACTTCATAACACGTTATCAGCATGCTCCTCACTGAGAGAGTGGCGATGCGGTACACAAATTTTTGCAGACGACGAAAGCTCAGAAGATTGTTGATTCTCGGATGTAGAAGGATCAAAGGACGTTCCCGTGCAATCGTTCGACGAAATCAAAATATTCCTTTCGATTTTAAGGTACTTCTACAAATATTTTTCTCTAAAATTATCATGATCATGATTATTATACCTTAGATCTATATTTTGAGATCGGAACATGTATTGAAACAAAAAGAAGTCACTTGGGTGGTGGCTTGATGTGGCCAAAGTACTTTATTACAACTGACCCTTGAAATTTGATCTCATCTGAAATCGTTACTTGTACATTTTCCATTTAGAAACATGTTTTGTTTTCTTCTTGTTGCATAGCAATTGTAGAGCTGGAGTTGAGTTTGTGCATCTTTACTTTGCATTGAAATAACAAATTCCATAATTACAAATGAAGCAAGGAAATCCATTGATCTCCTGGATGGAACTTTTGTGGGAATATTATGATGCTTAGCCCCCAAGATTTAGTCTCCCTTGCGGTTATCTTCATGATGCCTGAAGGAACTGGCAGTGATTGCTCGTGGCGGCGAGGGCCTTGGGTACCGGGCAGCAGTGCATTACGACAAAGGCACCCTGTCGCCACCTCTCGTTGCACTGTGGTAGAGCGCATCTACCATTGGCGATGGTGCAGACAACCCTAACCATAACCCATTACATAAATGGGCCACCTAGGCCACCCAAGCCCACCCACGAGACATGCTTCAACCCATCTCGGGAAAAGGGGGGCAAGGGAAAGGAGAAATATAAATGAATAAATTATGTGGATTTGTTCAATTATTTTTTTCAAATATAAATAATTAAATTATGTGGGGATGTTCAGATATAAATAATTTTTTCTAATTATCGGCCTGAACCCTTCGCTTCTACCACACACCTCCAAAAAATTCCTTTTAGGTCGTATTCCTAATAGATTTCGGGGGCGTGTCACATAATTCAAGGCATACAACAAGTATTATTAACTATCATATAACCCTGATTATAATATAATTGCATATTATTAATTCTGCTGCCCATTACTATTAGAATTAGAATTATATGATGTATATTACATGTTATTTGACATGCTCCTGGATATGTTTGGCTTATTTTTGTGAGCTTTTGCTTAATAATTACGCGGATCATGTGACTGCTTTGCCGTTAGTTACCTAATCTAACGGTGTATGACGTTGCCTAGTGGTCAAATTAATTATTAAGCATGAAATATTTAAATTTCATATCCTTGGAATATTATATGTCTTATATGTGATGAAAATGTTAAGAGCAATTTTTTGCATGAATGGCTATATTATGGTTTTGGATCGGTCTTAGTCCCACTTTTAATTTCATGCACTTTTCTTTTTTGAGAGAAAAATGTAGTGAGGAACATACTGTAATGCCTAAGACTGATGGCTACTTCCATGGAGTCGAAGGCAACCCCTGATGAAGACGATTTTTATGGGACCCATATGGTTTCCAAAGTTGTACTTTTTTCATTTATGTAAAAGGGACTGTATAACTTCGATAGTGGACATTATTTTTTAATTGGTAGACTGGCCGATCTACACAATTAGCCGCATATTTGCTCTATGCTTATTCTGCATGAAATGGTTTATCATTTTCATAAATCTATATATGATCAGGCAATTGTGCTTATAAATAATTATGTATTATGGCACATATCGCAATTATTGTTTTCAAAATTTTGAATGATTATTATCTTTATTGGAAATTAGACCCGAAGTTCAACTAAAATGCCAATACCCTTCTTCCGATATAAAATACAAATGAATGAATGCAAATGGATAATCTGAAAGTCATTTTTGTCATCTTCTAGACATAAGTATTAAAGATGAGCATCTCGTGATCAATAGATCTCACAGATCTATGTCTATATATAGACTGATATAGACACCAAAAAGATGCAATATCTCCGCTAACTTTTTTGAGTGATCTCACATCATAAGGCATGTTTATTGAATCTAGCCTTGAGAATGATTATGTTTTGAAAAATAATAATATGATCACGCCTGAAGTCGTGACTTAATAGAATAAGTGAGAGATATATGATAATGCATGAAAATCGTGTCCTTGTATTTGTCCCACATATGCCATGTTTCTTCTTCCACGGCTAAAAAAGAAAAAAAAACTGAAAGAATAGAAAAGGGGGGGGAGCTCACACCCTAATATCCGTCTCCTTAATGAGGCTAATGTTTATTCTTCCAAAAATTTATAAAAACTGGAAGATAGAAACAGGAGGAGCTTGTAGTTCTGTATCTATCTCCTAAGTGAGTCTAATGTTTCTTCTTTCTGAAAAAATTTATAAAAGTGGAAAAATGGAAACATATAGAGCACAGAATCTACAAGGAACGACAAAAGAAAGGGGATGGAAAATAAAGTATACCTCGAAGAGGAATAGCAATGGCTAACCGAATCCAGTCATAGAAAGCATGGCAAGACCCATATTGCTATTGCAGTATGCGAGGTTATCGATCTATTGCCAAAGCAAATTGCATGATTTATAAATCTAGTCAAAGATGAAAGCTGAAATAAATGTAGCTATTGTATACTTAGCTATTCTTCGAGCACATATAGATTTTGAAAACAACAATTTTCTTGATTAGTTGTTAAAATATAATTGTCAAGAGTATTTTTCTCTACATGTTGTAGGTTGTAGTAAATATGTTTTTATGCATTGATCTTTTTCTTGCATGACATAGTTTAAGATAAACTGTTATGTTTTTATGCATTGATCTTTTTTACGCATTGTAGTATATTGCAATTAAATGGTTATGCTTTGCTATATGTTTGACTCATTTCACTAAGTGAACTTGTCAAACAACTGTGGATAATTCTACCATCCACAGGACCCTTCACGACGTATGCTATCAAAAGCATCTCACCCTAATGGTAGTCCTAAAGTATTATCTTGGGAAGTTTGACTTGAGGATCAAGCATGACAAAACATGTAAACTCATGAAAAAAACATGAGGATGCCCAGTACTCTTAGAAAACATGGAAAAAGAAACTGACTAAGTTTCAAGGATATTCGCCGATACGAAATGCATACTGAAACTAACAGAATAAATAGTGAATATTTGTATATAATGACTCAAGAAAATTAATGGCCTGAAGACCATACTTGAGCATTTGAATATACTTACAAAAGGTCCATACCATACGAACTTCGAAGAATGGAGAAAATTTAACAGAGTACACAAATGTGCCCAGACTCGTATAGTTTTATACTTTGACATGAGTGGTTTAGAAACCCAGGATCGATGATGGTGCACTCCATCATATCACAATCCCATGAATATAATCTGAAGAACACTAAGATTCTTCAAAAGGGTGAATCTCCATATCTCCCGTATTATGGAGTAAAACCAATTTTGAAAATATCTCTATTAAAAATGAAGTAATGAGACTTTTGAGTTCATGGAGAGTACTTCACTGATTTTTATGGATTATCCATTCCCCGAGAAGGGCCAATAAAGTACCTTACTGTACTTATCGATGTATCCTCTAAATGGTCATAAGTATGCCTATTATCTAATCACAGTCCATCTTTTCTAAAGCAATTAGGACAAAATTTTAAATTACGGGCACATCAGATAATACTGGGATAGTAATAATAATCTGCAACTTGAATAAAAGTTGAAGACCTTAAAGCCCATGTTCACACTGAAAATGGGTTGGATGAGCCAATTATTAAAACGACTCCAATGGATTACTCATCCGTTGTTAATAAATTCCAGTTGCTGATCAGTGCATGAGGACATGATATTTTGCATGTAGCATTCTTGGTTCGTCTTCGGCCCTGAAGGTGTCAGACTTAGCCTCCAATGCAATAAATATACGGTGCAACACTGACCACCTATTTCAGGGTGTTTGGATGTACTACAAATATTCCTATAGTATCATCACAGATAATAAAATTAGGACCTCAACGCTGTCTTAGAATCTATATCGGGTTTAATTCAACCTAGATAAATAGATAGCTTGCACCCCAAACGGGGGAGGCGTTAAATGCACGTCTCGAAGACTGTGCATTTAGGTGTCCACATTCCCAGCACTAGGCTTACTCGGTTGAAGCATGAAGCTCCACTGACCATTTAAAATATCAAATACAAATACAAATCTATGATCCGAGAATTATAAAATGCGATAATGAGATCATGAAGATCTTCCACATTTAAGAAAACTGTTCAACAGTTATCGGACATAGTTATTGACAGCAAGTAAAATTGTCAGATCACATATCACTGCTGCTAATACTCCAGCTAGGATTGACATCCCTGAATATGGATGCAATCCACCAGCAGCAGAAGTGGCTGCTCCTCAATTGAAAATAGGCATACCACCAGACTCTAAGGATAAAGTTCCCAGAAAGAGAAAAACTCATGCAGGCCATGAGACAATACCACCACTTGACAATGAGCTTATGTCCATACCCTCACCCCTCCCAGAACCCCCAGAAGAGGATAACCTGGGAGAAACTGAAATATCATTAAATTTTATACGTACCGGGGAGGTGTTGGACAGAAAGAACACAATTGTCGACAACATATTCCTTATCATATTGCCACTTACATCACAAAGGCGGTGATAATTATAATAGCGATACACACTCCGTTGCTAAAGTGCAAACGTAGAGATTAGCCAATGTAAGACGAGGCAATAAAAGGTGAGCTGGACTTGATAATGAAACGTGAAATGTTCAGACCTAAAGTCCATACACCAAAAGGTGTCAAACCAGTGGGCATAATGAGTATTGTATAAATATGAATATAAGCATGAAATCGTATGCTATAAGGTACATCCAATAGCTCAAGGTCTTTTTCGTTGAAACAAGTAAGATGAGTGTGACTCACTTATATAAATGATGCATTATACTCCCTGGTTATAGTTGTGAATATCTTACGATTTGACAAATGAAATTTTGGATATGTTGCTATTGGATGTTGTGACAGTATACCTCTATGGATATCTTGAAAAAGATACATTCCTCATTTCTTTAAATGACTGAATAGACTTCGGGATATCTATTCTATTGAAGAGATAATAAAATATTATACAATCAAGTGAGTTCTTTGAAAAGAAAAGATTCCTACTAGGTTGTCTTTGCATCTTTATCAGAGCAAAGTACATGATTTGAGACTATAATTGTAAATGACTTAAATCTCATCGGACTCCTGAAGAGAAAATCGAAATATCTGTTTAGCATGACTATCAAATATGATATGAAAGACATAGGCAGAATAAAGATATGTCATGGTTTACAGATTTATTATCTAAAAGATGGAATCATGTTACATTAGACTTCATACACCCAGAGTGTGTTGAAGAATTTACACACGGACCATTATCATCTACTGATTACACCAATAGTAGTACGTTCATCAGATGTACAAAATGACCCCTTCCATCAGCTGGAAGAGGGGGAGGATATTCTAGGTCCCGAAGTCCCTTATCTAAGTGCAATTGAAGCACTTCTCTATCTGGCTAACTGCACGCGTTCCGATATAGCATTTGCAGTAAATCTACTAGCCAGATATAGTGATGCGCCTACAAAGTGCCACTGGACCGAAGTTAAGCATCTTTTGCGCTTACTTCGAGGGTCGATAGATTTGGGCTTATATTAAAGAAAGAATCATCCATTACGCTTATTGGCTATGTAGATGCAGGATACATATCCGACCCCCATAATGAGAAGCCATAAACTGGGTACGTGTTTACATACGATGTGTCGACCATTTCCTAGAGATTTGTAAAGCAAACCATTACGGTGACCCCATCCAGTCATTCAGAAGTTCGTGCCATCCATGAAGCAAGCAAAGAGTGTGTTTGGTTTTGCTTAGTTGTGCATCACATTCTGGTGATGATCAGATAGAAGATTGGTGACATTAAGTGTAATGACCCAAATGTTTTTATATGCATAATACTACATATTTTTGGACATATGTGTGCGTATAAAATTATTGTGTATTTCTATGATTTTTCCTAATGTTTGTGAGGAGAAAACTATTTTTAATAATTTTTAAACATCAAATGGATTTAATTAAATGAAGTTTAGGAAGAGAATACTTGTAAATTAGAGGAGTATGATGACGTGCGTTTATATTTCATATATTCACGCACATCTTCTTTTGTGTTTTTGCGTTATTTTCTGCCGTCTCGTATCCGTTTTCTCGTATCTTCTTGTTTTCTTTCACTTCTCCGTGTTTTTACATGTTTGCAGGAGTTTGCCAGCGTAGGGGACATATAACGACGCTATCATGAGTCCCCGGAGCAACGGGAGGAGTCACGCATGATCTAGGGGGTCAAACAACAAAGATCACCATCTTTCAGCCCTCCACCCGATCGGTTGGATAGGCCAACTGATCGGGTGATGCACGCGTGCACGACCCGGTCAGCCGCTGAAGCAACGAAAGTGTCAACCGACCGGGTCACCGACCGGTTCAACCCGACTGTTCTCTCTGGAAATTGGAGCTGAAACTCAACCGATCAGGTGATCTTCACCCGATTGGTTCACCTGTAGCCGTTTCCCCAAAGAAGATGACCCGGAGAGCTCACCCGACAGCCGGCTGACCGTGCCGAAATGTCGCAAGTCTCTGTCTTTTTGGGCAACAATTCCAACCGATCAATTGATTTATCAACCGATCGGTTCACCTGATGAGCTCAAGATCCAAACGACGAGCAGCTTCCATCAACCGACCGTGTCGCCTGACCGGGTGAAATGCTGAAGATTGCTGCCGAAGTTCGCAGCAGGTCACCCGATCGGGTGATGTCGTTTTCTATAAATAGAGACCCTAGGTTTCCAGAAAACGAGAGTTGTTATTTTTTTACTGTTTTTCTCTCTTGTGACGGCTGTAATTTTCTAGTTATTTGTAAGTCTTCTGATCTTTACCAAAATTTGATATTATCTTAATTGCATTACTACTATCGCATTTCTATTGCCTGATTATGTTTTTAACGGTCGATTTTGATTTAGATTGCTTTTTAGTAAATATGTGTGAGTAGTTCCCAAATCTGGGATTTTGGTAGAAACCCCTTCGTGGGTTCTCCTCGATGCGTCCATAGGACTAGGAAATCGATAGGGATTAGGAATCTATCGATTACGCAGGGTGTTTCATTGTCATCGACGGGAAAAAGACTGCCTTTAACCGTTGGGCCAAGGGACTTGGCGGTTGACCCCCTAGCCATAGCTCACGCCCTTAGCGTAGACGTCGAATCCTAGCGCACGGGAGCTGCAGGATGAGACGTTGGGAGTTATCATTGCAAGCTTAGTGCTCCCAGAGTCGTTCAGTGTTAATGGACATGGGAATGCCCACTGACCGAACCCGGGGTAGTCCGGCGTATCATCCTGGGCACCGACCGGAATATCGGGCCCATGGGACGCCGGTATCACTCTTAGAGGCAACGTCTCACCATTAGACCCTAATTCCGATCGTTATCCCATCCGCCGGTCGTATTGGCGAGAATCACACGATAGGGTGGAAACCGAAGTCCCGGGTTTCCCTTCATATTGTTTATCCCTCGCATTCTATTTTCCGTGACAACCCATCTACCGATTCGGGCTAGCTCACCCATTGGGTGAACCTGGTCCTTTCTGACACAAGCACAACCACGCCTCCCTGAGTTTGCCCCCCAAGCCACACTACAACACCGTGCGCTTGTGGTTATAAATATTTAAATCTCACGCCCCCAATCATATTATTGAACACATCGTGCATACGAGCATCAAAAGCGGGGGACGTCAAGCTTTATGGCACCGTTGCCGGGGAGGCAACGTGCTAGTTATTTTAGGATCTCATGAACCCTTGAGTCTAGCTCACATCTCTATCTCACGATAATTGTAACGGCCGGTACTCACTATTCGTTATACGGCTGTATGTATAGCAATTTCGGGTACCTGATTGGTTTTATTGCTTTGTGTGTGAGTCGTGTCGTTGTGTTGATAGGGCCGTAGCCCACTGATTGCATCCTTAGCAAACCAACCCCGACGTGTGCCCAACTTGGGATTACTGTCGCCTTTGGACCCCGTATCATTTGTACGCGTATTTCTCCTTGAAGTCCGCGTATTTTTCTTAGCCTTGTTTGTATCCGAACCCTATAGTGTGATATGCCGTTGTGACCCTCTCGAAGAATATTAAATTGTGGAATTAATTTGGAACATTATTTCACGGGTCGTTCTTCCACGATTTGACTTTATTTGATGAGACGTCGCGAATTTCACTTTTGTCGTGAGGCCTTTTTATTTTTTTAGTTCGTTTCTCGTCGTCGAAATCGTGATCCGTCTTCTTTTTTTTGTTTCTCTCGACGGTACAGTCACCCCAGCATTTATCTTACGATTTTAGAGCACCGGTGACCAGTCTTAGTGACCTTGCTGAGTTTTCCTTTTGTTTTAGGATTTCTGTTAGTTGTCGGTGCGTGACACCTTTACTTTGTACGTTGTACTTTTGTCGGCCATGTTTGGGCCTTAGACTCTTTTCCTTTTTAGCCTGGTGGCTTTTCTGTGATGTTGAAACTTATTTTATGGATATTCTGAGATTGCTTTTGTCTCATTATCTTTGTTTCGTGTCGCATTTGCAAGGACCTGCGATTTGAAGTTTTATTGACGCTTATCAGGCTTGTAGCTTCGCAGCTTCAAGTCTGTGCGGACCTACTCACGCCTCGCCTACATATTTTTGGGAAGCGGGGCGTGACAATAATTTTTGCATTCTTATTTTTTTCATTTTTATTTTATTTCCTTATTTTTATTTTCTATTTTATCTGTTTCTTTCCCACTTTTCGCTTCACGGGTGTTTGTTGCTTTTAATGCGCAGGAACACAAGGAGTCTTGACGACTTAATTCCTGTTGATCCAGAGATAAACGCCACCCTAA
The DNA here is from genome assembly GCA_030789695.1 of Scilla litardierei. NCBI lineage: Eukaryota > Viridiplantae > Streptophyta > Magnoliopsida > Asparagales > Asparagaceae > Scilla > Scilla litardierei. Next base: position 60,040,034 of record CM061135.1, on the reverse strand, counting down.
GGCGTCTAGCCGTAGAAAAACAAAGAAGAGAAGAGCCTGAAGACATGGGGGATAACATCCCACCTCACAAGTCCCTGCTGGAGTACTCGATGCCATCCATCGAGTCCACCTCCGCCATCCGTCCTCCGGCTATTACGGCGCAAAGCTTCGAGCTTAAGCCATCTTTGGTGACGTGGATCCAACAAGATCAATTCTCGGGGGCGCCCATGGGGAGCCCCATCGAACATTTGGACTCCTCCTTGGAGAAATGTGACACCTTCCGGATAAATGGTGTCACAACTGAGGCGATCCGTCTGAAGCTATTCCCCTTCTCTCTGCGAGATAAGGCCAAGATGTGGCTTAGGGGGAAGGACCCAAATACTTTCAACACTTGGGAGAATCTTTCAAACGCTTTTCTGACGAAGTTCTTTCCTCCAGGGAAGACCATGAAGCTGAGGAGTGAGATCTCCTCCTTCTCCCAGGCCAGCCACGAGTCCTTGCATAAAGCTTGGACAAGATATAAAGAGATGCAACAAAGATGCCCTCATCACGAGCTTCCCAAGTGGTAGATAATTAATTTGTTCTACAACGGATTGAGGGATGATTTAAAATCTTCGATGGACGCCGTGGCTAGGGGGTCCTTCATGTCCAGAAGCGAAGAAGATGCCGGACAAATTCTAGAAAATATGGCATCAAACAATGAGCGGTGGTGTGACGAGAGAGCCACACCTAGATCTGGGGGTATCCACAGGGTCGAAGACGTCGACAAATTATCCAGCAAGTTTGACTTGTTGTCGACTCAGATCTCCGCACTGATGGTAGAAGCCGATGGTGCCGGTACACAACATATTGCAGCAGTGGAAGCAGAAGTCATGGGGGACTCAAGGGTGGTGACATCTCACCACCATTGGACCAAGCGAGCGCACTATTCTACAATCCTACGGGAAATGCGCCATATCCACCACAGACTTGTTGGAAACAACGATCTAGGATCTTGGTTTGAAGATGACAAACGTGTCGTTATATCTGACGTGTGTGCTAAGTGTGTTTCAGGAAAGGCGAAACGATAATCTTCTCAATAGTTGGAGTAATTGCTAAACATATAGCAAGTTGAAAAGAGAATAGGTGGTGTGCACAAAGCTATTTTGACTTGGTCAATATTGGAAGAGATGGAGACAAATATAATCAAATCTATTAAAGATTCTTGCTCCTATCCTATTCCTATTCAAATCGAATCTCTCCAAATATCAAATCTCTCCAAATATCAAATCTCATATCCCTACTTTCTAGGTATAATCAAATATGGGATGATGTCATGACCCGCTTCCCTAAAATGGAGGCGAGACGTGAGAAGGTCCGCACGAGAGTGGAGCTGTGAAGCCCTAAACCCGATAAGCGTCAATAAAATATAAGCAGGTCCCTGTAACCACAACGGAATAACAATAATAACACAAGGAGAGACTGAAATAGAATCTCACATCTCATAAATAGTCCAACAAGAAAATAAGTCCAACCACCAGAAAAGCCACCAGGCTAAAAAGAAAAGAGTCCAAGGCCCAGAACAAGGCCAACAAAAGCGACGACATAACAAGGTATGGGTGCTACGCACCGATAACAAAACAACTGTCTAACAAAAGTAAAACACACGAAGACACTAGGACTGGTCCCCAGTGTCCACGTACTCCCCGTCAAACACAAGCTCGGGCTCGGCGTCAGCAAACACCTCGTCCTCACCAAGTAACTCAGGCTCGGGCTCTAACATGTGTCACCCAAAAGAGTAAAGGGGCACATGTCAGCAAGTCGAAATACTTGTGCAAGGAAATGGGAATAATGGTAAACTAGCAACCTAGCAATTAAAACATGGTGCATGGCAAGTAAAGTACGGTGGTAACAAGTAAGGTAAAGGAGAGTACAAGTGGCAAGTATCAAGTGGTAGGGGTGACATGTAATGTCAAGTAACAAGTAAAGTACAAGGGATCACTCGACGAGTGCCCTATTGCCCGCAGGCTGTGTTCAAGTATCAAGTACAAGGGGTCACTCAACGAGTGCCCTATTGCCCGCAGGCTGTGTTAATCTCGTCTTCTGGGGCACGAGCCAGAAAGTGCAAGTGGCATAGGATTGTGCCCACGCAAGGTGGGGGCCTAGCCGGAACGATGGTACAAGTATGTAGCAAAGCTACGCAATCACGATGAGTTTTCAAGCATGCAATGACATGAACAGTTAATACGCGTACCGTTAATTGTATTTAAACGTGACAGGCGAAATGCAATGGCATGAACAGATATCCGCGTACCGTTCATTTAAATTAAACATGACAGGCAAAATGCAATGACAGTTAAGGATGCATGGATGACATGAACAGTTAATTCACGTACCGTTAAGGGAAAGTAAACGTGACATACAAGCATGATGAGGGTGACAGACCAAGCTTCGTTGTCAAGCTAGGTCAATGGCGTCTAAACGGCTATCCTTTCACCGTCTAGTCTCTTTTACGCTAAAGCAAGGTAAATGGCCTAAGACATGGCCTAAATCAAGAGATGCAAGTTTCACTTGCCTAGCACCGGGGATGGCGACTACTTCGTCACACGGATGCCAATCTATGGGGAAATCACTGTTATGGGGGAACAACCATCAAACAACATGAAATTTATTAGGGTTTCATAAAAATACCAATAGGCTATGAAAACATAGAGGAATCGATTTCTTACCAAGAGGAGACGGAAGGAACACTCCGGGGAACCCTAGGATCAGATCTGGAAAAGATTGGAGAAGTTTGGGAAAACTAGGGTTTTGGGGGATTTGGGGATTTTGATGGATTTTGGTGAGATTTTGGGGAAGATGAGAGGTAGATGGAGTGAATGGATGGTTTGGATGATGGATTTAGGGCTTGGAATGGAGAAATGAAGCTTGGAGGAAGATGGGGGCTCAAGGGGGAAGATTTTAGGGTTTTGGGTCGTGTTGGAGAAGATGAAATCGTTTGGGTTGGGTTTAAATAGGTTAAGCTGGCGGCTGCCCAGAAATTAGGGTTTCAACACTGGTTAGTCGGTCAAAGAGCAACCACTGACCGACTAGTTTGGCAACTAGTCGGTCGGTCGACCAACGCAGACCGACTAAGTGCAAACAGTAACTCCTGAACGAAAATAGGATTCTAGAGTTAGTCGGTCCATGAACAAATACTGACCGACTAGTTTATCATCTAGTCAGTCGATGAACGTTCTTAGACCGACTAAGAGTAAACAGTAGCTGATACAAAAATAAGATGATGTGTTAGTCGGTTAAAGAAGCATTGCTGACCGACTAGTTTACAACCTAGTCGGTCAACCAACGTTCTTAGACCGACTAACGATAAACAGTAACTCCTGAGAAATTTTAGAAAGCCAACTAGTCGGTCCAAGAAGGATTGCCGACCGACTGGATCGTCATCTAGTCGGTCGGTGGCCCTTCTTACACCGGCTAATGAGCACCAAAAGTTCCGATACGGAGCGCGGGGCCCCGGGATCGATCCCTAAGACTCCTAGGCTTGATCTAACAGTTAGATACGACCGTTATGAAGTCCGTCACGAGTGACATACTTCGAAATCGACAATCCTAAGGAAGAAACGAGAAAATACGACGAATCGATCGAAAATGAAATCTACGGAGACGAAAACCACATAAGAGGAGAAAATCCACCAAAACATATATTATATTATAATAAATCCAGATACATGAAAAGCAGTCGTTACAGATGAGCAAGTGTATTGTTGAGATTTCATCAAGTCTCTTAGTCCTATCTCTAAGGGGAACAAAATATCCTTGGCCGCAACCCCAAAACCCTAACTACTCTATATAAATCCCTTTCATCAAGAGATACAAAGTGCGGCATACAAAGATATCAGAGAGGGGGGCTACGAAATATTTAAGGGGGCACAACCAACTCTCAAAACCCCTCTCAATATAAACCCATCTCCAAAAGCGTACGACAACTTAAAACAAAAGAGACACATCAAAAATCCTCATCATCTCGTATCCAAAGGCTCATATCTCCTATCTCCTTAGCAACATCAACCCCAAGCCCGCAAGATAATCAACGCACACCCACGAGAGGAACATCGCCTGGAGCTTTCACCGTCAGCGAGGAAATGATTGTCGAAGCAATTGTCGTCGTTGAGGATCGACAAAGCCATCGGAGTCCGTTCATTGTCGAAGTCTAAGCCCTCGACGCCGTTCATCGGAGAAATACAAAGACCCCCGTGGGAGATCACGAAGCCGAAGCTGCTTGCCAAAGTCACCGTGAAGACGAGGTCCTCTCACCTCCGTCGCCGCTAAGTGCACGTCTGTGGAGAAGTTGAGTCACCGCTGCTGCTCGTGTGAAGATCATCACTGCAAGTCGAAGTCGTCAAAGAGAAGAGCTCGCCACTGACATCGTCGCTGAACTGAAGTGCTCCCGCCGACGAAGTCCACTGCCATCGTTGTAGCTCCCTGCAGTCGTCATAGGAGATCGCCGCAGAGATCATTACGCTACAAAGTTTGCAGCTGTCGTCGTTGAGCGAAGCACCACCGGAGTTGTCGCTCAGAGCAGTTGCTGGCCGCTGTCAAAGACGGAGAGCTTCGCAGTCGAAGTCACCGAGAGTTGTCACCGCCGTGACTTGATCGTCGCCGTCGTCGAGACCTGTGAAGTCGTCGACGAACCGCTACTGCCCAAGAGCTCACTGCCTACACCAAGGAGAGCTCTCCGTCGCTATCTTCTGAAGATCCCGCCACCGTCGCCATCGAGAGAGCACCGAAGCTGGAGATCCCTCGTCATCAAAGTCTCGCCGTTGCCAAGAAGAATCACCGACGATGAGGCCTGTTACCGCTGTTCCAAGACCGTCGCTGCCGCCGTCGCTCTCCAGGAAGATCGCCGCTCGTCGAAGAGCCGTCGACGCTTCCATTGTTGCTCGGAGATCGCCCGTCATCCCTTGGAGCAACCAACGCCAAGCAAGCATCGTACGACATCAGAGAAGTTGTCGTCGCCTTCGTTGCTGCATGCAATAAATCAAACGAACGGCTGAGATCTCAAAGCAAAATAAGTTGACGGCTGAGATATTTGCAGGCGAAAGAGAACCAACGCAAGTGAAAGCATTGTGCCTGCTGACGTGGATTAGTGGAATTGCTGTGCGCACCAACCGCTTCAATTAAGGATTGAACTGAAATTTCTTTGCACACAGACCAGAGTGCTATTTGCAATCCAGGAGTCGGATTGAGACACCGTTTGCGTCAGATTGGAGCTGACGACGTGCTGATTGACAGAGACGCCTACACGGACACAAACTGAGCATTTTTAAACCCTTAAACTCTTTTATTTGTGTCTTAGTGTAACGTTCTCTGTAGGGGAAACTTTACCTATATTTGGTGACTATTTTGGGACTTGTCTGGTTGGGGCTAGACAAGTGGGACCCAGCTAGTTTGGGACTAGCTGGTAGAAAGTATTACTAGGATTGATAGTGAGAGAAAATACTGTGTGTGGGGTACTGAGAGCCTGACGAGTGTAGAGACGTAGAGGGTGCTCTGAGCGTGCTCTAACTTGTGGTTTTGTACCTATTGCGCTATTCAATACTAGTATCTGCTTTGGGGGCTGGAGTAGGTCGAAGGGTCGACCGAACCAGGGTAAATCTGCTGTGTACTCTGTGTCTGCTTTTTATAACTGCGTGTGCTTATTCATGGGTTGCACGAATTATTTTTATAAGCCTATTCACCCCCCCCCCCCTCTAGGTTAGGATCCAGATCCAACAAGACTAACTCCAACCTGGCTTACTCTCCAAACAACCAGAATCACCCCAACCTTAGCTACCGGGGGCCATATCAGCAGCCCCCCCCCCCCCCCCCCTCAGCAGCAGCAGCAGTTAGTATATCAGTCGCCCAGGCAACAACAGCAGCAGCAGTTTCAGCAGCAGCATCCGCCACAACAATATCAGCAATACCCTCCAAGGAACCAGCAACCCATTTAGCAGCAGCAGCAGCAGTATGGCCAACAAAGTGACATCTCTCCGGTTGAGTCCCTCTTGACTCAATATATCATCAACCAGGAGAAGATAAATTTGAAGCTGGAAATGGGGCACCGGGCTCTCACGGACTAAGTAACCCAGCTTAGGTTACAGGTGGCGAACCTTTCAAGGTCGCAAAATCTATTACCGCCACAACCTGAAGTGAACCCGAGGGGAGCAAACCAAACTTTGGCACCCACGTACGAGCATGTGAATGTATCCGCTATCGTGTTAAGAAGCGAAACACAAATCCCCACAAGAGTGCCCCCAAAAGAACCGGAAGCACCATTGGTTGTAGAGCGACCAAGTGAAATAGCCAAAGACAACGGTTCTTTGTCACTAAAGCCAACGACTCCGGAGGGAGTCCCTGAAGAGGAGAAGGAGAAAAACGAGGAAGGGAGCCTCAAAGTGTTCAAGCCCGTTGTGCCTTTTCCACAACGGCTAGCCCATGCCAAGATAGATGAAAAGTATGGCAAATTCTTTGCCATGGTCAAGGATCTAAGCTTACAAATCCCCTTCCTTGAAGCTTTCGAGACGATCCCCTCTTACGCAAAATTTCTAAAGGATTTGGTGACAAGAGGGTCGTGAAAGGAGAAATTCGTATTGACAGCAGAATGCAGCGCTCTTATCCAGAGAGCAAATCCGCCTAAGCTTAAAGATCCGAGGAGCTTCTCTATTCTTAGTGCGATCGGGGAGGTAAAGATCCATCGCGCGCTCGTCGATCTTGGAGCGAGCGTTAGTTTGATGCCCCTGTCGCTATATAAGAGGATAGGGATGGGCGATTTGGAGTCCACCGGTATGACCCTACAGCTTGCAGACTGTTCGGTCAAATATCCAGTGGGGGTTGTAGATGACCTCCCTATCAACGTAAGTGGGTGCATGTGCCAGTGAACTTCGTCTTCATGGACATTCCTGAAGATGCGCACACCCCCATCATCCTTGGATGGCCTTTCATGGCCACTGCTGGCATTTTAATAGATGTGAAGAATAGGAAGCTTTCCTTTAACATCGGCAACGAAAAAGTCGAATTTGATTTGGGGTTGTCAATGAAGCACCCCAACCCCCCGGATGATCCAAGATGCAATGTGTTGGAGTTAGAAGAAGAGAGAGTTACGGAAGCCGCGGCCTGGGAAATTCTTTCAAGAAATCCCCTCGATAGCTTGGGGGACTTAGAAAAACCAGTCGGCTTGAAGAATAATGATGTTGCTGGGAAAGCGGATGCGGCACATACGGTCCCTCCCGGATTTCAAAAGGATCCTCCGACGCGGAGGAAAGGGAAAGAGCCCATGGGGCTCACCGGTGACGAGGTCTGAATACTGAAAAGAGTGGCGGTGGATGCCAACATAAGGGAGAAGCCCCCGGATCCCGTCAACAAAGGGAGGGTCGTCGAGCAAGTTTTCTTGTCGCCACCAACAACACCAAAAGCCACCAACTCTGAAGCTGAAGCGATGCCGACCTTAGGGCATCACCCTCGTCCGCCTTGAGTATCGTCTACGGGCGTCGAGCAAACGACGTTAAACAAAAGCACTTCATGGGAGGCAACCCATGCTCTAAACTTTTATCTTCGTTTTTTAGGATTTTTGTTATCTTTATTTTTTTTCTATTTTAATAATTAAATTCAGTCGCGGGATCATCCGTCGAGAAACTTAGGCCATTCGTGAATTTTTACAGGAAACAAGCCCTCACCCGATCGGGTGACCACTTAACCGATCGGGTGAGACGTATCAGACGATGGCCGTATCTGCTCTCCTTGCGAACCGGTCGGGTGAAGCTAAACGTGACCGGGTGGCAGACCGTGTGAGCTGAGCAGAAGTCTCGGGAATTTTGAGAATTGATCAACCGATCGGTTGATGCAAAGCGTGGTCGGGTGACAGACCGGGTGAGTTGTACTAAACTTTCGGGAAAAATTTTGAAGCGGCCAACCGATCGGGTGAGTTTTCATCCGATCGGTTCGCCTGTAGCCTTTTTTCAGCAAAAATTTCGACCTAATTGTCAACCGATCAGGTGAAGACTCACCCGATCGGTTCGACTTAAACCCTATATAAACCCAGCGCCCCCACCCGTTCATCTCCCTCGCCCGATCTCGTTTCTCTCTCACCGTTTCAACTTCCTCTCCCTCGCCCGACCTCGTTTCTCCCTCAACCGGTCACACAACCCTCTCAATCATCCATCCCCTCTCTTTTTCCATCTCTCCATCGATCTCTCTCCCTTTCTCTTCGATTTCACCCGCATCAAAGCCCTAATTTTCGCCCATTCCCCCCCCCCCCCCCCCCCATTTTCGATATTTGCTGAAAGGAGTTGTCACGGCTTCACACTTCATCCCGTTGCGTTGCGTTGGGACCTCTACGAGCCAGGATCTTCATCTCACTTGGGTCACTTCGCTTCTTAGCTTAATTTCATATTTTACCCTAGAATTTTGATTTGCTCGATTGCTTGTGTTAGTGTGCATTCATCGCATTTCGCATTCACTCTCACACACGCACTCTCACATGGCCCGGGACCAAGATAAGGGTAAGGGTATCATGCGAGAGGAGGGGTCGTCTCGCAAGAGATGCAAGACCACACGTCCACCACACACACGCCCTCCTCACGCACAGCCTGCACAACCCCAACCCCAACCTGTCGTCCAAGTTGAGGACCCACTGATGGGCCCGCATGGCTACCGCTTTAGGAACCATGAGCATAAGGATTTCTATCATAGACTTGATGCTCGGAGGCATCTATCGACCAAATTTGCCCACACCCAATCGCTTATCGACCTCGGTGTATTCACCGAGGTCGAGGCCCTCTTCGCGAATTTAGGTTGGTTAGCTTTCCTGAACGCTAGCGCCGTGTCCTACCCCGCACTCACACTCGAATTTTTATCCACACTTGTCTGTGAGTCAGGGTCGGTCGTCATATTTTAGGTCCGTAATAGAACCATTCGCACCCACCTAGATATCATCAATGACATATTTGGTTTTCCTAGCCTTGGGGATAGCACTATCCACCCCTACGGGTATCCCCCTGAATTTGACGTCGATCGGTTTTGGTTCCGCCTCACCCTTCCCCTTACTATCCCCGAGGTAAGGCCAAGGCCTCCTCCATCATTCACCCCATCTTCCGTCTGGCCCACCGAATTATTTCTTCCACGTTTTTCCCCAGGGATGAGTCAGGTACCGTGACCATCCCTGATCTCTTCATTCTTTGGGCCATGACCTTTCCCTTCGTTCGGGGTGATGACAGGATTTCTTTTAGGGCCCCCACCATTTCCGTCCATGCTGGTGCTTGGCTTGTTTCCAAGCTTCTGGAGATTAGCCGTGCCGGCAAGGGCAAGCTTTGTTGCGGGGGCCTTATCACGATCATAGCTTCTGCTCCCCGATTTAACATTGTCATCCCCCGAGATCTTCCCACTGCCACAGGACCCTCATGTCTAGATCTCAACATCCTGCGACATATTCACATGATTAAGCCCCGCCGCGATGGCCATTTCACCTTCCATTACGGACACCCCCCATCTCCCTATACCATTCTGCCCAAACCCGCTCGTATGACTATTGCTTTGGCGGCAGATTGGACATTTCCTCCCGATCCCGAGTTTATGGATGGGCTCCGTCTTCCATTCCTTCCCCATGGCGCTCCGAGACCACCTTCCCATGTCGCCCACTTAGGCGTGCAGGATATCCCTGCGTCCCGGGGAGATTCCGGGGCTGGTCCTAGTCATGCCATCCCGGCTTTTGTCCCGATCACCACTGTCGCCACCCCTCCGGTCCGTACTACCTCCCCCTCCTTTCGTCGAGCCACTTCCGATTGTCTCGCTCTTGAGACTGAGCTGGCTTCGCTTCGCGCTGTCGTCTCATTCTCCACCCCCTTGGACCCATACCCTTTGATTTTCTCTCACCCACGCTTCCTCCCACTTGAGAGGGACGTGGCCACCATCCTCCGCATTCTCACTCATGTCCACGGACCACCACCACCCACACCACACCCCCCACCCCCACCTTCACTACCTCGACGATTGTCACCTCCCCCATCACATTCTTCACCTCCACCATCACCCCCTAGGTGACCATCCCCTCCTATCACTACTTCCATCCCCACTACCTCATCTACTCCCACCGTTTCCATTCCCTCCACTGTCGCCCCCACAGCTCCACTACCCTTCACTTCCGTCACTCCATATGTGCGCCGCAAGAAATTGCAGGTGCGTTCTCGATCACTTCCCCCACCATCCTCACCTACCCCCATCCCCCCTTCATCCTCACATACCCCCGTACATCCACCACCCACCACCACATTGGTCGCCATTTCACCCCCACTCACCGTCATCACTTCCAATCCACCCATCGTCCACACTTCCTCCACACCCACCGATCCATCACCTCGACCACTTTCTCCACTCCTCCACACACTAGTCACCTCACCCACCCACACCGCATCCCCCACTTCTTTCTCCGAGGAGGAGGATGATGATTCCTCTCCTGCTTTTTGATTTCTTCTTCTTTTCTGACCTCCCCCTTGCATATCTCTGCATTTTCAGAATCACATCTTATCGCTAGCATTGTCATGTCTAGCTTGGGGGAAGTCATTTTCTGTGTGATGTCATGTGTTGTTTTCTTTGTGTGCTTGTTACATTTGTTGTGTCGTGTGATTTTCTATTTTTATTTTTCTGTTTATATATGTCGTGTTGTGTGATCTTTATTTTTATTCTTATTTTCAGTTTGGTATGTGTGTCTTTCTTGTTTTTCTTGTCTTTTTGTGTCGGTGCGTCCCCCCATATTCATTGCCCTCCCGTATTTACTCTTATTGCATTGATGGCAATGCAAGTTTCAGCTTGGGGGAGTCACCTTCGTGCATCATTTGTCTCTTTTTCTTCGTTTTTGAGTCGTTTTCATCGTGTTTTTATTTTTTCTTTTCTTCTTTTTATCTCTTTCTCCTAGAGATGAACCCTATTGTAACGCCCTGCTTCCCAAAAGACACCGGAAACGAGAGCGTTACATGGTCCGCTTGAACTGGAGCGGTGAAGCTCGAGTTCAATGAGCGTCTGTGATAAAAACACAGATGAGGTCCTTGCAACTACCATTCAGAACAATCAGAAACTCATCCAGAAAAGATAAAGCCACATCCAGAAATAATGTTCGTACACAGAGTTTAACAAGCCACAGCTGGGCTAAAAGTAGCAACAAGAAAAGAACGTACACGAAAGTAACTACGACGACTAAAAAGGAAACTAGGAAAGCAGTAAAGTGTCGGGAGTCCACTAGTCCTCTGCTGGAAGAGGCTCTGCGTCAGGGGTGAACTCCTGACTCTCCAACTCTGGCATCTCATACTGGTCCTCCTGGTACTCAAGCTCTGAACCTGACATACATCCACAACATGAATGTATGTCAGCTAGGGGTCTGCAAGAAAATTTAGCATCCCAAGGCAAGGTATATGATAGATATATGAATTTTAGAAGCATCATTAATTTAAGAGAAGTGACTGCAGCAATTTAACATTTAACAATTTATAGAAACGGAAACGAACAATCCTAGCATGCAGTTCTAGACGGTTACAAGATTAAAGTTAAGATTACTCTGAGTTCATTAGTATTTCAATTTCAAGATGACCAAGTTAGCGTTTCAAGTTTTCATGTCAAGTGTTAGCATTCTAATCTAGGGTTCACGCCTGTAGGTCGTGATGAGAAGGTCGTTCCTCTCACGGGGGCTTACCGTGATTGACGCTAACCCACCGCGTGCAGGTGGTGCTCTTGAGGAGAGTACCTTTCATACGCCTAGTGGCCGATCAACCCTAACCCCACCCAAAAGTTTTTCCGGAACACGAGCCGGCCTAGTCGACTCACACGACATCACGATATCACGATACCTCCTTCGAGGCGCACGATTTCACGATGTCCATATTGTTAAACATGTCAGGACTCACTGAATTTTACTGTTAACAATATTAAAGTTCTATAGTGACAGTTCTGCAAAGCGGAAACGGATCGAACGACCGTTTCCGTAATTTCAAATAATGACGAATACGTCCTTTATGTTCAACTTGCTACAGAAACGATTTTTTTCTCTTAGTGTTTAAAATGGGGATATATCGTATGATGTACCATTGGATCCCAAATTTTGTCCTGGTCATTATAGTGTCACTTTCCTACGTCATTTCACGTCACAATTTCAAGTTTTCCAGCAATACATGAAGGCGGCGTAAACGTGCCGAAACTTCTAAAAATCATAACAAATCATATACTCGCCTGTTTTCGACGTTCTTGGTGTCGTTGGAATCATCTCGACGAGTACTATGCCGTGGAGGGTTTGGTTCGCTGTTTTGGCAGAGTATAAAATCAGAAATTGCGTTTTTCAGTTCAGGTCAGATTTCAAAAAGCTCCTACGACGTCTAATCAACCGGTTTTATTAGGTTTCTCTACTTTACGGTGTGGGTTGAGAGTTATAGGGGTAGATCTACCAACCTAATTGAAGCGAGTGATCGGATGACGACCACGAGCAATGATGACACGTATGGTGCGGAAACTTCGATGTTCACGCTCTGAACTTGTTGCGACAGCGAGTAGGCGGCGGACAGAGGTTGTCAGCGTGTTTCGGGGGCTGTCGGTGTCAGATCTAAGCAATTGGATGGAAGCACGGGCTGTGAGGACGAAGAAGTCACAGCTGGGGGCTTTGCTATGAGCTGGGAAGATGGGGTTGCGGCTGTGGGAGCTTTTGCGTGGACTGAGATGGAGAGGAGAACTCGGCCTGGCTGCGGTTTGTGGGGAGGAAGGAGGAGAAGCCGCGGGTTGGTAGAAGAAGAAGAAGGAGGGGAGAAAGAAGTTGGCTGCGGGTTTATTGGCATGGATGAGGAGATCTCGGAGAAGGAGGAGGAGTCGGATGTTGAAGAAGATGATGGAGATGCCGTGGCCTGGGCTGTTTGCATGGAGAGGAGCAGGCCGTGGGTTGATGAAGCTCGGCTGCGGGTATGGGGTGCTTGCGGGATAGGGGGAGAGAAGAAACTCGGCCTGTGGAGATGGTGTTGGGGATCTGTTGGGAAGAAGAAGGAGAAGAAGGAGGAGAACGGCATGTTGCGTGGAGGGAGGAAGCTTATAGGTGGCGGCTGGCTTTAGGTGTCTAGGGTTTTCTTTTTGATAGCCTAGGTCATTAGTCTAGGGTTTTATAAAGGAAGCTAGGGTTGAAAAAGAGATAGCCTGGGGGGTGTGTTGCGGGTTTTAGGAGTTCACAACACGTGAATGAAGGGGGGGTAGAGCCTTAGGTCTTTAGTCTTAGGGTTTAAGTTGTTGTCCTTTTTTATAACAGATGTGTGCTGTAGGCTTGAGAAGAATGGGAGTAGGGTTTTGTTTCTTTTATAAAAATAGCTTAGGATTATATTTAAATAGGATGTTGGGGACCATGCGTGAGCTGTGTTGTGTGCCTAGGTTAGACTTAGGCTTTAGACTTTGATTCTTTTTTTTTGAATAGGCCATGCGTGAGTCACAAAGGGAGGGCTGATGCGTGGATGTGAAGGATTAAAAATAGGAAGAAAGATTAATGGAAATGTGACTAAAGGAAAATTAGGAAACATCAAGCTATCAATTTGATTCAAGGAGTTTTTAAGAGGAAATATTTCATTTGACTTAAAAGATTAGCAATTCAAAATCAAATTTGAAATTCGAAAACAATTTAATTAGAGATACTCAACATTAATAATAATAAAAATATTAATAAACATAATAATAAATTGACTAAGTGCCAACAAATAATAATAGTGATTATAATAATAATAACAATAAGTAACAATAATAATAATAAATAATAATAAATAAAATCGACTAAAGCTAAATATAAAGATACGAAAAATTTCGGATACCGACAAAAATACACTAGAGAAAACAGACGATATCATCAAAAGACTGGTCGTTACATCCTACCCACCTTAAAGAAAATTCCGCCCTCGGAATTCCTAACAATCACAGGTCAGGGAACAGGTCGGGGTAACGCTCTCTCATCTCGTCTTCCCTCTCCCAGGTGGACTCTCCTGGCAAACCGTGTCGCCACATCACTCTAACAAGATCGACAGTCTTGTTTCGGAGTGACTTCTTACGTCTGTCAAGAATCTGCACTGGCTGCTGATCATACGTCAGATCTGGACGAACGGTGATCTCAGAGTAGTCAACAGCGTGAGATGGATCGCTGATGTACCGATGAAGCTGAGACACATGGAAGACATCGTGAACGCCTTCCAAAGATGGCGGCAAGGCTAAGCGGTATGCTACCTCGCCAACTCTCTCCAGAACATCGAAGGGTCCGATGTATCTCGGGCTGAGCTTGCCACATTTCCCAAAGCAAATCACTCTTCGATTCGGGGAAATCTTCAGGAACACATGGTCTCCCGGCTGGAACTCCAGAGGGCGCCGTTTAGCATCAGCCCAATGCTTATAACGGTCCTGAGCAATTCGAAGCTTGTCCCTGATATCTCGAACAATGTCCACTACTTCGACAATCAACTCCGGTCCCAATAACTCTCTATCTCCAACGTCGTCCCAGCTCAGGGGCGAACGACACTTCCTAACGTAGAGAGCAGCGAAAGGCGCCATGCCGATGCTTGCCTGATAACTGTTGTTGTAGGAGAACTCCACCAGGTGTAGATGATCCTCCCACGAACCCTTGAAATCTAGCATGCAAGCTCTCAGCATGTCCTCCAGGATCTAAATGGTTCGCTCAGACTGGCCATCCGTCTGCGGGTGATACGCAGTGCTGAACTTCAGACTGGTACCATGATTGGTCTGCAGACTCTTCCAGAACTGAGATGTGAACCTCGTATCACGATCAGATACGTGCTCACAGGGACTCCATGCAAGCGCACGATTTCCTACACAACATATTTCACGTCACAACTCGTACTAGAAAGAAATACGAAAGGATGAGTCGGATCATTACCTCCATATATTTCCTAGCCAGTATCTCTGTGGATTGTCCTACTCGGAACGGTATGAAGTGCGCAGACTTGGTCAGTCGATCGATGATGACCCAGATTGCGTCGTTCTGTTTGATGCTCCGAGGTAAGCCAGTCATGAAGTCCATCGTGATGTGCTGCCATTTCCACTCCAGGATAGGTAGGGGCTATAGAATTCCGGCGGTGCGATGATGTTCAGCCTTCACTTGCTGACACACCAGGCATTTGGCAACACTCCGTGCCACACTTCTCTTCATACCATGCCACTAGAAATTCTGACAAAGATCCTTGTACATCTTCGTACCTCCAGGATGTAAGGAATAAGGCAAACTGTGGGCGTCATTCATCAACTCTTCTCTGATATCTCCTGCAGGCACGCAGATCCTACTGCCATACCTCAAAGATCCATCCTCGTGAATCCGAAAATCTGTCCGGAGTCTGGCTTCGACTTGCTCTCTGATCTTCATCAACTTAGCATCACTAGCTTGAGCAGCCTTGATCCGGTCAACAATCGTCGACTGAATCTGCATGTTCATCAATGATGAAGTGACTCCCGGAAGAACAGCTTCAACATCCATCTCTCGCAGGTCCTGCTGTAATCTCCACTGAGCTGTGAGAATCATCACCTCTGACAGTCGGCTCAAAGCGTCCGGTACGACATTCACCTTCCCTGGGTGATACTGAAGATCGATGTCGTAGTCTGCCATCAACTCCAACCATCTGCGCTGTCTCATATTCAATGCCTTCTGAGTAAATATGTACTTCAAACTTTAATGATCGGTGAATATCTTCACTTTCTCACTCAGTAAGAAGTGACGTCAAATCTTCAGCGCAAATATGACAGCAGCGAACTCCAAATCGTGGGTCGGATAGTTCTTCTCATGGACTTTCAGCTGTTGCGAAGCATATGCGACTACATGGTTGTGCTGGTGTAGAACACAACCAAGTCCCTTCCCTGATGCATCGCAGAAAACCTCAAAGCCTCCGCTCCTGTCCGGAATAGCTAAGATCGGTGCAGTCGTCAGTCTCTCCTTCAAGGTGGAAAAAGCCTACTCACAAGATTCTGACCAACTGAACTTGACATCCTTCCGAGTCAATCTCGTCATCGGCTCAGCTATCCTCGAGAAGTCCTTGATAAATCTGAGGTAGTAGCCGGCCAATCCGAGGAAACTCTTGATGTCTGAAGCCGATCGTGGTGTAGGCCAATCACTGACTGCTCTGACCTTCTCCGGATCCACTGAGATGCCGGCTCCTGATACTACATGTCCAAGAAATGCAACTCTGTCCAGCCAGAATTCGCATTTGCTATACTTGGCATATAGTCGATGATGGCGGAGCGTCTCCAATACCAATCTCAAGTGCTCTGTGTGCTCTTCTTTGCACCTCGAGTACACCAGGATGTCATCTATAAAGATCACCACGAACTTGTCGAGGAAGTCGTAAAAGATGAGGTTCATGAGATTCATGAACACTGCAGGAGCGTTGGTCACACCGAATGGCATGACAACGAACTCATAGTGCTCGTACTTGGTCCGGAAAGTTGTCTTGGGCACGTCATCCTTCTTCACTCTGACCTGGTGGTATCCGCTCTGAAGATCCAACTTCAAAAACACCTTCGATCCACCAAGCTGATCGAAGATATCATCAATACGGGGCAGCGGGTACTTGTTCATCACAGTGATCTGATTCAGCTCCCGATAGTCGATACACATCCTCCTCGATCCGTCTTTCTTCTTCACCAGCAAGACGGGTGCACCCCAGGGAGACACGCTGGGATGAATAAAACCTTCCTGTAGCAGCTCATCCAACTGCTTCCTCAGCCCTTCTAGCTCGGCAGGATCCATATGGTACGGCGTCTTAGAAATCGGTTGAGCTCCTGGCATCAGATCAATGCCGAACTCCAACGCTCGATCAGACGGCAAACCAGAAATGTCCTCGGGGAAGACATCCTCGAAGTCTCGTACTACAGCTGGCTTCTCCGGCTCTGCTATCATAGATGCAACTATCAATCTGTACGACTGGTGTCACGACCCGCTTCCTTAAAATGGAGGCGAGACGTGAAAAGGTCCGCACGGGAGTGGAGCTGTGAAGCCCCAAACCCGATAAGCGTCAATAATACATAAACAGGTCCCTGTAACCACAACGGAATAACAATAATAATACAAGGAGAGACTGAAATAAAATCTCACATCTCATACATTGTCCAACAAGGAAATAAGTCCAACATCCAGAAAAGCCACCAGGCTAAAAGAAAAGAGTCTAAAGGCCCAGAACAAGGCCAACAAAGAAACGACATAACAAAGTATAGGTGCTACGCACCGATAACAAAACAACTGTCTAACAAAAGTAAAACACAACGAAGACACTAGGACTGGTCCCCAGTGTCCACGTACTCCCCGTCAAACACAAGCTCGGGCTCGGCGTCGGCAAACACCTCGTCCTCAACAAGGTACTCGGGCTCAGGATCTAACATGTGTCACCCAAAAGAGTAAAGGGGCACATGTCAGCAAGTCTAAAAGACTTGAGCAAGGAAACTGAAAGTAAGGCTCTAGCAACCTAGCAGTTTAGTATGCATGACATGGCAGTTATAACACGAGTGCACAATTGAAACATGGCAAGACAATTTGTACAAGAGAACAATCATCGGGACAAGACAAGACAAGACAAGAGTAGCCACGCTACTATCAATCTCAATCAATTCACTATTCACGTTGTTTTGTAGATGTTTACGCCTTACAGCTGAATGGTTTTACATTCGCTGATTGGCCGCTTAACAACTACCCCAAACCCAAGAGTTTACGCCTTACCACTGCAGTTGCTGATCGGGCAGACTCCCAGTTGATTGGTCGCTTAACTCTTACCCCCAATACCCACACGTAATGGAGCCAGGGTCCCTGAACATGAGCCCAGCAAGTGAGCCAGGGTTGCCCAGCACATGAGCTCGCATTATTAAACATTTGGCGTAGGGGTGCACCTAACCGGAAACACGCAATTCGGGCGTTGGCTATCAACCAACACATGGCCCGCTTCTGGAACACGAGCCAGGAACACAAGCATTTGTAGCAAAGCTACGCAATCACAGAAACATTTAAGAATGCAATGACATGACAATTAATTTACGTACCGTTAATGGAAAGTAAACATGACATGGAAATTGTGCAACATGCTATATGTGTTGGAGCTAGCTTCGTTGTCAAGCTAGTTCCCCAATTTGCGCCTAGGCGAGTATCATTTCGTCGCCTAGCCTCTTTTACGCCTACAACAAGCAAATGGCCTAAAACATGGCCTAAACCCTAGGTGGCAAGTTTCACTTGCCTAGCACCGGGGATGACGACCACTTCGTCACACGGACGCCAATCTACGGGGAAATCGCTGTTTTAGGGGATCAATCATCAAACAACATGAAATTTATTAGGGTTTCATAAAAATATAAATAGGTTAAGAAAACAACGGTAGATCGATTTCTTACCAAGAGGAGACGGAAGACTCCGGGGAACCCTAGGATCAGATCTGGAAAAGATTGGAGAAGTTTGGGAAAATTAGGGTTTTGGGGGATTTGGGGATTTTGATGGATTTGGTGAGATTTTGGGGAAGATGAGAGGTAGATAGAGTGAATGGATAGTTTGGATGATGGATTTAGGGCTTGGAATGAAGAAGTGAAGCTTGGAGGAAGATGGGGGCTCAAGGGGGAAGATTTTAGGGTTTTGGGTCGTGTTGGAGAAGATGAAATCGTTTGGATTGGGTTTAAATAGGTTGAGCTGGCGGCTGCCCAGAAATTAGGGTTTCAACACTGGTTAGTCGGTCAAAGAGCAACCACTGACCGACTAGTTTGGCAACTAGTCGGTCGGTCGACCAACGCAGACCGACTAAGTGCAAACAGTAACTCCTGAACGAAAATAGGATTCTAGAGTTAGTCGGTCCATGAACAAATACTGACCGACTAGTTTAGCATCTAGTCGGTCGATGAACGTTCTTAGACCGACTAAGAGTAAACAGTAACTCAACTAAAATTAAGATGATGAGTTAGTCGGTTAAAGAAGCATTGCCGACCGACTAGTTTGCAACCTAGTCGGTCAACCAACGTTCTTAGACCGACTAACGATAAACAGTAACTCCTGAATAATTTTAGAAAGCCAACTAGTCGGTCCAAGAAGGATTGCCGACCGACTGGATCGTCATCTAGTCGGTCGGTGGCCCTTCTTACACCGGCTAATGAGCAGAAAAAGTTCCGATACGGAGCGCGGGGCCCCGGGATCGATTCCTAAGACTCCTAGGCTTGATCTAATAGTTAGATACGACCGTTATGAAGTCCGTCACGAGTGACATACTTCAAAATCGACAATCCTAAGGAAGGAACGAGAAAATACGACGAATCGATCGAAAATGAAATCTACTGAGACGAAAACCACACATGAGGAGAAAATCCACCAAAACATATATTATATTATATTAAATCCAGATACATGAAAAGCAGTCGTTACATCCTCCCTAACTTAAGAAAAATTCCGTCCTCGGAATTTCCAAATACTCACGAGTCCGGAAACAAAAGTGGGAAACGCTCTCGCATCTCATCCTCATTCTCCCAAGTAGACTCTCCAGGTGAGCCGTGTCGCCACATCACCCTCACAAGATTGACAATCTTGTTCCGAAGCGATTTCTGACGCCTGTCCAGAATCTGCACTGGATGCTGGTCATACGTCATATCGGGGCGAACGGTAATCTCCGAAAAATCCACCGCATGAGACGGATCGCTAATGTATCGACGAAGCTGCGACACATGGAAAACATTGTGAACTCCTTCCAAAGATGGCGGCAAGGCCAAGCGATAAGCTACCTCGCCAACCCTCTCCAAAACGTCAAACGGTCCAATGTATCGCGGGCTCAACTTTCCACGCTTCCCAAAACGAATCACACCACGATTCGGGGAAATCTTCAAGAACACATGGTCGCCCAGCTGAAACTCCAAAGGACGACGTTTAGCATCCGCCCAATGCTTAAAACGGTCCTGAGCAATTCTCAACCTCTCCCGAATATTCCTGACGATATCCACGGCCTCCACGATCATCTCAGGTCCCAACAACTCCCGATCACCAACGTCATCCCAACTCAATGGCGATCGACATTTCCTCCCATAAAGAGCGGCGAAAGGCGCCATGCCAATACTCACCTGGAAGCTGTTGTTGTAGGAAAACTCCACCAAATGTAGATGGTCCTCCCACGAACCCTTGAAATCCAACATGCACGCCCTCAGCATGTCTTCCAAAATCTGAATCGTCCTCTCAGACTGGCCATCCGTCTGCGGATAGTACGCCGTGCTGAAACTCAGACGCGTACCCAAGCTCTTCTGCAAACTCTGCCAGAACTGAGATGTGAACCTCGTGTCTCTGTCAGACACGATACTCACGGGGACTCCATGAAGTCGCACAACCTCCTGCACGATTCACGTTACATCACTATCCAAACTAGGAAAAAGAAATAAAAACGGAGAGTAAAAGAATTTTACCTCCATATATCTCCTCGCTAGCGCCTCAGTGGGCTGTCCCACTCGGAACGGAATAAAGTGCGCAGATTTGGTCAATCGATCTACGATCACCCAAATCGCGTCATTCTGCTTCGGACTCCGAGGTAGTCCAGTCACGAAATCCATAGTGATGTGTTGCCATTTCCACTCCGGAATCGGAAGCGGTTGTAGCAACCCGGCCGTACGCTGATGCTCCGCCTTCACTTGCTGGCAAACCAAGCACTTGGCTACACTCCGAGCCACGCTCCTCTTCATACCATGCCACCAATAATTCAATCGAAGATCCTGGTACATCTTGGTGCCACCAGGATGCACAGAATACGGTGAACTGTGTGCCTCCACCATCAGCTCCTCTCTAATATCCCCAGCCGGCACACACAACCTGGCTCCGAACCTCAGCGAGCCATCCTCATGAATCAAAAAGTCAGTCCGTAGACTGGCTTCCACCTGCTCCCGAATCTTCATCAGCTTCGGATCCTCAGCCTGGCCAGCCTTAATCCGATCCACGATCGTCGACTGTACCTGCATGTACATCAACGACGAAGCCTCCCCAGGAAGAACAATCTCCACACCAGACTCGCAAAAATCCTGCTGCAATCTCCACTGCGAGGTCAAAATCATCACCGCCGGAAGCCTACTCAAAGCATCCGGAACCACATTCACCTTGCCAGGGTGAAACTGCAAATCGATATCATAATCCGCCATAAGCTCCAACCATCGACGCTGTCGCATGTTGAGCTCCTTCTGAGTGAAAATATACTTCAAGCTTTTGTGATCGGTGAAAATCTTCACTTTCTCACTCAGCAGGAAGTGCCTCCAAATCTTAAGAGCAAACACAAATGCAGCCAACTCCAAATCATGCGTCGGGTAATTCTTCTCATGAACCTTAAGCTGACGAGACGCATACGCCACAACATGCCCATGCTGATGCAACACACAACCGAGACCCTTGCCAGAAGCATCGCAAAAGATCTCAAATCCACCGCTGCGATCAGGCACAACAAGAATAGGGGCAGTCGTCAACCTCTCCTTCAGAACGCCAAAAGCACCCTCACAATCACCCGACCAAACAAAAGCAACATCCTTCCGCGTCAACCTGGTCATCGGCTCAGCAATACGAGAAAAGTCCTTAATGAATCGCCGATAATAACCAGCAAGTCCAAGGAAACTCCGAATCTCAGACGCAGACGACGGAACAGGCCACTCCATGATGGCCCGAATCTTCTCGGGATCCACTGAAATACCATCTCCAGTCACCACATGCCCGAGAAAAGCAACTCGATCCAGCCAAAACTCGCACTTCGAAAACTTAGCATACAAACGATGCTTCCTCAAAATCTCCAACACCGTCCTTAAGTGCGAGGCATGCTCTTCCTCCGACTTCGAATAGATTAGAATGTCGTCAATAAAGATAACGACAAACTTATCCAAAAAGTCGTAGAAAATCAGGTTCATCAGATTCATGAAAACTGCGGGCGCGTTAGTTACGCCGAAAGGCATAACCACGAACTCATAGTGTCCATACTTCGTCCTGAACGCTGTCTTCGGAACATCTCCCTTCTTCACCTTCAACTGATGGTAACCACTCCTCAAATCCAATTTTGAAAACACCCTTGAGCCTCCAAGCTGATCAAAAATATCATCGATGCGAGGCAACGGGTATTTATTCTTAATGGTCACCGCATTCAACTCCCGATAGTCCACGCACATGCGACGCGAACCATCCTTCTTCTTCACCAGCAACACCGGTGCTCCCCACGGAGACACGCTAGGATTAATATAACCCTTCTGCAAAAGCTCATCCAACTGCTTCCGCAACTCTTCCAACTCTGCAGGTGCCATACGATACGGCGCCTTCGAAATCGGCTGCGCACCTGGAACAAGATCGATAGAAAATTCCAAAGCCCGATCAGGCGGCAAACCAGACATCTCCTCGGGGAAGACGTCGCCAAAATCTCGCACCACAGCTGGCCACTCCAACTCCATCTGCATAGCCACAGCCTCCACCGGCCTAGCCCGAAATCTGACAGGACCAAGCGAACTGCTACCACGACTGAACTCAAACACTGGATGTCCAGGAATCTCGAACACCACCTTCTTCCTCCGACAGTCGATCGTAGCATAGAAGCTCGCAAGCCAGTCCATCCCAAGAACTGCATCATAGTTGATGATGTCGTGGACAATGAAATCAGCGAAAAGCTCATGTCCACAAACCACCAAAGAGTAAGAATTGCAACCACGATGCACCGAGACCACGCCATTCCCTGTAACGATATTCCAACTCTTGGGAAGAGGGGACGTCGACAAGGAATGCCTCTCCACGAAGCTCCGAGAAATAATGCACATCGATGCACCAGAGTCAAAGAGGACTGGCGCAGGAAATGTGCAAACCAAAACCACACCTAACAATCAATTAACAATCAAACCCTATTCTAGCAAACAACCATGTTCAAGCAAACAACACAAGCTAACAATCAAAACCAGCTAGAAAAGTAACAGCTAGAGCGAGGATTACCTGCGATAACCTCATCCACAGCCTCGCTCTTCGCAGCGGTCATCAGAAAAGCCTGCCTCCTCGGCGGAACAGCCTGCCGAAAAGCCTGCCCCTGCGGAACAAGAGCTGCCCCACGACCAGCATGAACAGACGCTCGCTGCTGCAACGGCTGTGCTGCAACAGGAGCCCTCCGCAGCTGATTCGCATGCCGACAATCCTTCACGGCATGGGAAGCATCTCCACAAATCAGACACTGGCCCAAAAACTTCCGACACTGATCCTTGACGTGGCCAGGCTTGCCGCAGAAATGGCAAGACTTCAGAATAGGCCCTCCTGGCCTCTTAAACTGAGCAGACTGATTAGGCCTGAATCCAGGTCTAACCACAGCTCTCGCCTGTTCCACAGGCCTCTTCCCAGCACCAACAACAGACCCCCTCCTCTGGTTCACGAGCAGCTCCTGCCTCTTAGCTGCTACCAGAACCTTATGATAAGACTCCCGGTCAGAAGAGGTCACAAAACTCTGGAGCTCCGAAGCAACCCCTGCAAGAACCTCTGGGCCTTCTCCTCAGCGTCCTGCACCATCTTTGGTGCAAACCGACTCAGCCTCATGAACTCTTGGTGATACATGTCCACCGACGAGTTCCCTTGCTTCAAATCGATAAAACGCTGCAGCATCTCCTCCCTGGCAGCTTTCGGGAAGAACTCACCATCAAATCTGGCCTTGAAGGTAGCCCAAGCTATCGGCTCCACCAACATCTTCTCTTCCGCATCCCACCAATTCCGAGCATTATCCTTGAGTTGCCTCTTCGCCAAATCAACCCATCCAGCCGGGGTGATCTTGGCCATCTTCAGATTGTCCTCGATGTTCCAAATCCACTCATCGGTAGCCAGAGGACCCTCAGAACCATCAAATTATGCGGGACCCAGCTCCCGAAATTGCTTCGCTCCTGGCTCGGAGCGAGGGGCATCCGGAAGAGCCCGGGCAGCTCGAGCAAGTGGAGCATCTGGACTTGCAGAAGCACGCCCTGCTGCACTTGCATCATCTGGAGCATCATCCGCATCATCTCACCGCTGGTGGGTTCCCGCTCAGGCTCCTCATCATGAGGGGTCGCGCCACTACCCCCACCACGGGTGAAACGTCTTCCTGCCATCTAGTGACACAGAAAACGAATCAGATTAGACTCATAGCTTATGACATCGGACGTCGAACTTAATTTATTGGACATTTTAATATTATTATCGCTATTCCAAAAATCGCAGTTACAGAAGGACCTGCATGGGCTACCAACAAAACCTGTCACGACCCGCTTCCCTAAAATGGAGGCGAGACGTGAAAAGGTCCGCACGGGAGTGGAGCTGTGAAGCCCCAAACCCGATAAGCGTCAATAATACATAAACAGGTCCCTGTAACCATAACGGAATAACAATAATAATACAAGGAGAGACTGAAATAAAATCTCACATCTCATACATTATCCAACAAGGAAATAAGTCCAACATCCAGAAAAGCCACCAGGCTAAAAGAAAAGAGTCTAAAGGCCCAGAACAAGGCCAACAAAGAAACGACATAACAAAGTATAGGTGCTACGCACCGATAACAAAACAACTGTCTAACAAAAGTAAAACACAATGAAGACACTAGGACTGGTCCCCAGTGTCCACGTACTCCCCGTCAAACACAAGCTCGGGCTCGGCGTCGGCAAACACCTCGTCCTCAACAAGGTACTCAGGCTCAGGATCTAACATGTGTCACCCAAAAGAGTAAAGGGGCACATGTCAGCAAGTCTAAAAGACTTGAGCAAGGAAACTGAAAGTAAGGCTCTAGCAACCTAGCAGTTTAGTATGCATGACATGGCAGTTATAACACGAGTGCACAATTGAAACATGGCAAGACAATTTGTACAAGAGAACAATCATCGGGACAAGACAAGACAAGACAAGAGTAGCCACGCTACTATCAATCTCAATCAATTCACTATTCACGTTGTTTTGTAGATGTTTACGCCTTACAGCTGAATGGTTTTACATTCGCTGATTGGCCGCTTAACAACTACCCCAAACCCAAGAGTTTACGCCTTACCACTGCAGTTGCTGATCGGGCAGACTCCCAGTTGATTGGTCGCTTAACTCTTACCCCCAATACCCACACGTAATGGAGCCAGGGTCCCTGAACATGAGCCCAGCAAGTGAGCCAGGGTTGCCCAGCACATGAGCTCGCATTATTAAACATTTGGCGTAGGGGTGCACCTAACCGGAAACACGCAATTCGGGCGTTGGCTATCAACCAACACATGGCCCGCTTCTGGAACACGAGCCAGGAACACAAGCATTTGTAGCAAAGCTACGCAATCACAGAAACATTTAAGAATGCAATGACATGACAATTAATTTACGTACCGTTAATGGAAAGTAAACATGACATGGAAATTGTGCAACATGCTATATGTGTTGGAGCTAGCTTCGTTGTCAAGCTAGTTCCCCAATTTGAGCCTAGGCGAGTATCATTTCGTCGCCTAGCCTCTTTTACGCCTACAACAAGCAAATGGCCTAAAACATGGCCTAAACCCTAGGTGGCAAGTTTCACTTGCCTAGCACCGGGGATGACGACCACTTCGTCACACGGACGCCAATCTACGGGGAAATCGCTGTTTTGGGGGATCAATCATCAAACAACATGAAATTTATTAGGGTTTCATAAAAATATAAATAGGTTAAGAAAACAACGGTAGATCGATTTCTTACCAAGAGGAGACGGAAGAAACACTCCGGGGAACCCTAGGATCAGATCTGGAAAAGATTGGAGAAGTTTGGGAAATTTAGGGTTTTGGGGGATTTGGGGATTTTGATGGATTTGGTGAGATTTTGGGGAAGATGAGAGGTAGATAGAGTGAATGGATGGTTTGGATGATGGATTTAGGGCTTGGAATGAAGAAGTGAAGCTTGGAGGAAGATGGGGGCTCAAGGGGGAAGATTTTAGGGTTTTGGGTCGTGTTGGAGAAGATGAAATCGTTTGGGTTGGGTTTAAATAGGTTGAGCTGGCGGCTGCCCAGAAATTAGGGTTTCAACACTGGTTAGTCAGTCAAAGAGCAACCACTGACCGACTAGTTTGGCAACTAGTCGGTCGGTCGACCAACGCAGACCGACTAAGTGCAAACAGTAACTCCTGAACGAAAATAGGATTCTAGAGTTAGTCGGTCCATGAACAAATACTGACCGACTAGTTTAGCATCTAGTCGGTCGATGAACGTTCTTAGACCGACTAAGAGTAAACAATAACTCAACTAAAATTAAGATGATGAGTTAGTCGGTTAAAGAAGCATTGCCGACCGACTAGTTTGCAACCTAGTCGGTCAACCAACGTTCTTAGACCGACTAACGATAAACAGTAACTCCTGAATAATTTTAGAAAGCCAACTAGTCGGTCCAAGAAGGATTGCCGACCGACTGGATCGTCATCTAGTCGGTCGGTGGCCCTTCTTACACCGGCTAATGAGTAGAAAAAGTTCCGATACGGAGCGCGGGGCCCCAGGATCGATTCCTAAGACTCCTAGGCTTGATCTAATAGTTAGATACGACCGTTATGAAGTCCGTCACGAGTGACATACTTCGAAATCGACAATCCTAAGGAAGGAACGAGAAAATACGACGAATCGATCGAAAATGAAATCTACTGAGACGAAAACCACACATGAGGAGAAAATCCACCAAAACATATATTATATTATATTAAATCCAGATACATGAAAAGCAGTCGTTACAACTGGGCCCGGAACTTGACAGGTCCAAGCGAACGTCCTCCGCTGACGAACTCAAACACTGGGTGGCCAGGAATTTCAAACACCACTTTCTTCCGGTGACAGTCGATCGTGGCATAGAAGGCTCCCAACCAGTCAATGCCAAGAATCGCATCGAAATTGGGTAGGTCGTGGACGATGAAGTTAGCATACAATTTGTGTCCACAAACCACCAATGGGCAGGGTCGACAACCAAGGGCAACCTTCACTACACCATTCCCAGTCGTGATGTTCCAACACTTGGAAAGTGTGTAGGTGGGTATCGAGTGTTCGACTATGAACTTTCGTGACAGGATGCACATGGAAGCTCCAGAGTCGAACAGAGTCAAGGCTGGGTGAGAAGAAACTAGGATAACACCTAAGGGAATCATGCAACCATATCAAACAAGGAAACTAACTAGGCAGACATAAATATATAAAAGGAAAGACTAGTCTAAGGGTTACCTGCAATCACGTCGTCAACGGCCTCAGCCTCAACGGCTGTCATGGTGTAAGCTCGACACACCGGGGGGTTGGCCTGCTGAAAGGCCTACTTCTGAGGTACCAGAGGTGGTCCTCGCTGTCCAGGTGCAGGAACTGGTCTCTGAGCGGGTCCAGGTGCAGGCGCTGTCCACTGAACAGGTCCAAATGCTCCAACAGGCATAGGTCGAGTGCCCTTGGGCAGTCCTTCACAACATAGGTAGAAGATCCACAAACCAAACACTGATTCAGCATCCTTCTGTAGTCCTTCTTCACATGGCCAAGCTTGCCACAGAAATGGCAAGTCAGCTCAGCTCGGTTGAAAACAGGTGCAGCTGGCCTCTTGAACTGGGTGGTCTGGACTGGACGTACACCGGGCCTAGGTGCACTCCTCAGCATCTCTATCGGGCGCTTGCCCGCCTGTCGGGCCTTCTTCAGATTGGAGACGTGCTCCTGATTCTTCGCAGCCACCAGGACATCCTCATGAGTAGAAAAAGTATTCCCAGACAGCACACTCTGAATGTCCAGGTCCAAGCCCTATAGGAAACGATGTGCACAGTCCTCAGGTTCCTTCACCATGGCAGGGGCGTAGCGGCTCAGCATAGTAAACTTCGACTCGTACTCGTCGACAGTCATAGTACCATGCTCCAGGTTGATGAAGAGACTCTCCATCATCCGCTTCGCCGACTTGGGAAAGTACTGGGCGTCAAACCTCTTGCAGAAAGTATCCCAAGAAATCGGCTTAGTCAGCCTGGCCTCTTCCGCAGTCCACCAGCTGCGGGCATTATCTGTCAATTGCTTCCTGGCAAGGTCCACCCATTAATCTTTGTTGATTCGGGCAAGGCCCAAATCATCCTCAGTGCTCTGACGCCACTCTTCGGCCGCTAGCGGGCCCTCTCGTTTGGAAAAGCTCTTCGGACGCATCTCTCTGAACTGCTTGGCTCCCGGAGCTGGTGCAACTGGTGCGGCTGGCGCAGCTGGCGCAGCCTGGCGTCCCTGCTGGACTAGATGATGCTGAACCTCCAGTATATCTCTCATAACTCCCAACATCTGGCGGATGTCGTCGTCTCCGCCTCCAGTAGCTCCGGCTCCGGTTCCGGCTCCGGCTCCGTGTCGGGTGATGCGTCTTCCGGACATCCTGCAAAAGAGAAAGAAAGCCCGAGTTAATCCTGTGTATACGATTACTCTAGATGTTTGGCTGATGATAAGCGTTCTCATTATTCTGAATCCGCAGTTGCAAAGGACCTGCATGGGCCACCTGTTGGAAGCAACGTCTAGAATCTTGGTTTGATGATGACAAACGTGTCGGTATATCTAATGTGTGTGCTTAGTGTGTTTCAGGCATGGCTAAACAATATACTTCTGAAATTTGGCGAAATTGCTATTTGCATAGCACTTTGGGAGAGATGGAGCGTGTGTGCACAAAGGAGTTTGACTTGGTCACTGAAGAGCAAAGTTGGACTTGGTCAAATTGGTGGTTGGATCAACTCAAATCTTTTTGAACTACACATCAAATCCCAAATTGGTTGATTCAACCCAATCCCTAGCCAATTACAAATCCTACGTTGATTGGGTCAAAATTCAAATCAATTAGGGGGATTTGTTGCTACCCATATCCTTATCAAATTCCCTATCAAATTTGAAAACAAATTGAGATCACATCAAATCCCAAATTGATTGAACCCAATCCCTAGCCTATTTCAAATATCATATCTTTTGACAACTTGAAAACCCTAGTTCTACAATATAAATATCATTGTGAGGGCTACAACATTTTGGGGGATACGGCAAACAACAAAAGAAAAACAGGGGACGTTTTTGCTTTTACAAGACGAGAAGTCACGCATCAAGCTACAATACTTTCAAGACTCTCCTCCGACCAAAACTCCAAGAGGCCATAATATCAAAGAAAGTCTACATCTACCATTGCTAAAAAGATCAAAATCCAAGCCCTCACTATCGCAAGCCAACAATGCCAAGCCATCAACGTGCACGTTGTCGTTAGCCCAACAAGTCGGAGAGGGGCCGCTCCGACCATCTTCCCGTCACTGTCGTCTTCAAAGTTTTGCCCTCAAGATCATCTCGCTGCCGGAGACCACCTTCGTCAACAACCCACACAAAACTTCATCTTCAATCGAGAGCACGACGTAAGCCATCATCGGAGGAGTTCGTCGCTGCTGAAAGTCCACCGAAGACGAAGCAACGAGATCGCTGCACGAAGGAGAGCTCGCCGTCGAGTCTTTAGCCGTTGTCAAGATTCCGCTCGCTGACGACCCACACGACGAAGAAAGAACACGCCGCCGTCATCTCTATAGGAGCTGTCTGAACGTCGACATCGCCGCCGTGACAACCATCGAGCCATCGCCATCAAGAAGAAGCGCTGCCGCTGCCGCTTGCTCGAAGCTCTTCATCATCGACCTCATCCTCGCAGCTGCTGCGCGAGCCATCACCGCCCACAAGCTACCGCCGATGAGACTCGAAGCAACTGAACTTCTTCGATCAGGCATTTGATCAAACGCCTTCGCTGCATACTTCATCGCCAAGCAGTAAGCTCGAAGCCCACGCTGTCACTGCCGTCGTCGAGTCGAAGTCATCGAACGCCGCTGCACCGTGCCTCGCCACCGGAGATGAAGCTCGATGCACGAACGTCGAAGAAGTAATTCGTCGTTCACTGCTGAAGCCCAATCGCCGAAGAAGATCGAAGGCAGATTCGCCGCTGCCCTGTTTCGAAACAGAGCCCACCGTGGCCGCTGTCGAGGTCATCATCCACGGAGGAGCTCTCCACGTCGGCGTTGCTGCCACAGTAGAGAGATCGCCGTCGAGCTTGCCGAGGAAGGAGGAGACCCGCTGACGCTGCCCTGAGTTGTCGAGACGAAGTCATCGTCGCCATTGAAGCTGTCGCCGTGGTGTCGACATCACCGTCCTAACGAAGAAGTCGCCTCGCTTTCTCGCCGTCGCTAAGAGTCCTCATCGCCGCACGTTGGAGTTCCATTGCTGCCGGAGATGTTCGAAGCTTCATATCGCTGCCGCTGAACTCCATCGTCTCCGCTCTCGAACGGTGAAGTCAAAACGAAACCATATAGGGATTGCTGACGTGGCATTGTTTTTAAAGGGATTGCTCTGCACACCGACTGAGTTTAAATCGCAGAGAACTGCACTTGCTTTGCACACCGACAGTCAATTCAAACAGCATTGCTGAGCGCACAGACCAGAGTTTTATAAGGATTTGAACTGAATTGCTTTGTGCACAGACCAGTGCACAACTTGACATCCAGGAGTCAGATTGAGACACTGTTTGCGTCAGATTGGAGCTGACGACGTGCTGATTGACAGAGACGCCTACACAGACACAAACTGAGCATTTCTAAACTCTAAACTCCTTTATTTGTGTCTTAGTGTAACGTTCTCTGTAGGGGAAACTTTTACCTGTTTTTTGTGGACTATTTTGGGACTTGTCTAGTTGGGACTAGACAAGTGGGACCCAGCTAGTTTGGGACTAGCTGGTAGAAAGCTTTGCTAGGATTGATAGTGAGAGGAAACACTGTGTGTGGGGTACTGAGAGTCTGGCGAGTGTAGGGACGTAGAGGGTGCTCTGAGCGTGCTCTAACTTGTGACTTTGTACCTATTGCACTATTCAATCTAGTATTGGCTTTGGGGGCTGGAGTAGGTCGTTGGGACGACCGAACCAGGGTAAATCTCCTGTGTACTCTGTGTCTGCTTTTCATTACTCTGGTTGTACTTTTAACTGCGTGTGATTTCTCGTGGGTTGCACGAGAATTTTTTATTAGCCTATTCACCCCCCCCCCCCCCCCTCTAGGCTAGGATCCAGATCCAACACCACCAACAAAACCTGTAACGCCCCGCTTCCCAAAAGACACCGGAAACGAGAGCGTTACGCGGTCCGCTTGAACTGGAGCGGTGAAGCTCGAGTTCAATGAGTGTCTGTGATAAAAACACAGATGAGGTCCTTGCAACTACAATTCAGAACAATCAGAAACTCATCCAGAAAAGATAAAGCCACATCCAGAAATAATGTTCGTACACAGAGTTTAACAAGCCACGGCTGGGCTAAAAGTAGCAACAAGAAAAGAACGTACATGAAAGTAACTACGACGACTAAAAAGGAAACTAGGAAAGCAGTAAAGTGTTGGGGGTCCACTAGTCCTCTGCTGGAAGAGGCTCTGCGTCAGGGGCGAACTCCTGACTCTCCAACTCTGGCGTCTCGTACTGGTCCTCCTGGTACTCAAGCTCCGAACTTGACATACATCCACAACATGAATGTATGTCATCTAGGGGTCTGCAAGAAAAGTTAGCATCCCAAGGCAAGGTATATGACAGATATATGAATTTTAGAAGCATCATTAATTTAAGAGAAGTGACTGCAGCAATTTAACATTTAATAATTTATAGAAACGGAAACGAACAATCCTAGCATGCAGTTCTAGACGGTTACAAGATTAAAGTTAAGATTACTCTGAGTTCATTAGTATTTCAATTTCAAGATGACCAAGTTAGCGTTTCAAGTTTTCATGTCAAGTGTTAGCATTCTAATCTAGGGTTCACGCCTGTAGGTCGTGATGAGAAGGTCGTTCCTCTCACGGGGGCTTACCGTGATTGACGCTAACCCACCGCGTGCGGGTGGTGCTCTTGAGGAGAGTACCTTTCATACGCCTAGTGACCGATCAACCCTAACCCCACCCAAAAGTTTTTCCGGAACACGAGTCGGCCTAGTCGACTCACACGACATCACGATATCACGATACCTCCTTCGAGGCGCACGATTTCACGATGTCCATATTGTTAAACATGTCAGGACTCACTAAATTTTACTATTAACAATATTAAAGTTCTATAGTGACAGTTCTGCAAAGCGAAAACGGGTCGAACGATCGTTTCCGTAATTTCAAATAATGACGAATACGTCCTTTATGTTCAACTTGCTACAGAAACGATTTTTTTCTCTTAGTGTTTAAAATGGGGATATATCGTATGATATACCGTTGGATCCCAAATTTTGTCATGGTCATTATAGTGTCACTTTCCTACGTCATTTCACGTCACAATTTCAAGTTTTCCAGCAATACATGAAGGCGGCGTAAACGTGCCGAAACTTCTAAAAATCATAACAAATCATATACTCGCCTGTTTTCGATGTTCTTGGTGTCGTTGGAATCGTCTCGACGAGTACTACGCCGTGGAGGGTTTGGTTCGCTGTTTTGGCAGAGTATAAAATCAGAAATTGCATTTTTCAGTTCAGGTCAGATTTCAAAAAGCTCCTACGACATCTAATCAACCGGTTTTATTAGGTTTCTCTACTTTACGGTGTGGGTTGAGAGTTATAGGGGTAGATCTACCAACCTAAAGTGAAGCGAGGGATCGGATGATGACCGGCGCCCCGTTTACGGTTTGGGCGCGGTGTCGTTTTACCGCAAGTGCACGGTTAGTGTAGGGTGCGGGTTTATCGAACACAGGGAGGTGGATGGCTTGAGTGGCTACTAGCCTCGCCTAGGTCGTGTGCTAGCTACGCGGATAATGTGGGTGAAGTGTAGAGATAAAAGGAAGAAATGAAAAAGACACGAAGTGAATCCCCGCAAACACGGGCTAGAGCATTCATGACACTAGGCATTTGACTTGATCCAGGGTGAGACATTGCCCCAAAAGGTGGTACCTAGCGTCCATGGCCCGATATTCCGGTCGGTGCCAAGCACGCTAGGCCTACCCGGTTCTGGACGGTGGGCACTCCCGTGTCCATTAACACCTTCCGCAACCGGGAGCATTAAGGTCACAATGATAACTCCCAACACTTCGTCCAAGCCGCTCCCGCGAGCTGGGACTCGATGTCTACACAAGGGGCGTGAGCTATGGCTAGGGAGTCAACCGCCAAGTTTATTCCCCCTTGGCCCGACGGTCAGAGGCGGTCTTTCTCCCGCCAATGACAATGAAACACCCCCGTGTAACCCTAATGGCCAAATAAGTCAAATGTGATTTCTAGCAATACATCGAAGCGGATCTTGACAGGACAAGCACCGGACCCCAACCCCCAACACATCTAGTGTGTTGTCGTATGAATTGGACCCAGATTGCTAGAAATCCCCATTGACACATTTCATCGAACACGTGCCATGCAACCAAGTCTAATGTAAATTTCCAAGCATCAATCCTACCCTAACCCGTATTAGGGTTCATCAATACTACTCCATGATGAATAACATAAAAATAAACAACACAAAAGACATACAAACATTCATCATGAAGCAAAAGAAATACAACACAAAAAAATTGGAGAACAAGAGAAAGAAATACTTATCTTGAGTTTGAATCTTCAATCCAATACAAGATTTATTAACAAAAAGACCTAATCTAATCTAACCTAAAGCTCACAAGAGAAAGGGGCAAAAGCCCTAAAAAAACTGAGGAGAGATCCTCCTTCAGTCGGCCAACTTCGAGTATTTATAGCCCCACTTCGAAACCCTAATGGTTCGGGTCCAAACCCGCAGAAAAAGCGTCACCCGATCGGTTGACAAGTCAACCGATCGGGTGATCTGTTACAAATAGTAAACAGAAAACGGCGGAGCTTCAACCGGTCAGATGAACCGGTCGGTTGAGTTCTTGGGGTAACCGGTTGGATCTTGGAGCCGTCGGGTGAAGCGATCGGTTGGACGCCCGTGCCTTCAGCTCTTCAACATCAGCTACAGATGAACCGATCGGGTGAGAGTCACCCGATCGGTTGGCATTTTGCTCGAAAAAACAGAGAACAGCCCCCGCTGAACCGGTCTGCGAACCGGTCGGGTGACTTCTTTGTGAGCTGTGGCAGAGACCGGGTGGTGCACGCGTGCATCACCCGATCGGTTGGAGCTGACCAACCGACCGGGTGAGGGGCTGGAAGATGAATTCTTTGGCGTTTGACCTCCTGGATCACGCGTGACTCCTCCCGTTGCTCTGGGGACACATGATATCATCGTTTCGCGTCCCAAATGCCAGCAAACTCCTGCAAAACACAGAAAATATGGAAAAGTGAAAGAAAACAAGAAGATACAAGAAAACACGAGAGAACGAATAAAAGACGGCGGTAAAATACGGAAAAACACGGAAGAAAACGTGCGCGAATATATGAAATATAAACGCACGTCAGATGACGACCACGAGCAACGACGACGCGTACGGTGCGGAAACTTCGACGTTCACGCTCCGAACTTGTTGCGGCAGCGAGTAGGCGGCGGACAGAGGTTGTGTTGCGGGGTTGAAAAAGAGATAGCCTGGGGGGTGTTGCGGGTTTTAGGAGTTCACAGCACGTGAATGAAGGGGGGGTAGAGCCTTAGGTCTTTAGTCTTAGGGTTTAAGTTGTTGTCCTTTTTTTATAACAGATGTGTGATGTAGGCTTGAGAAGAATGGGAGTAGGGTTTTGTTTCTTTTATGAAAATAGCTTAGGTTTATATTTAAATAGGATGTTGGGGACCATGCGTGAGCTGTGTTGTGTGCCTAGGTTAGACTTAGGTTTTAGACTTTGATTCTTTTTTTGTATAGGCCATGCGTGAGTCACAAAGGGAGGGCTGATGCGTGGATGTGAAGGATTAAAAATAGGAAGAAAAATTAATGGAAATGAGACTAAAGGAAAATTAGGAAACATCAAGCTATCAATTTGATTCAAATAGTTTTTAAGAGGAAATATTTCATTTGACTTAAAAGATTAGCAATTCGAAATCAAATTTGAAATTCGAAAACAATTTAATTAGAGATACTCAACATTAATAATAATAAAAATATTAATAAACATAATAATAAATTGACTAAGTGCCAACAAATAATAATAGTGATAATAATAATAATAATAACAATAAGTAACAATAATAATAATAAATAATAATAAATAAAATCGACTAAAGCTAAATATAAAGATACGAAAAATTTCGGATACCAACAAAAATACACTAGAGAAAACAGACAATATCATCAAAAGACTGGTCGTTACACCTATGATGAATTGCCACAAAAATCACACACACACCTAGCATGGCTTCAATAATCACATTCGCTAACCCTAGGAAGTCGAGTCCTCTTGCATTTCATGCATCGCGGGTCCACTTAGCTTTTTGTGAGTCGTGTGTCGTGACTAGCGTTTGGTGTGCTTCTACTTTGTGATTGTGTTTTATATACTTGTCCAGGAATGACCCCTAGATTATCATACTTCGATTTGAATATGCGGTATTTGCCTATCTTATCTGCTTCTGTATGCATGAATATACATATCGTATGCTTCATTTCGCATGTGTCGGGATTCCACATTAGGACTAGGATAACCCATTTTAGCCTATGCTTTGATTAGCGAAATTTCTCCATTGCCCAAGTGTTTAGAATCCGACTTCTTTTTTACTTTACTTGGTGCAAATCCCCTCGTCGTGTACCATTGTCCCACTTGGGAGAGTACACACGTGTATATACCAAAAATTCCAAAATTCCAAAAAAGAAAAAAAAGAGAAAAAACCCAAAAAAAGAGAAAAGAGAACAGAAAGAAAAAAATACATATGTATAGCCAAAAATCCAAAAAAATACATATATCCAAAACCCAAGAAAAAATGTGTGTGAATATTTCCCTACTTATCAAGAATAAAGGGAAGGCGAGAATTTGCACCGAGTGTTCTACTCCACATCATCTCAACCCCCGTCGCTTTCGAAAACACTTGGAATAGAGAATTTCTAGCTATTATCTAGGCGATAGTGTGGTGATGTCCGAGTCCCTAGCTGTGGAGTCCTTGACACATGATACGTTTCTATTCTCATGCTCTTCTCGTGCACGCTTGAGATATATATTCACCGCTATTTCTGAATCGAATCGATATTTGGGTCATTTCTTGGATTTTTGTATATGGAGCTTATAGCACAATGTAGATAGCGACACCGTCTGCTAGCACATGACCACACTCACTCGCGCTTCATCGCGTGGGCCCACGGCACTTGTCTGGACTCGTATTCCTTGGTTTAGTGATGTGATTAGGTGTTTGCTTGCTTGGTGTGTCGTTTTTGATTTTGTTGGCCCTGAAGGGCGATTTAGGATTTAGAGTTCTCTTTTTCTCTCTTTCTCTCTATTTTCCCCATCCGAGCTCCTACTCTCACTTGTCTTCCTCGAGGACGAGGAAGGGTTCATCTTGGGGGACTTTGACGTGCGTTTATATTTCATATATTCACGCACGTCTTCCTTTGTGTTTTTCCGTTATTTTTCGTCGTCTCGTATCCGTTTTCTCGTATTTTCTTGTTTTCTTTCACTTCTCCATGTTTTTACGTGTTTGCAGGAGTTTGCTAGCGTAGGGGACATATAACGACGATATCATGAGTCCCCGGAGCAACGAGAGGAGTCACGCGTGATTCAGGGGGTCAAACGACGAAGATCGCCATCTTTCAGCCCTCCACCCGATCGGTTGGATAGGCCAACCGATCGGGTGATGCACGCATGCACGACCCGGTCAGCCGCTGAAGCAACGAAAGTGTCAACCGACCGGGTCGCCGACCGGTTCAACCCGACTGTTCTCTCTGGAAATTGGAGCTGAAACTCAACCGATCTGGTGATCTTCACCTGATCGGTTCACATGTAGCCGTTTCCCCGAAGAAGATGACCCGGAGAGTTCACCCGACGGCCGGCTGACCGTGCCAAAATGTCGCAAGTCTCTGTCTTTTGGGCAACAATTCCAACCGATCGATTGATTTATCAACCGATCGGTTCATCTGATGAGCTCAAGATCCAAACGAGGAGCAGCTTCCATCAACCGACCGTGTCGCCTTACCGGGTGAAATGCTGAAGATTGCTGCCGAAGTTCGCAGCAGGTCACCCGATCGGGTGATTCTTCACCCGATCGGGTGATGTCATTTTCTATAAATAGAGACCCTAGGTTTCCAGAAAACGAGAGTTGTTATTTTTTTACTGTTTTTCTCTCTTGTGACGGCTGTAATTTTCTAGTTATTTGTAAGTCTTCTGATCTTTACCAAACTTTGATATTATCTTAATTGCATTACTACTATCGCATTTCTATTGCCCGATTATGTTTTTAACGGTCGATTTTGATTTAGATTGCTTTTTAGTAAATATGTGTGAGTAGTTCCCAAATCTGGGATTTTGGTAGAAACTCCTTTGTGGGTTCTCCCCGATGCGTCCATAGGACTAGGAAATCGATAGGGATTAGAAATCTATCGGTTACGCGGGGTGTTTCATTGCCATCGGCGGGAAAAAGACCGCCTTTGACCATTGGACCAAAGGGGAATAAACTTGGCGGTTGACCCCCTAGCCATAGCTCACGCCCTTAGCGTAGATGTCGAATCCTAGCGCACGGGAGCGGCAGAATGAGACGTTGGGAGTTATCATTGCGAGCTTAGTACTCCCGGAGTTGGTCAGTGTTAATGGACATGGAAATGCCTACTGACCGAACCTGGGTAGTCCGGCGTATCATCCTGGGCACCGACCGGAATATCGGGCCCATGGGACGCCGGTATCACTCTTAGAGGCAACGTCTCACCATTAGACCCTAATTCCGATCGTTATCCCAATCTCCGGTCGTATTGGCGAGAATCGCACGATAGGGTGGAAACCGAAGTCCCGGGTTTTCCTTCATATTGTTTATTCCTCGCATTCTATTTTCCGTGACAACCCATCTACCGATTCGGGCTAGCTCACCCATGGGGTGAACCCGGTCCTTTCTAACACAAGCACAACCACGCCTCCCTGAGTTCGACCCCCAAGCCACACTACAACACCATGCGCTTGCGGTTATAAATATTTAAATCTCACGCCCCCAATCATATTATTGAACACATCGTGCATGCGAGCATCAAAAGCGGGGGACGTCATATGATGTATTACAACATGTATTTTTATTTAATTAAAAACAAAATTCCCTAAAATCCATAATGAAAACACTTCATGCTCCATGGTCTTAACCATGTTAAACACCACCTAACCCTAGCTATGTTGCATGCTTGTAGGAAATTAGGGAGACTGATAAGGACAAATCAAAGTTTAAAAGGGAGAAATATTTGGAGAAAATTCATAAGAAAAGAAAGAAAAATAGAAAAGAGGAGATCTCTCTGCATCTTCTTCCCAGCTCATGCACTCAACCTCTTCCCCGCTGCCATTTTCTCCAACCAAGGTAACTCCATTGAAGACGAAGGGAGAGGAAGGAACTAAGCATTAAGAAGGTCTTCAAGGAGAAGAAGGGCTCCAGAATTGTTGAAGGACCATCTCAGGTAGGATCCTTAACTGAGCTAGCTAGGAACTAGATTAGGATCGTGAAAGTTTTAGTTTTAAAATTTTCTATCGCTATCGAAATTGACAGCAGGAGGAACCCACATGGTCGAGTCACGACCATGTGGAGGTTGTGTTATCACCACACGGTCGAGTCACGACTGTATCGAGGCCGTTCGACCAACAAGAAGCGGTACACGGTCGTTAATCGATCGTGTCGCCATATTTTGGCCCACACGGCCGTGTTGAAGGTCATGTCGTCCCTTGAGACACTGAATTGGGTCGACTTATCCGCTGAATGAATGGATCTAGCTCCACGCGAATGAAACGGTCGTGTCGCCCTTGGAAAACGATCGTGTCAACCCCCTTCAATCTCGAACGCGTCGACGTAGACACGAATAAGCAAAGTGAAGTACCCTTGAAGTACACAGTTATGTCGCCTTTTTAATCGACTGTGTGGAATTATTATTAAGCCCCGACTCCCCAGACTCACACGGCCATATGAGTAAACCACACGGTCGTGTGGTTGTATTATCAGCCCTAGACCCCTTAGCTCCACACGGCCGTGTGGCCCTATTTTTCCCAGTTCTGACATAACTCTGAATTGTTAAGTTTGCTGCTATTCTTGTTATACAATTGCCATGTTGTGGATGTTAATTACATGATAAGCTATGGTTTAGTTTTCTTGTTTAACAATCCATGTTGAAATATTGAATCTCATGATAATGTTAATATGATAACCATACAAGAAAGAAAGTTCATGCTATTTGTCTATAGAAGAATGATATAATGAGATAGATGATGAACTACAAAGAGATGTTCATGTTGTCATATTGAAGAAATGAAATGTGTAATATTGAAGTGGTATAGAGACCACTAAAATTGAAAAGAAACACGAATTGATGAAATTAAGAGTGAGATGAGAGCAAGAGTCTGGAGTCTTCAGTCCATTCAAAAATGGGTGAAGCTCTAGACATGAGTTTGGGGGGATACGTGTAAAAGGTAGGGGTTAAGGAGTGGACACAGATTTTTAATTCTCACTCGTGCTCCCAAAAGGGAGTTGGCTAAAGTTAAAGAGGCCAGTGGTGTACTCGTGATGCACCATTAGGTAATTGATGGGTGTCTCCATTTGACCATAAAAACTGAGAATAGTCTCACTCTCGAAAGGGGGGAGTTACGAGAGGCCTCTACAGTGCTCGTGTCGCTGTTTGGGGTACTGCTTTTCACCCACCCTGGGTGAAGTCCAGCTCCTTAAGTGTCCTACTATTTACACAGATTCCCAAACATGTGAACTGATAACTTAATCTAATTGTCGTTAATTCATAAATGATGCTATCTCATGTTGACATGTTCCTCAGTTTTCTTTCAACACTTGTATGTTATGATGTGAATGCTTATGTATGTTCTATGGACCACTTACTTTTGTAGACCACCCTTTTCGATAGGTAGTCCGGTTCGAAAACTGGGTCCTACCTGGTTTGGATAGGTATCGTACTGGGTCATGCATTAATGTGTCTCATTTATGTTTTCAGGTCCAGAGTCAGTGACGCCACAGCAGATTCGTGATCAGCAGATCACTCCATCTTCGGAGGTACAGATGGAGACTGATGGAGATTTTGTCCACCTAGACTTCCCTGGGATAGACTAGAGAGTGAGTTGTATGGGTATGGAAACTTTTTGATTTCTATTTAGGGTTGTGGTTTTCTTTTGACTTTCCCCACTTTTGTTCTTTTTGTACCCATGTACAGTCAGAAATATAAGAAATACTAGTGTATATTGTAATGTTCAGTTCAGTGTTTCTTTCAATACTTGTGGCTTTTAATTTTTGTTGGAACTCTGTGTTTTAGTTTCTGTACTATTCCAGTGTATCGTAGTAGCCTGCATGTACAATATTATTTAAATCATAATTAATGCCTAGTATTATTTGGATTATAGGGGCTCGAAGCCCATTGTCTGAATGCTACGTCGAACTAGTCAACAACACATCTTCTATATTTGGGAGAGTGGGGCGTGACAGGTTTTTGTGGTGGCCAATGCAAGTCTGTTCACACTTCGATATACGTAAGAATAGTATGAGTAAGGCTTCAACCTTATAATCTGTTAGTCTTGTACTGAATTCTCTTTCCTCTGTTCCTTCTAGAATATCGATAGCGGGAATGGAACGTCCGAGAACAGGACTTCTGCTTCAGATGCAGCATCATCTGAGTCATCTTTGATGGCAAAGGTCTTGATAGGCATCTTGGAGCATTTGAGTCAG
The DNA here is from genome assembly GCA_030789695.1 of Scilla litardierei. Classification (NCBI taxonomy): domain Eukaryota; kingdom Viridiplantae; phylum Streptophyta; class Magnoliopsida; order Asparagales; family Asparagaceae; genus Scilla; species Scilla litardierei. Next base: position 59,999,385 of record CM061135.1, on the reverse strand, counting down.
CAGGACGAGAAGTTAGCGAGTATCCCGACACAGAAGATGGGAGGTACAGACAGTTCAGGGCCTTACACCCGAAGTCCTTTCTAGGCAAGGAGAGTCCTCTTGAGGTACACACTGAGGATGACCTGACAGTAGTGGGATATATATGGGATGGATGGGTAGATGCTACAAAGAGATAGTTGACACATCAGGCCCAGGATTGGTGGGACACACAAGAGTTACATCTGACTGGACCATTCTCGTAGGAGAAGTTCAGGGAGTTATTTGAGGCACAGTTTCTCCCCGAGATGAAGAAGGATAAGTTGCATCTGTGGTTTGAGCACCTGACTCAGGGACGATGGAGCGTGGATGCTTACGATGCAGAGTTTTCATTTCTGAGCAAATTTGCTCCGTAGTTGGTGAAGTCAGAGACTACCAGGGCTAGGCACTTTATGATGGGACTGAACCCAGAGTGCAGCGATGTCTACGATGGACCTACCTACACATGATGCCATGTTGAAGGTGGCCATGATGCATAAGACACATCTGAGGAGTGTAGGAAGGGCACAGGCAGTAGTAGAGACGCCTTACGGGTCAACAGAGGAGTTTTTCAAGGCCTACTCAGACTAGTCTGTTTAGGAGGGCTGGAGCTCCACCAGCACCTCAGAGGCGAGTATCTTTCCAGTATTACAGTAAGCCAGGACATGAGTAGAGGGATTGTAGGTTTCGTAATGGGCAGTGTTTCACCTGTGATCAGATTGGACATATTAGCAGATCTTGTCCTTAGCAGGGACAGACCTCAGGACCAGTGGCACCAGTTGTATCCAGGCCGATACAGCAGAGGACCCTTTCGCCTGTTCCACAGAGGCTTCCACAACCAGCACCATCAGATCCTAGTACCATTGCTCCTAGATAACCACATAGGCCTACCCAGCAGTAGACCACCAGGAAAGCGGCACCGAGGCGTTAGGCATTTATTATAACGGCTGTGGAGGCCGAAGATACTGGACGAGCCATCCCTGGTACTTCTTCATCTTTTCCTTAAGTGATGATTGCCCTTCCATTTCAGTTATAGTATGATATGTTGTTGATATGATTAGGATGCTAGACTCTTATATTAGTTTCATGTTATTTCCTCTTAGGCATTGTTAGAGTTGTTTCCTTTCTCGCCTTGTTGCTCTTTGATTCAGGAGCATCGCATTGCATCCAGTCCCAACAGTTTGTGACTAGGCATTCTATATTAGTAGATTCCTTTGCCTCTAGTTGGAACATCCACATGAGAAATGGAATACTCTGCAGTTCTTCAGGATGCCGACAGTGTCCAGTAGAGATTTGTGGACGAAGGCTGTATGCTGATTTCTTAATGATGGAGATACCTTATTTTGAAGCTGTGTTTGGAATGGATTGGTTAGGAATGTTCTACGCCACCATATATTGTAGACTCAGGAGGATAGTATTTCAGATTCATGACCATCCAGAGTTTGAATTCCTTAGTGGTAGTAGTTCACTCGGACCACTGAAGTTCAAGGCCAATCCAGTAAAAGAAGTGATGATGGCATGTAAGTTGAACCAGATTTACCGAGGATTGTCCGAGAATTTCCTGATATCTTCCAAGATGATATCTATGGACTTCCTCCAGATAGATCCTTGGAGTTTACTATTGATCTCATACCGGGCACTCAACCGATTGCAAAGGCTCCATATCGCATGGCTCCTCTAGAACTTATTGAGCTTCGTAATCAGTTGAAGGATATGTCAGAACATGGGCTGATTCAACCTAGTGTATCTTCATGGGGAGCGCCAGTGCTTTTGGTGAATAAGAAGGATGGATCCCAAAGGATGTGCATCGATTACCGGGAATTGAACAAGGTCACAGAGAAGAATGAGTATCATCTTCCTCAGATTGATGACATCTTTGATCAACTTGGTGGATCACGAGTGTATTTGAAGTTGGATTTGAGAAGTGGGTATCACCAGGTGAAGGTCAGAGGATCAGATGTCCCGAAGACTGCATTTTGAACTTGTTAAGTCCATTACGAGTTTGAAGTGGGTATCACCAGGTGAAGGTCAGAGGATCAGATGTCCCGAAGACTGCATTTCGAACTCGTTAAGTCCATTACGAGTTTTTAGTGATGCCTTTCGGCGTTACTAATGTACCAGCCACTTTCATGAGGTTGATGAACCAAGTCTTCTATGAATACTTGGACAAGTTTGTGGTAGTGTTCATTAATGATATTTTGGTGTATTCGAAGATAGAGGAGGACCAAGCTGAGCATCTGAAGATTGTCATTGAAACTCTGAGGCAGAATCAGTTATATGCTAAGTACAGAAAATGCCAGTTCTGGATATCTAAGATTGCTTTTCTTGGCCATATTGTATTAGGAGATGGAATAGTCGTGGATCCAGAGAAGGTTAGTGTAGTAGAGAAGTGACCAATTCCTAAATCAGTCATGGAGATCGAAAGTTTCTTGGTATTGGCCGGGTATTACAGGAAGTTCATCAAGGATTTCTCTAATATACCTTCACCATTGATTCATCTTACCAAGAAGAATGTTGATTATCATTGGTTAGAGGAATGTCAGCGAGAGTTTGATGAGCTGAAGCAGAGACTGATCAATGCATCTATCCTGACTATTCCAGATCATTCGGGTAGATTTGAGATATTCTGTGACGCATCAAACAAAGGATTGGGACGTGTTCTCCACCAGCATGGTAGAGTAGTAGCATATGCCTCCAGATTTTTGAAGACACATGCGTGGAATTATCCTACCATGATCTAGAATTGGCTGCAGTGATATTTTCATTGAAGTTGTGGAGACATTTTCTTCTGGGTGAACATGTGAAGATATACACGGATCACAAGAGTTTGAAGTATGTGTTTACTCAGAAAGAACTTAACATGAGGCAGCGCAGATGGCTTGAGTTGATGGCTAATTACGATATTGACCTTCAATATCATCCTGGGAATATCAACATCGGACCCGATGCTTTCAGTCGTATGCCAGTGATGATGATGATGACAACACAGAGACAACTTCTTGGTGACATTCGTCAGATGGAGATTGAAGTTGTCTTTTCTGGCACATCGGTGATAATGAAGAATTTGCAAGTCTAATCCGATTTAGTTGAGAAGATTAAGGCAATGCAGTCGGGAGATGAGAAGTCGAAGAAGATTTGCGAGCAGACAGAGACTGGACTTCGCACGGATTTCTGTGTTCATGAAGATGGATCTCTATGCTTTGGAAGCAGAATTTGTGTGCCAGCTAGTGATATTCGGGATGAACTTTTGAGGGAGGCACATATCTCTCTTTACTATATTCACCCCGGAGGCACCAAGATGTATCGAGATTTGTGACAACATTTTTGGTAGCTTAGTATGAAGCATAGCTGGCCAGTAGTGTGGCTTCGTGATTGACTTGTCATCAAGTGAAGGCAGAACACCAGAGAACAGCAGGACTGCTACAACCTCTTACTATACCAGAGTGGAAGTGCAGGATGTGACAATGAATTTCGTGACTGGTTTACCTCGTACTCCTCGAGGATATGATGCTATTTGGGTAATCATTGATTGATTGACCAAAACAGCTCATTTCATTCCTTTTCGAGTTGGCTAGTCAACTGACCATCTTGCTAAGAGATCCATAGAGGTAAGATCCTTTTTCTTCCTTATATCGATTGAGAATTGTTGTTAGTATAGATTTTGATTTGAATTATGTAAATATGAAATCGTGAGACTTCACGGAGTGCCTATATGCATAGACTCCGACCGTAACACCAGATTCATGTCACATTTTTGGAGAAGATTACATGACAGCTTGGGAACTTAGTTGAGTTTCAATACTGCATACCATCCACAGTCAGTCAATTAGTCAGAGAGGACTATTCAAATTCTAGAAGATATATTGAGGGCTTGTATGCTGGATTTCAAGGGTTCATGGTATGAGCACCTACACTTAGTGGAGTTCGCATACAATAATAGTTATCAGGCGAGTATAGGCATGGCACCGTTTGCGGCATTGTACGGAAGGAAGTGCCAATCTCCTCTTAGGTGGGGCAATGTGGGCGACCGTGAACTGTTGGGCCCAGATATGATTGCTGAGATAGTCGATGTGGTGAGGATCATCAGAGATAATCTTCGTATAGCCCAAGACCATTACAAACAATGGGCGGATGCGAAGAGACGACACTTGGAGTTTTAACCAGGTGACAAGTATTTTTGAAAATCTCACCTATGCGAGGATTAATCCGTTTTGGCAAATTAGGGGAGTTGAGTCCGAGGTACATCGAACCATTTGAAGTCATACCTCGTGTTGGTGAAGTGGCTTATATAGACTTGTGTTTCAGAGTGTTTTCTCACTACAAAGCGTTGACCGTGGACAACCCGGTCAACGTGGTCAAGGGGCCCGTTTGGGTCCCTCGGGCGAGTCGAGTTGGTGCAGTCGAGGCTCGAGTCGGATCAGCAGACGACGTAGAGCGCGTCGACTGGGTTGAATCGGGGTCCTCGACCATTGGTAGGGCGAGGGGTAGCCTCGGCCCGGGTCGAGACACTCGGCCTCGGTCGGTTGTGCTCGGCCTCGGCGGTCGGACGACGAGGGGAAGCCTCAATCGTCCAACTGGTTGCGTGGTCGGCGAGGGGCAGAGGGGAAGCCTCGGCCCGTGGATCTGATGCCCTCCTGCGTAGACGAGAACACTCGTCAGGGGGCCGGACCTTGGTTCCGGCCAAATCCCCTCCGATGCCTAAGTCAGACAGAGATCTGAAAGAGGAGGCCCGGCGGAGACGGTTCGACTCGTGAGGAGATCGGAACGGCGTCTCACGGCGCGAGCGGGGGAGGAAGGAGATGAAATGGGGGAACTAGGTCGTTGATGGAGTACCTTAGGTTCTAGATACCTGAGAAGCGGTCCCTTCTCCTGTCGTCCTCCTAGCCCCTTTATAGACCTCCGCCGTGATTGCCCCCGACCCACGTCGCTCGCCCGCCCTCAATCGTGCCCCCTCGATCCCCCCCCCCCCCCCCGTCGCCGCTCCCTGCGCCATGCCAGCACCTCCATATAACTGACATTAAGTGGTAGCGGGATCGAGGGGGCGGTTATCGCAGGAGTGGGCGAATGACCGGTGTGTTACCGGGGCCGGGTCGGATCGACATTTGGGGGGGTCCCCCATAGGGCCTTATCGAGTGGGCCTGAGTGCACAGATGGGCTCTTGACCGGCGGTCGGGTCTCTGGGCTTGTGTCTTTCGGGCCTCGGGCAAATAGGCGTAATAATTGCCCCCATCGGTCGGGTCGGTCGGCTTTGGCCGGTTCGGCTCGGCCGATGTGACTTCCGCCGACCTTGACAGGCTCGCCAGTCGATGCCGACTCATTTATTAGTCGTCATCATGAGTTGGCCCGTTCGATACTTTTAAGGCGCGGGCTCCGAAGCGCCTTCGGTCCTCTGATGCTGCCACGTGTAGCTGCGAGCTTATCCCCATCGCTCGCGGGGTCGTCTTAAGTTGAGAAGCCGAGGGGTTCGTGAGCCGCCCTCGGTGGGGTCGATCGGCCTTGGCTTGCTCGGTTCGACCGCTGTGCCTCCTGGGATTCCGAGTGGCGCTTTAATCAAGGCGTGGTCATAAATGTAGGTCATGATGAGGCGGATCGATTGGACTTCCCTTGGCGCCGATTTCGAAACACCGCCGGTTCTTCGAGTCCTGCCACGCGTTCTTGTCAGGCGCTTCGAATTCGTCCCTGTGTCCGGTATGAAAGATCCCCAGCTGCATTGATCTCCACTTCTTTCTTGCTCTTCCCATTGTTCTAGGCTTTCCACTACTCGGAGTTTCCCGTCGCCTTTGCTTCCTTGTCTCCTCCAAACTAGTTAAAAGGTAATTCCTTTCTCGCTCTCGTATTATGGCTGCTCTTAGGATAGGCGGTTCTGGCCAAGGGGCGAGGGATTCTCCGGAGTCCAGGCGGGGCGGGCCCCGGCTAGTGGGATCAGGTTCCCCCGCTGGGAGTTGTCCCCTCCGAGATAAGAGGAAGGGGAAGCTGTTCCCAGACTATGCCTGTGATGACGTGGCGTCGGCTGCCGTGCGGCTTAACGTGCCCCCGGTTATCCTCCGAACGCCGTCGGAGTCCCCTCCTTCAGTGACCACGGAGATCCGGGAAAGGTATATCTGCTTCCCGTACGATGTCTGAGTTCCATTCGTCGACGAGCGGATTTGCCTTCCGAGGAGCAATGAGGTCAGCGTCTACGTCGAAATGTTCCGCCTGGGTCTTCGTTTCCCGCTCAATCCCTTCTTCATCCGGGTCATGGAATATCTCATGGTGCCCCTTTGCCAGTTCACCCCTTGTTCGATTGCGGTATTGACGGGCTTTGCGACGCTCTGCTGTACCCGCGGTCTGGAGCCGTCTCTCCCCCTTCTCTTCCATTTTTATCGGGTCCAGACGGTTGGCCCGGGGTCATGGCTGCAACTCCGAGCTCGCTCGAGGAGGGAGTGCCTGATCGGGCTACCCCGCTGGTCGGGGGATTGGAGTTCGAATTATGTCTTTGTGGTCTTCTTGGAGGACGCCCAGATTTTGACAAGTTGGGGCGGGTCTGTCCAGCCTCGCCCGCCGCTAGCCCTCTCTGACGTTGATCAGGCAGATGCCGCGCTGCTGTCGACCCTCCCCTTGGAATCGAAGTCCATCTGGTCTTTGTTGGACGACCTACTCCTGAAGGCCGTCATGTGGTCTCCGGGTAGGTCGCTTTTTCAGTCTCGAATCGCCCTGTGACTCATCCTGATTTTGGTTTCCCTTGCAGGGATGGCTGGCCGCGAGTTCGTCCGTGACGTCGATGAGCTGATCCGTCGAGGAGCCGCTCGGAGCCGAGGTAGTACCTCTGGAAGGGCGCCTCGGCGGACCGTTGAGGAGGAAGTTCGCCGAGCCGAGCCTTCCGTGGGTAAGGTGGTGGCCGCGCCTCCCGCATCTTCTTCTGGCGATCCCCTTCCCGGGGGGGTCACAAGGGCCGGACCCGCCCCGCCAGCCCAAGAGGCGGGGGGTAACAACGGGTCTGGTGCCGTTCTTTCTGCCCTTGGCGCGCCCCCTCTGGTTCCCGAGGGTGGGGATGGTGCGAGGCAGAAGCGCTCCCCTCCGGCGCCCTCGGAGCCTCACGGAGGAAAGAAGAGGAGGGAGGACGCGGATCCCTCCAGTCCGGCGGGTTCCGTGCCCCCTGCGGCGACCACCGGGGATCTCCGGTAGCCTTGACAACCACCCCCCTCGTAGCGTCCTCGCCCATATCACCGGGGATCAGAGCCCTGTTGGTAAGCAATATGGCTTCCCTCAATGTCTTCCCTGGGAGTTCGATGTTTGTCGACCGAGCCTTGGCCCAGCAGGTTGCTGAGGTCTCCGTTCCTCCCCGGGATCGCAGCCTCCTCAAGAAGATCCCTGCCAACAAGATGTCGGATTCCTTGGTCTGGATCCTTCAACAGGTTCGGTTATCTTGCTATCCTCTCCTTCCCTTTATCCTTTTCTTAGCCCATGTCCCGTCTTCCAGGGTTCAACGCTCGCTGTGGAGTTGCAGTGCCGAGCCGTCCTCTTGAGGGAGCTGGAGGAGTCCTCCATGAAGGCCCACGAGCGGGCCGGGGCGGCGGAGGTAGCTATGACGGAGGCTCAGATGGAGTCTCGTCGTCTCAAGCTCCGTGTGGCCGAGCTGGAGGGGCGAGTGGGTGACCTCCAGGGAAAGTTGGAGGACGCTCGGCAGTCGGCTGAGGACACGGCTGAGTCGTTCCGCCTGGAGAGGGAGGAGCTTCAGAGGGAACTATCGGATCGGCGTCAGGTGGCGCGGCTAGCGGAGGAGGTGGAGAGGGGTGTCGTCAGGACCCTGGGGGAGAAGATCTTCGAGGTTCTCAGGGGGGCCTTCGGTACGTATGAAGACCTCATCGCCCCTTGGATTGTCGAAGTCGTCCAGTCTTCCTTCCGGGATTGCGTGGAGCGCGTTCGGCAGGCTCCCCCGCTCGTCGATCCCCCTCGCTCCGAGCAGGGCGAAGTGCCCGAGGATGTGTCCTCCCGAGCCCGGGCTCCCTAAGTCGTCCCTCCTGGCCTTATCCTCAAATTTTTTAGCATCCGCTTCGCTTTGGGCCAGTCTACTTGAAATGGATCCCTGGCCCCGCTATCTCCTTCGGCTTCGCTACCGGCTCCGGGGCCAATAATTGCTGGTTGCATGGCTGCTCGCTTGGGCTAACTACTTTGGGTCTTTTGTCAACAAATTTTGCTTTGTCGGTGTCGACCTAGCTTCTGTAGGTGACGAACTTTGTCATTCGTCGTGAGTGGATTATTTGTAGAGAGGTTTCTTCGCCTCGATTCCCTGTAAATAAGACGCATTTTTGTACCCTGGTTAACTGTTATAAACGAAATTGACTTACTCAGACTTCTCGTGTATTTTGCATTGCTGCCTTGTTCTTGGCCTAGGACTGGATGACGTTCGCGCTGGCTGGGGGAATTGCCCCCAGACTTATGGGCGCAGGAGTCGGTCGGCGAGGGCAAAGCTCCTCGGCTTAGGACCGGTCGGCGTCCGTGCCTGCTGGGGGAACTGCCCCAGACTTATGAGCGCAGGAGTAGGTCGGCGAGGGCAAAGGTCCTCGACTTAGGACCGGTCGGCGTCCGCGCTGGCTGGGGGAATTGCCCCAGACCTATGAGCGCAGGAGTCGGTCGACGAGGGCGAAGCTCCTCGGCTTAGGACCGGTCGGCGTCCGTGCCTGCTGGGGGAACTGCCCCCAGACTTATGAGCGCAGGAGTCGGTCGGCGAGGGCAAAGTTCCTCGGCTTAGGACAGGTCGGCGTCCGTGCCTGCTGGGGGAACTGCCCCCAGACTTATGAGCGCAGGAGTCGGTCGGCGAGGGCAAAGCTCCTCGGCTTAGGACCGGTCGGCGTCCGTGCCTGCTGGGGGAACTGCCCCCAGACTTATGAGCGCAGGATTCGGTCGGCGAGGGCAAAGCTCCTTGGCTTAGGACCGGTCGGCGTCCGCGCTGGCTGGGAGAATTGCCCCCAGGCTTCCGAGCGCAGGAGTCGGTCGGCGAGGGCAGTGCTCCCCTTCCTCCTCCAGTGAGGCGGCGGTCTTCATTCTTTTGCACTATTAGTGAAATGTCAATTCCGTCGAGGATTTAAGAAAAGGCAAAAAGGGAATTCAATTGTACTCTTAAGAGTCCTGTCGGACTGGTACATTTGGAGGAAAGGAAATAGGGAATAAAGCTAGACAGAGGGATGTAAACCTAGATAATCCCCTCGGACTAGGCTACGACTGGGGGAGAGAGCTCGCCCGCTCACTCTATGATGCGGAGGGGTCCTTGGACGGTGTTGATCTTCTTCCCCTTGTCCGGCTGCATGGAGGTCCCTTCCCCATGGGCCGGCTCATCGGCTAAGCTCCTGGCGTGCCCTCGACTCATCAGCTTCTCAATGTCCTTCTTCAAGTGCCAGCAGTCTTCGGTGTCGTGGCCGTTGTCCTTGTGGTACTTGCAGTACTTCTCCCCATTCTTCCCACCTCTTTTTGCCTTCGGTGGGGGGCGATCGGCGTGCTCTTCCTTTTGTACCTGAGCGAGGATGGCGTCTGGGGTGGCGTCCCTCGTACCTTCTCCACGTTGCCTGTTTCTCGGCCTCTTCTCGGTCCGGTATCCTTCGGGGCTGCCTCGTCCGCTGTCGCCGCGCTTGGTCCCTCGAGCGGCTTTCCCCGCATCAGCGGCCAAGGCCTCTTCGGTCAGCATGAAGCGCTCGGCCCTCGCCATGATCCCGGGGAGGTCCTTTGGGGGATCGTTGTGCAGAGATTTCTTAAGGCCTCTATGGCGCAGCCCTTTCTTAAGGGCCGTTTGGACCACGAGGTCGGGAGGGCTGTTCACGTTCAGCCTCTCCGCATTGAAGCGACGCATGAACTGTCGGAGCGGCTCGGTTGGGCCCTGCACTATGTTGAACAGATGTTCAGCATCAGGCTTTATCTGCCTCCCCGCCATGAACTGTTTGCAGAACAGCTGGGTGAGTTCCTCGAAGCTGTCGATGGAGCGGCTGGGCAGGCTGCGGTACCAGGTCCTCGCCGCTCCCCTGAGAGTAGAATAGAAGCCTCGGCAGAGCAGGTCATCGTCGGCTCCTTGGAAGGACATGTCCCCCTCGTAATCCATCACGTGGTTTCCCGGGTCCCCTATCCCGTCGTACTTCCCCAGCGTCGGGATCTTGAATCGAGAGGGGACCCGTGCATCGGTTATCCTCCGTGATAGGGGGCACCGGTCCCTGTGGATGCCTCCGGGGGTTTGACACCCGTCTGCCTCCGGTTCGTTCGGTGGTGGAGGGTGTACCGGTGCCGGCGGGGCCGGCTCCACGGCCCTCGCCACACTGGGGGTCGGGCTGACCCGGCGCTCCCGGCTCCTCCGGTGGGAGCTCCTGCTCCGCCGCGATCGGTCTCTCGAGTGGTGTCGGCTGCTTCTCCTGCGGTGGGGTGACCGTGGTCGACGAGACGACCCGGTCACCGATTCGTCCCCCGTGCCCTCAGTTTCTCTTCGGCTCCTTTCACGATGAGGGGAGGAGGCGCGTGATCTCGCCTGGCAGGAGCTGGACAACGTGAACCGACGCTCCGCCTTCGGTCTTTGGTTCCCGTGGTCGTCGACCACAGCGGATCGTAAGAGCGGGGGACCCCCCCCCCCCCCCCGCCCAACGATGGTCGTCGCCCGATGCGCCTCCGTTAACTGGCGCAGTGCTGACGAGTTGCTGTACTGCCGCGACCAACGTCTGGAGATTCGCATTGGTCTCCTGGGCCAGGGCATAGAGTTGCCCCTGTGTGGCCAATTCCGACCCGCCAATCTCTTCAGTTGTGGGGGCGGGGTGGTTGTTGACGGGCGTGCCTTCAAGGTTCCCGTTGGATGCGCCATTCCCCTCCTCCGGGATGGGGGGCATGCGTTTCCTTCCGTTGCTGGCTCGTGCCATTGCAGGTGTGGTTTGCTTCTTCGTGGGACAGTTCGGTTCCCACAGACGGCGCCAGATGTTTCAGAGTGTTTTCTCACTACAAAGCGTTGACCGTGGACAACCCGGTCAACGTGGTCAAGGGGCCCGTTTGGGTCCCTCGGGCGAGTCGAGTTGGTGCAGTCGAGGCTCGAGTCGGATCAGCAGACGACGTAGAGCACGTCGACTGGGTTGAATCGGGGTCCTCGGCCGTTGGTAGGGCGAGGGGTAGCCTCGGCCCGGGTCGAGACGCTCGGCCTCGGTCGGTTGTGCTCGGCCTCGGCGGTCGGACGACGAGGGGAAGCCTCAATCGTCCAGCTGGTTGTGTGGTCAGCGAGGGGCGGAGGGGAAGCCTCGGCCCGTGGATCTGATGCCCTCCTGCGTAGACGAGAACACTCGTCAGGGGGCCGGACCTTAGTTCCGGCCAAATCCCCTCCGATGCCTAAGTCAGACAGAGATCTGAAAGAGGAGGCCCGGCGGAGACGGTTCGACTCGTGAGGAGATCGAAACGGCGTCTCACGGCACGAGCGGGGGAGGAAGGAGATGAAATGGGGGAACTAGGTCGTTGATGGAGTACCTTAGGTTCTAGATACCTGAGAGGCGGTCCCTTCTCCTGTCGTCCTCCTAGCCCCTTTATAGACCTCCTCCATGATTGCCCCCGACCCACGTCGCTCGCCCGCCCTCAATCGTGCCCCCTCGATCCCCCCCCCCCCCGTCGCCGCTCCCTGCACCATGCCAGCACCTCCCTATAACTGCCATTAAGTGGTAGCGGGATCGAGGGGGCGGTTATCGCAGGAGTGGGCGAATGACCGGTGTGTTACCAAGGCCGGGTCGGATCGACATTTGGGGGGGTCCCCCATAGGGCCTTATCGAGTGGGCCTGAGTGTACAGATGGGCTCTTGACCGGCGGTCGGGTCTCTGGGCTTGTGTCTTTCGGGCCTCGGGCAAATAGGCGTAACAACTTGCATTACCACCATCTCTTGAAGGGGTGTACAACGTGTTTCACATATCAAAACTCAGGAGATGTGTTGGAGATCATAATCATGTTGTCGACTTCTCAGAGATTGAAGTATGACCAGACCTGGCATATGATCAGCAGCTGGTGGCCATCTTAGATAGGAGGCAGGAGATGTTAAGAAAGAAGGCTATCTATCTTGTGAGGGTCATGTGGCACCGAGAGTCACCAGGGGAATCCACTTGGGAACTCGAGGAAGAGATGAGAGAGAAGTACCCTCATTTGTTTGTATGATGATGAAATCTTTGTTACAACCACTTGTAAGATGATGTATAAAATTGGTCCTCCCCTTATTTTGAAATTTCGAGGACGGAATTTGTTTTAAAGGGGATATGATGTAATGACCCAAATATTTTTATATGCGTAATACTACATATTTTTGGACGTATGTGCGCGTATAAAATTATTGTGTATTTCTATGATTTTTCCCTAATGTTTGTGAGGTGAAAACTATTTTTAATAATTTTTAAACATCAAATGGCTTTAATTAAATGAAGTATAGGAAGAGAATACTTGTACAGTGGAGGAGTATGATGTATTACAACATGAATTTTTATTTAATTAAAAACAAAAATCCCTAAAATCCCTAATGAAGACACTTCGTACTCCATGTGTCTTAACCATGTTAAACACCACCAAACCCTAGCTAGGTGGCATGCTAGGAGGAAATTAGGGGAGTGATGAGGACAAATCAAAGTTTAAAAGAGAACAATTTTTGGAGAAAATTCATAAAAAGAAAGAAAATAGGAAAAGAGGAGATCTCTCTGTCTCTTCTTCCCATCTCACGCACTCAACCTCTTCCCCGCTGCCAATTTCTCCAACCAAGGCCAAAGACCTCATGAACAAAAACCTAATTCCATTGAAAAAGAAGGGAGATGAAGGAACTAAGCATTCAGATGGTCTTCAAGGAGAAGACGGGCCCCATAATTGTTGAAGGACTATCTCAGGTAGGATCCTTAACTGAGCTAGCTAGGAACTGTTGGGTTTTTGAAGGACCCTTAGGGCAAAAACTATGTTCGTCCTAAGTCAGACGGACATTAGAATCAAAAAGATGCAGCGGAAACTTTATTAAACACTTTAATAAATCTTAACCCTAAGAATCATGCACCCTAGCCATGATAATCTACTAACTCGGGTTGGGTCCGACCAACCTAAAGAAAGATCAAATCTACTGTAGAAAATACGAAAATCACAAATAAAGATGACTTATCCAGAACTTTGCCTGCATCGACAAAGTGTTCCAAACCATTTCCCGAGCCACACCCAGCCCCGAGCTAAGTCGCTTCCCGAACCGCACCGTGCTGCGCCTCGCCAACCGCTTCCCGAGCCGTACCGCATCTCCGAGCCAATCACTCGCTGAAGAAGATTTCACTTGAGCAGACCCACGTCAAAGACTTCTGGATCAGATCCAAACCTCCTCTCTGTCTTGCTAGGACTCGATTGGAGGATAGGAAGAAATATAAGAGGTGGAATAATTTAAGTTGTCGATTGAGCGTGCTCAAACATTTGGAGCTTCTCGAATCGGATACTTGGTGCAATTTTCTAAGGAGTGTCGACCCCTATTTATATAGGGAGTCGGACCCCCTTGCTCGTCACACGAGCAATGTGGGACTATTAAAATTTAGGAGATTAAATTAAGTTAGTTTGCCTTTCTCAAAGGCTAAACTTCAACTAATTTTATCCCGCTCACCGTTGGGCTTCAAAAGTGATACAACCCATCATTTCGAACAGCTATGAACGATGAACGCATAGGAACAAACGGCGATGAATTCAGAGTTCGTTTGACCCCTCAAACAATTACTCGAATTTGAGTAAAAAGTCACATTTCGTAGACATCATGGAGGGTTTCAAAAACCCCAAAAATTGGGCCCCTAGGTGGGGTCCATAGCATTGCGGGTGCACTGGGAAGCACATCCGCCTGGGGGCATGCCCGCCCGCTTTGCGCCCCCCCCCCCCACCCCACCCCCCCCCCCCCCCTGGGCCACAGCAGGCGCGCCTGCCCGCTCTGGAGGTGGGCCCCGCTGGGCTACAGTGGTCGGGCCCTGCTGGGCCTGTGGTTGGACTAGCGGGCGTGCGTGTGCCTGCCCGCTAGCATGGGTCCGACCCACTAAGCTACCCCTTCTTGCTGTTTTCGTGTTTCTGGGCTCGTTTGAGCCCCGATTCCAATGCGGTTTCTTCCTGTGGATTTCTCAGGAAGTCCCCTGCGATCCCAAGTGCTAAACTCTTTAGCTCTAATCTCACAACTCACTTGTGAGTTAATTACTCCATTGCATCATATGCATTCCTCTTAACATTCTTCCAATTACTAAGACGTGAATACTACTCGATGTGAGACCCTACATCATGACCTTGCTGCAGGTTGGGACTCGAAATCCCTAGACGACAGTAAGCACGAGCAGCATGTGTCGTCCCTATTTCTGTATCATCATTACCTGATTGACTTGTTGACAGAAAATGTCGTCGGGATCACTCTGACTGTGTCCGTGATGAATACCGCAGTTTTAGTCCCTTCGTCTTAACTATGTCATTTGCATAGCCTATGGTATGGAAATCTGTCAACCCCACTAGCTAGCACTGGCCAGTATCTTTCGGTCTCTGGTACATACATGTTGTACGTCCTACAACATACCTTGGCCAAGGTTTTACCAAGAGCCGTACTGAGCCTACAACACTAACTTCCCATTAACGGAAGAGATGAATCCTCTCTTGATCACTACTCACCTCGTACGCTTCAAGTGTCACCCAACCTAAGACCTTTCAACAGGCCTTGCCTCGAAGCTAGATCATATATCTAAGCGACATTGTTCATGCACAGGTTCGTACAATGATCTCAAGTCCTAAGGACCAACTTACCTGTCATCACTAGAGAGTTATTAATGACAGTTAGTTAATATTTAACCATTTGATAACTCTTTATTGGGTCGTTCAGTGGACTCATTCTCTAATAAGCACATGTGTCTTGTCTCCGACTTTATTAAGTCGCATGATTAGAGATCATCAAGACAAATACACAATGGTCTGTCCGATGTACCGATATCCCTATCTTGACGCATCTATGACCATGAACGCTTTAAGACTCAAGCTCTTATCGATCAGACATTTCTCATAATCTTGATCTACATCTCGAAATATGTATGTCCTTACAATGAGTCTAAGGAAATTATCTAAGCAACATATCAATAGAAAATTACTCAGACAATTGATACCAGAAAACATACTTTCATTCATGAACAAGATGTTTACATAGATAAATTGCCTCGAGGGCATACATCTCACAACATCTCCCACTGGCACTCAAGCCCATTTATCATGGTATCTCATACCACATTTACACACTAGTCTCTCCAGACGATCGTGTGCCAGCGCCTTTGTGAATGGATCTGCTATGTTGTCTTCTGAACAGACTCTAAGGAGTTTTATGTCTTTCCTCTTCTCAATATCCCGTATTAGGTGATACTTCCGAAGAATGTGTCTGGTTCTCTTGTGGAATCTTGGTTCTTGAACGATACTGATGGTTGTATTATTGTCGTAATACAGAGGTATTGGATCTTTAACTGTAGGCACCATCCCTAACTGGTTTATGAACTTTCTCATCCAGACAGCTTCCTTTTCCGCATCATTGGCTGCTATGTACTCGGCCTCCATCGTGGAGTCTGCAACAGTGTCTTGTTTGGAACTTTTCCAACTGACTGCTCCTCCGTTGAGAGTGAAAACATATCCAGAGATCGATTTGCTATCATCTATATCACTCTGAAAGCTGGAATCTGCGAAGCCTTCAACCTTGAGCTCTTCACTTCCATAAATCAAGACCAAGTCTTTAGTCCTTCGCAAGTACTTAAGAATTGTCTTGACGGCTTTCCAATGTTCTTTTACGGGGTTAGACTGTTATCGACTTACTGCACCTAGTGCAAAAGCGACATCAGGTCTGGTACAGATCATGGAATACATGATAAATCCCATAGCTGAAGCATATGGGATCTTACTCGTGCTGTCCCTTTCCAAGTCAGTTTCTGGAGACATCTTCTTGGAAAGGTGTATCACATGATTGGCTGGTATAAAACCACCCTTACTGTTTTCCATGTAAAACTATTTTAGCACGGTGTCAATCTGGCTTGGGAAAGACCTAGCATCCGTTTAGATCTATCTCTATAGATCTTTACACCTAATATGTAGGATGCTTCTCCCAAGTCTTTCATGGAAAAGTTAGTTGATAGCCATTCATTTACAGACTTCAACATCCTTATGTTGTTGCCTATTATAAGAATATCATCCACATACAGTACGAGGATGACTAAAAAATTTCACTAGTTTTCTTATAATTACATGGATCATCCTCATTTTTGACAAAATCAAACTCTTTGACTGTCTTGTCAAAATGGATGTTCCAACTCCTTGATGCCTGCTTAAGTCCATAGATAGACATATGCAGTCTACACGCTTTTTCTTCACTCCCACTAACTTTGAAACCTTCTAGCTGAGTCATGTAAATCTGTTCCTCTAAATCACCAGTTAGAAACGTAGTCTTTACATCCATTTGCCAGATTTTATAGTCATAATGGGCCGCAATAGCGAGTACGATCCGGATAGACTTGTGCATGGCGACTGGTGAGAAAGTTTCGTCATAATCTCTTCCTAGAATCTGACGATAACCTTTCGCAAACAGCCTATCCTTGTACGTTTCTATCTTTCCATTTACACCAATCTTCTTCTTAAAGATCCATTTGCAGCCAATGGGAACATTTCCTTTGGGCACGTTATCTAAGGTCCATACCTCATTTATGTCCATGGATTCAATTTCGGATCTCATTGCATCTAGCCATTTATCAGAGTCTCTACTCTTAATGGCATCTTGGAAGCTAATAGGATCATCATCTAATATGACGCCATCCTCAACCCCTCCGTCTACGAGAAAACCATTGTATCTATCAGGGGCTCGAGGAATCCTATTTGACCTCCTAACGACTGGTTGGAAAACATCAAGTTCTGATTCTCCCACCGATTCCGACACATGTTCTTTTGTTAATTCTCCGTCTGAACATTCGTCCAGATCTACCACCTTGCCAACAGCTTCCTTCATAAGGAATTCCTTTTCTAAAAGATGGCATGTTTGGAGACACCAATCTTTTATGTCACCGGATGGTAGAAGATGTACCCTAATGAATGTCTTGGATACCCAATGAATTTACACAAAACAGATCTATCTTCCAGTTTGTCTGGATTATGCCTTTTGACATATGCAGGACAACCCCACACCCTTAAATGATTAAGGCTGAGTTTCTTGTCACTCCATATCTGATATGGTGTCATTGGCACAATTTCGATGGAATCTTGTTGAGAATGTAGATAGCAGTTTCTAGGGCGCAGCCCCAGAGGGAGGTTGGTAACTCAGCTTCACTTATCATGGATCACACCATGTCTAACAAAGTGTGATTTCTCCTCTCTGACACACATTTATATTGAGGTGTGTAAGGAGGCATGACCTGAGAGAGAATCACATTCTCTTTTAAATATGTAAGGAATTCATTGCTCAAGTATTCTCCTCCTCGATTAGATCGAAGGATTTTAATACTTTTGCCAGTCTGTTTTTCAACTTCGTTGCGGTACTCAATGAATCGCTCAAATGTTTCGGATTTGTGTTTCATCAAGAACACATGTCCAAACCTTGAGTGATCATCAGTAAATGTAACAAAATATGAATATCCTCCTTTGGCTAATGTAGACATAGGTCCACATACATCAGAATGTACTAGACCCAAGAGTTCAATAACTCTCTCCCCTTGGCTCACAAAAGGAGTTTTGGTCATCTTACCTTTGAGGCAAGACTCGCCAGTGTCGTATGACTCATAATTCGAGAGGCCCAAGGACCCCTCTTTATGTAACTTGCTATGTCTCTTCTCTTCGATATGGCTTAGTCTACAGTGCCAAAGATAGGTTTCATTATACCCGATTCCTTACGTTTTTATGCATTAACATTTAATACAACTTCATTACTCAAAGTGTATACACCATTGTTGAGGGTCCCAAAACCTAGCAACTTACTATCAAAGAAAATGTTCATAACATTTTTGTTGATAGGAAAATTATAACATTCTCTAGCCAAAGCCGAGACGGAGATAATATTGCATAGGAAATTTGGGATATAGTAACATTGCTTCAGAAGCAAGTAAGCTCCATTTGCCAATGTGTGTTTGACATCTCCCACGGCTACAACAGCAACATTTGCTACGTTTCCGACCTGGAGAACGACCTTATTCTCTCGAGCCTTCTTTTAATTCTCATTCCCTATAACTGGTTACAGATGTGAGAGCCTGCACCGGTATCTAATACCCATGCATTAGAAGTCACGGAAAGAATTACACTTTGTATGAATATCATTGAAGTTGAGGCATCAGTATGCCTTTTCTTCTTTTGTTCCCGTACTGCTTTTGTTTCCCTTGGCCAGTCATTATTAGTATAACCAGTTGATTTATTCTTATATTGGATATATTTAATTTCACCTGTCATGCTGCAAAGAATAGAACTCCTAATATTAGCATATGTTCATAATTATTTAAAATATAATAAGATTGGCTTTTATCAAATTATACCCCCCAACTATTTTAAAGATCATTTAAGCCATAACATAATTAAAATTTTAGTGTGAGAGGGATCCAACAACCCTGAGTCGCCCAACCTTGAGTGTGCTCAACAAGTTGTTTGACTCTGCAGTTGGTAGATGAACTCTTCATCAGTCATATCATATATGAATCCCTATATATTTTACCCCTAGCCACTTATGATCAAGAGTGTGCTCATCCAAATCATAATGACTAGCCTAGTCAGACCCTTTTTTCGTGTCTAGCTTAACTTACGCCAGCGCTCGGTGTATTCACGACATGACGGTTTGGGTCAAGGCTAAGACTACATCATATGTATAAAGAAGTTGGTTTCTATAAGGTGTTGAGTATTGGTGTTTCATACCAATCTTATTTTGATGATGATCACAACATTATGTTGTTGCTAATGAATCTCATATTTTGGTCTCAAAGTTTATTTCAAGTATATCTTTCTTAGAGACTAGTCACTTGGTGTAAGGATGGACATCATGTGATGAAGGTTCAAAGTTTGGACTCAAGGAGTGCCAAAGCTTGGATATGGTGGAGAGCAATCAAGGCATCAAGATTGATGACTTAGACTCTTAAGAAAGCATTGTAATCCATGTAATTTACTCTATTGCTTTCTCTCTCTTTTGAGTCTAGATTATTATAATACCTTGCTAGATGGTTTAATTTTCATGCATATGCATTTAACCATCTTAGTGAACCTTAGGATTATCATAGAATCCAACCCAATAGGTTCACTCTGTCCAAAGACTCATTTGGAGTCTCTGACTTTCCGTCAGTCGCCTGATGAGGGAAACACAGCCGACTGGGTGATTTCCAGTCGCATGTAGATCCTTCTACAGTCGCCTGATATGAAGAGCTTAAGTCAACATTTCAATTGACTCAAACTTGAGCTTTACGCACAGTCGCCTGACGATCAGTTTACAGTCGCCTGTATATTTACAGTCACCTGGAAATTGGCCAACAGTCGCCTGTCTAGCGTAAGTGCAATCACTGCATCTCTCTGTCTTCTCTCCATATTATACTGCAGACGACTGATTAAGAATATACAGTCGCCTGACTATTTGACAGTCGATTGTAGTATTAACATCAGTCGCCTGTGCGAAGAATTGGTGTCACGCCCCGCTTCCCTAAAATGGAGGCGAGACGTGAGAAGGTCCGCTCAAACGAGGAGCTGTGAAGCTACACGCCTGATAAGCGTCAATAAATCATATGCAGGTCCCTGTAACCACGAACAGAATAAGATAATAACACAAGGAGATACAGAAATAAAATCCCAAATCTCAGCAATGTCCAAACATTAAAATTAAGTTCAACATCCAGAAAAGCCACCAGGCTAAAAGAAAGAGTCTAGGCCCAAAACATGGCCAACAAGCCAACACGGCACAAAGTATTGGTGCTACGCACCGACAACTAAAGCAGTCTAAACAACAACACAAATAGTCTCTACGACTGATCACCCGTGTCCTGAAACTCCTCGATGAACGCGGGCTCTGACTCAGCGTCAACGAACACCACGTCCTCAGCAGCAACCTCTGGCTCAGGATCTAAAATGAGTCACCCAAAAGAGTAAAAGGGGCATATGTCAGCAAGTCTAAAAGACTTGGGCAAGGAAACTGAAAGGAAGGTAAACTAACAACCTAGCAGTTATAGTATGATGCATAGCATGACAAGTTTAGTATGTGAGTAACAAATAAGGTAAGGTGCAAGTAACAAGTAACAAGTAGCAAGTATGGCATGGATGACAAGTTTTACAAGTATAAACACGGACAAGTACAAGTCAAGTAAATCACGTCAAGTAAACACGTTGTGCACAGACATTACGTCTTCTGGCTAGAGTGGCGGATCAGGCCAACTCGTAAACTCAGGTGATCGCTTATCCCTACCCCTCCACGTGTATCGAGCCAGGGCATTACCCCCGAACACGTATGCTCGCTTCTGGATCACGAGCCAGGAAGTGTTTTTGACACGTATGGCGTAGGGTTATGCCCGCATAACGGGTGCCTAGCCGGATCAAGTAGTACAAGTAATGTAGCGTGTGCTACGAATGCAACATTAAACATGGATAGCATGGCATGTACAGATAATTCGCGTACCGTTAGTTGAATTTAAACATGGCAGATAAGATGCATGGATGACAAGTGCCAATAATTAAAAGTAGTCGGATCAAGCTTTGTTGTCAAGCTAGATCCTGAAATTTGCGCCTAGGCGAGTATCATTTCGTCGCCTAGTCTCTTTTACGCCTACAACAAGCAAATGGCCTAAAACATGGCCTAAAACCCTAAGTGGTAAGTTTCACTTGCCTGGCACCAAGGAATACGATCAACGAGGCACGTCACAAAATGTTAGCTACGGGGATGAGATCGCTGCCATGGCAAAACAACATCAGAACAATATCTCTAATATCCATTTTATTAGGGTTTAACAAAAATCACCATGTGGGTCATGAGAATATTAAGGATCGATTTACTACCCGTATCGTAGCAGAAGAACGATGCCGAGCAAGCACGACAACGGAAGAACGATCCGGAGAACTACGGCTCAGATCGGGAAACTGGGAGAAAATCTGGAGAAATGGGATTTTGGGGGTTTTGGGGTTGGCCGGCGGCCTAAGGGAGGTGGCCGGCGCAAATGAGAGTGAGAGGGGCTCCGGGGATGAAGGAATGGATTGGGGAGTGTTGGGGAAGATCAGAGCTCCATGGGGAAACGAAATAGCCAAGAGAAGTGAAAGAAAGAAAGAGAAACGATCGGATGCTTAAATAGAAAATCGTGCGGCGGCTGGGCAAACCCTAGGTTTACAGGGTCGATTAGTTGGTCAAAGAAGAGTTGTTGACCGACTAGTTTGAGAACTAGTCGGTCGGTAGACCAACTGTGACCGACTAAAAGCAAACAGTAACTCAGGTCGTCAAAATGGTCAAAGAACTAGTCGGTTAAGGAACAATGGCTGACCGAATAGTTTGCAACCTAGTCGGTCGAAAGACGTTCTTAGACCGACTAACGATAAACAGTAACTTAGGTGAAATAAATCGAAGGAACTAGTCAGTCTGAGAGCAAGTTCTGACCGACTAGTTTCACATCTAGTCGGTCGGTGATTGTTCTTAGACCGACTAAGAGTAAACAGTAACGTCTGAATTTTTGATTTAATGAACTAGTCGGTTTGAGAAGAGTTACTGACCGACTAGATTGAAATCTAGTCGGTTGGCTCCCCTTCTTGAACCAACTAAGGTGCACGAAAAGTCTCGAATCGAAGCGCAAAGATCCGGAAAGATTCCTACGGCTTCTAAGATCAACCTATCTCTAAGATATGAGCGATATGAAGCTCGTCACGAATGACTTACTCCAAACTCAACGATTTAAGGAAGAAGCTAGAAAATCACAACGAAACGAACGAAAACGAAAGTTGCGGAGACGGAAACCACACATAAGGAGAAAATCCACCAAAACATATATATAATATAGATAATCCAAATACATGAAAAACCAGTCGTTACATCCTCCCCAACTTAAGAAAAATTCCGTCCACGGAATTTTTCAACACTCACGTGTCCGGGAACAAAAGTGGGTAGCTTTCTCTCATTTCATCCTCTCTCTCCCAAGTAGAATCTCCTGGCGAGCCGTGTCGCCACATCACCCTCACAAGATTGACAACCTTGTTCCGGAGTGACTTCTGACGCCTGTCCAAAATCCGCACTGGCTGCTGGTCATACGTCATATCAGGGCGAACGGTGATCTCCGAGAAATCCACAGCATGAGATGGATCACTGATGTATCGACGAAGCTGCGACACATGGAAAACATTGTGAACTCCTTCCAAAGATGGCGGCAAGGCTAAGCGGTAGGCTACCTCACCAACTCTCTCCAGAATGTCAAACGGTCCAATGTATCACGGGCTCAACTTCCCTCGCTTCCCAAAGCGAATCACACCACGATTCGGGGAAATCTTCAAGAACGCATGGTCGCCTGGCTGAAACTCCAAAGGACGGCGTTTAGCATCCTCCCAATGCTTAAAACGGTCCTGAGCAATCCTCAACCTCTCCCGAATGTTCCTGACAACATCCACGGCCTCCACGATCATCTCTGGTCCAAACAGCTCCCGATCACCAACGTCGTCCCAACTCAATTGTGAACGACATTTCCTCCCATACAGCGCGGCGAAAGGCGCCATGCCAATACTCGCCTGGAAGCTGTTGTTGTAAGAGAACTCCACCAGATGTAGATGGTCCTCCCACGAACCCTTGAAATCCAACATGCACGCCCTCAGCATGTCCTCCAAGATCTGAATCGTCCTCTCGGACTGGCCATCTGTCTGCGGATGGTACGCCATGCTGAAACTCAGACGCGTACCCAAACTCTTCTGTAAACTCTGCCAGAACTGAGATGTGAACCTCATGTCTCTGTTTGACATGATACCCACATGGACTCCATGAAGTCGCACGATCTCCTGCACGATTCACGCTACATCACTATCTATCTAGGAAAAGGAAATAGAAACGGAGATTAAAAGAATTTACCTCCATGTATCTCCTCGCTAGCGCCTCAGTGGACTGTCCTACTCGGAATGGAATAAAGTGCGCGGATTTGGTCAATCGATCTACGATCACCCAAATCGCGTCATTCTGCTTTGGACTCCGAGGAAGTCCAGTCACAAAGTCCATAGTGATGTGTTGCCACTTCCACTCCAGAATCGGAAGCGGTTGTAGCAACCCTGCCGTACGCTGATGCTCGGCCTTCACTTGCTGGCAAACCAAGCACTTGGCTACACTCCGAGCCACACTCCTCTTCATACCATGCCACCAAAAGTTCAGACGAAGATCCTTGTACATCTTGGTACCACCAGGATGTACAGAATACGGTGAACGGTGTGCCTCCACCAACAACTCCTCCCTGATATCCCCAGCTAGCACACACATACCCTAGCTCCATACCTCAGCGAGCCATCCTCATGAATCAAAAAGTCAGTCCGCAGACCGGCTTCTACCTGCTCTCGAATCTTCACCAGCTTCGGATCACCAGCCTAGCCAGCCTTGACCCGATCCACAATCGTCGACTGTATCTGCATACACATCAATGGAGAAGCCTCCCCAGGAAGAACAATCTCAATTCCAGACTCGCAAAAGTCCTGCTGCAGTCTCCACTGCGAAGTCAACATCATCACCGCTGGAAGCTTACTCAGCGCATCCGGAACCACATTCACCTTGCCAGGGTGATACTGCAAATCGATCTCATAATCCGCCATGAGCTCCAACCATCGACGCTGTCGCATATTGAGCTCCTTCTGAGTAAAAATATACTTCAAGCTTTTGTGATCGGTGAAGATCTTCACTTTCTCACTCAGCAGGAAGTGCATCCAAATCTTGAGCGCAAACACGACAGCAGCCAACTCCAAGTCATGCGTCGGGTAATTCTTGTCATGAGTCTTGAGCTGACGTGAAGCATAAGCCACAACATGCCCATGCTGATGCAACACACAACCGAGACCCTTGCCAGAAGCATCGCAAAAGATCTCAAATCCTCCACTGCGATCAGGCACAACAAGAATAGGGGCAGTCGTCAATCTCTCCCTCAGAACACCGAAGGCATTCTCACAATCACCTGACCAAACAAAAGGTACATCCTTCCGCGTCAATCTGGTCATCGGCTCAGCAATACGGGAAAAGTCCTTAATGAAGTGCCGATAGTAACCAGCCAATCCAAGGAAACTCCGGATCTCAGATGCTGACCGTGGAACAGGCCACTCTCTGATGGCCTTGATCTTCTCGGGATCCACTGAAATACCATCTCCAGATACCACATGCCCGAGAAAAGCAACTCTGTCCAGCCAAAACTCGCACTTCAAAAACTTAGCATACAACCGATGCTTCCTCAAAATCTCCAACACCGTCCTCAAGTGCGAGGCATGCTCTTCCTCTGACTTTGAATAGATCAGAATGTCGTCAATAAAGATAACGACAAACTTGTCTAAAAAGTCGTAGAAAATCAGGTTCATCAGATTCATGAAAACTGCGGGTGCATTGGTTACACCGAAGGGCATAACCACAAACTCGTAGTGTCCATACTTCGTCCTGAACGCTGTCTTCGGGACATCTTCCTTCTTCACCTTCAGCTGATGATAACCACTCCTCAGATCCAACTTCGAAAACACCCTCGAACTTCCAAGCTGATCAAAAATATCATCGATGCAAGGCAACAGGTATTTATTCTTGATGGTCATCGCATTCAGCTCCCGATAGTCCACGCACATGCGACGCGAACCATCCTTCTTCTTCACCAGCAGCACCGGTGTTCCCCACGGAGACACACTAGGATTGATATAACCCTTCTACAAAAGCTCATCCAACTGCTTCCGCAATTCCTCCAATTCAGCGGGTGCCATACGATAGGGCGCCTTCAAAATCGGCTGCGCTCCTGGAATAAGATCAATCGAAAATTTAAGAGCTCGATCGGGTGGCAATCCAGACATCTCCTCGGGGAAGACGTCATCGAAGTCCCGCACTACCGCTGGCCTCTCCAGCTCCATCTACATAGCCACAATCTCCACCGGTCTGGCCCGAAATCTGACAGGACCAAGCAAACTGCTACTCCGGCTGAACTCGAATACTGGATGTCCGGGGATCTCGAACACCACCTTCTTCATCCGACATTCGATCGTAGCATAGAAGCCAATCCATCCCAAGGACCGCATCATAGTTGATGATGTCGTGGACAATGAAATCAGCGTAAAGCTCATGTCCACAAACCACCAACGGGCAAGAATTACAACCACGATGCACCGAGATCACGCCATTCCCTGTAACGATATTCCAACTCTTGGAAAGAGGGGACGTCGACAAGGAATGCTTCTCCACGAAGCTCCGAGAAATAATACACATCGATGCACCAGAGTCAAAGAGGACTCGTGCAGGAAATGTGCAAACCAGAATCACACATATAAACAGCCTAACAATCAAGCCCTAGTCTAGCAAATAATCATGTACAAGCAAACAACATAATCTAACAAACAAAACTAACCAAGAAAGACAGCTAGATTAAGGATTACCTGCGATAACCTCATCCACGGCCATGCTCTCCACCTCGGTCATCAGAAAAGCATGCTTCCTCTGCGGAAAAGCCTACTGAAAAGCCTGCCTCTGTGGCACGAGAGCTGATCCACGTCCAGCAAGCACGGGCGCTCTCTGCTGCAATGGCTGTGCTGCAACAGGTGCCCTCCAAGGCTGCTTCGACTTCGGGAAGTCCTTCATGGTATGGGTAGGATCTCCACAGACAATACACTGGCCCAGGAATCTCCTACACTGCTCCTTGATGTGTCCGGTCTTGCCGCAGAAATGGCAAGTCTTCTGAATAGGCCCTCCTGGCCTCTTGAACTGCACCGGCTGATTAGGCTTGAAACCAGGCCTAACCACCGCTCTGGCCTGCTCCATAGGCCTCTTCCCAGCTCCAGCAACATGTCCCCTCCTCTGGCTCAGGTTCAGCTCCTGCCTCCTCGCAGCTACCAAAACCTTCTGATAAGATTCCAAATCAGAGGAAGACACGAAACTCTGAAGCTCCAAAGCAAGTCCCTGCAGGAACCTCTGAGCCCTCTCATCAGCTTCCTGCACCATCTTCGGTGCGAACCGACTCAGCCTAGTGAACTCTTGGTGGTACTGGTCCACCGTCAAGCTCCCTTGCTTCAGCTCCATAAAACGCTGCAGCATCTCCTTCCTGGTAGCCTTCGGAAAGAACTCTTCATCAAACCTGGACTTAAAGGTAGCCCAAGCTATCGGCTCCACCATCATCTTCTCTTCCGCATCCCACCAGTTCCGGGCATTATCCTTGAGCTGCCTCTTCGCCAAATCAAACCATCCAGCCGGGCTGATCTTCGCCATCTTCAAATTATCCTCTATGTTCCGAATCCATTCATCGGTAGATAGAGGACCCTCAGACCCATCAAAATAAGTGGGACCCAGCTCCCGAAACTGCTTCGCTACTAGCTCGGAGCGAGGGGCCTCCGGAATTGCCCGAGCAGCTCGAACAACTGGAGCATTCTGGACTTGTAGGAGCACGCCCTGCTGCACCTGTATCATCTGAAGCATCATCCGCATCATCTCCCCATTGGTGGGCTCCCGCTCAGGCTCCTTGTCATGAGGGGGCACACCACCACCATGGGTATTTCGCCTTCCTGCCATCTAATGACGCAGAAAACGAAACAAATTAGACTCATAGCTTATGACTCGGATGTCGAACTTAGTTTATTGGACATTCTAATATTATTATCGTTATTCTGATAATCGCAGTTACAGAAGAGGCGACCTGCATGGACCACCAACAAAACCTGTCACGCCCCGCTTCCCTAAAATGGAGGCGAGACGTGAGAAGGTCCGCTCAAACGTGGAGCTGTGAAGCTACACGCTTGATAAGCGTCAATAAATCATATGCAGGTCCCTGTAACCATGAACAGAACAAGATAATAACACAAGGAGATACAGAAATAAAATCCCAAATCTCAGCAATGTGCAAACATTAAAATTAAGTTCAACATCCAGAAAAGCCACCATGCAAATAGAAAGAGTCTAGGCCCAAAACATGGCCAACAAGACAACACGGCACAAAGTATTGGTGCTACGCACCGACAACTAAAGCAGTCTAAACAACAACACAAAAAGTCTCTACGACTGATCACCCGTGTCCTGAAACTCCTCGATGAACGCGGGCTCTGACTCAGCGTCAACGAACACCACGTCCTCAGTAGCAACCTCTGGCTCAGGATCTAAAATGAGTCACCCAAAAGAGTAAAAGGGGCATATGTCAGCAAGTCTAAAAGACTTGGACAAGGAAACTGAAAGGAAGGTAAACTAACAACCTAGCAGTTATAGTATGATGCATAGCATGACAAGTTTAGTATGTGAGTAACAAATAAGGTAAGGGCAAGTAACAAGTAACAAGTAGCAAGTATGGCATGGATGACAAGTTTTACAAGTATAAACACGGACAAGTACAAGTCAAGTAAATCACGTCAAGTAAACACGTCGTGCACAGAGATTACGTCTTCTGGCTAGAGTGGCGGATCACGCCAACTTGTAAACTCAGGTGATCACTTATCCCTATCCCTCCACATGTATCGAGCCAAGGCATTACCCCCGAACACGTATGCTCGCTTCTGGATCACGAGCCAGGAAGTGTTTTTGACACGTATGTCGTATGGTTATGCCCGCATAACGGGTGCCTAGCCGGATCAAGTAGTACAAGTAATGTAGCGTGTGCTACGAATGCAACATTCAACATGGATAGCATGACATGTACGGATAATTCGCATACCGTTAGTTGAATTTAAACATGGCAGATAAGATGCATGGATGACAAGTGCCAATAATTAAAACTAGTCGGATCAAGCTTCGTTGTCAAGCTAGATCCTGAAATTTACGCCTAGGCGAGTATCATTTCGTCGCCTAGTCTCTTTTACACCTACAACAAGCAAATGGCCTAAAACATGGCCTAAAATCCTAAGTGGCAAGTTTCACTTGCATGGCACCAAGGATGACGATCAACGAGGCACGTCACAAAATGTTAGCTACGGGGATGAGATCGCTGCCATGGCAAAACAACATCAGAACAATATCTCTAATATCCATTTTATTAGGGTTTAACAAAAATCACCATGTGGGTCATAAGAATATTAAGGATCGATTTACTACCCGTATTGTAGCGGAAGAATGATGCCGAGCAAGCACGGCAACGGAAGAACAATCCGGAGAACTACGGCTCAGATCTGGAAACGGGGAGAAAATCTGGAGAAATGGGATTTTGGGGGTTTTGGGGTTGGCTGGTGGCCTAAGGGAGGTGGCCGGCGCAAATGAGAGTGAGAGGGGGCTCCGGGGATGAAGGAATGGATTGGGGAGTGTTGGGGAAGATCAGAGCTCCAAGGGGAAACGAAATAGCCAAGAGAAGTGAAAGAAAGAAAGAGAAACGATCGGATGCTTAAATAGAAAATCGTGCAGCGGCTGGGCAAACCCTAGGTTTATAGGGTCGATTAGTCGGTCAAAGAAGAGTTGTTGACCGACTAGTTTGAGAACTAGTCGGTCGGTAGACCAACTGTGACCGACTAAAAGCAAACAGTAACTCAGGTCGTCAAAATGGTCAAAGAACTAGTCGGTTAAAGAACAATGGCTGACCGAATAGTTTGCAACCTAGTCGGTCGAAAGACGTTCTTAGACCGACTAACGATAAACAGTAACTTAGGTGAAATAAATCGAAGGAACTAGTCGGTCTGAGAGCAAGTTCTGACCGACTAGTTTCACATCTAGTCGGTCGGTGATTGTTCTTAGACCGACTAAGAGTAAACAGTAACTTCTGAATTTTTGATTTAATGAACTAGTCGGTTTGAGAAGAGTTCCTGACCGACTAGATTGGAATCTAGTCGGTTGGCTCCCCTTCTTGAACCAACTAAGGTGCACGAAAAGTCTCGAATCGAAGCGCGAAGCTCCGGGAAGATTCCTACGGCTTCTAAGATCAACCTATCTCTAAGATATGAGCGATATGAAGCTCGTCATGAATGACTTACTTCAAACTCAACGATCTAAGGAAGAAGCTAGAAAATCACAACGAAACGAACGAAAACGAAAGCTACGGAGACGGAAACCACACATAAGGAGAAAATCCACCAAAACATATATATAATATAGATAATCCAAATACATGAAAAACCAGTCGTTACAATTGGAGAAAGAGTGCAGCTCTCTGTTTCGATCCATCCCCTGCAGCAGTCGTCTGCTGAAGGATTAACAGGCGCCTGTCCTGTTTGTCAGTCGACTGTATTGCCTTCTTAAGTCGACTGTCCTGGCTTAGGTTATAGCCATTAGATATTTTCTAGCCGTTGATCAGTCGACTATCTTTTGATCATCAGTCGACTGTTCCTGTCGTTTTCACCCAGTTTCTAGCCGTTGCAGATTTGTTTATTTGGCTGTTTCTTTGGGTTTTTGGGCTTGATATAGGATTCCTATATATATGAGTGTGCTGCCTTTGCTTAAACTTCTTGATTGATTCTTGATTACTCTTGATTCTATTGAAAATCTCACGAGATCTTTAAGCCACTCTCAAGCTCCCTCATTTCCCTCGTTTGAGCATTCATCTCTCTTCATGCATTGAAGTCCTGCTCAAGGAAAATCATCTAAGTGCTCTCAAGCATATTCCAACACTTGGAGATCATCTTCCATGCCTTGCATTCATTCATGAGTAAGCATCTCAAGGCATAGGTAGAGTATTTACTTTACATGGTGTAATTTGTTTTCCTATTTCTCTTTGTGGGATTAGGATACTCTCTTTGTGGGAGTTTCTCTCTTTGTGAGAGGTTGTCTCTTTGTGGGACTAGGGAATTCTCTTTGTGAGAATTAACTCTCTTTGTGGGAGTTCTAGTGTCCTAGTGTAGGGCTAACCCTAATTCTCTGAGTGGGAGTTAGTGATTCTCTGTGTGGGAGTCTTGATCCTTGTGTAGGATTGGTTGGGTCCTTGTGTTGGGCATAAATCCTCTTTGTGGGGTATCTCCTTGTGAGATTTGTATTCACTTCTCTGTGTGGGAATATAGTGAATATTGGTGTGGCTGGATGTACCCAAGTTTGGGGAACCAGTGTAAAACTTTGTGTTTGCGTTTGGATTGATTGTGCCTTTTAATTCCTCTTGCGTTTATATTCCGCATTTGCAAGTTAAATTTTAATTGGTCAATTTTATTACCATTACACTATTCACCCCCCTCTAGTGTGTGTTGTTAGTATTACAAGGGTTAATCGATCCCTTCAATTGGTATCAGAGTGAGGTTAAAGCATACTACAACGATGGCATTCAACGCAACATCTGCGCCTCATGAAGAAGGTCTTTCAACCGTCCGACCCCCGCTCTTCAACGGAACCAACTACCCGAGTTGGAAGATCAGGATGATGGTCTACTTGAAGAGTCACGACCTTTGGGACATAACAGAGTCACCTTTCGAGGAGCCTACTTCACACGCGGCCTTGAGAACTAAAGCGGAGAAGGAATTGATCAAAGTCAATGCTAGGGCTATGTGTGTTCTCCATTGCGCCCTTACTCCGGATGAGTTCGATCGCATCTCCATGTGCAAATCGGCCAATAGTATTTGGCATACATTGGAGATCTCTCATGAAGTGTTACTTCAACATAAGGAAGAGATTCAGTCAACCAAGCCCGAGAAGAAAAAGGGCGTTGCTCTTCATGGTGAGAAGGAGTCTTTCAAGTGGAAAAAGAAGTTCCAACAAGAAGCTCCAAGTGAAGATGAAGAAGTTCTTAGCGACGATGACTACATCGAGCTTGCCAAGCAATTCAAGAATTTCAAGGCATTCCTCAAGGACAATCAAGGTATGTCTTCATCAAAGTTTGTCTCACAGTCTAACAAGTTGGTTTGTTTCAACTGCAGTGGAATAGGTCATGTGGATACCGAATGCCCTTCCAAACCCAATATAGATTCCTATAAGGGTAAAGGGAAGAAACATTGGAAAGCCAAGTCCGAGGTCAAGAACCAAAAGAAGGGACTCATCGGCACATTTGATGATTCGATGTGGACACATCTAATGATGATGAAGAGGATGACAAGGAGCACGATCAAAGGTGTTTTGTTGCCTTTGATGATTCCTCATCAACTTCATCTAACTCTAGCGATGAAGAGATAGAGACGTGGCTCAACTCCAAAGAAGAAAGTTGCGTTATGGCTAATGGGAAAGAGTCTTCGTCAAGCTCAAGCGAGGAGGATAGTGATGAGGAATCCGAGGAGGAAAAGACATCCTATGAGGAGCTTGAATACCGCCTAAGTGTGGCCTCCAATTTGGCAAGTAAGTGCATCGACTCATATGAGAAAATGAAAGCTAAACTTGATAATGCTATGAGCAGGGTGCATGATTTAGAATCTTCTAGTGAAAATATTCATGATGAAAAGCATGTTTATGACACTTGTGTGAGAGACACACTTCTCTCTCAAGTTAAGGTATTGAGCCTTTCTAATGAAAAACACATTGCTCAAAACCTTAGCTTAGATGCTCACATTCAACAACTTACGTTGAAATGTGAAGAGGAATCCCGGAAGCTCATAAGCTTTGTGTATTCTAGGGATTCACTCCACGATTTTTAGGAAAAACAACATCCGGTAAATCATAGTGGATGTTTGGGTTACATTAAAAATGTGGTTCCCAAACCCACCTCTAATTCCTCTTATGGTGCAAATTCAAGAAATATTGCTAAAGCACCTAAGAAGAATCGCCATGCTTTCTTGTACAACAAGAACACCAATAAGAAGCATGTAGATCACAAGGTGATGAGGAAGAATGAAAAATCTTCATTTTTTGCTAAGAAGCAAAATCCTCATTCTTTGCATGCTAAGAAATTTGTTTCTACACCTAAGCATGCCACATCCTTCCCTCTTGCAAAAGGTAAAACCCTTGCCTAGAAAATCCTTGAGATTATGGATTCCCACTATGGTTAGTGCGCAAGAGAGAGATAGTTACATCAACTCTCTAGTTATGGATGTGATCACCTCGTGTGATTACGTTAGGAAATCAAACTCCTCTTGGGTTTGGTAACCTAATGTTTAGGTTCCCCCCACACATTTGCATATTGCATGGGTATTGTGCTTAATGCTATATTTTTGCATACCCATTGGTTATGTGTGTGTTTCATGTTTTTGAAAATACTTTCAAATATATGGATTTTTCATGAAAATGGGAATCTTGGGGTTTGTTGACATACATGCATTTTTTGATCCATGTGTATGTCAATGGGGGAGTTAATATATTATATGATTAAATTATTGTAAGACATATTTTAACTCTCATTTCGGAGGTTATTTGAGATCATTATTAACATTTGGTTATTTTGGGTCTCAAACCAAACCTCTTGTTTATTGCCAACATATTTCATGTCTCATTGTTTTTGGCAATATCCGTGTGTATCTTTGAAGCTTGATTTTTCCATATCCATTGCTTTGATACACTTTTAGGCCAATGGCTCCATTAATTAATTGGTATTAGATCCTAGAAATCAAAAGTTGAGCATTTTTATGATCTAGGGGGAGCATGGGATAGTGAATTGATACCCACTAAATTTTTAAAATTTGGTATCATACATATCTTTCTTTTCTTGCATATTGTCACATCTTGGTTAAGATGACAAAGGGGGATATATTTGATGTCCACCTTTTTTACGATGTCAAGGGGGAGAGATATATGCATTATGTGATCATATCTATAGGGGAGAGATATATACATATGCATATGGGGAGAGATATCTCTATAGGGAGAGATATATGGGATTAGATAAACCATTCATGTTTGCATGCTTTTATTCTTTGCAATTGGTTTATGTAATCCATGCCTATTATATGTCACCATGTTTTTATTGGTATTTATGAGTTTTTACCTTTGTGTAGCTCATTATATAATTGGTGCATATAAGTAGGAGGAGATCATTAGCATTGTGCTTTAATTCTTTATGATTTACATAATGTGTGTCATCATCAAAAAGGGGGAGATTGTTGAATATTTGTGTTTCATACCAATCTTATTTTGATGATGATCACAACATTATGTTGTTGCTAATGAATCTCATGTTTTAGTCTCTCAGTTTATTTCAAGGATATCTTTCTTGGAGACTAGTCACTTGGTGTAAGGATGGACATCATGTGAAGAAGGGCCAAAGTTTAGACTCAAGGAGTGCCAAAGCTTGGAGATGGTGGAGATCAATCAAGGCATCAAGATTGATGACTTAGACTCTTAAGAAAGCATTGTAATCCATGTAATTTACTTTATTGCTTTCTCTCTCTTTTGAGTCTAGATTATTGTAATGCCTTGCTAGATGGTTTACTTTTCATGCATATGCATTTAACCATCTTAGTGAACCTTAGGATTACCATAGAATCCAACCCAATAGGTTCACTCTGTCCAAAGACTCATTTGGAGTCTCTGGCTTTCCGTCAATCGCCTGATGAGGGAAACACAACCGACTGGGTGATTTCCAGTCGCCTGTAGATCCTTCTACAGTCACCTGACATGCACAGCTCAAGTCAACATTTCAATTGACTCAAACTTGAGCTTTATGCACAGTCGCCTGACGATCAGTTTACAGTCGCCTGTATATTTACAGTCACCTGGAAATTGGCCAACAGTCGCCTGTCTAGCGTAAGTGCAATCACTGCATCTCTCTGTCTTCTCTCCATATTATACTACAGACGACTGATGAAGAATATACAATCGCCTGACTATTTGACAGTCGACTGTAGTTTAACATCAGTCGCCTGTGCAAAGAATTAGAGAAAGAGTGCAGCTCTCTGTTTTGATCCATCCCCTGCAACAGTCGTCTGCTAAAGGATTAACAGGCGCCTGTCCTGTTTGTCAGTCGACTGTATTGTCTTCTTAAGTCGACTGTCCTGGCTAAGATTATAGCCGTTGGATATTTTCTAGCCGTTGATCAGTCGACTGTCTTTTGATCATCAGTCGACTGTTCCTGTCGTTTTCACCCAGTTTCTAGCTGTTGCAGATTTGTTTATTTGGCTGTTTCCTTGGGTTTTGGGGCTTGATATAGGATTCATATATATATATATGAGTGTGTTGCCTTTGCTTAAACTTCTTGATTGATTCTTGATTACTCTTGATTCTATTGAAAATCTCAAGAGATCTTTAAGCCACTCTCAAGCTCCCTCATTTCCCTCGTTTGAGCATTTATCTCTCTTCATGCATTGAAGTCATGCTCAAGGGAAATCATCCAAGTTCTCTCAAGCATATTCCAACACTTGGAGATCCTCTTCCATGCCTTGCATTCATTCATGAGTAAGCATCTCAAGGCATAGGTAAGAGTATTTACTTTACATGGTGTAATTTTTTTTCCTATTTCTCTTTGTGGGATTAAGATACTCTCTTTGTGGGAGTTTCTCTCTTTGTGAGAGGTTGTCTCTTTTTGGAACTAGGGAATTCTCTTTGTGGGAATTAACTCTCTTTGTGGGAGTTCTAGTGTCCTAGTGTAGGGCTAACCCTAATTCTCTGAGTGGGAGTTAGTGATTCTCTGTGTGGGAGTCTTGATCCTTGTGTAGGATTGGTTGGGTCCTTGTGTTGGGCATAAATCCTCTTTGTGGGGTATCTCCTTGTGAGATTTGTATTCACTTCTCTGTGTGGGAATATAGTGAATATTGGTGTGGCTGGATGTACTCAAGTTTGGGGAACCAGGGTAAAACTTTGTGTTTGCGTTTGGATTGATTGTGCCTTTTAATTCATCTTGCATTTATAATTCCGCATTTGCAAGTTAAATTTTAATTGGTCAATTTATTGCCATTACACTATTCACCCCCCCTCTAGTGTGTGTTGTTAGTATTGCAAGGGTTAGTCGATCCCTACATAAGGTTGTCATGTCACAGCTTGAG
The DNA here is from genome assembly GCA_030789695.1 of Scilla litardierei. Lineage (NCBI taxonomy): Eukaryota > Viridiplantae > Streptophyta > Magnoliopsida > Asparagales > Asparagaceae > Scilla > Scilla litardierei. The sequence continues at coordinate 59,964,489 of CM061135.1, read as the reverse complement.
TGTGCTCAACAACTGTAACATGGATCTTACAGTTGCCAAACTCTAAAACAAAGAGAGCTACATTTTATCTTGAAAAAGATTATTAACGTATTATACTTAGGTATAGTCAAGTGTGTCATATAATCATGATTCGCGTCATTGTGGTCCAGCGGACACAGCCAGGGAATTGACTAAGCCAGGATCACTTATCCCCAGTCTAGCTAGGATGATCCAACAAACTTAGCCAATCATATTGACCAGATCATGGTCCATTGAATGAGACTTATCATTTTTATATGCGTGCCATAAACTAAAAGGCTTTTATTAGAACTAATTAATCCGATTAACTAGTGAATCCTTAAAATTCAAAATTTTATGGATTTGTTAATAACTTTTATTAAGCCCTTATCAACTATAAGAAATGATTTATAGAGGTGTTATCCTAATCGTACATTAGGCATTTAAAACAATTTTAAATCATATCAAAAGCAATCTAAAATTTATCTTATAATTTTTAGACGGCTTTTAATGGCTATCCCAACAAGGTTTTCTTGTGTTATCAAATAAGCAAGAATAAAACATAGCCATTTAAAATTACAACTTAATAACTTCACATGAATTAAGTTCATAATTATCACATAATTAATTTTATGTTTCTAACATAATATGCAAATCATATTACTTTTGCGGCATTAGATCAGCGTAGATTAGGCTCTGATACCAATGTTGGGTTTTTGAAGGACCCTTAGGGCAAAACTATGCCCGTCCTAAGTCGGATGGACATTAGAATCAAAAAGATGCAGCGGAAACTTTATTAAACACGTTAATAAATCTTAATCCTAAGAATCATGCACCCTAGCCAGGATAATCTACTAACTCGGGTTGGGTCCGACAAACCCGGAGAAAGATCTAATCTACTGCAGAAAATATGAAAAGCACAGATAAGGCTAACTTACCCGGAACTTTGCTTGCACCAGCAAAGTGTTCCGAACCGTTTCCCGAGCCATACCGTGCCCTGAGCTGAGCCGTTTCCCGAACCGCACCGTGCTGCGCCTCGCCCCGAGCTGAACCGCTTCCCGAGCCACACCGAGTCTCCGAGCCAATCACTCACCGAAGAAGATTTCACTTGAGCAGACCCACGTCAGAGACTTCTGGATCAGATCCAAACCTCCTCGCCGTCTTTATTGGACTCGATTGGAGGATATGAAGAAATATAAGAGGAGGAATAATTTAAGTCGTCAATTAAGCGTGCTCAAAAATTTGGAGCTTCTCGAATGGGAGACTTGGTGCAATTTTCTAAGGAGTGTCGACCCCTATTTATATAGGGAGTCGGACCCCCTTGCTCGTCGCACGAGCAATGTGGGACTATTAAAATTTAGGAGATTAAATTAAGTTAGTTTGCCTTTCTCCAAAGGATAAACTTCAACTAATTTTATCTCCCTCACCGTTGAGCTTCAGAAGTGATACAACCTATCATTTCGAAGAGCTATGAACGGCGACCGCATAGGAACAAACGACAACAAATTCTGACTTCGTTTGACCCCTCAAACAATTGCTCAAAGTTGAGCAAAAAGTCACATTTTCGTAGCCGTCATGGAGGGTTTCAAAACCCCTAGAAACTGGGCCCCTAGGTGGGGCCCACAGCATTGCGGGTGCGCTGGGAAGTGCGCCCGCCTGGGGGCGTGCCCCTCAATGCGGCAGCGGGCTCGCCCGCCCGCTCTGGGGGCGGGCCCCACTGGGCCGCAGCGGGCGGGCCCTACTGTGCCACATCAGGCGGGTCCCGCTGGACCTGCGGGTGGACTAGCGAGCGGGCGCCCGCCCGCCCGCTAGCGTGGGTCCGACCCACTAAGCTGCCCCTTCTTGCTGTTTTCGTGTTTCTGGGCTCATTTGAGCCCCGATTCCAATGCGGTTTCTTTCTGTGGATTTCTTAGGAAGTCACCTTCGATCCCAAGTGCTAAACTCTTTAACTCTAATCTCACAACTCACTTGAGAGCTCAATTACCCCATTTCATCATATGCATTCCTCTTAACATTCTTCATATTACTAAGACGTGAATACTACTCGGTGTGAGACCCTACAGCCTGACCCTACTGCAGGTTGAGACTCGAAATCCCTAGACGACAGTGACCACGAGCAGCATGTGTCGTCCCTGTTTCGGTATCATAATTACGTGATTGACTTGTTGACAGAAAATGTCGTCTGGATCACTCAGACTGTGTCCGTGACGAATACCGCAGTTTTAGTCCCTTCGTCTTAACTATGTCATTTGCATAGCCTGGGGTATGGAAAACTGTCAACCCCACTAGCTAGCACTGGCCATTATCTTTCGGTCTCTGGTATATACATGTTGTACTTCCTACAACATACCTTGGCCAAGGTTTTTCCAAGAGCCATACTGAGCCTACGACACTAACTTCTCATTAACGGAAGAGACGAATCCTCTCTTGATCACTACTCACATCGTACGCTTCAAGTGTCAACAAACATAAGATCTTTCAGCAAGCCTTGCCTCGAAGCAAGATCATAGATCTAAGCGACACTGTTCATGCACAGGGTCGTACAATGATCTTAAGTCCTAAGGACCAACTTGCCTATCATCACTAGAGAGTTATTAATGACAGTTAGTTAATGTTTAACTATTTAAAAACTCTTTATTGGGTCGTTCAGTGGACTCATTCTCTAATGAGCACATGTGTCTTGTCTCTGACTTCATTAAGTCACATGATTAGAGATCTGTTGAATATTGGACTCCCCGGATTTGGTTTTGATGATGAGCAAACATAAATAATCCATGAACTAACAATTTGTGAGCGCAGTATTGGAGATCGTCGCCAATTTCACGAGAACAATCAAAGCGACATCTCAACACTTCCCAAAGCTCATATTCATGCCTAAAGCTTCGTTGAAGCTCTTGCGACGCTTTGGAAGTTATGAAGATTCAATCGAAGCTCTCGAAGACCATTCTTTAAGGTTTTATTTATAGTCTTTTAGTTTCGATTGATAGATTGTTAAGCCTTGAGTATATCTTACGTCTATATCTTCATTACGCTCATTTCGTAGCTCTAGGATCCTTGCACAAGTTCATTCTAACTTCCTCGAAGCATCGCGCTTCGATTCGGACTTTATTGTGCATGTTAGTTGGTACAAGAACAAGTACTGACCGACTAGATGGTGATCTAGTCGGTCGGCAACTGTTCTTGGACCGACTAGTTTGATTCCTTAAATTCTTGGACTTTTCTGTTTACAGTTAGTCGGTCTACGTTGACTCACCGACCGACTAGTTTGTGAACTAGTCGGTCAGTGATGCTTCTTTGACCGACTAGTTGTGACTTACTGTTCACTCTAAATTTCACCTAAGCTACTGTTTACCGTTAGTCGGTCTAAGAACGTTTGGTGACCGACTAGTTGACAATCTAGTCGGTCAACTTTTGTTCTTGGACCGACTAAGTCAACTTGCATTCAGACTAGTTCATTTTGCCTCTTAGTTGGTCTACGTTCATTGGCTGACCGACTAGTTATGAAACTAGTCGGTCAGACAGTCTTCTTGGACCGACTAGATTTCTAGGTCTGAAATTCTATCTCTTCTCAGATCTACTCTTAGTCGGTCCACGTTGTTTGACTGACCGACTAGTTGATGAACTAGTCGGTCAGTGATTGTTCTTTGACCGACTAAGTCTCACAGATTTCTATCCGTTGGTGAATGACCTAACTTGTGTTTTTGGGTTCCTATAAATACGAACCTAGGTCATTTCTATCTAGGTTAGAGCTGACATTAAGAGATTCATTGAGTTCTAAAGAGATAGCTATTCTCACTCTAATCAAAAGCTCTCTTCCTCACAAGAAACCCATTCTCTCTCATTTCTAGATCTAGAGAGAAGCTTGTTCTTGGTGAGCTCTTCAAGCTATTGCTTGATCCTAGTCTCCAAATCATTCCTAGGCACCGATTGCTGGTCATTTCCTTGGTGCTAGGTCTTGGTGACTTCATCTTCCTCAAATCCTTCATTTCACCATTTGGGTAAGAAAAACTCAAGGTATAGGATTTTGTGGTAAGATTGTTTATTTCATTTAAACTCTTTAATATTGCTAATTGGTTCTCTCGGTTGTGAGAGAAGATTGTGATCCCGGGTTGTGGGATTCACTTTGCCATTGCATGTATGATTTGATCTTGTGAATGTTTTTCACAAGATATTCATAGTGGAAATCTTGAGTTAGGGTTTCTAACTCAAGTATCCGGAGGGGATCCGGGTGGTTGGGACGTAGGATCACCGGGAACAAGTCGGGGAGACTTGGGTGGATCCGAACCCATTAACATCGTTTGTTAGCATTGTTAATTTTGTGTTGTCATTCAATTTAAGCTTCCGCAAATTGATTTGGTAGTTGTTTGTAATTTAATTTGGAATTATACTCCTTATTATTTTAAAGTACTATTCACCCCCCCCCCCCCCCTAGTACTTGTGCAGTAGCTGGTAGGGCATTACATTTGGTATCAGAGCCAGATACTCAGCTATGTCTGCCAACGACAACAAGACCGTGCGTCCACCTTCCAACTATGACACCTTCAGGAACCGTGAAGGAGCATCTTCGGTGATGGAAGGACATTCCTCTACGAGGCCTCCATTCTTCAACGGTACCAACTACGGGTACTGGAAATGTCGGATGGAAACCTTCCTCCGAAGTGCATCCTTATGGAGGACTACAATGAAGGAGTACATCGAGCCCGAAGAAGAAGACTTTGAGAAATGGACAACCGCGGAGGTCGCCGCGGAGGTAAGCAATGCCAAGGCAATGAACGCCTTGCAATGCGCATTGGAGCCCGAGGACTTCAATAAGATATGCACATGTAAGAGTGCATATCAAATTTGGAACTCCCTCCTCATTCTACATGAAGGGACGAGTCGGGTAAGAGACTCTAAACTCGTAGTCGTAAACAAAGATTACGAAATGTTTCATATGCAACAGGGCGAGAAGATGAAAGAATATTACGCTCGCTTCGTTGACATAATAAACGAGTTAGAGGCCCTCGGCAAGTCCTACACTCAAAAGGAGAAGTGCTCAAAGCTTATCGAAGGACTTCCTTCTTCTTGGGAGAAACGCACCTTCGCCATCGAGGAAGGTAATGACATGAATAAGTACACCGTAGTTCAACTAATGGGTACTTTAATGTCGTACGAGGTACGCAAGGATAGCAAGCTCAAATTGCAAGAAAAGATGAAGTCTTATCTAAAGCAAGACGAGCCAAAGAAAAAGGCTATTGCCTTCAAAGCCGCTCCATCCACATCCACATCAACCGATGATGAAGACTCAAAAAACGAGTTGGACTTGGAGTCCATGGCACTCATGGCCAAGAAGTTCAACCGTTTCTTCCGAAAAGGTAACTTCAAGACCAAAGGTAAATTTGGTTCTTCTAACGCCTCTTCCTCTCCTTTTGTGTTTCAAGTACAATAAGCCAGGACACATGAAATCGGAGTGTCCCCTCAATAAGCAAAAGGAGAAGTGGAAGGCGCCAAAGTATGACAAGTCCAAGAAGTGCACGAAAGGAAACAAGAAGGGACTTGTCGGAGCTACCTTCACCGACTCCGATGATTCTTCAAGCGGTGAGTCGGACGATGAGCACGTGGAGCAAGCGCACATGTGTTTCATGACAAGAGAGGAGCACGATCAAGGATCCTCCTCTTCTGATGATAGTGATGTCGAAAGCGATGAGGTAACCATGGACGATCTTAGGAATGCTAACTCTCAACTTTGGTCAAAATACACAAAATTAGTAAATCGATATACTAAAGTAAAAGATGACCTAGCTAGCATTCAAACATCGCCTAAGACTATCATCACCAACAACGACACCGTTGTTGAAGAGTTAAGAAATGAGATTGTTAATCTCAAATCTAAACTTGAACATGTTAGCATTGAGGATGCGGAAGAACATGAGATAGCGTATTTAACTTCTCAAAACTCGACTTTGAGTATTGAGAACGAGAATCTTAAATCTCATGTTTATGTGCTCACATCGCAAATATCCACTTTGGATACTTCTTTGCGTTCTCTCAAAGAGAAATATGAGGACACATTGGGCCGAATCAACAAATTCAACAAGGGTAAGGGCCACTTGGATAATATCCTAAAAGACTTACTTCCGGCCAAACACCACATTGGCTTGGGGTATATGATGGGAAATTCATCCAAGTCGGTCACTACTTTTGTTAGGCCAACTTCCGAAGCCTCAACGAGTGGGAGCAAACACGCTATTGGTAGTTCATCTACCAATGGTGCTTCCACCTCGTCCACACCCTCTTTCGGAAAGAAACCCACTTTGGGTGGACCTCCAAAGAAGGGGCATGCCTACATGTACACCAATAACATGCCACGTAGGAACACACGTCCTACTCCACCGGCTCACACATATGATGATTTTTATGCAACACATTCTCGGGCACGTGCACACCATGTGAGACACCCTCACGCACGTGTTCCCACACATGCATATGTACACCCACCTCATCATATGAATAATTCTCGTCGTGCACCATTCCATCATGTCCCGTATGCCTATCCACAACATGCATCACGTAGAAATCAACGTCGCATGCATGCACCCAATAGGATGATGGCTCCCAAAATTTTCACTATTTGGAGCCCAAAGGACACAAGCATGGATGAAAAACAAGAGTATATGAATGCTTATTTTTCGGATGTTGTGCATAGTAGGAATTATGTGGGGAAGTCTAAGTCCAATTGGACTTGGTTTCCAAAGGTCTAATCCCTTGGACCCAATGACCTTGGGTACCATGATATGAAAGTTTCTATCTTTAGGTACTCAAGGAAAAGAAAAAGAAGAGGAGCAATAAATTTAAATTTAGCTCCAAAGGGAATTGGATACTCGATAGCGGGTGTTCAAAACACATGACGGGTGACGCTCGATTGCTCTCCGGAGTGGTTCCCATTGCGAATGGAAACCGCGTCGTATTTGGAGGCAACGAGAGCGGAACCATCATAGGTGTTGGTAAAGTCGGTAACCCCTCTAAACCCTTAATTAGTGATGTTTATCTTGTTAGTGGTTTAAATCATAATCTTATTTCAATAAGCCAACTTTGTGACAAAGGTTACAAAGTTAGTTTTGCGAAAGGATTGTGTCATATTTTAAGAAAAGATAATGATAAATTATTATTTTCCGGAACTCGTCATAAAGACATTTATATTTTGGATCTTCCTAAGTCATATGAACAATGTCTCGTTGCCAACACAAGTGAACAACACTTATGGCATCGACGCTTTGGACATGTGAACTTTGGAACACTTTATAAGCTTTCGAAATTAAATTCTATTAAAGGTTTTCCGAAGCTTGTTTTTGAAAAGAAAAGTTTTTGTGATTGTTGTCAACGTGGCAAGCTTCCTAAATCTTCATTTAAACCTAAGAAAAGCATCTCTACTAAACGGCCACTAGAGCTATTACATCTAGACTTATTTGGGCCAACTAGAGTAGCTTCCTTAGGAAATGCAAGGTATGGACTTGTCATCGTAGATGACTATTCAAGATTTATTTGGGTATTTTCATTGTGTAATAAAAATGAAGCTTTTGAAAACTTCACAATTTTTGTTAAGAAAGTACAAAATCTCTTAGGAACCACCATTGTCACTATTCGTAGTGATCATGGAGGTGAATTTGAGAATGAGTCTTTTGAGACATTTTGTGATGAAGTTGGTATTACTCACACCTTCTCTTTCCCTCGTGCACCTCCTCAAAATGGTGTAGTTGAGAGAAAGAATAGGACGCTAGTGGAGTGTGCTCGCACTATGCTTGATGATAGCCAACTTGGCCATCAATTATGGGCGGAAGCGGTACACACCGCTTGCTATGTGTTTAATAGAATACTTTTGAGGCCCGGCACTAAACAAACTTGTTATGAATTGTTGTTTGGTAGGTTGCCTTAAGTTAAACATTTTCGTGTTTTTGGTTCGAAATGTTTTATTAAGAACACATATGGTAGTTTGGACAAATTCGATCCAAGATCCGATGAAGGGATTTTTGTTGGATATTCTTCGCGTAGCAAAGCCTACCGGATATTCAACAAACGAACCTCAACGATCGAGGAGTCGCTTCATGTCTCATTTAATGAAGGATTTGTTCCAACTAGAATTTCAAATGATAATGATTCTTTGGATGTTTTATGTGATTCGTTTGATAATTCTAAGTCTAATGATTCTATTGATTCTATTGAGACTAACCCAACTAATGAAGTTGTTGAGAATGTTCCTAGTGATCAAGGTATTCCCAAACGGCTTCATTCGGTTCGTGACCATCCCCATGAGCAAGTCATTGGCAATATCTATGATAGTGTCAAGACGAGATCGCAAGCTCACCACTTCGCAAATTGTGCCTTTGCCTCATCGATAGAGCCAAAGAATATTAATGAAGCATGCGAAGATAGCGCTTGGATCTTAGCCATGGAGGAGGAGCTCATTCAATTCGAGAGGAATGAGGTATGTGAGCTTGTTCCATTGCCATCGAAGAACCTCACCATCATAGGGACAAAGTGGATCTTCAAGAACAAAACCGACGAAAACCAAGTCGTCGTCCGGAACAAAGCTCGGTTAGTTGCTCAAGGCTATCGACAAGAGGAAGGTATTGATTTCGAAGAATCCTTCGCTCCGGTAGCTAGATTAGAATCAATTAGATTATTATTGTCTTTTGCATGCCATAAGAATTTTAAATTATTTCAAATGGATGTTAAAAGTGCATTTTTAAACGGAGATGTCATTGAGGAAGTTTACGTTTCTCAACCTCCGGGCTTCATAAATGAAAAATTTCCAAATCATGTTTTTAAACTAAAGAAAGCTCTTTATGGGTTGAGACAAGCTCCTCGAGCTTGGTATGATCGCCTAAAGAATTTTCTTTTGGATTTGAATTTTAAAATGGGTGAAGCCGATTCAACACTTTTTATTAAGCATGCGAATAATGATATTTTATTAGTTCAAATTTATGTTGATGATATCATTTTCGGTGCTACTAACTTTGCTCTTTGCGAAGAGTTTTCTAATGTTATGAAGGAACAATTTGAGATGAGCCACATGGGCGAACTCAAATATTTCTTAGGTCTCCAAATTCGCCAATTGACTGATGCAATCTTCATCCACCAAACAAAGTACACGGTGGAGTTGCTAAAGAGATTTGGAATGGAGAATGCCTCCGGGAAAAAGACTCCTATGAGCACTACAACGCATCTTGATAAAGATACGAGCGGAAAAGATGTAGACATTCGTCTATATCGAGGTATGATAGGTAGTTTACTTTATCTTACCGCGAGTAGGCCCGATATTATGTTTGCCGTATGTATATGTGCTCGTTATCAGTCTCAACCTAAGGATTCTCACTTAGTAGCGGTTAAACGTATTTTTCGCTATCTAAGTTACACTTTAGATTTTGGATTACTTTATCCGAAATCTAGCACATATGAGTTAGTCTCATATAGTGACGCTGATTATGCGGGATGCAAATCCGACAGGAAAAGTACTAGTGGCACTTGCCATTTTCTAGGAAATTCTCTTGTCTCTTGGTTTTCCAAGAAGCAAAATTCGGTATCACTTTCAACCACCGAGGCGGAATATATTACCGCCGGTGCCGCTTGTGCCCAGGTTCTTTGGATGAGACACACATTGAAGGATTTTGATATTCATTGTGATACTAGCCCTATCATGGTGGATAACCAAAGTGCTATTTGTCTTTCAAAGAATCCGGTGCATCATTCCCGATCAAAACACATAGATGTCCGACACCATTTCTTAGATGATCATGTAGCTAAAAAGGACAGCATATTAGTGTACGTTGAAACCCAAAAGCAAATCGCCGATATTTTCATGAAACCCCTAAAGGAGGACTCCTTTGTGCGGTTGCGTCGAGAATTGGGGATTATGGGTGAATCCGAGATATAGGATTCATATTTCATTCAATTATCTTGCATGCTATTCGATTTCGTGATATTTTGTTCATGCTAGATTAATTGAATTTTTAGGGAATTTTATGTGATATATTTGAATTTATGATCGAATTCGTATTTCAATGTCGTATTTAAGATTTCGACGTTTTATGGGGTAATTTAGATGACTAATGAGTGAGTTATGATGTTTCATCCAAGTGGTTTGTGAAGAGAAATCAATTATCAACTTTTGGACTCTTCTAGTCGGTCTAAGTTCATTTGCAACCGACTAGATGCTCATCTAGTCGGTCAGCAAATGAACTCAGACCGACTAGATCAAGCCTATATCTAACTCCTATCATTTTCTTTCGTTAGTCGGTCACAGTACACTTACCGACCGACTAGATTGAAAACTAGTCGGTCAGTGAATATACTGCGACCGACTAATTCTTGCCCTAGAAATTCATCTGTGCCTCTGTTTCGACTTAGTCGGTTCAAGCTCATTGACCGACCGACTAGATCGTAATCTAGTCGGTCAGTGCTTGAACTGTGACCGACTAAGTGTGTTAGGGCATTTGTGTCTTTTTGATTCCAGACCGACTTATACTCTAATTCATCCGACTAAAATCATTTTTAGTCGGTATTCTCTCTTGCTCCAGCCCGAAAACCCCAAACCCCCACTCGAAACCCTTCGACTTCCGGCCATCTCTCCGTCGATCGCCGCCGTCCGCCGCCGTCGACTCCTCCTCCTAGGTCTCTCCCTCCCTCTCCTTGGTCGATTCCTACCCTAGGGTTCGATTTTATCTCATCTAGCTCCTAGGGTTTCTAGTTTTAACCTAGGGTTTGTGTGTTCGGATTTCTTTTGATTTCTAGGGTTTGTGCTAGGTTGTTTTTGATCTTATCATCGGTTGCTTGTGCTCGTAGTGCTATGGCTAAGACGAGAATTCCTATCGCCTCTTCCGGGGCTTCTCCTATGACCGTAGAACAACCTTCCGACCCTAGGAATCCCCCGAAGCCTAAGCGTCGTGCCAAGTCAACCCAAGCCTCTCCATCTTCGCCTCCTCCTAAGAAGCCTAGGACTGCCATAGCTAAGCCCCGCAAATCCAAGACCAAAAAGCCCTTACTTCACACTCCGGCTACTCCTCCCGATTCCGTCTCTGAATTTATCCCTGAGGATGAGCCTACTAGGGAACCTACTCCTCCTCCGAAGACCCGTAAGGCTAAGGGTAAAGCTCCTATGCCAGTCGGCGGTGTAGACATATCGTTGTGTCGCGATAACCCTTTGTGTCTCGCGGCCTACAACCGTATTGAACACTGCCCGATGTTATTGGAGCACTACGTCCAGTTTTCTGATTTCCTTGGCTTAGCCGATCTCCTGTCCTATAGTGGTCTTCTTGATTATCTCCGATACGACCCCAAGGCCAATCCCAAACCGTATCCTCGCCTCGTGAAATTGTTCTATGCCAATCGTATTCGAGGCCAGTACGATGCCAGCCACTCCATTGAGACGACTGTCTTGGGAACTCCTATAGTTCTCACGGCAGAAATCTTGGGGGAGATTCTTGGTTGCTCGTCGTGTGGTCTCCTTCCTTCGGACATTTCCGTAGACGACATTTCTTCCTTGGATCAGTCTATTCTTTCTGAGATTTTCCTGGTTATCCCCTCCGCATTCATTGGTGTTCCATCGAAATATTTTAAGCCGAATGCGTGGGTCCTTAACCTGATCTTGAAGTCATGTCTCCTCCCTAAGTATGGATCCTCTTCACTCCCATCCCAGCCGTTCTTGAAATTGATCTACGCTCTTTTCTTGGGGTGCGAGATTAATTGGGCTCGTGTGATACTCGATAAGATGGATTCTTTCGAGTGTATACGCAAGACCAATAAGTCTGCGCACATTCCATACCCTTGCCTATTGACTCTAGTATTTCGACATTTCCGAGTCCCTCTCCCTCCTGACGATGAGCGTCCTTTGGGTACTCCTCTGAACGCGACGGCCGTGAAGAAGTCTCTAGCGGCACTTCGTCACGTGCAGAGGTCTACCGCATCTGCTTCCCAGTCTACTCCGTCAGCTGCTACAGCCTCCTCTTCCCCTGCTACATTGGACGATGTCGTACGCCTACTTCGTCAGCACGACTCCCGTTTGGCTCGTACTGAGGAGGTAGTCTGCCGTATGGCTCGTATGATGGGGATTGATCTTCCTCCTTCAGTGTCTGAGGCCGAGGAGATGGACGATGAGGAGCTTGACGAGCTTGTCACTTCTTTTGCCCGTGGCGATGAGGCCACTGCTGCTGCTGCTGGTACTTCCACTTCTGCTCCTGGAGTTGGCACCACTTCCGGTGTTCCAGAGCCTACTGCTTCAGCTCTTCAGCCTTCTGAGCCTGCTGCTGACCCTGTTGACGAGCCTGCTCATGTATCTCCTGCTGCTGTTGACACTGCTGCTGCTGCTTCTGTCGAGACCCTTGCTGCTGTTGAGATTCCCGTTGATGAGCCTGTTGCTGAGATCTCCACTCCTGCCCCGACGATTCTATCTGTTGAGACACCTCTACTCCCTGCAGAGCCTGAGTCCACTCCGTCGACTGGACCCACGGAGACTGCAGATCCTGCCACCTCCTCGTGATCGCTTGTTTCGAGGACTCTCCACTACGCTTTGGATGATATATCTTAGTGAGAGTATTTTGGGTTAGGATGGGGTTTGAGAGATGTTTTGATGTATTTTTGCGATTTCTGGATGTCGGAGTTGGATATTATGTTATGATGTTGTTTTGATGTATGTTGATATACTTTGATGATGTCGATGATGTATGATGTATTTCTTTTTGATGATATGTAGCACTTGATATGATGTACCTCATATATTCGATGTGATATCTTTTTGGATGTACTCATGTTGTCTCTACATATATATATGTTCATCGTCATTCACTTTGTCTTTTATTCGTCGTGCATTATTTTTTTCATATTCGTTGAATGCATTTGAAATGTGAATTCGTAGCTCGACGATTAAAAAAACTTGGTTAAATAGATTATATTTCTATAATTATATAGAATTGTTTTCCATGCGCAAATTTAACCAAGAATATTGAATATTGAAGAGTATGTTTCTTTATTCAAGAAATGCATAATTATTTGGTATTTTTGATGATTTTGATGATTTTTTTTTGATAATGGACATTTTGGCACACCTTGATTTGATTTCCACATTTTTCCCTAGGTGTCAATTTGGTCCATCGTCATTGTCTACGACTCCCGATGTTGGATTTTCCATTTCCTAGTTGTTGTCGTTGTATGCCCCCCATTTTTGGGATAATGCCAAAGGGGGAGAGATAATGATAATAAATAGCGCAAATGAAAATTTAACTCAATTTCCAAGAATCTAGTTTGATATGTTAGATTCAGGGGGAGTTAAGATATATATAAGGATTTTCAAAATCCGATATTTCAAAAATCGATTCTCATTATATAACTTACTCGTCTGATTGATGCAATTCATATATATTCTTTTTGGAATTAACGTGTCATCAATGCAGGGGGAGTAAGTATTTTACATTTGAATTATTATTTTTGATTATTATTTATGTTGGTTTGTCATCACCAAAAAGGGGGAGAATGTTGAATATTGGACTCCCCGGATTTGGTTTTGATGATGAGCAAACATAAATAATCCATGAACTAACAATTTGTGAGCGCAGTATTGGAGATCGTCGCCAATTTCACGAGAACATTCAAAGCGACATCTCAACACTTCCCAAAGCTCATATTCATGCCTAAAGCTTCGTTGAAGCTCTTGCGACGCTTTGGAAGTTATGAAGATTCAATCGAAGCTCTCGAAGACCATTCTTTAAGGTTTTATTTATAGTCTTTTAGTTTCGATTGATAGATTGTTAAGCCTTGAGTATATCTTACGTCTATATCTTCATTACGATCATTTCGTAGCTCTAGGATCCTTGCACAAGTTCATTCTAACTTCCTCGAAGCATCGCGCTTCGATTCGGACTTTATTGTGCATGTTAGTTGGTACAAGAACAAGTACTGACCGACTAGATGGTGATCTAGTCGGTCGGCAACTGTTCTTGGACCGACTAGTTTGATTCCTTAATTTCTTGGACTTTACTGTTTACAGTTAGTCGGTCTACGTTGACTCACCGACCGACTAGTTTGTGAACTAGTCGGTCAGTGATGCTTCTTTGACCGACTAGTTGTGACTTACTGTTCACTCTAAATTTCACCTAAGCTGATGTTTACCGTTAGTCGGTCTAAGAACGTTTGGTGACCGACTAGTTGACAATCTAGTCGGTCAACTTTTGTTCTTGGACCGACTAAGTCAACTTGCATTCAGACTAGTTCATTTTGCCTCTTAGTCAGTCTACGTTCATTGGCTGACCGACTAGTTGTGAAACTAGTCGGTCAGACAGTCTTCTTGGACCGACTAGATTTCTAGGTCTGAAATTCTATCTCTTCTCAGATCTACTCTTTGTCGGTCCACGTTGTTTGACTGACCGACTAGTTGATGAACTAGTTGGTCAGTGATTGTTCTTTGACCGACTAAGTCTCACAGATTTCTATCCATTGGTGAATGACCTAACTTGTGTTTTTGGGTTCCTATAAATACGAACCTAGGTCATTTCTATCTAGGTTAGAGCTTCCATTCAGAGATTCATTGAGTTCTAAAGAGATAGCTATTCTCCCTCAAATCTAAAGCTCTCTTCCTCACAAGAAACCCATTCTCTCTCATTTCTAGATCTAGAGAGAAGCTTGTTCTTGGTGAGCTCTTCAAGCTATTGCTTGATCCAAATCTCCAAATCATTCCTAGGCACCGATTGCTGGTCATTTCCTTGGTGCTAGGTCTTGGTGACTTCATCTTCCTCAAATCCTTCATTTCACCTTTTGGGTAAGAAAAACTCAAGGTATAGGATTTTGTGGTAAGATTGTTTATTTCATTTAAACTCTTTAATATTGCTAATTGGTTCTCTCGGTTGTGAGAGAAGTTTGTGATCCCGGGTTGTGGGATTCACTTTGCCATTGCATGTATGATTTGATCTTGTGAAGGGTTTTCACAAGATATTCATAGTGGAAATCTTGAGTTAGGGTTTCTAACTCAAGTATCCGGAGGGGATCCGGGTGGTTGGGACGTAGGATCACCGGGAACAAGTATGGGAGACTTGGGTGGATCCAAACCCATTAACATCGTTTGTTTGCATTGTTAATTTTGTGTTGTCATTCAATTTAAGCTTCCGCAAATTGATTTGGTAGTTGTTTGCAATTTAATTTGGAATTATACTCCTTATTATTTTAAAGTACTATTCACCCCCCCTCTAGTACTTGTGCAGTAGCTGGTAGGGCATTACAAGATCATCAAGACAAATACACAATGGTCTGTCCGATGTGTCGATATCCCTATCTCGACGCATCTATGACCATGAACGCATTAAGACTCAAGCTCCTATCGATCAGACATTTCTCATAATCACGATCTATATCTCGAAACATGTATGACCTTACTATGAGTCTAAGGAAATTGTCTAAGCAACATATCAATAGAAAATTACTCAGACAATTGATACCAGAAAACATACTTTCATTCATGAACAAGATGTTTACATATATAAATTGCCTCACGGGCATACATCTCTTAACAGGAACTAGATTAGGATCGCGAAAGTTTTAGTTTTTAAATTTTTCTATCGCTGTCGAAATTGACATCAGGAGGAACCTGCATGGTCGAGTCACGACCGTGTGGAGGTCGTGTTATCACCACACGGTTGAGTTACGACCGTATTGAGGCCGTTCAACCAACATGAAGCGGCACACGGTCGTTAATCGATCGTGTTGCCATATTTTGGCACATACGACCATGTCGAACCTCGACACGATCGTGTTGTCCCTTGAGACACTGAATTACGTCGACTTAGACGATGAATGAATGGATCGAGATCCACATGAACGACACGGTCGTGTCGCCCTTGAGAAACGGTTGTGTTAACCCCCCCTTCAATCTCGAACGCATTGTCGTAGACACGAATGAATAGAGTGGAGTACCCTTGAAGTACACGATAGTGTCGTCTTTTGAATCGACCGTGTTGAATTATTGTTAAGCCTCGACTCCCCAGACTCACACAACCATGTGAGTAAACCTCTCGGCCGTGTGGTTGGATTATCATCCCTAGACCCCTTAGCTCAACACGACCGTGTGGGGTTGTCTTCTTGAGCCCTTCAGTGATACGCCACACGACCGTGTGGAGTGGCCACACGGCCGTATGGCCCTATCTTTCCTAGTTCTGACAGAACTCTGAATTGTTAAGTTTGCTGTTATTCTTGTTATACAATTGCCATGTTGTGGATGTTAATTACATGATAAGCTATTGTTTAGTTTTTTTGTTTACCGATCCATATTGAAATGTTGAATCTCATGATAGTGTTGATATGATAACCATACAAGAAAGAAAGTTCATGCTATTTGTCTATAGAAGAATGATATAATGAGATAAGTGATGAACTACAAAGAGATGTTCATGTTGTCATATTGAAGAAATGAAATGTGTAATGTGAAAGTGTTATTGAGACCATTAAAATTGAAAAGAGACATGAATTGATGAAATTAAGAGTGAGATGAGAGCAAGAGTCTGGAGTCTTCAGTCCATTCTAAAATCGTTGAAGATCTAGATTTGGGTTTTGGGGGGAATACATGTAAAAAGTTGGGGTTAAGGAGTGGACACAGATTTTTGATTCTCACTTGCGCTCTCGAAAGGGGGACTTGGATAGAGTTAGAGAGGCCGGTGGTGTACTCGTGATGCACCATTAGGTAATTGATGATTTTCTCCATTTGACCCTAAAAATCGAGAATAGACTCATTCCTGAAAGGGGGAGTTACTAGAGGCCCCTACAGTGCTCGTGTCGCAATTTGGGGTACCACTTTTCACCCATCCTGGGTGAAGTCTAGCTCCTTAAGTGTCCTACTATTTACACTGATTTCCAAACATGTAAACTGATAACTTAATGTAATTGTCTTTAATTTATAAATGCTGATATCTCATGTTGACATGTTCCTCAGTTTTCTTTCAACAGTTGTATGTTATGATGTGAATGCTTATGTATGTTCTGTGGACCCCTTACTTTTGTAGACCACCCTTTTTGATAGGTAGTTCGATTCTAAAACTGGGTCCTACCTAGTTTGGTTAGGTATCCTACTGGGTCATGCATTGACGTGTCCATTTTATGTTTTCAGGTCCAGAGTCAATGGCGTAGAGCAGACCTGTGATCAACAGCTTACTCCATATTCGAATGTACAGATGGAGACTGATGGAGATTTTGTCCACCTAGACTTCTTTGGGATAGACTAGGGAGTGTGTTGTATGGGTGTGGACACTTTTTGATTTCTTTTGACGGTTGTGGTTTTCTTTTGACGTTTCCCCACTTTTGTACTTTTTGTACCCATGTACAGTCAGAAATATAATATGTACTCTTGTATATAGTAATGTTCACTTCAGTGTTTCTTTCAGTACTTATGGCTTTTAACTTTTGATGGAACTCTGTGTTTTACTTTCTATACTATTCTAGTGTATCGTAATGGCATGCAGGTACACTATTATTTAAATCACAATTAACGCCTAGTAGTATTTGGACAATAGGGGCTCGAAGTCCAGTGTCTGAATGCTACGACATCCTAGTCAGCTATGCATCTTCCATATTTGGGAGAGCATGGCATGACATTAAGCCAACCACTACGTTTGAAGACAATGATGCTTGTATATCCCATCTACGAGGAGGTTACATCAAAGGCGACACGACAAAGCACATCTCTCCAATGTTCTTCTGAACACATGAGCTCTAAAAGAATGGCGAGATCGACGTGAAGCAAGTACAATCTAGTGAAAATTTGGCTGATATGTCCACTAAATCTCTTTCCACATCTACTTATCGAAAATTTGTACAGAAGATGGGTATAAGGCGCCTAAAAGATCTGCATGCATATGAAAGGGACCCTGCGGGGCTACACACACTAGAGGGGGGTAAATAGTGTAATAGCAAGCAAAGTGTTTAATTAAAAGTTACTGAAATTAAAGCATAATAAGCAACAAAAATTAAAGAGTATGCTCAACAACAACAAACACAAACACAAGGATTTTACCATGGTTCCCCAAAACTTGGGTACGTCCAGCCACACCAATATTCACTATAATTCTCACATAGAGAAGTGAATACAATCTCACACAGAGATACCTCACACAGAGGATTTGGATTCTCACACAGAGAAATCATTACTCTCACACAGAGAGACCTCACACAAAGGATTTGTTCTCTCACACAGAAAGAACCAAACTCTCACAAAGAGAGTAACTCCCACAAAGAGAGTAACTAATTCCCACAAAGAGAATTAGGGGGTATCACAAAGGTGAAATGAAATAACAATTACCTATGCCTTTATATGATCTTACCAATGTGAAGAAGAAGGCATGCAAGTGAAACTCAAGTGCTTGAGATGAGGCTTTGATTGCACTTGATGATCTTTCTCTCTTCTAGGAATGAATCCTAACACTTCTCACTTGAGTGTATGAAATGAAGAGAAAAAAGATGATCTCCAAGAAAGGAATGAGAATTAGATTCCTGGGAGAATTTTCCTATGAGCTAGCTTCAATGCATGAAGAGGAATGTGCTCATGAGAGGGAAATGGGAGAGATTAGTGATGGGTCATTTTATTCCACATTTTATCTATATGATTACACGTCAAAATGATTGCTCAATTACATACTTCATATGCTTTTACGCTCATAATTGGAACTATTTTACTTTAAGAGCGTTTGGTTGCATTTCAGGGAATATCGAGTGATTTGGAGTATATTGGAGGAAAGAGCGCATGCTTTGACACCGGAACTCCTGAGGCGCCCCGTTCGGTGACTTAAAGCTACCGGGGAGCAAGGAAGGGGCAAGAGAGAAGGAGTGAAGAAGAGAAGAATGAAGAAAGCATGGTTCTATAATACCATGACTCATGGATTCCAGGTCACTCGATCGAACTATGATGCGGCGAAAGAATCGAGCGACCCAAAGTGATGGAAACAGGACAGCCGTGCACTATTTCTAAATCTGCTATCACCTGGGATTTTCACTATTTTTTGATATTTTTCCCAGATATTAGACTTCAAGACGGTTCCAACGCCACCAAGAACGCACCAATCGGAGGTCGGATGAGCCCTGGGGAATCTCTGCAAGCTGATGCTGCAGTGCTGAAATTTGTTATCAGCAACCTACTCGACCGAGCAGTACACTACTCGACCGAGCAGAGTGCAAAATGCTGCTGAAATATGTTTTTGACCTCCTACTCGACCGAGCATCCACCTACTCGAACGAGCAGCTGCTTACCCGATCGAGAAGCTGTCTACTCGGTCCGAGCAGGCAGTACGATGTTTTGGGCGATGGATTCTGACTTCTAACGACTCGACCGAGCAGCCACTTACTCGACCGAGCAACTATCTTTTGGGTCCGAGCAGACCATACTCGAACCGAGCAGGTAGAGCGACGTTTGGGAAATAATTCCAGATTTCCTGACGACTCGACCGAGCAGCTACCTACACGACCGAGTCGCCGTGGGCCCAGATTTTGAGTTGCGCCCGGATTTTGGGGTTTTGTTTGGCGAGGGTTTTGAGGGGAAGATGGGCAGCCGTCAAGGGGGGACTTTTGGATAGTTTTTGAGAGAGTTAGGTGGAGATTTTGGGAGGAAACTTTTTAGATCTTTTTAAGACTTTTTTGGGACAATCTTTTCGGGGAGTTTGGCTATGCCCTAGGCCCCTCCATTGTATCAAGATAAGTACTTTTGCCCTTTTGAATTCCATTATTATTTCTTTGAGGTTTCTTATTGTTTTATCTCTTTTTGATGCATGCAATGAATTTTTCGTGTGTTCTATTATCTATTGCTATGCTTGAGTAATCTTTTCTAGGGCTAAAGGATTAGCCCATGAATCTTAGGATTTAGATGCAAGATGGGATTTTTATGATGCGTTGGATATACGTGGGGTTGTATTTTGGTTGATCTAGCAAAATACCTAGGAGAACTCGTACTGAGATCGTGCCCACGGTCGGTGGAATCGATTAGCTTAAGGAGTATCCTACGGATTTAATTAGGGAGTTAGTGGATTCAACCGAGGCACGTGACCACGCCCGGCTCGTGCCTTGAGGGGATCCACCGACGAACTATATCACTAATTGACGGCTACTGCCATTGCGTCAATGCGAGCCACCGAAATACCTCAAAATTCTAACCCATGAGAGTGGTATGAGCTGAGAGACCATCCCCATAAATCCAATTCAACGTAAGAGTCCTAGCCTAGTGTCGACATCCGACGGTCCTAGTGGTGAGTCCTAAAGCCCTAATCTTTTATATTTTATTTATTTCTTTCTTTGTGTGGACTCCCTTGTTTGCGACGTTGAGTGACACAACCTTCGCATCCATCATCATTACAACCCTCCATACTCCACATCCACCAATAAACCCGCAAGTCTAACTCAACCTAGGAGTAGATAGGTAGTATAGCACCGCTTCCCCGTGTTCGATACCCGCTTGCCACTATACCGTGCGCTTGCGGTAAACGACATCGTTTCGGAGTTAGTTTCGGGCCGATTAATTAGGAGTGGCTATTGATTCTCAAAGATACTCAATGTTAACCAAGAGTTCTAAATGAACTAAGCCATCTCATATATATATATATATGAAGCCAAGAAGACCCTATAAAACCAGCCAAAACCCAAAGGGAAGATATCTGTAACGGCTAGATTTTGGGCAGAAACGTCAACGACAGTCGACTGATGATCATATGGCAGTCACTGACCAATGACTAAATAAATCCCAACGGCTATAATCTGAGCCAGGACAGGCGATTGTAGAAGACTACACATGCGATTGTAAAATGGACAGTCGACTGTATATCCTTCAGCAGGCGACTGCTGCAGGGGATGGAAATAAAACAGAGAGATGCATCTTTCGCACTTACGCCTTTCAGACGATTGATGACCATTTCACAGGCGACTGTAAATACTTCATCAGTCGACTGACTTGCAAATTGGGATGAAGCCCAGAAAATGCAAGTTGCGCACAGACGACTGTAGAAATACATGCGACTGTAAATTGAACATCAGTCGACTGAGGCAAAAAGCTCAAGGAGAGTCAATAAAAATGTTGACTTGAGCTGTGCATACCAGTCAGCTGTAGAAGGCCGGGCAGGCGCTTGGATGTCATCCAGTCGACTGTCATGCCTTCATCAGTCGACTGTGGGAGAGTCAAAAACTCCAGTAATAGTTTAAGGCATGGTGAACCTATGGGATGATATCTATGATAATCCGAAGGCTCACTAAGATGGTTAAATGCATATGCATGAGAGTATGACCATCTATCAAGGCATTACAATAATCCTAGACTCAAAAAGTGAAATGCAAGTAATAGAAATTACATGGATTACATATTGCATCTCCTAGAGTCTAAGTCTTCAAGCTCATGATACCTTGATGCTCCCAATCATCTCCAAGCTTTGGCACCCCTTGATGAGCTTCCCTTCATCAAGCTCCAAGCTTTGTCATTGCTCCTCTAGATGTCCATCCATCATCATGCTCCAAGCTTTGACTTTATTAGATGATCTTCATGACTTCATCCAAGCTTGAGCACTCAATTACTCTTGGAGGTCTTTAAGATATCCCTTGTAATATCCTCCAAGCATTATGCTTTGTCTCATCAACATATAATCATTAAGATAATCTGAGACTAAAATATAAGATTGATTAGCACACTAACATAATGTATTGATCATCATCAAAACAACGCTAGTCTTGAACCCAAGCACTAACAGCATAGAGCTTGTAGAGATCAGAGGAAGTTAAAAGATAATTGTACTCTTTTTCCATAACTATGGTTTTTTCCACTGGGTTTTCCATAGCCAAAGGTATGAATGGCAATATTACGGGTCGGGGCGGGTATTTAACTACCCAAGCTTGCCTCGACCCATCTACAGGCCGGGGCGGGTCGTGGGCCGGGCCGGGGCGGGTACTTTCTTACCAAAACCGGGTCGGTCCGGTCGGGTCAGGTCATTACTACCATCCATATGAATCCCAAATAAAAATTTTATTTGTGAATTGGGAGAATTTTGATTTATTTGGTAATTTGGAATTGGGAATTGGCCCAATTGGGAGAATAGTGGAATAGAGTATGAGTTATGGGTTATTCGCTGAGTGCATGGTCTGCATCAAAATAGTAAGGTTTTTTAGAACCTCTATAGTTTACCGGGGCGGGTCGGATCGCATACAAAGCCCAAGCTTGCCCCGACCCGGCTGCGGGCCGGGTCGGGCCGTGTCAAAACCGGGTCGGGCCAGGCGGGTCAGGCCATTACTGCCATCCCTAGCCAAAGGTTTTAACGAGGCAAATCTCATTAACTCTGGATCCCAAGTATCCACCATAAATAATACATAGAGCAACTCAAAACAACCTTTATTTCTTCAAAATGAAGGCTAGACCCCCTTCCAACACAGCTTCAAAATGAAGCCATATTTGAAGGGGTGAATAGTGCCCCTTCAAATATGAGATTTTTCACAGCTTCATTATGAAGGGGCACTATTCACCCATTCATTTGAGATTTTTCACCTTAAATTACAACTTTGCCACTTTATTTAATGAAGAATGATTAATTAAACGTTTAATATCTTTCATTTCACATAACCGAATTTAATGATTTTAGTACCATTGGAAAGATCGCGATAATACTTATAATATGAGACCAATGTTGAATATTTTTCAAGCATTCAGTTGTTTTGTTGTTGAAGAGATCATCTAGATAAAAATTAATATTATTTTTACGGACAAATATTACTATTTAATATTTTTTCACAAAAATTATTATAATTATAAAATAACAATAATTTTATATTATTTATAAAGTTCTTTGATAAATAAATAAATAATTAGATTAATTCATTTTTCAAAAGTAATATTTTATCATTATGTAAAGATAACTAAATATAATAAAATAAGATTTGAAGTGGACGGGTTGAAGTTGCACATTCTTCAAAATAGAATCTTTGAATCTTTGAGGAAAATTCCATTTTGAGGGGTTTTTTTTAGGGGGATGGTTGGAGATGCTCTTAGAATCCCATGTATTCATGAGTATGAGTTCGCACTAATGAAAGGATAAGGTGGGTGTTATGAATAGTCTATCTTATATGAATAGTCTATCATGTTACAAAAGAAGTATAAACTCTTTCTATATAAATAAAGATATATTGGCTGGTGTAAAAAGCACTCCACAACAACCCGCATTATCTTTATTTTTGCCTGATGTCAAAGAAAATATCCTGATTATGCGTCTGTCAGTACATGTGAGTGACGGAACACGATCATCGCCCTCTTAGGGCCTGTTTTTTTTGCGGAAAGTAGGATAGAAAGTGAAAAAATTAACTGTTTTCACATTATTCCCTGTCAAATCATTGCCAAGCAAAGCAACCTGTTCCGTTGGTTGGAAAAAATGCGCGGACCTTTTTCCCTCTTGCTGCCGACGTGGAGGCTCTTAGAAACCATTCAACAATCCGCGCATTTTGCGCGGATTTCACTCCAGCAATGTGAGAAAGTGGGTGTGTGGGACCCACTATCTCTCTTCTGTTTTGCCCAATTGCAACAATACCCGCCCGTTTTTTCCTCTTTTTTAATTACAATTAATTAATTAGTGGACCACACATCAAACTTTACCATACAACTTTCTCAACAAAAAAATAGGCTAAACACATAAAAGTCGTGTCTACATACAATTCTTAAACCAACTTTCCAACCTGTAGGCCACACATCACCTTTACCCTACTATTCACCACGCTTTTTCTCTCCCGTTCTCAACCAAAGAAACAGGCCCTAACTCCCTTCCAAAATCAACTCGTCTCTTTGTCGCCGCCTGCAACACCCGCCAGCAGCGCCGACGCTTCCTCCGCCTTCCCTGATCAGGCCGTCGCTACATCTGCCACACACGAGCATCGCCACCCAAGAGCGCCGCCGCCGCCAATGCGCTTCCCTCTATCTTTCTCTCTCCCATTTTTCTAGCTGGCAGCATGAAAACTAGGGGGATGCGGCAGATTTGCTTATGAATACCCTGGCACTCAATACCAAGGTCTAAATATGAAAGCCTAACAGAACAATCTACCACTAATAATCATCCCGAATCTGAGGGGAGGATGCCAAACAACAAGAAATTGAGGATCGTCATCATCATCCCATTCACATCGAGGTATCACATGGGGTAACTTTCTCAATGCTATTCTCTTAATATTATCAACACAAACATGCATTGTCATCCCCCATTTCACATCAACCCCAAAAAGTAGATAAAAAGGTAAGGCCAAAGATCTTACTTTTCCTCATAAATTTTCAATTTGTATGAAATGTAGATAAAATACTAACACAATTACACTCCAAGATGGTAAGGTTGATGATTTTACTCGATTCCCCCTCAAGTAGGTATTATGTGAGCAAATTAGAGGCTCTGTCAGATTCTTAAATGGCTTTTATGAGAAATTCGACTTATCATTCTACACAAATTCATCTCATTTTCCGGTGTATGCATAATACACTCACATAATTATATAAATTCATCTGTGTTGCTTGTTTATTTCAACTTTAGGACGATTCAGCCGA